>OY756151.1:374054-974054 GCA_963576785.1 Chlorophyllum brunneum
CCTACCCGTCCACCCCCAACCACTTCATCATCATCATCATCAAACAAAACCTCACCATCCGCCCCAAACCGTCACATAAATCTACCAAATTCAAGAACAAATCTCATCCGACATTTTAGTATCCGAAACGCTACCGTATCGTTTTCGATATCGCGCGTGGAGAATATATTTGAATTGAGAGTGCCGAGGTTACAGATTAATGGTGGGATTGAGTTGGAGAGGGAGAGGGAGATGATGCGTGAGGTTGAACGTGCTGAGAAGGAGAAGGAGAAGGAGAAGGAGAAGGAGAAGGAGAAAGAGAAGGAGAAGGAGAAGGGAAGTGGGAGTGGGGATTTGGATGGTGAAGGTGGTGAACGGAAGAAGGCGCTTAGACGTGAGATTAAACGGTGGTGGGAAGGTGTTGTGGATCATATAGATAAACTCGTATGTGTCCCCCCCAACCAAAACGTTCTTTACCGATCTGTCTCTTCCTCTATAGGAACGCCTACTCGCGAGCGCGAGTACTGGTCCGTCGTTGAGCTATAAGAAATTACCAAGACTGCCATCTGCTGATGACGCATATGATGATTTCGGTAGTGAAGATGATATGGATAAACGAGATGGAGAATCGGATGTTATGAGTACACCAAAAGCGCGTCCTCCGAGAGAATTACCTTCTTTGGAACCTGGACCTCCACCCAATACCCCTGTGGCGAATCCTCCTACACGTCATTGGGAAGAAGAGAAGACTGAAGATGGTGATGATGATGATGTAGCAAAGACACCGACGCGAACAAGAAGTGATAGTGGAAATGAAGACAAGACACCTTTAAACCCACCGTCGATCGTCATGACCGATACGGATGATACTGTATCAACCATCTCGACTGTTACTCCAACGCCATCGATGCTGTCGTTATCAGTATCCGATGATAAAGACCCCATAGAGTTATTGGAGAGTCTCAGAAGGACATTTCAACGTAGCGAACATGCACTTTACGCTCAATTGGTCAGGACACCAGAGAACATGCTCAATGACGTTCGGAGAACGTTTCTGGCTATGGCGAGAGGGGCGTTGAAGAGATTAGGAGCGTGGCAGAAGAAACATTTGCATTCGCATGCGAAAGGGAAAATCGGTGTAAGTGAGGAAGTGTTGAGAGAATTGGGAGTGAAGGATGTTAAGGAATTAGTTGATGTTTTGCCGAGGTGTGAGGAACCGGAGTGGTGGGGTGGTGGATGTCATGCTGTTCCTGGGAGTAGTGTGATTGTGAGAGAGGATGATTGGGGGAGTATTATTGCTTTTACTTTGAGGTAAGTGATTTTGGTTTCTTGTATTGCGATGCATGTTGAATGTTGGTTCAGCTCGGTGGACTATCATCGTGAACTTGCGAATTTGGCTAGTGGGAGGATGCCATCGATGTCTCAGCCGATGACTCCACCACCGGTACCGCCTACGCCTTCACGACATTCTTCATCGGGACCTTCATCCTTCTTTACGAATACTACAGGCAAACTCTTCGGTTCATCTACACCACAACTCGATCCAGATCGAGACGATATTGTCTGGCATGAACCCGAATCCTACAGCGCAGTGATATCACGTAAAGAACATCCTCGAGATCCAACATCCATCCTCTCCATACGTGAAGTTTTACGACATAAATCCCCCGCAACCGGTTCTGATCATTCAACTCCTGGAGGATCCTCACCCACACCCGGTTCCACAACCGAATCACAAATTATGTCTTTAGCATCTGTATATGCGAAACCGGATGTTGGATTATCGATGCAAGCCGTTGGTGGGGAGGTTAGCAGTAGTGTGAATATGGCTTCTGTTGTTGCTGCTGTGGAGAGTGCGGAGAAGATTTTGAGTGGGATTGAAGCTGCTAATAATGAGGGAAGAAGTCATGATGAGATGCAGAAATCGCGTCCGGGGAGTAGGATGGAACAAAATATGGATGTGACGAGGAGTTTGAGTATGGATTCGATACAAAGGTCTGGATCACCATTTTCGGATCAGTTGAGTGTGACGGGGTCGAGTTGTGTTGATGTGCATATTAGGAGAGGGAAGGCGGAGTCGATTTTGTCGTTTGGGTCGAGTGAGGTTGGGGTGGAGGAACGTGGGGGGATTGTTAGGAGAGCGCCTACGCCTCCGCCGAAGGGGAAGACTGTGGATAGAGCGAATGATGCGGGGACGTCTGCTACGGTTGTTGGTTTGACGCCAATTCATCAACCTTCACCTTCTACGTCGTCTTTCACAGGTACCATCGCGAATAGCTTGAATATGGCTATGCGTTTAGTCCTCAGTCCACAACCCGAATCGAAATCCCTTCCAACACATCCACCCCCCGTCCCCAAAAAACCTCATCACAATCTACTTTTGGTGGATCTAAATAATATTGATGAACGACCGCATATCAAGTATGATTGGACGATTGGAAAGAGGTTGAAGTTTACGTGTACGGTGTATTATGCGAAGCAGTTTGAGTTGATGAGGAAACGATGTGGAGTTGATGATACTTTTTTGAAGAGTTTGGAGAGGAGTGTGAATTGGGTTGCGGTTGGGGGGAAGAGTAGGTCGAATTTTTGGAAGACGGTGGATGAGAAGTTTATTATCAAGACGTTGGTTAATGCTTGGAATGTTGCTGATTTGTGCGTTTGTCTCTTCGTCTTCATGGGATTTATGATTGATGTGATTCATTTCAGGCAAGTTCTTATTGAACTGGGACCGACGTATTTCAGATATATCGAATCCACGGCAAGTAGAGCTACGGTACTGGCGAAACTGGTTGGGTTTTATACCATCGAGATACGGAATTTGGAGACGGGAGCTGTGCAGTCAAAGGCGGATTTATTGGTCATGGAGAATCTTTTTTATAATCGCAAGATTAACCAAACGTTTGATTTGAAGGGTATTCAGGGACGGAAGGTGAAGGCGAAGCATAGTGGGAAGCAGAATTCGAAGACTTTGTTTGATGGGGAATGGATTGAGGGTATGTGTACTGTGTTCTTTGCTTCGAGTTGTGTGGAGTCGTTGATGGTTTGGTTGGGGTTGTAGGTCAACAACGGACACTTGTGTTATTACAGCCGCATTCGAAATCGATTTTGAGGGAGGCGATACGGAGTGATGCGGACTTTTTGGCCAAAAGTAATATAATGGATTATTCGTGAGTCGTTTACTCACTTGCCTACCCTTGATGTACTCATCCTTTATCAGGCTTTTACTTGGCATCGATCAAGAGAAGAAACAGATCGCATGTGGACTAGTTGACACGATAGGTATGCAGTCTATCACGAATTCAATGATTATTTCGTTCCTAACCCCTTATCAGGTAGCTATACGTTCGCCAAGACACTAGAGTACAAAGCGAAACATAATTTGCATTCCGGGAAAGACGTGACTGTTATTCCGCCTGCGGAGTATCAAGAACGTTTCGTCAATGCTCTAGAAGATTATTTCCTTGCTTGTCCTGGTGCGTTCTCGTAGACTATATGGTTTGAAGATGGAGAGTTGATGATGGCTGATAGATAAATGGTCAAAACCTTTAGATGAAACCAAGATTATAAGTGATCCTTTTTTACTTCCGAGTGTGTTGTGAGGCAACTTTTTTTGTGGAATACGTTGTAGAATTATCCCCTTGTCTCGTTTGAATGGAATTTGGAGAATTATCTGGGCTGGGTGGTGGTCAAAGATGAGGTAGATAGACTGGTAAGAGACGCGGTGGGAAGAGATTGCACGGGACTTGAGATACTCTTAGAGATGAGGGTTAGGTTACTGTGAGCGAGTTTTTGCGTCACTTGTGAAGAGGATATGCATAGAGAGTGACGGGGCATCGGATATCTTATGCAGCCAGGAGCCACCGGCTCTTGGACCCGAATGTATCTGTGCCGAGGTCCTCGTTACATGGTGAATAGTGGATGAAAATTATGATGAGGATATAGCACTCTCATGAATTGGAAAATCCCCGAGGCAAGAAGTATCTGCGTGGCAAGCGGGGGAACGGGTGGAGGTGGAGAAGAGATCGGAGGTTATCGTTGGCTACGGTCATGATGTTCCAATTACTTTCGGCGATCACTGATGCTGCGCTTTGTGGATTGCTTGACATTGGGTCTACCCCAACGTGACAGAAACAACCCCACAAAGTAGTCTTATCACCAAAGGTGATCCTTGTGAGCAAAATTGAATGCAACCAAGAACTAATATTGTAAACTAAAGTAATAGTACAAGGGTGGCCGGTTTATATAGGTCATTTATGTAAGGCTGAGTTATTAAGTCCAGTCATTACTATGAGTCAGAATATAAAGAGAAAAGTCAATGAGAGAAAGAACAAGTTGACAATGAAGAGAACAAGTCATTAACTAGTAGTCATATAATAGACAAGTCAATGAGAGAAAGAACAAGTCAAGGAGAAACATATTGGAGAGAAAAAGAAATGAGTCCTACAGAAAGTCATTGTTTATACCATTACACCACTGCTAAAATCAAAGTTCCTATGAGATATTACATGTAATCACAAGGTTCTCCAGTAATATTAGCCATTACAGTATTATCAAAGTTACCATCAATCTGTCCATTGTCATAGTTTTTAAGAAGGTCAGCCATAGCCTGATGTTGAGTTATTCTGGCTTCTTGGAGGTTTTTGCATTGGTTGGAACAGTGTCCCAGGGCCATGTTGTTACAGACAGAGCAGGTATATTTGGGACAGTTGAAGATATTGTGATCTGGGACAAATTTTCTGCAGATAGAACAGTTGTAGGTGGGACAATTAATTCTTTAGTATCCAAGAGCCTTCTTTCTACAGGCTGGACAGCTTTGTTGCAGACAATTGATGTTGATGTTAAAATGACCAAATTTTCCACAGGTGTAATATTTGTATTTCATGGTCTTGTCATTAGAGGAAGAGGAGACAAATTTGGGGGTGAGTTTCCTACTGATGGGAGAGTTAGAGTTGTGTTAAGTTCAATACTATAGACAAGAGTACAGTCCTTATAGAATGGTAAACTGGATGGATGGGGAACCTTGACTTCAGCTTGTATGCTGTACCCCTCCAAGTATTATAGTGGTCTTTACTTAGATGACCTTTTGTCACTAAGATGGAGATTGGATGTAGATAGTGGATGAGTGGAAGAATTTACTTATATAAAAGGAATGTTGAGGAAACGACCGTAACGAGTTGTTTGCTAGGGGCAGCAGTAAATGCAGTGGGAGAGAATGTAGGGTCTACTCACTGAGATAATAAGCTTCTATCTGATACCTATAGAAAGGTAATTTGGATAGACAGATATTATTGATGAAACAGTCAATGTCAGTATTGACAAGATCGAAGTCAAGTAAGTTGGTGTTTGGGTTGTACTGAAGAATATAGGAAATGATGAGAGAAGTTGTTCAATTGAACAAGATGCAGAACTAGGTCTACTACATAGGGTTTATATACATTTTGTACATAGGTGAGTCATACTACATAAAATACTAGGAATATATGGAATGTTCCTTATGACTCCCTTTAACTGTGGTATAGTGCCTGCAGAGTACTGCAAAACATAGTATACTAGTTATTGGTACTATGTAGAATAATCTATCAAGTACTTATGACTCTCATTATATGCAGAGCAACTCATAGGAAGTTACTATGGATTGAAGTTACTGGAAAGTAATGGATCAGTCTATTATTATCATAATGACTTCATAGTCTATTTCTAGAATATGTCCGAAACTTCAACAGAGAGGTTTGGTGGGACACAGGTATACAAAAGATGTGAGTTAAAAGGGTTGGTATGTAAGGAAAATGCCAGTAAGTAATGTTAGTTCAGATCAATAGACTTGACCTGATTCTTTGTTGAAGTTTCGGACATATTCTAGAAATAGACTATGAAGTCATTATGATAATAATAGACTGATCCGTTACTTTCCAGTAACTTCATTCTGTAGTAACTTCCTATGAGTTGCTCTGCATATGATGAGAGTCATAAGTACTTGATAGATTATTCTACATAGTACCAATGACTAGATACTACATTCTGCAGCACTCCACAGGCACTATGCTGCAGTTAAAAGGAGTCATAAGGAACAATCTATGCATTACTAGTATTTTATGTAGTATGACTTGCCTATGTTACAATATGTATATAAACCCCATGTAGCAGACCTAGTTCTGCATCTTGTTCAATCGAACAACCTCTTCATAATTGCCTATCTCTTTGAGTACAACACTAGCATCGATTTACTTGACTTTGACCTCTACACCTCTGACACCGACCACTTTATCAATAATATCTGTCTATCCAAATTACCTTTCTACAGGTATCAGATAGAAGCTTATTATCTCAGTGAGTAGACCCTACGTTCTCTTCCACTGCATTTACTGCTGCCCCCAGCAAACAACTCATTACAGTCATTTCCTCAACATTCTTGACTAGATCCAAAGCAGAAAAATTGCAAGAATTATTCTGTAAGCAAACAATGTTGCAGATATGAGTTATTGCAGCAAGATCTTGACAAGTTAACTAAGAAAAAGTCAAAAACCTTGACTATGTCTGCCTCAACTTCCATTCCAACAATCTCTGCCCATTGTCACATTCTCAACCCTTACCAGATAGGCCAGGAAATCAATGAGTCTGAGTTGGGGATATCCACAGCTCTTGAGGGAATTTTAAGTGCAAATGTGGAGGATGGAGTTGGAGGAAAGCTGACTAGAGAATCAGGTAGGTGCCATGGACTGGTTCTTGGAACAGAAAGCATATAGCACTGTTCACTGACATACTGTATACTCCATCAGATTGTGTCAACTAGCTGGCCAGAGTAGTAGAAGAGCAGAATGAGGATGTACAGCAGCTAATAGCATTGCAATAACAGTACAATGAGTTGCTGAAATTGTAACTGTTGCAGCATAGAGTGACTGAGTTCCAGCTACTGCCACTAGTCTTCCCACCACAACCTGATCATATCTGGCTAAGGAGGTAGCATGATGCATAAGAGAGGAGGAGATTGGCTGGAGTAGTAGAAAATGAGGAAGAAAAGGAATATGTGATGGATAAAGAAGATTTTGGAGAGATAAAGTTGGTTGAGGAGGATAATTAGGGGTTTTCGGATAACTTCTTGCAAACCATTTTCTTCTTTGGCTACAATGTCAATTTTGTATAATAGTTAAGAATTCTTGAATATAAATAGGGACAGAGAACCTGCAGAGTGGAAAAGTGATAATACAATAGTCAAAAAGCAGGAAGTGGACTAGGTTTATCTGGATAAGAGGAGTGGAAATAAGATATCAACTCTTGAGCATTGTCCAGTTTGTTAGTGATAAGCCAGCTGAACTCTTCATCAGTTCTTTTGTAATCTGCCTAAATAACTTTGTAGAGTAGTGGACAGACTCTACAATGCTTGTCAATCTTAGAGTCCACAATACATTTGATCTCATATTCTAGTTCTTCTTTGATGATGACCAGAGGTGGAGGTAGAGGTATATAATTAGGAATAATGTTGTTGGTAGAAGGTTTGAGCATAGAGATGTGGAATACTAGGTAAACAGCCTGCATAGAATCAGGGAGTCAAAAAGTGAAAGAATATAAGCTTGCTTGAGCAATAATTTTGTACAGCCCTAAATACTTCTCAAACAATTTCTTTAAAGGTCTGGTGGTACAGAAGAACTGAGCTTTGACAAATACCTTGTTACCAACTTTGGGATCAGGGGTGGATAAATGGTGAGAGTCTGTGGAGGCTTGATAACATTGTTGAGCCAGTGTGATCTTGGACTGGAGGACATAGTAAAGCTCATCAAGGTTGACAGCAAATTTGTGTGTGCAAGTAGATACAAGATCTTGTTTGGGGTGTACAGTGATTGAAGGATGATAACCTTTGTTGGCAAAGAAGGGGGATATGCCAGTTGTAGTACTAGGTGAGTTGTTGTAGGCAAACTCAGTGAGAGGTAAGAGTTCAGCCCAGTTGTCCTGCTAATAATTGCAATATACTCAAAAGTATTGTTCAAGGGTCTGGTTCATCCACTTCATCTGTCTGTTGCCTTCTAGGTGATAACCAAACATGAAGTAAAGCTTCATATCCAGGGCTTTACTAAGCAAATAGAAGAAGTGAGAGACAAACTTGGAGTCATGGTTGGAGGTGATATGTGAGGGTACACCATGCAAGACATATAGGACAAAGAGTCAAGCAAGATCAGCAGACATGATAGTATCATGGCAGGGGATAAAGATTGACTGCTTTGTGAGGTGGTCAATGATGACTAGATTGGAGTTGTAGCCAGTAGATTTGGAGAGTTTTTCTATAAAGTCCATAGAAATTGAGTGCTAAGAGTAGTCAGGAATGGGAAGCTGTTTCTAGGGACAGTAATATTGAGACTTGCTATGCATATAGGTAATGCAACTTTTGCAGAAATCCTTTATAAAACTGTGGACTTTCAGCCAGGTGTAGTCATATTGAGAGCATAGTCAAAGGCATTAGTCTTGACTATGATCTGAGAGTTTGGGATCTAGTGGGTAAGGATAGGAGCAGTAATGAAAGCTTTCTTGAGCATCTCAAAAGCTTTATGGCAGTCATTATGAAAATTCCAAGCCATACCTTTGTAAGTGAGGTAGGTGAGAGAAATGACAATATCAGAATAACTATAAATGAAGTATTGATAGAAATTAGTGAAGCCCAAGAAAGACTAAATATCTTTGACCTTCTTTGGTTTAGGCTAATCCTGAATAGTCCTGACCTTTTCTTTGGACATCATAAGGCTGTCTGGTAAAAGGATATATCCCAGAAACTTGACCAAATCCAAGTGGAATTTGCACTTGTCAGCTCAAGTATATAGGCCATGTTTGTGAAGCCTACAAAGAACTTCTTGGATATGCTCTTATATTTAGAGTCATCATCTGAGTAGATCAAAATATTGTTCAAGTAGATTATAACACATATATCAAGCATATCTTTGAAGATGTCATTCATAAAATGTTAAAAAGTAGTGGGTATGTTTGTCAGTCCAAATGGCATAACCATCTATTTGAATGAACCATAGTGTATCCAAAAAGCTGTCTTCCATTCATCACCTTTGGCAATGCAGATGAGATGGTAGGCATATCATAGGTCAATCTTGGTGTAGATATGAGCTTTGTGAGAGGCATTGAGCAAATCAGAAATAAGGGGTAAGGGATAGTGATCCTTCTTGAATATCTTGTTGAGGCCACAAAAGTCTACACAGAGATATAGCAAACCATCCTTCTTCTTGACAAAAAGGACCAAAGCACCATGTGAAGAGGTGAACAGATGGATAAAGCTATTGGATAGATTCTTGTCAATGAATTCTCATAGAGCTTGTAGCTCAATCTGAGAGAGGGAATAGATAACACTAATAGGTAGTGCCATACCCTCTTCTAAGTTGATTCTCAAGTCAAATGGATGGTGTGGTGGTAGTATGTCCACTTGAGATTTACTGAAGACATCTGCAAACTCATGATATTGAGAAGAAACATTCGATAAGTCAACAAAGTTGGACAACTGTACAGATACAGCCTTTAGAGGATTAGATTTGGGATAGTGAATGCAAATGAAATAGGCTGGCAGGTGGCTTGTACAAATGCAGCTGCACCAATCAAGCTAATGTGAGGGACAGATGGTAATGACTAAGGAGCCTGAACAACATTCAAGGCTAATGTAGGGGTGCATGCAGAATAGACAGAAGCTGGAGAGTCAAGATATTGTGGACAAAAAGTGATACTGCCCAAAACCCAGTTAATCAACAGATTGTAGCAGGTGAGCCAGTTGTGTCCAAGGACTACAGAGCAAGAAGGATCTAGCCAAGTAACATAGAAGTCAAAAGTCATAGATTCACTGGTAGCAAAGGACGGAGGTAGAGTTACAGATTCAGTTATGTATGCATTTGAAGTACTGTCAAACAGTCAAAGTTCAATAGGAGAGATAGAAGTCATTGAGATAGAATGGGAATAGACAAGAGACAAGTCTATGAAGCAATGGGTTGAGCCATTATCCAATAGAGCTAGAAAAGAGTCATCTGCAGAGGTATCTGAACCAGACAATAAGAAAAATGGAGAGGTAATTGGGATATAAAAAGCATTTGGGTCTGAAAGAGTAGATGCATTGAGTTGACAACTCTCTATAGCACAGATGAGTTCAATGTAGTCCTCAGCCTGTACAGAGTCCTGAGGACTGTTTTCTATTTTTTTGACTCTGTAGTGGAGGTTGGAGTAACAGGGTCCACAGAAGCCATAGTATGATATTCTTTAGGTCTAGGAGTTGACAATGTATGTGAGGTTCCAGTTTTACTCATAGTAGCAGCTTTCTTTGGACAGTTGGCTAATCTGTGATCACCAGTACAATAGATGAATAAGCCTTGGTTGAAGCAATATGTTATGAACTATAGATAGATAGTACATTTCTATCATGTGTCTGTCATACTCATTATTTCTATGTATCCATTTCATCCCCTTGTTTCATCCCTTATGGCTGTACTTTTACTGACTCATTTTACTTGTCCCCTATGACTCCTTTACTCTGCTCCCTTATTCTTAGCTATCACTACTAGTATATAAAGTATAGTAATACTTGATATATTCCTTACACTTTATCAATTGTATCATCCCTTCCTATTTTCTCTACTTCCTTGTCTTTATCCAAAGACTTGCAACCTGAGTCCTAGACTAAGGTCATCACATTTGGTAAAGTATCATTTGACTCACCTTGCAAGAGAGGTACCACTATCCATAGCTAGGCTTGGAATAATAGCCTCTAACCAGAACAACAATATATGAGCAGCAGTAGCTCATTGAGAACACTGAGAAGACCAAGAGCTCTGAGACCCACAGATATTCAGGGATTACCAATAACCACTGGATCCAAATGACAAACAGAACCAGAAATCCCTGAAGGCCTTAAATGGCAGAAATCTAAACATAGTATAGATGAAGACACAGCTCTTTTCGAGACCCTATTCAATACAGACATTGCTGAGACCACATCTAACATAGAAGTTGCCAAAGCCCCATCTGATACAGAAATTGCTGAGACCCATGAGAACAAACATAGTGAACCAGAAACTGAATCAGAAATGGCCAATGAAATCAATTACCCAAAGAACCTAGCCCTAGAACCAGGATATTTCAATGGAGATAGAACCAAATTTGACAATTGGTGGAGAGCGATGTCCTTATGGACACTCTTCAACAAAATCAATGACAATGAGCAAAAGATAATCAGAGTATTAGCACGAATAAAAGGAGGACTAGCAAGTCCTTATGCCAATACCAAGTTACAGACAATTCAAGATAAGAAAATACTAGAATTCGATGACTTTGCAAAGAAGATGGTAGCCACCTTCTTCTTGGGGAATAGGAAAGCAATAGTAGAAGGGGAAATTGAGTTGTTCAAACAGGAAAAGAGGAACACCATGGACTTCTTAATAGAATTTGGAGTATTGAAGACCCAAGCAGGAACAGACAATACACATGCTATATTCCTCCTCAAAAGACATACCAGAGCAGACATTATCAGAACCATTGTAGGCTATCTGCCAGCTTCAATCTTGGACACATACAACAAATGGAGAAACATGATCTTTGCAGTAGGACAAGGATACAAAACTGCAGACATTACCTGAGGAGACATTAGAACCAGCACCAGAGTCACATATGGAGGTGGAGGGCAGCCAATGGAGATTGGCAGACAGAGGGCAAACACTAATCAGAATGGCAAACCAAGATGTTTTAACTGCAACCTATATGGGTATATTGCCAAATATTGCCACAAGAAGATGAAGGTCACATATACCAAAATAATATGCTATAATTGTGGCAAACAGGGCCACATCTCAAAGAATTGTAAAGCACCAAAGAAAGTACACATCAGAGAGATTACAGAGGAAACTGAGCAAGAAGAAGAGGCAAAGAAGGATTTTGCCAAAGGCTCCAAGTAGGTACAGACCTACAAGCCAATAAACCAAGAGTCCCTGTTTTACTTTATAATAGATGATATGTGATTCCACAGAAAAGGAACTTGACATACAAACTTCTCCTTGATTTAACAATCAGAACAACAAAAGGACCTAAATGAATCACCACACTGGTGGATTCCAGATGTACCCACATGTACATAGCACAGAAAATAGTAGAAGAAGAATGAATCACAACCAGACTCCTTGAAACCCTGATATGAGTAATCAATGCTGACAGAACTGAAAACAAGAAGGGAAAAATAATGAACATGGCACAACTGGTATTAAGCAATGGTAAACACATGGAAGAAATCAAAGCAATGGTAACACAACTGGAGAGTACAGACCTATACCTCAGACATGACTGGCTAGTCAAATACAACCTGAAAATCAACTGGACAAACAATATAATACATTTCAACAGATGCCCAAAGGATTGTACCACACACCACAATGATATACAGTTTACTGAGAGAATATGCATGGTAAAAGAACACATAGAGGAAAAGAAAATGGACCAGACCAACCCAGAAGACCTACCAACATACCTACAACAGTACATAGAACTTTGACAAACTACCTGAGCACATGATATGGGACCATGAGATAAACCTGTCAGAAACCACACCACCAGTACTACAGTCCAAAGTATACCCAATAACAATAACAGACAAGCAAGAACTACAGAAATTCCTTGATGAGAATATTGTCTCAAGATGAATTTGACCATCACAATCTCCTTATGTGACCCCATGCTTCTTCATACCCAAGAAAGATGGAACCAAGCAACTAGTACAAGACTACAAAAAAAACAAATACACAATTAAAGACAAAATGCCACTTCCATTGATAAGCAAAGTTATTGACAGACTTAAGGATGCAAAAGTCTTCAACAAGCTTGAAATTATTTGGGGATACAACAACATCCAGATCAGAGAAGGCAATGAATGGAAAGCAGTGTTTGTAATGAACAACAGACTATTCAAACCAATGGTCATGTTTTTCAGAATGGGTAACTCACCAGTGACATTCCAAAGGATGATAAACACAGTCTTCCAAGAAATGCTACACAAAGGAGCAGTTGTCAACTATATGGATGACTTTGTCATCCCAGAAACTACACAACAGGAACTTAAAGATAGGACAAAATGATTTCTTGACATTACAGCAAAATACCAGCTGTATTTCAAAAGATCAAAGTGTTTATTCAATGCAAAGGAGATACCAATATTGAGATTTGTGGTTGGACAAGGCAGCATTAAAATGGAGGAGAAGAAGGTGAAAGCAGTGAAAGAGTAGTCAACATCCAAATCCCTGAAAGATGTCAAAAAATTCCTAGGCTTCACAAACTTCTACCGACAATTCATACATGATTTCAGGAACATAGCAGCCCTTTTACATAAGTTGAAGAAGAAAGACATTCAATGGGTATGGATGGAATGACAGCAACAAGCCTTTGAAGGAATCAAGAAAAAGATCACAAATAAACTGGTACTAGCTATGCCACAAGATAAGAGACAATACAGAGTGGAAGTAGACATATCAGGCTATGGAGTAGGAGTGGTACTATCACAGAAACAGAAAAAACATTGGCACCTGATTGCATTTCTCTCAAGAATGATGACACCTGCAGAACAAAACTATCAGATCTATGATAAGGGACTACTAGCCATCTGAGAAGCAATCAAAACCTGGAGACAATACTTACTCAATGCTAATGAACCATTCAAAATCTGGACCAATCACAAGAACTTGAAATACTTCCAAAAACCACAACAACTCACAGAATAACAAGTGAAGTAGTAGATGGAGCTACAAGAATACTATTACACACTGAAACACATCCCCGGAAAAACCAACACAAAAGCAGACATCTTATCAAGATTAACAAAAACTGATACCACATGAGACAACACCAATATCACCTTACTACCTGACCATTTATTCAATGACAACACAATTACAGCAATCCAACAAATCTGGGAAGTCTCAGAAGAAGAAGATCTGAAACACTGACTATGAAAGGAAACAAAAAGGGAAACACAGTGGCTGAAGGAAAAGAAGAAATGACCAGAGGAGATATGGGAGACAAATGGAGTACTAATGTTTGAAGGAAGAATATAAATCCCACCTAACAGCCAAATATGACAAGAGATACTCCAACAACACCATGATGAGACAGATATAGGATACCCAGGATAATACCAAATGATCAAACTCCTTAAACAGAGTTATTGGTGGTCTCAAATGTACAATGACATCAAATGATACATCAAAGGGTATAAGGCATGCTAACAAAACAAAATACTCCAAACAAGACTGATAACACATCTTCACTCACTACTGATACCAGCAGGACCTTGGGAAGAAGTATCAATTGACATGATAAGACCATTACCAGAGTCAGAGAAATATGATGCAATACTTGTCATAGTTGATCATTTCAGCAAAATGATCAGACTGTATACAGTTAACACCACCTTAACATCTAAGGAGCTAGGAGATATCTACTGAGATGATATATGGAGAACACACAGCATACCCCGCAGAATTATCAGTGATAGAGGGCCACAATTCACATCAAAATTTATGGCAGAACTATGCCAATCAACAGATACCCAATAAAACTTATCCATGGCATACCACCCACAAACTGATGGTCAAACAGAGCACATCAACCAGAAGGTCAAGACATACCTCAGAAATGTAATAAACCACATGCAGAACAACTGGAAAAAATGGTTAGCCACAGCGGAATTCCAATACAATGACAAAACTCACACCACCACTGGATACTTGCCATTCAAAATAGTTTATGGACGACACCCCTGGAAAAGAGATATAACAAATGTTACCAAGGCATTTGCAATCATGGAACAAATACAGGAGTTACAAAATATGCAACAAGAGGCAATCAAGATACTACAATACAGCCAGATGCAAATGGAGAAATATAACAGCACCAAACCAGAATATGAGTATAATCCAAAAGAACAAGTATAGCTCAAAGCAAGCAATATCAGGACAATGAGACCAACCAAGAAGCTAGATCACAAATGCTATGGACCATTCCAAATAAAAGCTAAAATAGGCAAAACAAGTTACCAACTGAAATTACCTAAAACATGGACAATACATAATATGTTTAACAGCAGACTCCTCTCCTCCTATCAGAAACCCAAGTTCAACAGCCAGTGCACCCCACCACCACTAATGTCTGAGATCATCAGTAATGAAGAATAATATGAGGTAGAAGAGATCCAAGGACACTATACAAGAGGACAGTGAAATCAATTTATAGTATACTAGAAGGGCTATACCTCTGAGGAAGACACATGGGAGGATGAGTCAGAACTGGAAAATGCTAAGAAGGCAGTTCAGGAATTTTTAGACCAGATTTCAAGGATAAAACTTATAAAAAGGGGGGGTAAAAAGTAATAATTATGAATAACAAACCTCATATTACAAGAGATCACTACCTCTATTGCATCTTATGCTATATCCACTATACCCTAGACCTCACCAATTATCTTCACAATACACCATGCATGCCAAACACAAACTTACTCCCTTCCCAGCCAACAACACAGAGTTTGAACAAGAACTCAACAACCTTCTTGAGGCCCAGTCCACTAAAGACCATCCCTTCTTGACCTCTTACCACCACCTTCCTAATTGGGATAGTTCTCTGGTGGGGGGCTTCTGGCCTGTTCTTGCTAGACGTTAGGTCCTGGCACTATCTTATACACAGGGTGATGCATAGTACTCCCTTGGCGAAGGAGGTTAAAGGCTGGGTATGCTGGCCGCTGTATACTTACTCATCCTTAGATGCGCAAACAGAGGTTGGGATCTGTCATACGGTGGACGAGAATTAGTTCGAGCGGGGAGAGTGGCCCCTTGGCGAAGGGCCTTAATGATAGGGTATGCCTGTCGCTTTCTCTAGACGAGAGTTGATACCGGGTCGTACAGGATGGCAGGGGGTGCCCCCTTGGCAAAGGGGCTCAAAGACTGGGCATGCTGGTCGCCTTCTGCCTGTTCACCTTGAGGGTTCCTCTAGCAGTGGAGGGACCCAGCACGCTCCCAAAATGGTATCGTAGTTCCCCAATGGTGGGACTAGCGTCAGTCTATTTGACTGAGCTGTGGTACAAGTCTAGTCTAACTAGGCATTTACTCCAACATGGGAACTATGGGAGAGGCTTCATTTTACCCCGTTCCCCAGCCGAGAGGCTGAGCCCGAGAGGGTCCGAAAGGATAGGAGTCGATAAGAGGGGGTTTGGGGAAAAAACAAGCCGACCGCAAAGACAGGCTATCCCCCTCCAGTTGCATTGCAAGGGTGTGGATCTGTAGACAACCCCCCCTGGCCACACTGGATGTTAGTAGGGATCACTCAAACTCTAGGGCACTGTTTCACATGGGTGCCTCATGGTATTCTATGGATTTGCTTTGTAAGCAAGGCACGATCACCTCCCTAGTAGCAGCCCCTGCAAAACAGAGACCCCAGACACCATTAACATACAGATCCGCGTCCTATGGGCATAGCAAAGTGGGTGCTGGGATATGGGAAGCCAGTTGGGGGTGGGACCCTGGAACTACTGGTGGGCCATGGCAGACTGTACAGAGAATGTGCGGCCCAGCCGGAGAGGTCTAAATCCTCTGTCGGTGGGTCTCGGAGAGAAGCCAAGTGTACCTGCTTAGGTTGATACCACAATGCCACCTTTGGGGGATAAGGGCATTAGTCTGCAAGGGGCCCCTTAGTCGAGCATCTAACAATGGATCCCCCCTTGTAGGAGGCCCAGTTCACCCGGACTAGACACTCCTTTCATATCCAATTATCGCCGAAGAAGTCCTTCAAGTGGGACGCCAACGATACCCTCAATGGACAGTCAACATGGAACACCGCACCACTCCCCGAGTCCTCACCTTTGCTCACAAGAGACTGAAATGACTCCGACCCTCCATTCAAAGAGATTTAATCAAACATCGAGACCTCCTGTGTATTTCCTTATATACAGAAGGAGAAGAACTACTGCTACTAAACATCTACAATGACAGCCGTAACACTGCACTCCACTTCCTTGAGGAGTACCTCTTCGACCTCCCGCCCTTTCTCCTTATGGGAGGAGATATCAACATCTGATCGGAGTTATGGGACCCTTCAACCGATCAACATCCGGCAAGTGCAGACCGCCTCCTTATGATCACTGAAGCCCTCAATCTTGTGAGGACAACTCCGTCTGCGGCCATACCAACTCATTACGCATTGGACCCCAACCTGCCAGACATGGTCATTGACCTACTCTTTGTCTCAGGTATATTACCACACATCCCCACCTATTCTATCCAGGCAGGCGATCAGTACAACTCTGATCATGCCCCCCTCTTAATTAGGATTTCTATTCCACAAATAGATATTGTTGTCGAAAGATTGACTATTCCCAAGGATTCGGATGAGGAAACCAGGTTTCTGATGGATATAGTGAAAGGAATCAAGAACAAGAACTGGCCGATGAATGACGCGGACAAGCTGGGGAGAGCTGTTGCCAAATTGGGAGTTTTATTTGACAGATCCTGGAACTGGAATGCGAAGAAGTCCAAGATCACCACTAGATCCAAGACCTGGTGGAATGAAGAGTGCTCCACGGCACTCGCTACACACCACGCGGACCACAAGAACAAGCGCAAATGGAATGCCTTTCGCAAGACCACGAGGAAAACAAAGAGAGCATATTTCGACAAGAAGATCCAAAACATCTCAGTCGACTGAAAACGTCCATGGGATCTGATGCCATGGGTTAAAGATCGTGCACTCCCGGCTACGGAAGCTATGCGTCACAATGGCCAGCCTTGTCTTACTCTGGACAACCTGTGGATGGCACTCAACCATCACTACAACGCTGTCCACAACAGACCAACAAATGCAGCAGTTCTGGACAAACTTCCTCCACCGAATGGAATGGAGAATAGGACTTGGGTAAACTTCTCTCTCCTAGAGATGATGGAATCGCTCAAGGATACCTCAAATTCTTCCTCCCCTGGTCCCGACCACATTTCCTGGTCCCATCTTAAGCAGATTGTCGCCAATGAAGCTTGTGCCGGTCTTTTCCTCAAAATCAGCAGTGCTTGTCTGAACCTCGGACACTGGCCTGTGCACTTTAAGAAGTCAATGTCAGTGATTATCCCCAAACCCAACAAACCTGACTACTCCACTCTGAAGGCGTTCAGACCGATCGTCCTCCTCAACACATTTGGCAAACTAATCAAGAAGATGCTCGCTAAACGACTCCAATTTGAGGCAGTGAAATTCAAAGTTCTCCACCCCCACCAACTGGGAGCTATCCGCCAATAGTCCACCAAGGACGCAGGTCTCTTCCTAATGCACATCATCCGGGGAGCTTGGATGAAGAAGAAGAAGACATTGGTGCTAGCATTTGATGTGGCCCAATTCTTCCCCTCCCTCAATCACGATCTCCTTATCGACATACTAAGACAATAAGGATTCCCCCCCCCAAATCGCAGCATTCTTCAGCAACTATCTCAAAGAATGCCACACAACTTACCAGTGGAACAACAAAACCTCCCCGGAGTTTGACACAGCGGTGGGAGTAGGGCAAGGTTCGGCCCTTAGCCCCATTCTCTCCACTTTATTCCTCACCCCCCTCCTTCACATCTTCAACATCCATATGGAGGATCACTGCAGCAAGTGGGACTTTGATGTCCTATCTTTTGTAGATGACAGCACCTTAGTCATGCAATCCCCGTCCCTGGAACGGAACATCGAAATCCTACAACACATGTACCGCAAAATGGAGTGGCTCATGAATGAATTTGGCCTGGAAATTGAACATGGCAAGTCCGAGGTCTTCCACTTTATGCGTGCAAGACAGGACTCGAATCCCTCTATCGATTTGGGATCACCACCATTCACAGGTCGCAACCCCCTCAAACCAAAGACCCATTGGTAGTACCTCAGCTTCTACTTTGACCAGACATTGACCTTCAAGGAACACATTCGATACTACTCTGCCAAAGCGATATCCACAATCAAGGCGATGAAAATGCTAGGGAACTCTGTTAGAGGCCTGTCCCCCAGCAACAAAAGATTATTATACCGTTCATGTGTCATACCAGTTGCGACATATGGATACCAACTCTGGTTTCACGATAGGTCTTGTACCAAAGGGACTTGTGAAATCCTCAACAAGATGCAATGAAGTGCGGCGCTCTGGATTACCAGGGCCTTCCGGACTTCTCCCACCAGCAGAGTAGAGTCCCTCGCAGGGCTCATGCCCATCAAACTCCATCTCCGAAAGTTGGCCGAATGACAGACGTCGAGGCTTCATATGTTGGACGATGAACATACATTGGCAAGATTGATGAGAGAGTATTATTCTTCCCCCCACCGACTTCACATCAAGAACTTCATGGAGATTCAGAAAAAGAAGACACTTGGAGCTGTAATGGATATTTCGCGCCCCACCCCCGAGACTCAGTATATAGAACATTTCAACTCTGTCTCTAAATCTCTCTGGCCCAGACATAGGTTACTTGACCATTTCTCTACTAATGTATTGTTTACAGGATTTAACCAGGACAACCCTCACCTCTCGAAGACACTTTGGGACAATGTTATGACGAACACAACAACGGATAATAAATCCATCATTATTGGCACGGATGGCTTGGTCCACCCCAACCCCAACCCGCTTGCCAGCCAGTTCACGGCGGCAGCTACTATTCGACACCTAGACAGTGGGAGCTCTATCATGAAGAGGCTCGGAGGAACTACATCAACGGACACCGAACTGGTTGTGCAATACTTAGGAATCACCAAGGTACTTGCAACCGAAGAATATGACCAGGTCGAGCACATCCATGTGTTCACCGACTCCATTGCAGCCTCCCAGCTCCTACTCAATTGTTTGCCGCATTCCTGCCAGCAGCAATCCATCCTCACATCGAAGGTACTCCTGGCTTGGTTCAACAAATCGGACCAGCACCGCCTTTCCTTTTACCACACACCATCGAAGTGTAAATACGGTATACAGAAAGCCACTCATGATTGGATCCTAACAGTCGCCTGGCCTAACTGGGGTAGAAATCACTGAGTTCCCAACTCTGTGGACTACTTACGCAAAAAGTCCACCAAACGGGCAATCCACACATGGCAAGCCATTTTTGGCTTCAAGAAATACAGTGGTAGCTCCTTCCTCCACCTCCCGGTGCGAGCGAATGGGACCTCCACTCTACCATTGCACATCAAGTCCAGTCCCTGGATACAAGAGTGCAGTCCCCAACCTCAGCTCTTTGCAAGAGTGTGTCGCGCCATCTTATGCCACGCTCCAATTGGGGAGTATTGACTCCGATTCTTCCCTAACGAGGACTTACCATGCCACCACTGCAACAATCAAATGGTCCAAACTAGGTTGCACATCCTCTATTGTTGCAACAACTTCAATCATCATTTCGGCGTCAACACTATCAAGACTTTCGTCAATTTCTTGCGTCATAACCCTACCGTGTTCAGCTTCCCCCTGGAACCTGACCGCCCTCATATCCATGCCGGGTCAATACCCCTGTTACATCGTCATCAAGTCCAAAGGAGGTTTGGGTCTGCGCCTACGTAAATCCTTTTCCTTTCTCTTTTTCTTTTCCTTATGCTCTCGCGGTTATGGACTTCAATTCCATTTCTCTATCTCCCCCTTTCCTTGCTCGTCTACTATTTTATAGTTAGTTTTCCTTCAACTTCCATCTCTCCTGTGGTGCCTGGGCAAATGCCCTCCCACATGCTAAGTACTGTTTGTTGTTCTCCCTTGTGATTGTGAGTAGATAGTTTCTTTCTATCAATCGCTCTCTCTCACTCTCTCTTTTTCCAAATTCCTCTTTTCCTCTTTCTCGCTGATCAATGTAGGTACCAAACATCTCTCTAGTGTACACACTAGACGGCATTGAGTCTTGTGGGGTTAGTTTACATATAGGTTACTTTTCCTTCTCCGAACATTCTGTACATTCTGCCTTTGTATGTATGTACACGCGGACTGCGTTCAAGCACCGCTATATAAATTGTTGAATAAAAAAAAAAAAAAAAAAAAAAAAAGTCCACTAAAAACCAGATCAAACACTATACCGCTACAACCAAAGGATTTATGTACATTGCCCACACCATCCACAACCTGCAAATCCAAGCCAAAGCCCTGAGCTGTATCCTACTTGTCACTACTACCAGAGCCCTCCCAGCTGCCATGTCAACCAGAAAACATGAAATCATGAAGGAACTATTGGATAAGATAGCCACTGATCTCAACATATCGGTGCACTCCAATGCAAAGCAATGCATTCAAAGTGCCCTAGTTATGACAGGTAAAAGACTCAATCATCTCACTGATTCCAGTGACAATTCTACCTACAGACTCACACAAAGACTGATAGATCTCGACTTGTACACCTCCACTACCTTATCCAACAAACTGCCCTACAATAAAGACAACAAACAGGAATGGTTAGATGAAGGAATAGAAGGAATCAAAAAATCAGTAGCCAAATAGTTAATGGAACCTAATATGAGAGATAAAGTAGATCACCTCCTGATACACATCCTAGAGTTCAACCTGCCCACCAAACCTATCATATTCAATCTACCCCAATCATACCTCACACTCAAAGAAGGAGGACAACTTGATGACAACTACTGGCAAGAGATAGTTCAGAACCTAGTCTTGGCAGAAACAAATGACACCACCACCTTCAAAGGTTACACCATTGCCCTCTTTCAAGGAGGACAAGACCATGCCCCCTTCTGGATCAGATGTCGATGCAAGTTAGGAACCCCAATAATTGGATCTACTAAACAACAACTTGTCAACACCTTATACAAAGAACAAGACAACAAGTAGACCATGATACTTCATAGGGTCATGAATGTAAAAAGGAAGATATTGTTATAAACTATAGATAGATAGTATATTCCTATCATGTGCCCATTATACTCATTATTCCTATGTATCTGTTTCATCCCCTTGTTTCATCCCTTATGGCTGTACTCTTACTGACTCATTTTACTTGTCCCCTATGACTCCTTTACTCTGCTCCCTTATTCTTAGCTATTACCACTAGTATATAAAGTGTAGTAATACTTGATGTATTCCATATACTTTACCAATCATATCATCCCTTACTCTTCTCTCTACTTCTTAGTCTTTATCCAAAGACTTGCAACCTGAGTCCTAGACTAAGATCATAACACAATACTGTTACTCCTGAGGCATGAGTTTGCCATCTGTAGTGAGCTGTTTGGACAAAAGAGATTTGGGGCCACCAAAACTGGAGGATCTGCCAGATGAGACTGAACAGTTACCATAGGGTTTAGGAGAAGGTTTGTTCAAAGAGATAGTTTTGCCACTGTTGGAATTGTGAGGTATTGAAGGGAAAGGTGAGGCAATATGTTTCTTTGGCTATGAGGAGCTTTCCAAGTGGGATTTCTCTCACTAATACTCCCAGTAATGTTGGTCAATCCTATTGGCCAGTTTCTTCATTGACTTCAAATCCTCAGGTCTATCCTCAATTATTGTGGTCATTATGTCCTTGATCCAAGAAGGTAGACCCTTGTAAAAGCAGTAGCAGAGGTAGGTGAGGTCCCAGTTTGCCATAGCTGTGAGACAGTTGAATTCGAGTTTGTAAGTCACAATATATTGGTCATACTTCATGACAAGATGTTCCAAATCATCATGAGCTTCTCTAGCTAGTTTTGTGGACCTGAAGTGAGAAGTGAGTTCTTCAACAAAGGAGTCCCAATTGTTGAGCAAGGGGTTATCACTAAAGGTGATGTTCTTACTTCCAAAGTAGGTTTGGACAAGGTAAAGAATAGTATCAGATATCCTTCTTAATCTCTTACCACCACCTTCCTCTTTTGGATAGGTGCTTGATATGGACAAGAGATTAGCTACACTATGTCTAGAAACATCAGTACCCCCAATCCATCCTAGGATGAGGAGATTACCTCTGAGTCCTTTTATGGAACTGCTACTAGCTCCAGTAACAAGTCCAGATTACAACTGAAGTATGAGTAGAAGAGAGCCAGAGTAGCCTTCTCCACAGGATCTACTACCAGACCATTAGGATTGGAGACAAATATTGAAGCTGGAATGGAGTCCAGTACCTTTGAGATACCATCCCTTCTCCCTACCACATTATTGACTAAGCCTCTCATCCCTCCCTTGACCCCCACCACTTCTATCCCATATACTGTCTGGTTCAGTAGTCAGCATGGGCCATTCAACTAGACCTCTTCCTGGTCCAATGTAATCCTACATGCTAGTCAGGCTTTTGCCTCACTTGCTTGGATCCACAATATGGACAATGTCTTATCAACAGACATTTCCTCTACCCTCAATGCCTGCAGTAGTTTTTTTTACTACTGTGTTCACTTTGGAATCCTTGAAAGATCATTCCACTCTTTCCACCTTGGGGAAAGACACTTCTATTACTGCCCTGTGCCAGGAGGTAGTAACCCAAACTTCCTCCCCAGTTGCCCCTATCCCCCTACAGCCCCTCTCTCTATCCCACGGATCTGCTGAAGTAAGTGGTGATATGACTATGCCTAGCATTTCACAGCTTTCTGTGACCCTACCAGTCTCCTCTGTCCCTACACATGATAAGAGTACATTACATATTTCCTCCTCCCATGGTCCCTCTTCTAGGCCCTCATGAGACTCCCATTGCTTAAGGCCAGCACACATACCAGTGCCCACTGCCCTTATTTTTCCCACACTAGTGCCAACCAAAAAGTCCTATACTACTGCTACTGCTACTGATCCTACCACCTTGGTCCACATGACCAAGGCATTTCCTTACCTCCTCCCAGACTGCATCATGGCAGTATACCAGGCCACCACATCACCTCCTAAATGCATTCTGAAGATGCACTCTACTACTACTGGTCCCAACCACTACCAAATCCTCTTAGCACTTGATACCAGGACTACTAATGTTGACTTCCCAGTACTTATCAAAAGTGCTAATAATACTCTTTTCTATGCCAAGTCTGCCCTCTGGGCAGATAGGGCACACTTTGCTTATGGTGACATTACTGTCACCATCTCTGTTGTCCCTCTACTAATGAGATTACCCTCATTGCCAATGTTGCCAAGCAGCCCCTAGGCCTTAAGACCTCAGTTGCAGCCACTTTCTCTAGGTCCAAGTCCTATCTGAAGGTCCTGGACATTCCCTTCAAAGCCCCCAGCACTACTCACCATATTTCAGTTGCTAAAATTACTGAGACACTTAAGGCCTCTCACCTTTCTTTACTTAAACTCACAGATACCCCACATATTATAAAGAACTTCTATTGCTCAGACTTAACCACTGTTTGGTTTAATGTCTGGAACTCCCAGTCTGGAGCTGCCACCAAGAAACTTGCTGGCAAACATGTCTATATTGGTGGCTATGAATGTCTTATCAAACTTGCACATGCAAACTCTAGGATTCCCCAGTGTAGTCATTGCTGGAAATAGGGCCATCTAACTTCTACCTATAGGTCCAAAAGCCTCAAGTGCCCCTAATGCAGAGGTCCCCACTAAGTGGAACACTACCTTCTCCTTTCTGAATGCTGTAAGAGTAATACCAAAGCCAAACCCCTAATCTCTGCCACTTCCAAGGGTGTGTTTTGCCCCCACACTGCCCACTACTTAAACTACAGTGGAAATTATACAGCAAATGAGCCAAAATGCTTATTCTGGGCCCACTGCTTCAAAGCTGGCTAGATCCAGTGTTGTTATGAGGAGATAAGAGTTTAAAAGAAAGGGATAAGAGTACTGATCAATCACATTGAGTAGTTCCTCTGTTTGTTCTCTACTATATTATCATTTGGACTTTCTAGTCTACATGCACTTGTAGTTTAATGTACTACTTCGTCAATAAAGTTTTTCAGATGTAGGTTGGAGAGCCCTGTATTGTACTTGTAGTAGGTATATAGTAGACTGCATTTGAGCCCCACTTTAAATATTGATGATGCAAAAAAAATAAAAATAAAAAGGATAGTACCAGACAAGTAGGTGATAGTAGAAGCAACTTTGGAATTGTCAGCTTTGAACTGGTAAGGATTGGTAACAAAATAAAGGATGCATTGAAAGACCCAATCTTTTAGTTTGAGAGGGTCTGAGCCATCAAAGATGTCCAGTTTGTGAGCCTTGATTTTAGAATGGTTGTTACGAGCTAAAAAACTAGGGTATTCTTGCCTGTCCAAAGTTTTGGCCAGACAAGATAAAGTATAGGCCATAGCATGAGTGGGGTCCATAGGTAGTTTGTTATTATCTTTGGACAAGTTGTCATTGTCACCTTTGGCAACTGGTTTGTTGATGGTAATAGGTGGTTGGGTAGTAATAGAGGTTTGTGTAGGTTTTATGGGTACAGAAAGCGGGTGAGATAAGTAGTCATAAGAGGAAAGAAACAATACTAGAGATATCAGTCTGATAATATTATTAAGTACAAGACTAAAGACAAGAATACAGTCCTTATAGAATGGTGGACTGGATAGATGGAGGACCTTGGCTTTAGCTTGTATGCTACACTCCTCCAGGTATCATAGTGGTCTTCACTTAGATAATCTCTTGTCATTAGGATAAAGGTCAAATGTAGGTAGTGGATGAGCAGAAGCATTACTTGTATAGTAGAGAATGGTAGAAAGAGATAGCCAGAGACTAAGTGGATTATCAGACTACTAAATACAAGGATACCAAGAACTACTTATATACTAGTAGTAGAAAAGTATTGGAAAGTCAACAGATAAGATAACAGAGTAACTAGACAGAAAAAGGTAAGAATGACATTATATGATATCAGTAACAGAAATATGACATGATAATACAACAGGTGATACTGAAGAATAGAGTAATAGAGGTAAAAAGGAATCAGAATGTAAAAGAAAACAAGATGGACAAAAGTGGATGGAAACAAATATAGGAAAGGTTGATTGATAAGTCTGAAACAAAGATAAGTATAATCTGTAAGTGATCCTCCATGCAAGCTAAAGACCTGAACTAAGGTAGAATCATGTCTATGTACAGGCATGTGAGTTACCAGTTGTAATAGGTTTGTGATAAGGGAAAAGAAGTTAGCTGTTAAATATATTATGTATTGCCCATGTTTCAGGTAGTTCCAGTTGGTAACTTGTTTCACCTATTTTTGCTTTTATTTGGAATAGCCCATAACATTTGTGATCTAGCTTCTTGGATAGTCTTGTTGTTGTTCACTTTGAGCCATACTTGTTTTCCTGGAATATACTTGTGTTCTGGTTTGGTGCTGTTATATTTCTCCATTTGATTCTGGCTGTGTTGTAGTATTTGATTGTTTCTTATTGCATGTCTTGTAACTCCTGTATTTGTTCCATGATTGCAGGTACCTTGGCTATATTTGTTATATCTCCTTTCTAAGGGTGTTATCCATAAACTATTTGGAATGGCAAGTATCCAGTGGCAGTGTAGATTTTGTCATTGTATTGGAATTCTACTGTAGTTAGCCATTTCTTCCAGTTGTTCTGTGTATGGTTTATTATATTTCTGAGGTATGTCTCAACCTCCTGGTTGATACACTCTATCTGACCATTGGTTTGTGGGTAATATACTGTAAAAATGAGTTTTGTTAGGTATCAGTTGCCTAGCATAGTTCTGCCATAAATTTTGATGTAAATTACAGACCCTTATTACTGATGATCCTACAGGGTATTCCATGCATTCTCTATATATCATCTTGATATATATCTCCTAACTCCTTGGATGACAGGGTGGTGTTGACTGTATGCAGTCTGATCATTTTGCTGAAATGATCTACTATGACAAGTATTGCATCATATCTATCTGACTCTGGTCTTATCATATCAATTGAGATTTCTTCCCAAGGTTCCATTGGTATCAGTAGTGAGTAGAGATATGTCATGGGCCTTATTCAGAGTATCTTGTTTTGTTGGCATATGTTATATTTCTTAATGTATTGTTTAACATTATTGCATATTTGAGGCCACCAATAAGTCCATTTAAGAAGTTCAATCATCTGATATTGTCCTGGGTGTCCTACATTGGTTTTGTTATGATACTGTTGGAGTATTTCCTATTATAATTTGCTGTTAGGTAGTGGTACATATATTCTTCCTTTGAACATCAGTAATCCATTGTCTTCCCATATCTCCTCTGGTCATTTTTTCTTTTCTTTCAACCACTGTGTTTTCCTTTTTGTTTTCTTTTGGGGTTGGTGTTTCAATTCTTCCTCTCCTGAAACTTCCCAGATTTGTCAAATCTTGGTAATTGTGTTGTTAAATGGATGGTCAGGTAGTAAGATGATGTTGGTGTTGTCTTGAGTAGTATCTAGTTTTGTCAATCTTGATAACATGTCTGCTTTTGTGTTGGTTTTCCCAGAAATGTGTTTTAGTGTGTAATAATATTCTTGTAGCTCCATCTGCCATCTTGTTTGTCATTTTGTAAGTTGCTGTGGTTTGTGGAAGTATTCCAGATTTTTGTGGTCAATCCATATTTCAAAAGGTTCTTCTATATCAAGTAGGTACTATATTTTGATTACTTCTCAGATTACTAGTAGTTCTTTGTCATAGATTTGGTAGTTGTGTTCTGCAAGTGTCATCATTCTTGAGTGGAAAACAATCAGGTACTAGTGTTCTTTCTACTTCTGTGATAGTACTGCTCCTACTCCATAGTCTGATATATCTACTTCTACCCTGTATTGTCCCTTGTTCTGTGGCATTGTTAGTACTGGTTTACTTGTGACCTTCTCCTTAATTTTCTTGAAGGCTTGCTGTTGTTGCTCTGTCCATGTCCATTGAGTATCCTTCTTCTTCAACTTGTGTAAGGGGGCTGCTATGTTACTGAAATTGTGTATGAACTATTGGTAGAAGTTTGCAAAACCTAGGAATTTTTTGATATCCTTCAGGGATTTGGGTATTAGCCATTCTTTTACTACTTTCACCTTTTCCTCCTCTATTTTAATACTGCTCTGTCCAACTACAAATCCTAGTATTGGTAGTTCTTTTGTATCAAATAAGCATTTTGTTCTCTTGAAGTATAACTAATGTTTGGCTGTGATGTTAAGGAACTGCTTTGTTCTTTCCTCAAGTTCCTTCTGTATAGTTCCCAGGATAACAAAGTCATTCATATAGTTGATGACTGCTCCTTTATGTAACATTTCCCAGAATACTGTGTTCATCATCCTTTAGAATGTTGCTGGTGAGTTGCTTATTCTGAAAAACATGACTGTTGGCTTGAATATTGTTTGTTACAAATGCTACTTTCCACTTATTGCCTTCTCTTATCCAGATGTTGTTATATCCCCAAATGGTTTGTTGAATACCTTTGTATCTTTGAGTTGATTGATAACTTTGCTTATAAGTGAAAGTAGTGTTTTGTCCTTGATTATGTATTTGTTCAGCTTCTTGTAGTCCTGTACCAGTTGTTTGGTTCCATCCTTCTTGGATATAAAGAAGCATAGAGTGGCATAGGGGGATTGTGATGGTTGAATTTGTCCTGAGATAATATTTTTGTCAAGGAATTTTTGTAGTTCTTACTTTTCTGTTATTATCATAGGGTAGACTTTGAACTGTAGTACCAGTGGTGCATCTTCTGACAGGTTTATCTCATGGTCCCATATTGTGTGTTTGGGCAGTTTATTGAAGTTTTTCTTGTTAAACAAGTGTGTATTGCTATAGGTATGTTGGTAGGTCTTCTGTGTTCATCTGATTGGTCTTCTTTTCCTCCATATGTTTCTTGACCATGCATATTCTCTCATTGAACTGTATATCATTGTGTTGTGTGGTGCAATCCTTTGGACATCTTGTGAAGCATATTATGTTGTTTGTTCAATTGATCTCAGAGTTATGTTTGACAAGCCAGTCATGTCTGAGATATAAGTCTGTACTCTCTAGTTGTGTTACCATTGTTTCAATTTCTTCCATGTGTTTTCCATTGTTTAATACCAGGTATACTGTATCTGTTATCTTGCCTTTCTTATTTTCAGTCCTATCAGCATTGATTACTCTTATCAGAGTTTCAAGGGGTTTGGTTGGGATTTGTTCTTCTTCTATTACCCTTTAAGCTATGTACATATGGGTATATCTGGAGTCTACTAGTGTAGTGATTTGTTTGGGACCCTTTGTTATTCTGATGGTTGAGTCAAGGAGAAGTTATGCATCAAGTTTCATTTTTGTAGGATCACATATTGTCTATTGTAAAATAAAACAGGAACTTTAGCTTTATTGGCTCACAGGTTTGTGTCTACTCAAAGCTTTTGGAAAAATCCTCCTTTACCTCTTCTTCTTATTTAGTCTCCTTGGTAATCCTCCTGATATGTACTTTCTTTGGTACTTTACAATTCTTTGAAATGTAACCTTGCTTACTACAATTATAGCACACTATTTTGGTATATATGACTTTTGTCTTCTTGCAGCAGTATTTGACAATATGTTCCTATAGGTTGCAATTATAATACTTTGATTTGCCATTCTAATTGGTATCTGCTCTTTGTCTTCTGATCTTTATTGGTTGTCTTCCACCTCCATATGTGACTCCTGTGCTTGTTCTGACATCTCCATGGGTAATGTCTGTAGTTTCATATCCCTGTCCTACTGCAAGGATTATAGTTCTCCATTTGTTGTATGTGTTCAGGATCAAGACTGTCAGAGAGCCTACAATAGTTCTGATAATATCTGCTCTAGTGTGTTGTTTGAGAAGGAAGATGGCATGTGGATTGTCTATCCCAGCTTAGGTTTTCAATGCTTCAGACTTTATCAAGAAGTCCACAGTGTTCCTCTTTTCTTGTTTGAACAATTCAATTTCCCCTTTTGCTATTGCTTTCCTGTTCTCCAAGGAGAATGTGGCTACCATCTCTGTTGCAAAGTCATTGAATGCCAGTGTTTTCTTATCCAGGATTGCCTGCAACTTGGTATTGGCATAAGGACTTACTAGTCCTCCTTTCATTTGTGCTAATACTCCAATTATTTTTTGTTCATTATCATCAATTTTATTGAAGAGTGTCCATAAGGACATTGCTCTCTACCAATTGTCAAACTTGGTTCTATCTCCATTGAAATATCCTGGTTCTGGGGCTAAGTTCTTTGGGAAATTGATTTCATCAGTCATTTCTGATTCTGATTCTGATTTGCTATATTTGTTCTTGTAAGTCTTGGTGATATCTATATTGGATGTAGTTTCAGTGACTCCTATATCAAATGTAGTCTCAGCAACTTCTGTGTTGAATAAGGTCTTGAAGAGAGCTGCTTTTTTGTCTATACTGTATTTGGATTTCTGTTATTTGAGTCCTTCAGGGACTTCAGGTTCTGTTTATTATTTGGATCTGGTGGTTACAGATGATTCCTAAATATCTGTTGGTCTCAGAGTTCTGGGTCTTCTCAGTGTTCTCGATAAGCTACTACTGCTCATATACTATCATCCTAATTAGAGGCTATTATTCCAAGCCTAGCTACAGATAGTGGTACCTCTCTTGCAAGGTGAGTCAAATGATACTTTACCAAATGTTACAACCTTAGTCTAGAACTCAGGTTACAAGTCTTTGGATAAAGACAAGGAAGTAGAGAAAAGAAAAAGAGATGATACAATTGGTAAAGTGTAAGAAATATATCAAGTATTACTATACTTTATATACTAGCGGTAGTTACTAAGAATAGGGGAATGGAGTAACAGAGTCATAAGATATGAGTAGAGCAAGTCAGAAAGAGTACAGCTTTAAGGAGTGAAACAAGAGATGAAATGGATATAGTGAAATAATAAGTATGGGATGATAGGCACATAATAGGAATGTAATGTCTATCTATAGTTCATAACACACAAGAGTGATAGAAGTAGAAGCAAGATTAAATAAAATAGTAGACAAGTAAGATAAGAGAAATAGTTTTGAAAGCCATAACTGAAAGCACAAGGAAAAGAAAAAGAAAAAAGGGCTCACATTGGAGTAGACCCAAATCTCTGGTAAACAGGAGAATATAGCAGATGGAGGGATTGTGCCCATTGTTGAAATTGGGGTACTCCAGGTTCTAGAGGAAAGATGAAGGCTGTAGGGTTATGCCACAGAAAGTTGGCAAGCAGGACTGAGTTCTTGCAGGTGCCAGGGCTAATTGAAGCAAAAGGAGCAGACATGGATTTGCTCAGATTTGTGCTCATATATCTTGTTTGTAGAGCTAGCCAAGTTGAAGATGATGCAGATTTTGCAACTATCTGAGTAGAGCAGCTTCCTATTGGTAGTATAAGACCAGGTAGGCTTGCCATCAGCAAAGGTGTCTGGAAGGTTAGATGTAAGGTAGTTGAAGATGATGTGTTTACCACTATAGGTAAGACAGGATGGGGAACCCTTTCTTCTGCAAGAAGGGGGGTTCTTTTTTCCACCTTGGTTGTTCCTGCCTTTGGCAAAAAAAAACTGTTTGTTTGGTTGATATTAGAGTGTGGAGAGTGACGTTTGGCTACTGCTGAACTCTCACATCATCTCCAAAAGAGTCTTTTTGGATCAAAAATCTCGGAGCACCCATCACTAGGTCAGAGCATCATCATAAACATCCCAAAGTCAAGTCTTCTGTCCCTCTTTCCCATTTCTATGCCTCCTTCATTTCTATTTCATAACTGTAAGCTATCCCCTTTAAGTCCAATTGTAGGTCTACACTGTAGATGATCATCTGGAAAAAGTCCCAAATAAATAATATATTCTCCCTAACCTCTTCCTTCCTTCTCTCTTCTCCGTCCTACCTTTATAGTATAAAAACATTATCAATCCATTTGTACCTGGTCCCCTATTGTTCTACACCTTGTCCATAGATGATTACTTTCATTTTCTTCCCTTTTTTCGGTCTAATTACTTTATTAAAATGTACCTTGGCATATTTAGTGAGTTCCAGAGTGCAGAATTTATTACCCACTTTGGGAGTATGATTGTTCATCACACTGGTTATGTTATTCTTTTTTTTTTCTTTTTTTTTTAAATCATCAATTTATATAGCAGTGCTTGATTACAGTCTGCATGTCTATACATACAAAAGCAGAACATACAGAATGTTCGGAGCAAGGAACGTAAACTACAAGCAAACTAACCCCACGAGACTTGGTGCTATCTAGTATGTACACTAGAGAGATGTTTGGTACTTAAGTTGATCAGTGGGAAAGAAAAAGAAAAAGAGAGATCAGAAAAGAGAGAGTGAGAGAGAAAAACTGATAGATGAGAAACTATTGACTCACAAACACAAGAGAAAACAACAAATGGTACTAGCATGTGGAGAAGCATTACCCAGACACTACAGAAATGATGGACTTTGAATGAAAACTATCATAAAATAGTAGATGAGTAGGAAAGAGAGAGATATAGAAATGGAAATGAAGTCCATAACCAGGAGAGCACAAGAAAAAGGAGAGAAAGAAAGAACTCACATAGGCACGGACCCAAACCTCTGATGGACTTGACAATGATGCAACAGAAATATTGAACCAGCACAGATACAAGAGTGATCAGGTTCCAGAGGGAAGCTGAATGTAGTAGGATTGCAATATAAGAAGTTGACAAACTTCTTGATGGTGTTGATGCTATAGTGGTGATCAAAGTTCTGATACTGGTAGAGGATGTACAACCTAGTTTGGACCAGTTGGTTGTTGTAGTGGTGGCATGATAAATCCTTATTAGAGAAGAACCTGAGGCAGTACTCTCCAACTAGAGTATGACATAAAATGGCACAACAAGCTTGTGCAAAGAGCTGGGGCTGGTATCCACATTCTCATATCCAAGGGCCAGATTTGATATGTAACAGTAAGGTGAAGGCCCCATTTGTTATGACCTTAGTCTATGACTCAGGTAGCAAGTCTTTGGATAAAGACAAGGAAGTAGAGAAAGAGTAAGGGATGATACAATTGGTAAAGTGTAAGGAATACATCAAGTATTACTACACTTTATATACTAGTGGTGATTGCTAATAATAAGGGCACAGAGTAAAGGAGTCATACGGATGAATAGAATGAGTCAAGAAGAGAACAGCCTTAAGGGATGAAACAAGGAGGTGAAACAGCTACATAAGAATGATGAATGTGACAGGCATATGATAAGAATGTACTATTTTATCTATAGTTTGTAACACTATTCTGGTTATGTTATTTTGTTCTTCATCTTTGTCTTACACCATCATAACAGTATCTGGCTCTTATCAATTGAAGGAATAATCCATGTATTAGACCAAAAAGATTGAGATAGCAGATATAGAGTAAAAGCCCCAAAATTGGGCTGCCTGGCAAAGTGAGTAAGAGTCAAGAAGCTGCAATATCCAACAACTAGGTGCTTTGCAACATGTCAGGCATTCAACTTCCCAGACCTTTAGGCACAAAGGTGTGACTCTGAGTGAAGAGTTAGCAAGAGGGTGGGATAGTGAGCTGAAGAAAGGAATTTTGAAGCTGTGGGTTTGTCTGTACATAGGGAGCAAGAATCTGTACATGTTTGGTAAGGTACAGCCTAAAAGTGTCACTCTTTCAGCAATCTTTGGCTTTGACCACTTCAAAGAAAACCTTTCACAGAAGGTACTCCAGAGTAGAGCTACTTCAGATTGTATAACTTTGTCTCAGGTCAAGTCCTGCCTTCTTTGCTTCATGGATTTTACTAGACTGTTCACCCTACTCTTACTAATGATAGTCCATTCTCACATCTAAGGCACTCTGCACATAGTTCCTCAAATCAGACTGTTACTGTCTGACCTTCTATCATACTCTCTCTAAATACAAGTTTGGCATTTAACATGAGACACATGACTGGCTCCAAACAATTGTCTGGCCCAACTGATGTCAAGATCAGCAAGTACCCCAGTCTATTGACTATCTCCGACACAAATCAGCTGAGCAAGCCCTCTACATGTAGCAAAGCATATTTTCATTTGCAAACTACAGCAGTAGCTCTTTCCTCTATCTCAAGATGTGAGCAAATAGAGCCTCTGCCTTACTGTCCCACCTCAATTCTGGTCCATGGATATGAGAGTATGGATATTCACCACAATTGTTTATATGTATGTACTGAACCATTCTATGTTATGCCCCCATTGGAGAGTACTAACTGAGATTCTTCCCTCACAAAGACCTCTCTTATTATTACTGTGGTAACCAGCTCATTCAGACCTACTCCCACATCCTCCATCATTGTCAACACTTCAATCATTATCTCTCCATCACCACTATCAAGGAGTTAACCAACTTCTTACAATACAACCTCTTAGTCTTCACTTTCCCTCTGGAACCTGAGGTACCAGAACATCTATAACAGGTACAATCACTACTACTACATTGTCTAGTTCACCAGAGATGTGGGTCCACTCCTGAGTAAGTTCTCTTCTGTCATCATTTTCTTTGTGCTTTCAGTTATGGACCTTTAACTCCATTTCTCTTTTCTCCCCCTTTCCACTCATCTACTATTTTATATAGTCTTCATTCTCTATTCATCATTCCTGTGGTGTTTGGACAGTGCCTCTTCACACACTAGTACAGTTCATTGTTTTCCATTTGAGTTGTGATTCAGTAGTTTTTCCTCATCAGGTTCTATCCATTTCTTTCTCTTTCTCTCTTTCTCTTGGTCTTGACAAATAATGTATGTACCAAAGATTACTCTAGGTTACAATTTAGATAATATTGAGTTTTGCAAGATTAGCTTACTTTTCTCTTCTCTAAACATTTTGTACTTGTACTTTTCTGTATGTATGTACACATAGACTGCATTCAAGCACTGCTATATTAATTGTTGATAAAAAAAAAAAAAAAAAAAAAGTCCTGTCTTCTTTGCTACCAGTGTTAGAACCTTCAAGAATTCAGCTTTGGTAAGAGGGCAGTAGAAATTTTGGTACTTGTAGGAAAACAGGTAAGCATAAGAGAAGAGGGGGAAGGTTGACTTGCAAATGGTTATTGAAGGCTATCTCAGGGTCAGTAACACTGTTTTGCTTGGACCAATAGCTGTTCTTGCCTCTAATTGGGCTGGTCTTGGTCTTGGGGATATGGGTCACTATTGAGACTAAACTATTGTAATTGATGTTTGAGTTAATATTGGTAGATTTGACATACTTTGAGGTTTTTTATGGTCAGCTCACTAAGCCTAGCTGTACCATAAAATGCCATGGTAAGGCATGCATACATTGCCACATAGAGAGGGCTAGAAAGATTGAGACATGGTCAGAGAGCAGAAATATAGTTAATGGTGTAGGGCTTCTGTTTTGGTCTCTTGGAGGTAGCTAGGGCTAATTTTTCAGCTTCACAAATCAGTATGTCTATTTCTCTATCATTTATGTCCCACTGGATACTATGAATAATATACTATGCCCAAATCCCTATTGTATAACCATTGATAGTATGTTCTGCATATATTCCTGCCAGCAAAGCAATAAAAGTGACAATAAGATCATGGGAAGCTGGTACTTGCCTTACTTCAGGGACTTTCTGAAAGTTACAGAAGACATGAAAAGTCAAGAGTCCTGAGCCATAGGAGGCTCATGTGGATTTATTCCAGGCTAGACTTGTTAGCTATTTGAAGATTTTATTGTTATCTACTAAGAGAGTTGACCTTGGCTTAAGTGGTATCCATTTTAATAGCCTATCTTTGGCTAAGACATGTGGATGCAGCAGTAATAGAGAAGGTGTGAGGTTGGAGAGGTATGGTAGTAAGAAAATAGGAGTAGAACTGGTATTGGGCACAGGAGACTTGTTTAATGGATAAGATTTAGTTGAGTGTAACCTATTTTTGAAGTGCTTGGTAAGTGTATATTTCTTCATATTGGATTTCCATGGCAAATGTGTTTTTTTGGATATTCAAGAATTGATACTGATAAGTTTTGGATTGTGATTTAGGTAAGAGATGGCTGTAAGGAGGATGTGCCTCTGATAGATATGTGGAATCATCAAAGTTAGATTGGAATGAAGCTGAGATTAGAATTAATGGGAGAAGGAGTGATTTTGCATAATATTTTTCTTTTGATGGGGAATCAGCTAGGTTTTGCTGGCTCCTAACATATTTTGTGAGAAAATTGTAGTAGTGACTTTGTTCAAGGTCCAGGATAAGCTTGAACACCTTGTTGACTTGCTGATTTCTGCTTTTCCCTTTCTACCAGTCTTCAACAACACTACCCTGGGAAAGGTTTCCATACTCTCCATTTTGTACCAATGGTAATAGCAATTCCTACTTTGGAGCTTGCATCAGAGAAGGCTGCAATTTCTTAAGCTGGTGTAGGTTTTGGAATTAGGTACTGGACAGTTTCGCTTGAAAGTACAGTCTTCCACCATAGTAAATCATTATGTAGGTATTTGGAGGGTAAGTAGGGGATGAATGGTTGTTAAACATTCCTAGAAAGGTTTCCAGTAATGTTATGTAAGTGTGTTCCTGTATTAGTACCAGTGTCACATGCAGTAATTTCTATGCAACTTTTAGGCTTTGTCTAGGGTATGTTTGGGTTTGGATATCCATTGTCTATTGCTAAAGCATATTTTTGTCTCTTGGATGATGGAATTTTGACTGTGAGTGCTGTGAGATCCCAAAAGAAGCCAATATATATGACCTAAGTACTGAAGGGTATATCTTTGTTGATTTCTTATAGGATATCCAGTATATCTGAAAGATTGTCTAAGTCTTCCTTAGAATATGTGAAGAGCTTGTCATAGTCAGATCATGGTAGTGTAGCAGATAGGTCCTGGATTAGCTTAGATATGTTTTCATCAAACTTTTTATCTTGATTATTTGGCATTACTTTTTCTTTATACCAAATTCTTTCTCCTCTATATTGTTCACCTCCAGCTGCTATAATTTCTTGTACTCATGTTATTCTTTGCTTGTTGTACTCTTCACAGTGTTCTTGTCTAATCTGGAAAAATATGTAGTTACCAACCCATTTTAGAATTGGACCCAATTCTTTAGCTTATATTATTTCAACCCCTGCATCTGCTACTTTCCCATATAACTCTGCCCCTAAAGCCAAGCAAAATGTATTTCTTGTATTGATGACAAAAAAATCTGGTTGCTCTAATTTGACTAATATATCTGGCCACTATAATGGTGCTAAGAAAATAGTATGGTAGGCTTTCTTGACATCACAGATTACTGCTTCTGACCCTAGGAAAAGCCTCAAAATAAGAAGAGCCACTGTTAAAAAGGTTCTCCAGGTACATGGAAAAAGACTGGAATCAATAGAACTATTTATTGATGATGTCCCTTGAAAGAGTACATATAGATAGGAGAAATTCTGTATGAGACAAAAATTTCCTAGTTTTGGGATGATGCTTAGTGAGGATGTCTGAAATAAACCTATGAGATTTTCTATTTCACTTTCTCAGAGAGAACCAATATAGCAATCCTTTTCAATTTCCATGTTAACTGTAGTAGCAAAAGTATCATGATATGTAATTAAGGATGTGTGATTAGGTAGAGTATAAGTAGACAAAATAGAAGGAATGCCAGTACTAAAGCCCCAGCAGAAGAAGTGAGGTATATTATGGTACTTGTGTTGTAAATTGTGTTTATATAACAGTGCTGCCCAGACATTTGGCTGGTAGGGTACACTAGTATCAAGCTTTTTGTACTTGAGGGCAACTCTGTGCTCCATGATCTCTCTCTCCACACCCAGAGCAACAATGTTAGATAAGGTGACCTGTGTCTCAGCACCCTCTCTTCTGCTGCCAGTCCAGACACAACTTCTGGCCATCTGGTATGAGGATGAGCCATCCTTCTCTCTTGCACTATGCTAGGGTCTTACTATCCCACAAAATGGAGGTATCACACTGGATAACATTGTGGGGTTCACAACTGATAAAGTAGGTGGAGAGAACTGCCTGGTTATGTTAAAACAGCTTGCTAGGCTTAGCCTTCTTCATGGGAGAAGGCTTGGGTGTGTGTCTTTCTTGTTATAAACTATAGATAGACATAACATTCATATTATATGTCCGTTACCTTTCATTTATCATTTTGCCATATTTGCTTCACCCCTTGTTTCACTCCATAAAGCTATACTCCTTCTAACTTGTTCTACTCGTACTTATGACTCACTTACTCTGTTCTCTCTTATTATTAGAGCTTACCATTAGTATATGAAGTATAGTAATACTTGATGTATTCTTTACACTTTACCAATTATATCATTCCTTTCTCTTCTCTCTACTTCCTTGTCTTTATTCAAAGACTTGCAACCTGAGTTCTAGACTAAGGTCATAACATTTCTCATGAGAGTGATCAGGATGTAAAGCAGGGATACTTTCAGTGGAAATATGAATAAGAACAATGTTTAGGTGAGTGCAAACATTCTCAAGGATAGGTATTTGATAAGAAAACATAGTGGGAACTACTGGCTGTAGTTGAAGCTACTAAAAAGATTCTGAACTAGTTGTACATGCTAACCATTCTAGCAAACATGATTATAAAAGGCAAGTATAAAGGAAGATCATGTGTATGGGGGATATGTATAAGAGTAAGTGCCATATGTAAAAGATAGATTGTACCCCAATGATGGTGGATAGCCAGATAAAGCACCACAGTATGGTAGTGTCAAATAGAGAAAAGGTGGACCATATTGTATATCAAGGGTGCAGGTGCAGATAACAGGTATGCATCACATGTAGCATATAGCATGGAGTATAGAGCATGTAACATATAGCATAGAGTATGTAACATGTGGTACAGAACATGTAACATGTAGCATATGGTATGTAGGTGGTTGAAAGATCAGTTATATTACCAAGGAAGTCATGGTGTGGTGAAATACAAGGGATAATGAGTGTTAGGATCCTACAAAGAGAGAACATACTTACTTCTGTGTAATTTCATCTCTTTTCTATGCTTCTATCCTATAAGCTAGCTTTTTGAGGCAGTCTTTGTTGATGATACTGATGTCAAAGACAGTCAGCCTAGCCTTGTTTACTAATTCCCTGTGTTACTCTCTCCAGACCTGGGCTTGGTACAGGATAATAGCTTGTTGCCAGTCAAGGAGATGGTATTTGGGATAACTATGCAGTTTGAAGAAAAAATTGGCAAGCATGATAATATGTGGAGCTGGCCAACCTTGGTCTTTCATGTGGTAAAGGAGAATATGGTGTGCTTGGGACACTTGGTCCCATGTGTTCTTTGATGCTGATACTATATCAAGTGGTCTGACTATCATGAGAGAGTCACTGTGGGTAATAGCCAGTGCATCTCTATCTTGAGTGTAGTCCATGCGAAGAGCTTTGTTATGTTCCTGGGAGGTGAAGTACCAGAGTTCAATGTATTCTAGTTTCTGGATCTTCTTAAGCACCAAAGCTGATAGTTGGGCCAGTCCATGTTTACCATTAGCCCTGGGGAGAAGCCATTGAGTTTGGAAGACTAAGGATTGTTCTGCTGATTAGGAACTGTTGAAGTTTTGGACATATTCTAGAAATAGACTATGAAGTCATTATTCTAATAATAGACTAATCTATTACTTTCCAGTAACTTCAATCCGTAGTAACTTCCTATAAGTTGCTCTGCATACGATAAGAGTCATAAGTACTTGATAGATTATTCTACATAGTACCAATGACTAGTATACTACGTTTCGCAGTACTCTGCAGGCACTATGCCACAGTTAAAGGGAGTCATAAGGAACATTCCATGTATTCCTAGTATTTTATGTAGTATGACTTGCCTATGCTTCAATATGTATATAAACCCCATGTAGCAGACCTAGCTCTGCATCTTGTTCAATCGAACAACTTCTTCATCATCACTTATCTTCTTGAGTACAATACCAGTCTCGATCTCCTCGACTATAACTTGTCTACCTCTGACACCGACCATTTCATAAACAATATTTGTCTATCTGAATTACCTTTTTACAGGTATCAAATAGAAGCTTATTATCTCAGTGAGTAGACCCTACGTTCTCTCCCACTGTGTTTACTGCTGCTCCCAGCAAACAACTTGTTATGGTCATTTCCTCAACAGGAACATCAATCGAACTCTCCCTGGACTGCAGTGGCAGTTCAGGTTCTCTCTGCCTTTGCTGTTAGGCCTGGTCATCATTCTGTTGGTGATGGTCGTGATCCCCTTCTGGCTCCTGTTGAGGATTATCTTCCTACAGTTGCACCTTCCACTGTTGGACCCTAACCATATGGCTCTGCTGCCAGGCCTGCATAAGAGCTTCAGCAGCTTCACCATCTGTGATGTGTCTGGTCGCTGTAATCGCCTCCCAACCCTCTTGGAAAGGCTCTGCTGTGAAGTCCACAGCCTCTTTGAAGGTAGGGTTTCACAAAAGTCTTGGTGGCATTATCTTGGCCAGAGGTAGAGAGAAGAGAGATGAAATGAAACAAGACTCGAGGTAGCCAGCAGGCCACGCAGCTTGGAGTGACAGAGAGAACATCATCACTTTTTGACCTAAAACCACCATCATTAGACTGTGGGAATCTCCCATGGTTGCATCTACCCTACCAAACACCTTACATTAATCGACATCGTCCTCCTCTCTCATGACCTGATTCTTTGTCGATTTTATAAATCTATCCTTTGTTCTCATATCTATTGAGTGGATCGCAAAATCTGGCAGCCTACTCACACCTTGCTCTGCTGAAGGCTGGAAAGTCCTGCCTACATCTTCTTTCAGCATGCCTCAGGCACTCTCGACGAGGCCCCAACTAAACCTGTATGCTCTGCTTTGCAAAGACCCTCAGGGGGCACAACTATGGTGATTCAACCAATTTACCCAAACAGCTAATAAGGAAGGGGGCTAGTACCTGCTCTAGGCACCATCCCTGCATGGCCCTACCTCTTGGGGAGACAGCTAGCATGTCAAAACATGTCGGGTCATCATAAGCAGTAGGAAAGGAAACCGTGGGAAGATGGGGGGAGTGAACAGGGGGAGAAACGGTTGAGGAAGAACCAGGGACTCGAAACGCATAGTAGAAGGCAGTGTCACTCATTACTAATTTATTTTCATTTTCCAGTCCATTTCGCATTAGGTGGAATACCACAGGCCCGAACCCGGAGAATGGGGTGGGACTCCTCTGGAATCCGGTGGGTCTGTTGGTCACACCCGTTAGTAGGCCTGCAGCGACACCAACTATGCAGGTTACTGACAGCTGGAAGCTTCGGCACTCAAGCTCCAGGTCAAATGAGGGTCCTCTCGTTTCGGGGAGGGGGAGCGGTTTGCATTTGGATTTGATGAGAGGGTACTTTAGGTTTAGCCTACCTCGAGGGACTGTGATCGGGCACCCATTGTACTTCGGTACGCCCCTGAATACAGGGTTGATTTAAAAAAAATAAAATAAAAAAAAAAAGAGTGACGGAGAGAAGGAAAGAGTGATGGAGCCGTGACTGTGACGTCCGGCCTCACTCTGCTTGCTTCGCTCCCTCACTCCCTGCGCTGCAGACTAACCAGGAATGACTTGTTCGATCGGGTTGGTGGAGGGACCACCAAGAATTTCGGCATCGGGTACGTTTTCAATTTGTGCCATCGTAAGTTAGGAGATAAGTGACGATTTTTAAGCGAAAAAAGGGCAGGGACAGCGAGACTGCGAAAACAGATAAGATGAGAAGGAAATTTTCTTACGTGGGAGGTCTGCAAGAAAGACTGTTTGTGGCTGTATGGATTTTGATGGCCTAGACTTGCGTGCACTTGGACATCTTATCCATTGATGAGTGACAAAGCACTCATCGTGGACTATAGAAGCATGTTCGACGCCTCGTGCTGTCCCTTGGCTAACAACCACCATTTCATACGCCGCTACTGTCTACCCTCCGATGCCAGTCTTGGAGCAAAGCCAAGGGACCACCATCACGGGTGGTAACTTTGTCGATGCATCGGTGTCAAACGTTACCAACGCCTATGTGCTCGATAGCAGTGAGTATCGTACCATCACCCAATCATGATCCTGACGCCAGCGGCACACAGAGAAAGGATCCGGTATTGAACTACTCCTCAAGTCCGCTCTCCCACAAGCAATACACAACTCATCCGCTCGCGATCCTCCAAAATGCCATCCCGGCACTCGAGAAGAATACATTCGGGATATCACGGGTTGGGGCTCAGGCGAATGGAAAACAAAGCGGGCACGCGCCCTGTGGATGCGAGGGCCAGCAGGTGTCGGCAAATCTGCGGTTGCTCAGACTTGCGTCGAGGGCATTGAGGAGTCCGGTCGACTAGGTGCAACATTCTTCTTCTTTCGGCCCAATGGCTGGAATGATCCAGCCAAGTTCATACCGACGATTGCATATCAACTCGCCACTAGATATCCCGCCTATCGTGACCTAGTTGACGCCATTGTCCTACGTGACTTCCTTGTACTCGATACGGCGATTGATGTCCAGTTCCGGGAGCTCCTCGTGAAGCCACTTCACCAGTTGAGGGCTGAAGGTCATGACGTGGGGACGGACGCGGTCATCATCGTTGATGGCCTTGATGAATGCAAGACCAGGACTGCCCAGGATGTTATCGTCGAGCTCGTCACCACATCCGTTCACAACCAGACGACGCCTTTCCTGTGGGCATTTTTCAGTCGACCAGAGCCCAACATCACTGCCGCCTTTTCATCCGAGCATGCAAAGGAGGTTTCATTGCAGCTCATCCTCCCAGTATCTCATGATGCCGACAGCGACATCGAAGCATACCTTCGCTATGGCTTTAAGAAGATTCTTGCCAATTGCGGTCGTTCCCCCGATACGCCCTGGCCGTCCGTGACAGATATCCGCCAACTTGTTGATCAGTCATCCGGCTTGTTCGTCTATGCGGCTACTGCTATCCGGTACATTGGTGAGGACACTGGGATCGGGCATGAAGCACAACTGCAGGTGGTGTTGGAACTAGGTCGAAAGAACGTTGGATCGAATGGCAACCCACTCTCGAAGTTGGACCAGTTCTATACATTGATCATGGAGCAGATACCAAAGGCAGTTCTTGCGAATACTCTGTCGCTTCTCTCTTTCAACCGTTACCCCGTAGGGGAACGCCGGATTCTGTACATTTGTTCAGTTCTTGGTCTTTCGTTGTCAGCTTTCTACACAGCCACCAGTAATCTTCACTCCGTCCTTGACATCACAAAATCTGAATCTGGGATGCCTTATGTTTTCTCATTCTACCATGCATCGTTCACCGACTTCCTTGACGACCCAACGAGATCGGGCCCAGAATTTTGTGTCACTACGCGAGATATTCGTCAACGGTGCCTCCGATCAACCGCCAACACCCTGTACCACATATCAATTAGTGACGGTGAGCACACATGCGTGTGTTGTTGGATGATCACTTACTCGTCACTGTTTAACCAGCCGACATTCTACCTTGGCCTGATTCAAGCATCGATGTGGCAAGTGCCTGTGCATTCGCAGTGTACTACTTGTTCGTCTCTGTAGCACATAGTGATGTCCTAGGAGAGGATATTTTGCAGCAGTTCTCGCAGCTCAACTGGAGCAAGTGGCCGGAAAAGCAGTCGTTGTCGGCAGATCCGTTTTCTATTCATCCCTGGTTTGTTAATCAAGTCACTGTCAAGGTATGTTGTGAGGTTGCAAGGTTGCCAGTTTGGATACTGAATTATAACTACCAGATACCTCGGCGTTGGCGCTCCAAAATCATCCGTTCATTCCGCATTGGCCTTCTCGACGTCGTACGACAGACTCTTTCAAACGTCAAGCGAGGGGAGCTCCATTTTGGGCTGTGGAAGGGCTACATCGTCGGAAGAGGGAACAGCAAGGCCTTGTTGGTACCAAATCATCTTGGTTATTATGAACTCAAACCGTATCCGGGCAGGGGGTAATTCAGTTCATCATGTTGTACGCACTGTATACTATGCCTTTTGATGTAAGCAATGTATCATTAGCGAGAAGTCGTTCCGGCTACAATCACCTCTGTCGGTTCGTTTGATGCCAATTCATCAACTACGTCGTCTTTCACGGGTACCACTGCAAATAGCTTAAATATGGCTATGCGTTTCGTCTTGAGTCTACAACCCGAACCGGAATCCGTTCCAATGCATCCACCTCCCGTTCCACAAAAACCGCATCACAATTTACTTTTGGTGGATATGAACGACCGCATATCAAGTATGATGGGACGATTGGGAAGAGGTTGAAGTTTACATGTACAGTCGAAGCAGTTTGAGTTGATGAGGAAACGATGTGGACCTGATGATACTTTTTTGAAGAGTTTGGAGATGAGAGCTGTGCACTCTAAGGCTGATTTATTGGTCATGAAGAATCCTTTTTGTAATTGCAAGATTAATCAAACGTTTGATTTGAAAGGTATTCAGGGACGGAACGTGAAGGCGAAGCATAGTGGGAAACAGAATTCGAAGACTTTGTTTGATGGGGAATGGATTGTAGGTACGTGTGATGTGTTGTTTCCTTCGAGCTGTGTGGAGTTGTTTATGGTTTGGTTGGGGTTGTAAATCAGCAACAGACACTTGTGTTATTACAGCCGTGTTCGAAATCGATTTTGAGGGAGGCGAGGAGTGATGCGGACTTTTTGGCGAACAGTAATATAATGGATTATTTGTGCGTCATATTCACTCAATTGTTATCCTTGATGTACTAATTGCTTATTAGGATTTTACTCAGTATTGATCAAGAGAAGAAACAGATCGCATGTGGAGTAGTCGACACCATAGGTATGTAGTATATCACGAATTCAATGATCATTTCGTTCCTAACTCCGTATCAGGTAGCTATACGTTCGTCAAGACACTAGAGTACAAAGCAATGCATTCTGGGAAAGACATGACTGTTATTCCGCCTGCAGAGTATCAAGAACGTTTCGTCAATGCTCTCGAAGATTATTTCCTTGCTTGTCCTGGTGTGTTCTCCTAGACTATATGGTTTGAAGATGGAGAGTTGATGATGGTTGATAGATAAATGGTCAAAACCGTTGGATGAAACCAAGATTACAAGTGATCCTTTTTTACTTCCGAGTGTGTTGTGAGGCAATTTTTTTGTGGAATACGTTGTAGAATTATCTTGTCGTCCCATTTAAATCGAATTTGAAGGACTATATGGGCTGGATGGTTTCCAAAGATGAGATAGATGGACTAGTAAGAGACGGGTTGAGTTTCGATGGTTCGAAATCGCGCTGTGAAGTGAGGCGGCAAAGTTTATGTCAGTGAGGGTCCGCTGGGTAATACCATTTCAAGCTTTGGAGAGGCATCAGGAAGATCAGCTGCGATGTTGAAGGCCCTGAATGGTGGGCTGCATACTTCAATGACGGGTGCAGTACATGATACCGAACACAGTGCTTTCTTTGCCCTCGGCCTTGCACTGTAGAGACCGAACAAGCTCGAGGAGGTTGTCAACCCTGGTAGTAGAGTACATGTTGAAGAGTTGGTTGATAAATCGCGAGGGGGGAACGCTGGGAGGTAAGGTGGATGAGTGGCGTTGGCGGAGAGTGTCGAAGGAGAATGGGGAGAGAGATTGAAGAGATATCGTAGAGACAGATGCTTCGTCAATGAGAACCTCTTTCCTGGTCCTCGCAACACTCCACAGCACACTATCCTTCAAGGTGCGGCAGGGCGAATAAGCTATGTCTCCTGAGAGAGCCCCAAGTAGAAGAGTAGCAGGGTTCAGATGGTATCAAGGGTTTGCTAGAGGGAAACTGAACCTGGTATTCTCGGACGGCCCAGTGTGGGTAGACACATGCAGTGCCGTGATACCAACTATCCCCAGTCGAATGATCTCTCGAATCCGTCCCTTGAGTCAATCTGAATGTCTTGGGTCATGTGTTCGTTAGTCGTTCAACAGCAAACAGCGTCTATAGAAGCATGTTCGACACCTCGTGCTGTCCACAGCTCTCTCTTGGCTAACAACCCCATCTCATAAACTGCTACTGTCTACCCTCCGATGCCAGTCTTGGAGCAAAGCCAAGGGACCACCATCACAGGTGGTAATTTTGTCGATGCATCGGTGTCGAACGTTATCCACAACTATGTGGCCGATAGCAGTGAGTATCGCGACATCACCCTATCATAATCCTGATGCCAAGGGCACACAGAGAAAGGATCCGGTATTGAACTCCTCCTCAAATCCTCTCTCCCATAAGCAATACACAACTCATCCGCTCGCGATCCTCCAAAATGCCACCCAGGCACTCGAGAAGAATACATTCGGGATATCACGGGTTGGGGCTCAGGCGAATGGAAGACAAACCAAGCACGCGCCCTGTGGATGCGAGGGCCAGCGGGTGTCGGCAAATCTGCGGTTGCTCAGACTTGCGTCGAGGGCATTGAGGAGTCCGGTCGACTAGGTGCAACATTCTTCTTCTTTCGGCCCAACGGCTGGGATGATCCAGACAAGTTCATACCGACGATTGCATATCAACTTGCCACCAGATATCCCGCCTACCATGACCTAGTTGACGCCATTGTCCTACGTGACCGCCTTGTACTCGAGACGTCGATTGATGTCCAATTTCGCGAGCTCCTCGTGAAACCACTCCGTGAATTGAGGGCCAAAGGCCATGATGTGGGGACGGACGCGGTCATCATTGTTGATGGTCTCGATGAATGCAAGATGATGACTGCCCAAGATATCATCGTCGAGCTTGTCACAACATCCATTCACAACCAGACGACGCCTTTCCTGTGGGCATTCTTCAGCCGACCAGAGCCCCATATCGATGCTGCTTTTTCGTCCGAGGTGGCCAAGAAGGTTTCATGGCAGCTTACCCTTCCTGTATCTCGTGACGCCGACAACGACATTGAAGTATACCTTCGTGGTAGCTTCAAGAAGATTCTTGCCAAGTGCGGTCGCTCCCTTGATACACCTTGGCCGTCCGAGAAAGAAATCCGCCAATTTGTTGATCAGTCCTCGGGCTTGTTCGTCTATGCGGCTACCGCTATTCGGTACATTGGTGAGGACACTGGGATCGGGCATGAGGCGCAACTGCAGTTAGTGTTGGAACTAGGTCGAAAAAACGTTGGATCGAATGGAAATCCCCTCTCGAAGTTTTGGACCAGTTCTATCTGTTGATCATGAGGCAGATACCAAAGACAGTTCTTCCGAATACTCTGTCACTTCTCTGCCTCAACCATTTTGTCTATGACAGGACACCTAAGCCTGAGATTCTGTATTATTGTTCAGCACTGGGCCTTTCGTTGGCAGCTTTCCATACAGCCACCGCTAATCTTCACTCCGTCCTTGACATAACAAAATCCGAATGCGGGGTGCCTGTTCATTTCTCATTCTACCATGCATCGTTTACCGACTTCCTAACTGACCCTACGAGATCGGGCCCAGAATTTTGTGTCACTATGCTAGACACTAATCGACAGTGCCTTGGATCAGTCGTCAACACGCTGTACCACATATCAATTAGTGACGGTGAGCACACATGTGTGTGTTGTTGGATGGTCACTTACGTCACCGTTTAACCAGCCAACATTCTAGCTTGGCCTGATTCAAGCATCGAAATGGCACGTGTCTGTGTAGTTGCAGTGCGATACCTGTTCTTCTTTGGAGCGTGTAGTAATTTCCTGGGAAAGGACATTTTGCAGCAGCTCTCGCGATTCAACTGGAGCAAGTGGCCGTTGGGCCGGTGGTATGCTTGTAGTGGGGAGGACATTGATAAAATCACTCTCGAGGTATGTTGTGCAGCTGCAGAATTGGCGGTTTGGATAACAAGTTGCAACCGCAGATGCCTTGGCGTTGGCGCTCCAAGATCATCCGTCCATCCCACAATGGGCTAATCAACATCATACGACAGACACTTTCAAATGTTATGCCAGGGAAGCTTCGTTTGGGACCTAAGTGGAAGACCTACATCGTCGGAAGAGGGAGCAACAAGGCTTTGCTGGTACCAAATCAGGATGGTGATTACTCCCTCGAGTCGTATCCAAGCCGTATGTAATTCAATCCATCAAGTTGTACGCACTCTACCCACGGCTTTTGATGTCAGCAATGTATCATTGGCGAGTGATTCGAGAAAGTTGTTCCGGCTATCATCATCTCCGCTGTTCACATGAGCTCAGGGTCTTGCAATTGAAAAAGACGGAAGCTGGCGAACTTTGTGGTATAATTTCGGTGTTGCTCACAAACATCGGGAGGCTATGGAACTAGCTAACCCGCGCATAGGTAGAATTATGAAGATGAAACGTGACGCCGCGGTATTGCAACCTGATGGTCTCCAGTTACCAAGACTGGTCTTATTCACAGTCTATCACTCACCCAGATCCTCGTTAAGGAATCCTGGACATGTTGACATGCCCCGATAACATGTGATGTACGTCTTCCTTTCTTTGTTTAGGCTCGAATCGCTTCCATAAAGAAGGGATTTCGAAATTCTTGAGTTGTATGTACTTTGGTATTCTTGATCACTCGAAGAGTTAGCGTTGGGCATGCAGAATGTATGAAAGCGATTATACCTTTTCCAGTAAAGTCCAGCAACCACCAGGGCCCATCCACCATCTCCTTACTGACATCCCTGCCCAGATTTTTCAGCTAGACACGACAGCCGGGAACTTACGATTGAAGACACACTCGGGACACTGTCCTGTTCTCTTGCACGGGAAGAGTCGTCGTTTGGTTTTGGCAGAAACATGGAATCAATATATTGGAACGGTTGCATGCTGCCCTCGCAGGGGGATGGTCGAGGCCAGGAGTTAAGAAGACACAGGACGTGCTCAAAGAGTGTGCTAGAGTGTAGTTACCTCTGTCTGGGAATCCCGGCATCCACAGAACAGCCAAAGATGAAGTGGGAGCGGGTGTTTGGGTGATGAGTGGAAGGGGGACTTCGGCGCGAGGTTAAGAAGTGTAGGAGGGTGTAATATTATGGACTTCTCGTGCATCGGATTTACCGACTTGGCCGTCCCTAACGTATTCACCGTCTATTAGGCTTTGCTTGGTGTTGACCAAGAGACACAGATCGTGGTTGGACTCGTCGATACAGTAGGTATGTATCTTAGGACAAAGTCGATAATTTGTTCTTCAACTCCTTGTCAGGTAGCTATACGTTCATCAAGATCCCAGGGTACAAAGCGAAGCATAACCTGCATTCTGGGAAAGACGTCACTGTCATTCCGCCCGCGGAGTATCAAGAACATTTCGTTAATGCTGTCGAGAATTATTTGTCCTGGTGCGTTTACTTGGACTCTCTGTATGATTAACGAAGGTAAGTTGATGATGGATGATCAGATAAATGGTCGAAGAATCCATCATTATAGGTGGTCCTTTTTGCTTCTGAGAATGCTACGAAAGATTGTTTTTTCTTCGTTAAATACGTTATAGAATGTATGTTGTGATCCCGCTTTAATCGACACAGTGGGATGAGATGGGGTGGATGGTCGCGAGGGATGAGATAGACATATTAGTTCGATGACCTCATAAAACAACTTGGGAGGAGACTACACAACATACTATGGTTGGGTTTCTGTAAGCGTATTTCCCCATGCTCGCAGCAATTTTCTATGGAATTGTGAGGCATTAAACGAAACTAGCTTAGCTGCGCCATAGTAATGCCGACCCTCCATTCAAGTCAACTCTTGACTATCGCTGGAGCATACCGCCGACTGTCTGCGTGGATTTCTGACTGCTAGGCGTTTTGGATCACGTTTTAATTGCTGTCCATCAGCGCTCAGCAACCAGCGTCTAAAGAAGCATCATTGGCACTTGATGCTGTCCAAACAGCTCTTTCAGCCAGCAATCGTCATCTGTTACTCGTCAACCCTCTCATGCCATTCTTCGAGCAAAGCCAGGGAACCGTTGTTACGGGTGGTACCTTTATTGAACATATCCATGCACCCCAAAGCAGTGCGTATCCTCATATTACCCAATCCTAATCTTGACGGCGGTCACATTTAGCCAAGGGGTCCGGTGTCAAACTACTCCTCGAATCTTCCCTCCCACAAGCAATACACAACTCGTATGATCGTGATCCCCCGAAATGCCACCCCGGTACTCGTGAGGAATACATTCGGGATATTACTGGTTGGGGCTCAGGCGCGTGGAAGACACGGAAAGCACGGGCCCTGTGGATGCGGGGCCCAGCTGGTGTCGGCAAGTCGGCGGTCGCTCAAACTTCCGCAGAAGACATTGAAAGTTCTGAACGACTAGGCGCGACGTTCTTCTTCTATCGACCAAATGGGTGGAATGATCCAAAGAAGTTCATACCGACGATCGCATATCAACTAGCTACAAGATATCCTGCCTATCGTGACCTAGTTGACGCCATTGTGCTGTGCGACCCCCTTGTAGTCGAAACATCGGTGAATGTGCAGTTTCGGGAGCTCCTCGTGAAGCCACTCCGCGAGTTGACTGCTAATGGTCAGGGCGTGGGCTTGGACGCGATCATCATCATTGATGGCCTCGACGAATGCAAGACTGTTACTGCTCAGAGTGCCATCATTGAACTCGTCACGACATCCATTCATGAACAGACGACGCCTTTCCTGTGGGCATTTTTCAGTCGACCGGAACCTCACATTGCCGCTGCTTTTTCATCCGAGCTGGCCAAGAAGGTTTCATGGCAGCTTACCCTCCCTGTGTCCCGTGACGCTGACAGCGATATCGAAGCATACCTTCGTGACGGCTTCAAGAAGATTCTCGCAAAGTGCGGTCTTCCCCCTGATACGCATTGGCCATCTGACGAGGACATCCGTCATCTTGTTGATCAGTCGTCAGGCTTGTTTATCTATGCGGCTACCGCTATCCGGTACATTGGTCAGGACACTGGTGTCGGGCATGAGGCCCAACTGCGGATGGTGTTAGAACTAGGTCAAAAGAACGTTGGATCAGCTAGCAACCCACTCTCGAAGTTGGACCAGTTCTATATCCTGATCATGAGACAGGTACCGGAGGCAGTTCTTCCAAATACCCTGTCCCTTCTTGGTCTTCATCTCACCAGCCCTGACCACGTCCTGTGTCATTGTTCAGCCCTTGGTCTCTCGTTAACAGCTTTCTATGCAGCTACCAGTAACCTTCACTCCGTTCTTGAAATAGAGAAATTTCAGCAAGGGATACCTACTCGTTTCTCATTCTATCACGCGTCATTCACCGACTTCCTATCCGATCCAACAAGATCAGGGCCAGAATTTTGTGCCAATACGCCGGATGTTCATCAACGATGCCTCACGACACTCGCCAATACCCTGTATCGCGTATCAATTAGTGACGGTGAGGACACCTACTCGCGGTGATGGATGATCACTTACTAATAGTTGTCTACCCAGCTAGCATTCTATCTTGGCCTGATCCAGACGTTGATGTGGAACGGGCCGGTGGGATCACAGTGTGGCTCTTGTTCTGCTTCGCAGCCCACCGTGATGTCCATCTGGGGAAGGATATTTTGCGGCAACTCTCGCAATTCAATTGGACGAAGTGGCAGACAGATTATTATTTTTCCAGTGGGGAAGTTGATGAATTCTTTCTCAAGGTGCGTTAAGAAGCGGCGACATTTGCGCTATTGGATAACAAACTATGACCACCAGATTCCTTGGATGTGGCGCTCCAAGATCATCCGGCCATTCTACGGTGGACCTCTCAACATCGCACGACAGACAATTTCAAATATCAAGCAAGGAAGGTCCCGTCCAGGGCACGAACCCAGGAAGACCTACATCGTTGGAACAGGGAGTAACAAAGCCTTGCTGGTACCAGCTGAAAAGTATACTTATCATCTCATGCCATATCCCGACCGCATGTGATTCTTTGCATCACAACGTTGTATCTGCAAGCTTTAAATACTTACATACATAACGTTTGACATGTTCGGCAGGGGGAATGATGTGAGCGACTTGCCACCCATCAGTTTGTCCCGCCCAGATCGTTGCTCGCATAACGTCAAGATCAGCATTGACGGGTACTGTGGACACAGACCACACGAAACTGCGGTATACGTTCACAGTGCTGCTCCCAACTTGGGATTGAGCGTCTGACGCCAGGGCCCCATGCCTTAATTCCAGTTGTTATATCCGGCCAGACCTGTCGCTCAACCCGCCTTGGGACCAGCAGTCAAAGACACTGAACAGCCTGCCTGACTGACTTCTGCCATCGGGTTATTCCTAAAACTTGGAATCGCCATTGACGAATACTGTGATCATTGACCACAGCAGGATACGCCGGTTTCCCTCATCTGATAATCCCGGATAGGTATGTCCTCACAGCTGACCGGAGCAGAGTGGATGTATGAAGACTGGACTGGACGCCATCATGCCGCAACCTCACATCCTCCACTTCCACCACCAATCTGTTGTACCCTTTGTGATCTCCAAATATCACTACCACCCTTTCCCACAGCCTGGAGTCATTCGTCCTCCTTCCGAAGGCGGAAAAGAGAGAGGATACAGGTTTGTTTACCCTAAGCGAGGTAATATTAGCACCCTCGCTGTTCTCTTTATTCCCTCCTCCTTCCCCAGACAATGCTCCAGTCAGCAAAGTTTGAAGGGAATGCCTGTTGTACGGTCATTGGCCTCCTTGAAGGTAGGTGCTATTGTTGTCACAGTAATACCACTGAGATGATCATCATTGCGACGCATGGCTTGTAAGCTAGACCGCAGTTGACCCACCCGCTTAATAAACACAGAATCCCGAAACCAAGGTTTCTCATCGTACGGATGAGCATTCATAGGTAAGCCAGAGTTCCGCTGATTAGGTGCCGGTGGAAGCCAGAAACTATTTTAAAACACGAAAATCTTCACAAAATCGGTGTGGCCTGACGGGTGGCCGACCATGATGCCCCCACAACTTTTGCCTTCCAGGGGTCCTATTGTCACATTGCTCCCTAGTTGGCCACGAGATCGCTTGGCATGAGATGCACGAATTTGACCCGCACACTTTCGTTCCGGGCACACACCTTTGCCTGAGCTTTGACCGTCATCTCCCCTCCAAACGAGAATACCGGCCCCACCGGAAGGTACCAAGTATATACTCCCTGCGGACGAAGAAGAAAGAGAACGGTCTGAACGGTCTAGCTTGTTACCTCGGAGCCTAACATTGATATTTCTCTCATTGTCAGTCTCAACCTTCAAAGTGAAATGATTAACAAGATCTTCGACGACAAACTCATCTGGGCCCCGATAGCACTCAAAGATGGCGACATCATCCTCGATAGCGGAACCGGCTCCGGTAAAGCATCTTTCCAATTCAATCAACGTTGGTCTGATAAACACTAGGCCACTGGCTGCTCTCTCTATCCAAGGACACACCACCGACAGTCAATCTCCGTGGAATTGATATCTCACCTCGAATGTTTCCACTCCCGTCGTCGACACCCCCAAATGTGACTTTCACGCCCCTCTCTATCACCTCCCTTCCACATAACTGGGGCAACACGAATTCAATCATTCACCAACGTCTTCTGATCGCCGCACTTCAATTTGCGCAATGGAAACTTGCTTTGTCTGAGATGTATCGGGTCCTTTTGCGGGGAGGGTGGGTCCAGCTCTTCGAGCCTAAAGAGCAGGTTGTGTCGCCTTTGAAAGCTATCCGAGAACACAATCAGGAGGAAACTGGCTTGTGATATTCGACATATTGCCAGCGATACCGTTGATCATCTTCAGACTTGGCTCGAAGATGCTGGTTTTGTTAATGTCAAGATCGAAATAAGGGGTTTACCGATGGGCTCATGGGCGGGTGAGCATGGAACCTCGAGTTTAGGATCTACTATGGCTGTTTGGAGCGGTATCAAGGGACTTGTCATGCAGGAAGGTGGGATGGGTTTGGTGTCCAGCGAAGAGGAGAATGACGCAATTATTAACGACTTTGTGGGGTTTTGCGAAGAGACGCCGGAAACATATGAAACATATTTCGAGTACTGGGTCTTTGTTGCGCAGAAACCCAACGTCTGATGCTTAACCTTTGTATTTCAAGCTATCCACTTGTCTGTAATGAACGGCTCCAATGGTCGTCGATCACGGATCACAACCTGGTCCTATGTGTATTGAAGACAAAGGACCATAAACAACGTTGCAGTCGTAATCACACACATTTCCGCAAATAACTTCCAAATAAGACACTTAGCTCTCCATACACCATCGCCCCCCCAAACACTGCCCAAAAACAAGAACATCAATCCTATTCCAACTTCGACTCAAATAAGGCAACCCACACCTCGTCTTAGGATGTACGTATTGCATCAAATGAATGGGAGTCCATGGTTGCCTGACGGCAAGGTGGATGGCAGGAACATTTTTCTGGCATATTCCGAATGGCATCGTGGGTGATATGACATTGAGAATTTTCTTTGTTGTAGAGTCCTTTGACTAGAATCGGGGTTGGGAATGTTGGGCAGGGTTGAGCTCAACGTTCTCTACCGCGCACTTGTGGTAAATCATTTCGGGCTTGCCTCCTCGTCAAAGTACTTCATCGTCCTCTGGATACGCTCTCCACGTAGCTGGTAGGGAGCATTGAGTCAAATTTGAAGTTTTCGTAATATGTTTGGCTTGCTTGACTGTGTTGATCTCTACACAGTACTCTTCGACGAAAACCCCGCGGATGGGCTTAGATCCCAGTCGGTGCCACTCATCGCGCCAGAAGGCTTTGGGTTATCTCAGTGACCTCTAAACCCTTCATTTCGGCGCTGGTTTTGGATGTTTTAACTTTCTCTTCATCGGCCACCGGCGTCTATATGTAAGCGAGGTCAGGGTCCATGCTGCTTGTCCATGACCATCATACGTTGCGCTCTTGCCGTCTGACCTTCAATGCCCTTCTTTGAACAAATCCAAGGAACCATTATCACAGGTGGTACCTTCATAGAACACAGTTATGCATCTGATAGCAGTGCGTATCCTCACATCACCCAAATCCTGATCTTGACGATCGTCACATACAGCCAAGGGAGCTGGTATCAAATTACTCCTCGAGTTCTCCCTTCGGGAAGCAATACACAATTCCTCCGCTCGCGACCCTCCGAAGTGCCACCCGGGCACTCGAGAGGAATACATTCGGGATATTACTGGCTGGGGCTCGGGCGAGTGGGAGACACGACGTGCACGCGCCTTGTGGATGCGTGGGCCGGCAGGTGTTGGTAAATCTGCAGTAGCCCAGACTTGCGCAGAGGGCATCGGGCGCTCCGGACGGCTAGGCGCAACGTTCTTCTTCTATAGACCAAACGGTTGGAACGATCCAGACAAATTCATACCGACAATCACATACCAACTCACGACGAAATACCCTGCCTATCGTGACTTCATTGATGCCACCATTCTACGTGACCCCCTCGTACTCGAGACATCAATTGAGGACCAGTTTCAGGAGCTCCTCGTGAAGCCACTCCACGAGTTGAGGGCTAACGGCCAGGGCGTGGGCTTGGACGCGATCATCATCGTTGATGGCCTTGATGAATGCAAGACTGATACTGCCCAGAGTGCCATCATTGAACTCGCCACGACATCCATTCATGAACAGACGACGCCTTTCCTGTGGGCATTCTTCAGCCGACCAGAACCCCACATCGTTGCAGCTTTTTCGTCCGAGGTGGCCAAGAAGGTTTCGTGGCAGCTCACCCTCCCCGTATCCCGTGATGCCGACAGTGACATCGAAGCATACTTTCGCGACGGCTTCAAGAAGGTTCTCGCAAAGTGTGGTCTCTCCCCTGAGACCGCTTGGCCATCCGACGCGGACATTCATTGCCTTGTTGAACAGTCATCGGGGTTCTTCGTCTATGCGGCTACCATCATTCGATACATCGGTCAGGACACTGGCGTCGGGCATGAGGCTCAACTGCGGGCAGTGTTGGAACTAGGTCAAAGGACTAGTGGATTGGATAGCAACCCACTCTCGAAGTTGGACCAATTCTATATCCTGATCATGAAGCAGATACCAGAGGCAGTTCTTCCGAACACTCTCTCACTTCTTTGTCTCCATCAAAATGGAACTCCCAACCCTGAACTCCTTCACTATTGTTTGGCGCTTGATCTCTCGTTAACAGCTTTCCATGCAGCCACCAGTAATCTTCACTCAGTCCTTAACATAACGAAATCCAATTGTGGGATGCCAGCTGAGTTCTCATTCTACCATGCATCGTTCACCGACTTTCTGTCCGACCCGACGAGATCAGGGTCAGAATTTTGTGCCAATACGTCCCATATTCGTCAACGGTGCCTCACGGCAATCGCCAACACTCTGTACCGCATATCCATTAGTGGCAGTGCGTGCACATACTCTCGTCCCGTCAGATGATTACTTACCCCCGTCTACCCAGCTAATGATCTGGCTTGGTCTGACCCCGATGTTAATGTGGAACAGGCCCATTGGGTTGTAGTGTGGTGCTTGTTCACCTTTGCAGGTCTCCGTGACGTCCATTTTGGGGAGGATATTGTGCGGAAACTCTTGCAATTCAACTGGAGCGAGTGGCAGTCACCGGCAGGTTATTACATCACCAGTGATAAAGTTGAGGAATTCATTGTCAAGGTAAGCTATGAATCTGCGACGTTGTCATTTTGGATAACAAATTGTTACTATCAGATACCTTGGAGATGGCGCTCCAAGATAATCCGGCCATTCCACAATGGGCCTCTCGATATCGTACAACAGACCCTTTCGAACATCAAGCAAGGAAAGCTTGGTCCGGGGAGTAAGTGGAAGACCTACACAGTTGGAAGAGGGTGTAATAAAGCCTTGCTGGTACCAAATTCCTTGGGTGATTATTGGCTCAACCATACCTAGAGAGAACATGATTCCCTTCATAGCACTACATATGGCTTAAACTGCAATGAATATATGATGCCCTATGCATTCCGTGGAGCAGCTTATGTGAGAGAAGGGAGGTATTCTCAAACACCGGAACTAGTGTTGACGGACACCGCTATCGCCAGCTGTGGATCTAGGTACATGACATCGCACACGTCCCACTACCTATTATTATTAAAATTATGGAAAGCCGGGGCAGTGTCACGGGTCCAGTCAAATGTATTGATGGCATGTTGCTCTGGCTTTCCATAAAAATGATCAAATGCAGAAATCGTAGTAAATCAAAAGTGAAACATTGTATGGTGACGCATGGCAATCCGAAGCAAAAAAACAAGAATAAATGGGGGGTGCGAGACGCAATGAATGAAAAGGTGAGACGCCAAATTAGCCAAACTAGACCTGCACCGGGACAGCACCCTGACGTACTCTGCTGCCCCGCAATGCTCCCAAACATTACCACTATTCCTTACTTCTCCTCATTCTCTAGCTCCGGCTGCGGTGCGGTCCAGACATACCTTTTCGCTAATTGTCCTGGCCAGGCGATTCCGCCACCAGTCTCTTCCCTGCTCCCAATCCTCCTCCTTCAGGTGAACGCCGACCCTTGACCATTGGCAACACGTATGGGTGGTAGTTCGCTTACAGAACCATTAGTTCTCTCATTGTACCTTTCCTTTTCGCGCTCTGCATGTCGTCATTGCAGATGTTCTTCCCCCCTCTTCCTCTCTCCCTCGCGCCGTTAGTACAGCACTTCAGACATGCCCTTTCCACGGATCCTTGATGCTTTTTCCTTCTTCTTCCTCTGTCTTCTTGCAAAATTAGGTCTTTGGGTGCCAACTGCCCTTAAAGAGGTTGTTAGTCTGAACGGTCGAGTAGACTGGGGAGAGTTGGTTGAGCAGGCGGGAGAGCAGGTTGGGCTGGAGGAGGGGGTTAGTAGGGCGCATAAGTGGCGTCGGCGGAAAATATTATGAGAGAAGTAGCGGAGCTGTGGAGGGAGAGGGAATTGAAGGTCACCTCGAGGATTTGGTAGAGAGGCTGGATGGGCGATGAGAGTGCGTGTTATCATCGAATGGTGAGCCATTGCTGAGCCCCAATGTCCATAACCCCGAACAACCAGCTGATGACGCTATTAATATTTGGGAGATATTTTAGTATCGCATGAGGCTCGCCTGGGCGATCCGGCGTCGCCGAAGCAAAAAATGAAAAATTTCACCAACACTTAGCAAAAGGCTTTGAGAACAGGGTTATCGGTGACAGTAAGGATCGACGTTCACTCAAGGATAAGGCTATGTTTAATTACTCAATTAAATGTTAATTCAACGGCAGAGGTTTCCGCCCGATATGAACATCGTGAGTGTAGTAAATGTCACTCCCCCGGTCTAACCATTCCCCCAGATCATCCATAGCCTTGTCAAACTCCCCCTCGTCCTTCACCTCCCCAAATCCTCCCCCTTCTAGCACTCCCTTTTTCAAACCTCTATAAAATGCCAGATGCATCGTTGCCGCATGCGCAGCATCCTCCCCACTCCGTCTCCCTATGGGAGTCCTCTTCCTCTCCGACCCTATATCCACAAACCCGGCCCCGGTGAGCAGACCCGGTAGGTGATGGCTGATGTCAAGGTCTATCCCTCTCAAACCACACAGCCTCTGCTTGAGCTTGTGCGCAGTGAGGCTCGTGTATTCCTCAGGTCCTTCATGATATCCCCCAACTTCGTGTAGCTCAACCAACCCCCCTGGCTTTAGCACACGAAAGATCTCCCCGAGTGCAATAGGCCATTCCGATTTTCGCAGTGCTCCTATAAGCAGCCTTTGGTGCACGTATCTAAATCTGTCTGTCCATTCATCCGGTAGGTTGGTGATAGAGTTGACAGAGAATGTGACGTTCTCTGGCTTATCCTTCGGGAAGAGTCGGTTCTCGATATCAATGCCGTCAATCGTGACATTCTCAGGTATTGTGGCGGATACGTCCAAGACCCAATCCCCTTGGAAGAACAATAATTGAGCTTCCCACTACGACGATAACATCTTGAGGTTACCTCCACCAACGCCCGATTCGAGAATGTGATCTCCAGCAGCTAGCTTGAGCGGTGCCACTATCAGACGGTTCCCCCACAACCTATGCAGTACTTTATGCTGGAGGCTGAGTCTGCGATAAGTCCTTAGTAAATGCTAATGGCCCGTCATGTCATGAGCTTCTACGCACCGCGACCTCTCCTCCTCGTCGGAAGGCAGGATGTAAACAGATCCAGGAGTCCGTGTATAATACCTGCCTGAGGAATGTTGAGTCTGGGTAGCTCCTTGGTGTTCCTTGGGTGTTCTATCGTCTAGCATCATAACGCCATCTCCTCCAGTCCTTGACTTATATTCTGATAAAAGTAGTTCCAGAGGGCGTGCTTATTGCACCCTGCTTCACCACATGACATTGTCGGCTGAGGAGCTTATTGCCAACTGCGTGAGAGAAAGCGTCGGTATTCCGGTGTCTGGTGTGAAGGCGATGCCTGACTAAGTATCGTGATTTCCAGGATGGCCCCGACGTTGCCTCTAAGTAGTACTTGATGGTGTATTTTCGTCACCCCGCTCAGTTGGCCATGAGATCACTCGGCACGAGGTGCACAGTTTCCTCTACTTATAACCCACACCTTCGTTCCGCTCACACGCCTTCTCCTGAGCTTCGACCGTCATCATGGCACCCGAACAGGTCATCTCCCCTCCTCCAAAAGATAATAACGACCCCACGGCACCTACCACAAGGTACTATGTCTCGGAGTCTTCAGATACATACAAGTATACACTTCCAGCAGACGAAGAAGAAAGAGAACGGTCTGAACGGTCTAGCTTGTTACCTCGGGGCCTAACATTGATGTTTCTCTCATTGTCAGTCTCAACGTTCAAAGTGAAATGATTAACAAGATCTTTGACGACAAACTCATTTGGGCCCCGATAACACTCAAAGATGGCGACATCGTCCTCGACAGTGGGACCGGCTCTGGTGAGGCGTATTCCCAATTCAATTGAGGTTGATCTAATCAAAAGCAGGCCACTGGTTGCTCTCTCTGGCAAAGGAAACCCCACCGACAGTCAATCTCCGTGGAACTGATATCTCACCCCGAATGTTTCCACTGCCATCATTGACACCCCCAAATGCGACTTTCACGCCCCTCTCCATCACCTCCCTTCCACATAGCTGGGGCAACACAATTTCGCTCATTCACCAACGTCTTCTGCTAGCCGCACTTCAAACTGCGCAATGGAAACTTGCTTTGTCTGAGATGTATCGGGTTCTTGTCCCTGGAGGGTGGGTTCAACTCTTTGAACCCAACCACATTTTCGAGTCACCTTCAAAAGCTATCCGAGAACACAAGGCGCTCGCGATCAGGGATAAGCTGTGCTGTGATATTCGACATATTGTCATTGATATTGTTGTCCATCTTCAGACCTGGCTCGAAGAAGCCGGTTTTATTAATCTCAAGATCGAAAGACGAGGCTTGCCGATGGGTTCATGGGCAGGTGAATATGGAATCTCGAGTTCGAAATCCACTTTAGCTTTTTGGAGTGGCATCAAAGGACTTGTCATGCAGGAAGGTGGGATGGGTTTAGTGTCCAGCGAAGAGGAGTATGACGCAGTTACTAATGACTTTGCGAAGCTTTGTGAGGAGACGCCGGAAACATATTTCGTATACTCGGTGTTTGTTGCACAGAAACCCAACGCTTGATCTTTGTATTTTTCAACTTATGTATGTATTAGATGAGATCATATTCCGGAAGGATTTCCGGCCATCTTGCGCACACTGCGGATAGCGAATTTAGAAGGCATGAAGCCAGACTTTGGGGCCTTCATTACGAGACCATAAAATGATTACCCGATCATTTACTCCATGCCATTGTGTTGTAGACTGTACGGACGCTAGTTCTTGGTTAATGGAAATATGGGCGAAGGGAATCAACAAAATAGGCAAGTCAACAAAGTCATGTGATAGTCACGAGATCTTTGTTGAATGAATGTCATCCAGTCAACGGACAAACACATATATGGATAAATAATAATATATATACAGACATCCACCTTATCTCATCTCTCGAATACCATATCCCCCATTTCCCCTGTGCTCTCTCAGATACACCTATCTCCCTGGAATATACGACAGAGACCGCTCTGAACAGTGAGTGCCGTTCATATCCTTTGGTGAGCTTTGGATTTTCATACCAAGCTGCTGCTGGCTGCGACGTTCGTTCAACATTCGAGCATTTATAGTCAGACAACCGCGGTCGCTGCTCAAGCTGCGGCCGTTCTTGGCGCTGATACCTAAGTATGTGGACTACAAACTTATTACTACTACTAATTTACAAGGAATGGATGAAATATGATGGTCTCTGAACTGCAATAAAGGTCCCATGAAAGTGTCCGAAAAAACAGATGAGATGCAAATGTCGACATTGAAGGTGATTTGATAAGTCTATCGTCTTTCGATTTCCTCTTCTGCTGCGTTTCGCATAAGGTCTGTGTGATGTAAGGTCTTGGTTTACTTGCTCTGTCGGGAGGGCATAGTGGCAACGTACCTCCCCACATGGAGTTCTGCATGGACAGAACGATGTCCTGCGGATCTTCTTCAACAACGGATGTTCGGCTTTATTGCAAATGATCAGCGGGGGAATTAGTTATGCAGCTCCAGCAACTTACGGCGATCTGAAGGCGGTATCCATGGTGAACATGCTAAACTCACTGCCTCTTCGGCTACTCCGTTGAAGTTTTGAACCATCGAGAGCAAATGAGATATCGGGGGTACTGAATCTAGTGTCTCCAGGAGTAGGAGTACTGGGCGGCGAAGCAACCAGACCGGCGTTCACAATATCCTTCGCCGAACCCAAGGGTGACTCTGGCAGAACTTCCACAACAATGGAGGGTATTTCTTGGTGGCTCCAAGTTAACGAAACGGAGATGCTAGTAGTAGTAATATGACCAACGCACCATGATCGATTCGAGTTGCGGCTCTCCTCTGCTCAAGGGTAGCCAGGAACCATCGTCGTTGAGAAATAGTCATTAACAGTGAACGGACCCTGTCCAAATTGACGAGGTCGCTGACTACTTTGTTCACTTCCGTTCTAACTACAAGATCTTTGAGGCTGGTGGAAGGAGATTGTTACGAAAATTTGCTCTAGAAACGACGTATTAGGCACTTACACCAATGCTTCACCGTCGACAATAAGTTTGTGGTGAGCGAGTAACAGGAGTGTGTCTGTGAACGAGATTCCGACACCAGGACGATGTGTGATGACAGCTTCATGGTACAGTCTGCTAAAGGTGGCTTTGCGTTTCCTGATCGCAGCACGATCCATCTTGTCTAGGGTTCTTGCCACGTCCCCAAGGTCGAGGCCTCGGAGGTCACAAGGATCGTCGTTCAGTTGTATCATCGGATCTTGGGATTTCGAACAGGCGGCTCTGATGTTGGGAACACTAAACCCTGTGGGATATATCTTGACCTCGAAGGCTCCGCTCAGGCGCTGCAAAAAGCTTCTAGGTGAACGTGAATGTGTCAACCACACAAGTACTCACCGAAAAGAAGGCTCCGAAGTGCTGTCGCTCAAGGTATCCCTTGGGGCTGGCATACTCGGCCCAGAGCTTCTTGAATGCGCGCATCTGTTCACGGGATATCGACTTGGCACCCCGACCGGAGGCTTGGAATACATAGGAGAAATTTTCGACAACCACACCTACCAAAGAGTTGGAAACAGTAGGGCAGAGAATAGACAGGGTGCTTACCGGTAAACATGTTGACGAATATATACTACTAAATGTGTTAGCTTCGACCAACCGTCGGGAAATGTCAGCTCGTACCATGCTCAAGAGGTTCCAAGCAATGAATAACGTGAAAGCCCAAGCGGTACTGCCGCAGTCCGATTCTGCCTCGGAAATGGAAGAGTTGGTACATCGTGGGTACGTCAAGTCACTGCGATATTATGAGTGAAATTTGAAGCATAATAAATAACCTTGCGTACAAGTCATGCATGTAGCCATTCCAACCCTCGCTGAAACAGTCGTTCAGATTGTGAACAGATAAATGACGTGAAGAGGAATCATACCCAGCACTCATGAACGCTAGCATGACAAGGGCGGTCCCCAGAGACGAATAATTTTGGTTTCTGTTCTCATTATCTCCCCATTTGGTCAAGCTGAACACCTCGACGAAGAGGATACCGAAGAAAATGAACAAAATCAACCAAAGGCCGAGCAAGCTCAGAATGACAGGCAAGCTCGACCTGATCAGGTCTCCGATCAGCCCTGGTTAAAGTTGCACAGCGGAGAGGAAACGTACACGGCAGTCTTGAACAGCATATTCAAACTATTCGTCCGCTGCACGAGTTTGAACGCGATACTAACAAGGAACAGCTTCTGCAACTGTTGAATCACGAAACTCGTCGACCCGAAACGCACAACAAGCGTAGTGACGAAGCTTCCAGAAGCAATGACGATGTCGAAGAGGTTCCAGCCGTTGGCCTGGAAGCTCCTCCAACCAAGTCCATACCACCGCACACCGACGTCGATGATGTAGATAAACATCAGAGCCAAGAAGAAGTCATCTGCGGCATGATCAATCACGAAGTTTTCCGGGACGGCAGGCTGCACCACTCACTGCGCAAGGTTTCTGCGATCCGGTTTGTTGAGAACGTTTGGGTCCTAGGGGATCGTCAGTACAAAAATGCCACAAAAAGCAATGACAGCTCACATGAGAGCAAATATATGCAAAAGGAACAACAGCGTCATCGCCCTCGACCACCACCCATGCTTATGCACCGCCCGATCATAGCACCAAGCCCGGAGTTTGTAAGTGGGCCTACGTAAAGGCCGCTTTGAGGGCTTCTGTCTCTTGAACAACTTCTGGAGATCAATCCATTCACGCTGGGGTTGCGTCAACAGGGCCGAACCAGTCTTCGAGCTAAAGTTTCCAATGATAATACTATAATCCAACAATACCATATTCAGCATCATTTTCGTTAGTGGGAGTAAAAAAAGAAACACACCTGATGAAGAGCGTCAAGATCACAACGCCGCCCAATAAGTTGTAAATGAGAAAGAAAATGGCATTCGCTTGGGATGCATTCGTCCGTGGTTGCAAATCCCTTCCCGTGATGGTCGTGGCAGTAAACATCACATCTGTCCAACCCTCCAACGACACAATCTCAAAAAGTATCAAGAGACTCGCCCTGAACGAGTCAAACGAGAAGGAAGTCGAGGGTGAAGGGTTATCCCACACCCGAGGCACCATGAACCCAAAAGAATCGCCCACGACAGCATTTTCGTATTCGCCTATGCATTCCGCCATGTTGGTGACATCGCCATCGTTACACGACCGCATTTTTCCCGCGAAGATGTTGAGCCCCCAAACAGCATATGGAATCATGTACAAGATCGCGAGCACCGCGGCGTCCAGTATCCGAATCGCGCCGGATATGATGAGGGACTGGAAGGTGTTCCTCATACGATCAATGAGTGTGATCAAACGGAGTGCACGAAGAGCCTTCAACGATCTCGTTAATCTGCTCAACCCGCCTACGAAAATCAACCCCGTCGTCACGTTCACGATAATCCCAATCATAATCGCGAAATCCAGAATATTCCAAATACTCCGCAAATACGCATTAGGCGTCCAGATGAAGCCATCCGCAATGATTTTGATCATGAATTCGACGAACAGAGTCAACCCAAAAGCAGCTTCGGCAATGTCAAACCACGCGCCACGGACGAATCCATGTTGAGTAAAGTAGTTGCGCCGGTAGATGGGCGTAGCGATGCTCTCCACGACGATGCCGCCGATTACCGTGAGTAAAATGACGAGCTGGAATATGGGATGTGCAATGGGTGAATACGGTGTACCGAAAATACGTTCTCCACGAGTGGGTTGGACGACCGTTTGACAGAGCTTCCGGATCCAATTCTTCTGCGAAATGACCCAGAAGACTTTATCGTACGAGGGATGGTCCTGAATGAAATCAGCCTTGAGGGCCCGACGTTCATTGAGTTCATCTTCAGCTTCATCGACTGCATTCTGTTCGGAATTGACCAATGCCAGCAGTTCCCTAAATGCAAAGCAATCACCGTCCACTCTCAAATGATTTCTTAATGAGAATTACTTACAAATGTCGCTCAACTTCCTCTTGTACATGGGTCCCAAGCTCGGACTCTGGCTGCCCTTGCTTCGCATGTCGAAGTGTTGTTAGGGGAATATCATCCGTCCGCCTCGTCTCCCCCGCAAACAATTTCTCCAGGGCAGTGAGAGATTTAGTCGAAAAGTGACCGGGCTTGAATTTTCGCGAACCAAACTTCATCTACCATATTTCAATTATCGGAACGTTCATGCACTATGATGTTGAAATAACTCACCCTAGACCTCACACTCATCCCATTCCGATTGCTATTCGCAAGCAACCCCTCATTTCCGCCAGTACCACCATCCAAAACATTCACATTACTCGCATTCGCACTCGCACCACCGACGCCAACGCCACTCAAAGCCACATTGCTCCCATACCCTACAACCAAATTCTTCTGCATCGGCAATATCAATCCACTGGGCAACTCATCCACCCTCACCGTCACCGGATTCGCTTTAAACCACCTATAAGGATTCAACACCCTCATCCAACTCGGTTTTCCCTCTCTCGCCTTTTGCGTCGCCCAAAACTTGCTCGCCTGTTTCGATTTCTTGGCTTCTTCCGCCACTTCAAAGTTTTCGTTAATAACAGCGATGAACATTTGCAAGACGATAACTGTATACGTGGATGCAATCAGCAACATTGCATGTGAAGAGAATAATGCAAGAGAGAGCTTACAGTTCGCGAACAACATCCATGACACCATAAACACAATCACGATCAACGTCTGACCCAGTTGAACTTCCGCATTCGTGGCACCATATAAAACATCCGTCCAGTTCTCGGAAGAGAAAACCTGCCATACCGCCAAAAACGCATTAAACAGCTCTCCGAAATTCGTCGTCGTATCCTCCGTAAAATCTCCCCTGAGTAACTGGACAGCTACAAGCGCCGAGATATAATTGATCAAAATGAGGAAAAGCGACATATTCGCGAGACCGTAAAGGTTTCCAAACACCGCCAACTACAAACCGAAATATCAAAATCACGAACCAACCAGAGGGAAAATAAAATAAATCTCACCAACAACGGTTTCATCCTCGGAATCTCCAAAATCACTCTATAAAACCTCGCCAACTGCAAAATCGTAAACCACACATACACATCACTTTCCCTAATCACCGGAATCTGAATCACACTACACCCAATCGCAAGTCCCAAATCCAACACATTCCTCCCATTGATCCAAAAACTTCGCCAATCAGGTAACGCAGCAACAAGTCGAATGATAATTTCCACATCAAATGCGATTGTGATACCTAGTTCACCGTAAAACATGATATCGGCGTGGATGGGTGATATATCGACTTGACGTGTGGCTTGAAGAACGAGTGATGCCAGAGCGAGAAGAACCCAACACCATCTTGTGTATTCGTAAATGATTCTGGCCCAATTCCGACTTCGGCGAGTCGTGCGTTGGTTGTTGTCGACCGTGTCCCAGCCCTCATCTTGGTCATCATTGTTGACGGGAATGAGACTGTTGACACAAAAAAAATTAGTATGTATAGCTAACAAACACAATGACACTCACGGCGCAGCTCCGAAAGCACTTTTCTTCGTTTCAGATCGTATCGCCGCGAAGGTATTGGTGATCACAGCGACGAACAAATTGATCAACCAAAAGTTAAGCACGACAACGCAAATGATGAAGAAAAAACAAGACACAAAGAATTCCGAATCGACCATGGCGTACATCAATGGCGTCCACTGGTCAAAACGTCTGAGTACATGCGTGATAGCGGGTAAAAGTAAACTACTCACCCCATTGGCACTAGCTGTAATAACAACCTGCAACGCCGCATACCAAATCGCATCAAAACTCTGAATATTTTCCTCCGGATTCGCCGATTCCTGGAAACAAGAAATATGCATCAGAAAACGACAATGATGAGGATAAAATACGCTTATACCTGACAAACTTGACCAAGCGGGCAGATATATCCTTTATCCACAGGTGCATTCCGGCCTCCCAGTGTCCTGAAACCGATGGCCTGGAGCGTATCCGGATCGATGTAGCCTCCACAAAACTGGCCGTTGAGTAAAATATCGCGTTCGCCGAGGGTAGCAGTGAGGACACACGAGCGCCGAAGTGACCCCTTGAAGGATTGGACGCCGATAATCCTAATGAAATTGTTATCAGAAATTCGGAAGATGAGAGAAATGGTACGCACGAAAACAAAACCATCGCGAACACCACAAAATAAGCAACACTCGTCAACAGAGGTCTCGCCGTCTTCAACGAATGCATAATCGTCTATCACAAAGCGAAATCAGCACACTCCCATAAATCAAACCAAGACGATACTCACCGTAGTACCAGACGTAACCGTCAACAACCTAGCAGTCCTAATCACACTCATCGCCCTAAACAACCCAATATGATATTCTCCCCTCTCCGCACCCCCTATCGCCAACCCAAACATAACCCAAAAACTCACAATAGCAACAAAATCAATCCTATTCCAACTTTGCCTCAAATAAGGCAACCCACGTCTCGTCTTTTCATGTATATGTTGTACACTCAAACGAAAGGGAAGTGATATAGGATCGTTGTCGTCCGACCGCATAGCGCGTGATAGAAACGTTTTTTCTGGTGCATTGCGGATGGCATCGTGAGCGCTCTGGACGACGCTGAGGATTTTCTCAGTTATGGGCTGATCCGACTGAGATTGAGATGGCGGTTGAGGAGAAAGTTGGGATGGAGCTGGGTCGTGAACGGGTATAGAAGTGCGTGAATAGAGTACGAATGGTCGAAGGAGGGTATCTTGTACTCGTCGAAATCGTTGCGTAATGCTCTGGCCTCGCGAGAGTGAAGTTTGACGTGACGGACCGGGTGTTGGGATAGACGGAGAAGATGTAGAGGTAAACACTCTGACCTCCGGGTCGAACAGAAAACCCGTCACACATATTCGTGCAAAAGCTTCAAGACTAGACAAAAAAAACGGTCAAAAGGATACGCATAGAGGATAAAGAACACACGTGAAAACACAGAAAAGGGCAAATAAAGCCCAATCCTCCCAGGTATGAAAGTAACCAAATATACGAGGAGGGAGAGTAGGTGGATCGGAAGTCGAGTTGGTGTTCGGAAGTGTGAGTGAAGGAAAGGCTTGGATGGTCAGTATGACTGCGTTGAGTACAATAAGAATAAGAATAAAGGGTTCAGTCCATCTGCGCTTAGAGTCAGTACAAGTTCACCCAATAACACACACGACTACTCACGTATAGACAAGCATTTTATACAGGCTCAGTCTAAGCCTGCTGTCGGGGCCTAGAAAACCCAGCGTCCTGCCACGTATCGGAATCACTTTAGCAAAATCCGGAAGATCTTCTTCCTCATGCTTCTTCAACCCCTCGTCATCATCACCATCACCAAGCCTAAGCTGATTCTCCAACCCATTCCCAGCAAGATTCACCACTCTCAACGATACCCTCCTAACACTCCTCTTCACATCTCGAAATGCAGAACTAGTCTTCTTCAACGGTGATGGTGAAACGCTATACCTCAACGTTCTCCTTCTCGTACTTCCAATAGACCTTTCCGGATCATCTTCTTCTACAACTCTTCTTTTTGTCAAATGAACTTGATCTTCCTCTCCTTCCCTCTGCCCATCTTCAAAAAAACCATCTGAAACGATTAATGATGTTGTTGAAATCCCTCCTCCTCCTCCTCCTCCTTGTGAAGCTTCAGATTGTCGTCTAGTATACCCCACACCATCAGCGGTATATGGATATCCTTTCAACGCACGGTCTTCAGTAGGTGAATCTAAAAACGGGTCGTCATCGTCGTTGTTTGGATATTTCACTGGTGTTGCGGAATGAACAATTGTTGGAGACGTGTTTTGAGCCAGGTTGAGCCGTAGAGGATCCTGTCCAGGTTCTACAGGTCTATGTGACCAACTTCGTCTACGAGAAAGTGATATGCGACTGTCTAGAGGTTCAAGTGAAGGTGATGGTGGAGCTGAGAGACCGATTTCTACTGCGGAGGAGGATGAGCCTGGTTTGTGGAGGTGGACGTCGGTTGGATTCATAGGCGAGTGACTGACAACACCCGTTGTCACAACTAGTTGTCCTATTCCGATCAAATACATCACATCATCACACACAACGATGTATTAAAGATGGTCACTATGCTTGACGATTCAGAGGCGATACTGCGTCGCATCTTTCTACACAATCGAAAAACAAATCAAAAAACCTAGGAACCTAGAAAAAAACATAAGTAACACCACAAAAAAAAACATGAGAAAAAAAACAACACTCACGTCAACTTCTTGTATAACGAAACAATTCTTCCCTTCCCTCCCCCACTCATCCTCCCCCTCTTTACATTTCCTATAATCCCAAACATCAACCACCGTCTCACCCAAACAATACCCAGAATTCAACTCTACGTCAACTCTATACCTCTTCCCTCGAAACATTTCTGGGCTTTGTAAATAGGCAATGGTGAGGGCGTCGTGGAGGGGTGGACCGGTGTGGAATCCGAATACGGATTTATACGTTGATGCGAAGAATGTTATGATTGTGTTGAGAGTGTGTCGGAGGGGTGTTTTTGCTGATGGTAGTATTGATTGTGGTTGTGGAGATAAAGGAGAAGGTGGAGGGGGAAGAGAGTTTGTTAAGAGACGATATTGGATTTCATACGTAGCAATTGCGGTATGAGTGACGTTTATAGGTATCATAGTCGTCTTAACCGGACAATCCAAGACAATTTGCGCTGCATGAGCTAAATCCCGTCCCCTCATCAATAAACCAATAACCAAAAAAAATAAAGAAAGAAAGAAAGAAAGAAAAAAAGACTTACGATCAGTAAGAACATTATACTCCGCCACAGCAGATCTATTCCCAATCCCAACACCACCACCCATAAACACAATCTCCTCAACCGCACATTCCACCAAATCCCAATACGCACCAACAAACACCGCAACATTCGTCATCGGTCCACTCGACACAATCACCACTCTCTCCCCTCTCCCACCTTTCCACACCTCTCTAATTCTTCGAACCATACCTTCCAATCCCCTCATAACTCCCCCCTCACCATCAATTTCAAATCGATTTCGAACATCCGGATGATCGGGTTTTATCAACCCTTCAACTCCACCTAACCCATCTTCACCATGAATCTCCGGATCATGTCTAACTGGCAAAATCAGAGGCTTCGTAGCACCAGGATAGACTTTAACATCCTCCGGTGCGCCAAAAGCAGTTAAACATCTAGCAGCATTAAGCGCCGTATACGAACTTGGCGCATTCCCATGCGTCTATGATTCAGTTGATCTTTCGTATTAGAGAAAGAGAAGAGGGGGTGCACACGGTTGAGACTCCGATCAAGTTGATATTTGAACAATGTACTGCGAGCATTAACGCAATCGCATCATCGTGACCCTACAAAGAACAGATCGATACAAAGAAACACACCCAAAGTGATGAAAGGCGTCGTACGGGATCAACGTCGAGCCAGACGTTCTTCATTGTCAAGACGGGGGAATGGATAGATTGGATTAGCGTTGATGGTATTGATGGTATAAAGGTTTTTCCGGTATTAGCGCATTCAAACTACATAGCATTCACCTTGGTAGTAAAAAAAAGACACACGCAAACCAAGACGTTTTAAGATAAAGATATCTGTATCGCAAAAGAAAAGCAGGGAGGGTAAAGCAGAAAAGAGCGTTCAATCATTCATATCCTATCATAAGAAAAAAACCAAACCACGAGAGTGTAGTAGAGACAGACATAAGAAACTAAAGAAAGAAAGAAAAGAAGGAACATTCATATCGCATCACGCCAGCGCCATCCTAAATATCAAAAAAAGGCCTCTCCTCGCCCTGTTGCTGCCTCGCAAACGGATTATGCGAAGTCGAAGGAACACCAGTCTTTTGAGTTATAACCTGTCTTCCAGCATCCGTCGTACCATACCTTTGTAAAAAAAACCATCAAGATCCACATTATCACAACAAAAACACAACACGTACCGTAAAGCACCAATATTCCCAAACGTATCCTGTCCATCATCCCTACTCGCAAACAAACTAGCCAAATGCGCTTCATTCTCACCCAACTCTTTCTTCGTCTTCACCTTGACTCCACCACCGCCATAAGGTTGAGGACTAGCGGAAGGTGAAGGATTGTTATTAGACAACCCTGAGAGATTCGTAGGAGGATGAGAATCGTATGTTCCTGTGAGGTTGAATGAGGGAGGTTGGGGTGGTTGTTGCTGGGGTGGGGGAGAACCGAAGGAGGAGGGTGAGGGGGAGGGTGCGAAGGGGTTGTTGGATCTGGTGTTAAAGAGTGAGAAGATTAGTAAAGCGAGGCGAGGGAAGAGAACGTACCCGAAGCCTGTAGGCTGAGGCGCGAGGTGGTGTTGAGCGAAGAGATTGTTCTGCTGTTGCTGTTGTTGCTGCTGCTGCATTTGTTGCATCTGAAGCATCTGCTGCTGGCGCATCCATTCCTCTTGTTGTTGTTGTTGCTGCTGCTGCTGCTGCTGCTGTTGTTGCTGCGCGAGTTGTTGTTGCTGGAGAAAAGCTTGTTGTTGGCGTAGATACTCCGCCTGACAAAAGAGTGAGAATGCCGTAAACGGGCGTGAGCAGAGGTATTATCTCACTTGGACTGCTTCTTGTTCCATCTGTTGCTGATAAGGATTGTAGGACGTGAATTGAGGTTGGACGGATGTGAATTGCTGCTGGACGGAAGTGTATTGAGGTTGGAGTCCGACTGCGTACGGTGTTGGGTCGAGAAGAGGGAAAGGGTTGTTGCTATGACTCGCAGGGGAAGGGCTTGACACGATGTGTCAGAGCTATCTGCAAGGGAATACAGAAACTCACATTTGATTTTGGTCATCAAAGAGCGCAGAAGCATTCGAGTCCTCAACAGCATGTTTCCTCTTCTCTTCTTCATCCTTACTGAGCTTGAGAGCCTCCTGAAGTTCACGATCTTCTGCAGCCTGCTGCTCCATGACCAAAGTCTTCTTGCTCTCCTCGATCGCACGTCTCAAATCATCTTGATCCCCCTTGGTCTTTTTCCGCGACGATCCGGTACCAGAACCAGCACCATTCTGTCTTCTGCTACGATTCTCATCTCCGCCACCGACACCGAAATCATCGACGGCATATTCTGCTCCTCCACCGCCAGCACCACGGATCATACGATCGCGCATGGACGCACGAGTCCTACGTTCCTCGCGGAGACGAGCTTCGTCGATGAGGAGATTGGTGATATCCTTCGCCTTTTGTCGGACATTCGCGCCTTGGTCCTTGCCATCCTCATCGACGTATTGGAATTCCTTGAGAGTCTTGATGATGTAGACGTTATCGCGGAAGTAGATGACGACGTTTTCCGAACCCTGGTGCAAGCAATAGTCCAATACGGTAAGACTCTAAGAAGCGAGGGTCTGAGTATGAAGTTGGGAGCGTGTGAGCTGGAAGACAGACCTTGAAGACATGTCGCCAATTCTTGCCCTTGTCATTCAAGCGCTTATCAAGCATCTCCATGATCTCGATAAAGTCGTTTCTGGGAGGCAATGAGCAAAAGAGGAGGGCAGGATGGGCAGGGACTGACTGATTGTAGGTCAACTGGGCAATTTCGTTCATCTGGGTGCCTGAGGGACCCCAGGGATCGTTGGAGGTGGCATCGCGGACCTTTGCCTGGGTGTCTGAGTAGCCCTTTGTGTAGTTTTTCGTGATCCTGAGGGCGGCCTTGCCAAAGTGCTGCATCGTCGTCGTCGTTGGGTCGAGCGTGATGTGGCTGAGCAGGCGACGTAATGGTGACTCACGTGACGGCTGAGGTGGATGGATGCCAGTGAGCGACGGTGGATGGCAGGGATGGCGGCCATGAGGACCCAGCCCTTGCCTCTCGCCACCAATGCCGGTGAAGCGCCGCAGACTCTCCCGCTCACCCCCACCCACCCACTGCGCACCCCCGTACACCCCTCCCTCCATTCCCAATCCAGCCTGCGTCTCCTGCCACCGCTCGCTCAACCCACCCCGGTGCTTTATCCTCTGCGCCCGGTAAGAGCCCCGCTGTCTGGCATGGACCCGATTGACGCGGACGTAGGTGTTCTGCGTCAACCTGCGTAGTCTGTTCTCGGACATGCTTCCCCTCCGTCCCACCCTCACCAACTCTCCCACTCCCCTCCCCACCCCGAGTGCCTCTTCCCCTTTCCTCTGCCAAGGCCAATCCTCCCTCTAATAATACCTCACCTGGTGGCGTACCTCCCAATTCGGATTCGGTCATTACCACTGCCAAGCGCCGCCAATTCGCAGACGATGATGCTGCGGCTCTAATTAGCGCCGTGACACGGCAGAACAATCTGATCCCTCGTGCCAATAATGGGAATCTACGCGATGGGGATGACCATTCAGTCCCATTCGCATCTGGCTGTGGGAGAGTCGTCTGTCGGAACTGTTGTTTCGAGAATTCTCACAAGTGTGTATCCCGTCCACAATCACCGCAACCTCCTTGCACTCACCTCGGCGTTTTGATTCTTGTCAACCAGTAACACGATTACTTGTCACGATTGCAATGGGCGTTGAATCGACACCGACACCTCACCTCCGACATTCTTCTCTGCGCCCACCCCTCATTCTTACCTCGACCCAACCAACGCTCAATCTGATCCTATTTACTTACACCCATATCTGTACTCATCACCGATACCACAAAACCCGCATCTTAAATATACCACTACCCCTACCGTCTTCGTACCACGTCTGCGTCCGTGCAGTACGGAAATCCACATACAGGGTCGATAATCAAGAAAGTAGGTCAGATCCTGATACCCACCAAACGAAAGCTCATCCCGGCCACCTTCTGATCCCGCGTCATCATCAAATTACACCCCTGCCAGTCAAAACCTTCGAGTACAATTTGGTTTATTTTTCACCCAGAATCTGCCCCCAACATTATGTCTCCGCCGGTTCGTGGTTGTCATTTCGTGCGAAAATGAAATAAATCTCCGTCGATGCGCTGTACCAAATGGGAAAAGGAAAAAAAAAAAATCACGATCATGTTATGAGCGCTCTAACTTTCTACGACGTTTGTACGTATTACAGATACCATGTCGAGCGTGGGTATGATTTAATTATCGGACGGAGAAGTCAATCAAGCGCCTGGGCGTTAAGGTTCGGGAGAAGGTGGTCAATGTAAATGCGAGAGATAATGTACACATGAGAATGATGTCTGTCTATCTAGGTTGAGAAAAAAAAAATGCAATGTCCGGTTATAGATAACATTTTAACTAGTCCCTATATAAAATGGTGGTGCGGAGAATGGAATAATGATCACAAGATCATTCATGCACAGAAGTGGCTTTATGATATCGAACCCATAATCCACCCTACAACAACATACAAAAATCAGCATCAAGTATAAGTAAAATTGAATAATAAACGCACCTTGATAAACAAAGTCAACGCAGCCGCAGGCCAAATCTTCTCCACTCTCTGTCTTCCTTTTCTTTCTTTCCATTCTCCCGGAGGTAACGATCCTTCCGGTTGACATTCCAACGCCAACTCGAATCGATCAAATTGTTGTAACAATCTCACTAAGAAAAACGTCATTTCATTATATGCGTAATTCTTCCCAATGCACTATGTTTTGTTAGTTCCCAAGTAGATAAAGAAGCAGAAAAGATAACACGCACAATACGAGGTCCATGGCTAAATGGCATAAACATCCCCATGTTTGCATTACACTTCACCTGCGTCTCCGGATCTAACCATCTCTCAGGTCTAAACTCATCCGCATCCTCCCCCCACAATCCTTTGTTACGTTGAATAAGAAGTGGTAAATAAGTCACAATCGTATTGGGTGGCATGAATAATGGTGTTTGTTGTGCTTGAGTTTGTGTAGCGGAATATGGATAAGATTGATCTGCGGACGGTAAAAGACATGGTGAGGAACGAGTTTCTCGGACGTTGAGTGGGACGGGAGGGAAGAGTCGTAGTGTTTCGTTTATGACGGCTCGTACTGCGAAATGGGTTAAGTAAAATATGTGGTGTTGAATGAAGGAGAAACTTACTGTATCGAAGTTCATGAATGTGGTCGAAATTAGGCATGGCGTGTGGTCCGCAGTGTTCTAAAACCTCAGCACGCATTTTTAGTGCGATTTCGGGATGGATGGCCATGAAGTATGTGATGTATGTTAACACACATGCGGTCTAAAAATGAGCGTTCAGTCTCATGTTAATATTGGATGATAAATTCAAAACTCACTGTATCTCGTGATGCAAGCAACATGCTCAACAACTGATCACGTATAAGTATCGGATCTACAAAAGACAACAGTTTTAAGAACATAATCACCAACAACAACAACACAAACTCACCTTCAGTCGAATCCGCCAAATGCTGTAAAAACGTCTTATCCGTAATCGGACTCTCTATGGTAGCCAACATCTTCTTCTCTTCTAGTGCCTTTTTCACAAGGGGATCCAACCACTCTGCAATAACTTCCGCATGTTTCTGATTCCGATCCTTGAACAACTCCAACAAAGGCCACAAATATCCAATCCGTGCACGTTTGGTGATATTCATCTGAGCTTCATCAAACGCATTCGCAAACGCTCCCCACGTGTCTTCCGTCGCAGATCCTTTAGGTCCCATAGGTGTTTTAAATGGAAGTGGAAGTGAAGCGGATAATGTATCCAAGTTTGCTCCGAAGAGAAATTCAGATGCTGCGTCGAGAGCGAAACGGGAATAAAGATCTTGGGCTTCGCATGCTTCGTTTTTTAGTGAACAGGAGGAAAGGTGGGAGAGGGTTTTGGTGGTGTAGGTTTCGAATATTTCGAAATCGACGAAGCGCTCTCGGGCGAAGAAGGGTCTGGCGGTGTTTCGGTGCTATTGCGGGTGCGGGAGGGATAGAGAGTTTGATTAGATGAGGTTGTCCCTTTATTCGGTTCGGTACTTGGAAAAGTACTAACCATCTTCCATATCTGAAAAAAGGTAGTGTTAGTACACCGAATGTACGTATGTTGCTTTAATGGAGTTACTCACATCATCGTCTCTATTAAAGATTCCTTCACCTAGAAGTGTTTCCCTAAAAAAGATTCCGTCAGTGAGGGAACAAGGCGGTCCAGGCATCCCCACGGTCCGAAAAAGAGAAACCACTCACATTCTTTCTTTTTGTGCGCGCCCTCTCCAAAAATTCTTGAAACCAGTTGAAAGAACAAACTTGGTGTGTTCTTGATCCATGGTGATTATCTGCGCGGAGGAGGAGGGTAGTTCATCAGTCACAAGGTTTCCACACGATGTGGTGATAAGCCAAAAGCATGACATGAGAACGAATTCCCCCCCACATCACCGAATGGTTGCTGTGCTGAGTAGTGTGATCCACACTGGTGGCCCGATGTAGCCAAACACCTCAACCATTAAGCCGAAGTCTCATGTAAGGCGGCGATTAGGGGCGTTCCGATTGATTCGAAATGCTGTCCTCTCCCCACCCACCCACACCACAAAACGAAATTTGTTATACACTCACATTATCACCCCAGAGTATACGAAGGTTAAGAGTCGTACACTGATACTCTTCGAAGAGTTGCAGATAAACATCAAGCACGTAACTTGTCTTGAAAGCTCCCATCATTCTTAACAGGACGTCAATGTTGCCTGGCCATTTACCCACGACACAAGGAACTGGTCGTGATCCTAGCTGTTCCGCAAGTTGTCGTTGCTTGTGAACTGAATATGCTCCTTTGGATGTAGCCCATGCAAGGAAGAAGAGAAAATAGACTGGTGGGGCAAAGAGTCCAAGATGCATGTTATAAAATCTGAGCAAGACGTATAGAACGGTGGAAGGGATAGCAAAGGCAGAGAAGAGATCTTTCAGTAGCCTTGCACGAAAGTTGGCTGGATGCATCGGAGGGGGGAGACAGAGAGCGAAACTAGAGATGATTCGGGGGAAGGAGGGTGTGGATTCTTAAAGGGCCCACGTCAGAGGGTATATGAGCCGAGGAATAATGGACGGTTGCAACGGGAAGACTTGTCAAGCGGTTGTACGTTTGGAGCATGATGTTCCTTGTCGAATGAATGCTACCGTTGTATCATCCTCCTTCGTTCACTCATCATCCCCATCACTGCCCACACACCGAAAAAAGACGCTCTGGGCCGACATCACACGCACGGGTACTGCGTAGCCAAACATGCACATACAAAATCTGGTCGGTGCAGTTTTAAATCCGAGATCGTTCTTTTCACTTTTCCTACCACCGCCTAAGCCTGGGATGCTCCCCAATCTATCAACTCTCCCCGAGCCCGGTTCCCTTTTTGCACTGGGTTTGCCTCCGCCCGGTCTTGCTTACACATGCGTTTGAAACGGTGTCCCGCTCTCTAGGTGCACCTGGAGCTTGTTCACGGCCGAGCACAGTCCCATGTGGTACACCGGTGCCCACCTCGGCTCATCAAGTAACCCCTCGACAAGGGTTTTCAGCTACCCGTGCGTTCCGCGCTCGGCGACCTGTTTGGATATATCGCCGGCAGTTGTCTATCGGGCGAACGAAGTACACCTGACAAAGGGTCCACATGTCAAGAGATTCGTTCTGTGCAATCCACCGATCTTCTTATGTGTTGTCAGCGGCTTAAAACCCCAACTTGATTAACTTTGCCTTTCTCATCTGTACGGGCGATAGTGCTGATCACGAATTCACACAAAAGGGCGCTATCAGGATCACGGAGCAAGACTTTACTTGGCCACACGTTGCACTGACTTCTTGGGCTTCGCTTTACGGTGTGTTACACCTATTCGCCCTCTCAAGTGCTATTTATTGGATAGTACCCGCGGATCTTGCCAACTCCCATATCACCTCACTTAACCCATGAATAATCGGCTTTCTCGGGACTATGAAAAGGTTTCGAGACTGCTTGTTTGCTTCTGTGGAATTCTATGTCCTTCTGACTTCGTGCTGGGCGCCCGGCTTCTCCGAGTTTGACAGAAGATCGAATACATGTGCCTGGGATTGAGTAACCCAATGGTGCAGTCATTATGTATCCAATCTCTCGCTGTACTACTTGGACCCCTTAGTGTCTGACAGTGCGTGGATCGCGGATTGGTGCCTCCAAAAATGCTGCTATTCAAGATTCGGTTTACTACGGATCACTATACTATTAATATCCTATGGATTATCTCTCGGAAAACCTGATCCCGTCATTATGTACATCTTCTCCAGAAAGGCTATATCTGGGGTAAGTGACCTGTGAACCTATGGTACTGCTTCTTCCGGTTTTCACCTCCGGGGATACTGAGTTCCACGGTTTTTCTAGGAGCTTGTCTGCTTGTTTTACCCCATAGTACAGGAAGTCATTCCCAGACTTGCCAAGTTCCGGCGCTGATTGACTTGCAAGCTCTTGACGCTCAAATACCGCCTTTAGGACCGAGAGTGGTCGCTAGACGCTGAGGTAGGCGCTGTGCTCGACATCATGATTTGCATTGTGAACTGGATGGCCCAGCGGCTAGCAAATAGTGCACTGATGCAGTGGATCGCGGCCGTCCATTGAACACTGTACCGTCCCGGAGACTGTGGTCAAACGGTTTGGGGCAGCGGTAGGATCTCTATTCGTTTCCAGTCAGGTTTCAGCGTCAAGGTGGCCTATCTTTCATCGGTCCCACGTCACTGTTGCATCTATGATTACAGCGCGTGTGTGATTACCCCATTCTGGGGATTGGATCTCTAGCTTATGCGCGTGGTGCGTCATCCCGCCTGGCGTGAACCGTACCACCAAAGGTCATCACTGCGATAGTATTAATACCAGCTTCTGCGGCCTTTCTTTGAACAATCTTCTCTGACACCACGTTCCAGAACTTCGGAACTTCGTTGGCCTACGTTCTCATGATACATCATACATGGACTCATTAAGCATGCCGCGTTACACGTGGATCACTGAGCGCATAGCACTCTACGGACGTTGCGGCGCTTGATCTAATGGCAGCGTTTATCACCGCAAGGTCATGCGAGTTTCAGGCAAGTAGAAGACCACGAATTAGAACCACACACGCGTTGTTCAATGAAAGGCTCAAAGAAAGGGAGCCCAGACGTGCCATAAGCGGGACGGAAATTGTTAACCACCGATGTTATGTTGGTATGTTTAACCCATTTGGACAGCGGAGACTGAGGAATGGATGAAGTGATGACGAGATGATAGTACCATGACGAAGGTAAACTGATGGCATCGACGTGTGCGAATCGCTGATCAGACGAGATTCAACCATAACCTAACAGTGGCATTGTGCATGGTATGCACGATGAGGGCTGTTCTCTACTTCCGGAGGCGATGGCGAAATCCTTGGCCGCAGTAGATTCTACACGACTCCAGCGGGACGCAGAGAATGTTCCTCTCTAAGAAAGTACGCCGCATGGACCAAAGAGAGACCGTTAAGATCACGTCCCACGAGCAACAAAGGAGACTACGTACATCCCGGTAATGCGATACCCTAAGGGCCATCTCCTGAGTCGGCGCAAAGCCCACCGGTCCTTCCGTAGTGAGCGTTCCCATCCAACGAGACAACTGTACACGTGTTTTCCCCCAGGGATTAAATTTAAATCGTGCCCGAATGACCGGGAATCTTTGGCTTTCAAGTCTCACCGCTGGGGTCTGACCCACTTCGAGTTATGGCCGGAGGTCAACGCAGGAAACTAAGCGCCTCCCTGTTTCTGTGTTCAAGCGGTTCGACCGGATGACAGGATGATTGTGTCATGCATGGGTCGGGATCCATGGGTACAGTGACTACAGACGTTTTCATGAAAGTACCATCCGGTCTTATTTCGCATCGAAGCCCTGTCGAGATGTTCTTGGACCACAGCTACCACGATACTATCGATCTAGGTTACAAGTATATCTTTTTCAACATCTTCAACAGACAAGGCCCTTCCTTCCCTGTCCTATGAACTTCATTGCTAGGTGTGATGGTCGAAGATCTCCCCTGCGTGCTCTGGGTCGATATTTCCTGAGCGAATAGGATAATTCAAGATCTAGACAGAATACGCTAGGGGCCACCTCGACTGGCACGTACATCACATTTGTTATTTCATACGCTTCACGGGGCATCTGTTACCGCAAAGTACGATCGTAGCTAGAGCAACCGCGGTGATTTTCCGGCTGGAAATGCTCGACTCGACATCTAGCCTGGTACTTTCTAGACTCATAATTAAAGTCGATGTTTCGCGCGCTGCTTTCCGAGATTCATTATCTACAACAGCCGCAAAATGGAATACCTTTGGAATCGGGTCTCCAGTTATCTGAACATTTAGAAGAAGCAGGCCGCAGGCTTATCACCCAGTTTATTCCTTGCCAAATGCTCAAGTAGAAGCGCTACCTGCCAGTTATTACACATTCCTGTATTCCGAACAAACTCTACCACTTCCGATCCTTAGTGCTGTGCTGCATGGTGTCACTAGGATGTGTCGATTATCGATAATCAGCCAACTAAGCATCGAAGATCTAATATACGACTCGCCTGAAGGACGAAGATCAGGTATCAGGTTTCCTTGCAACGAACATCCAGTATTCCAAATATGTCTCCGGCGTCTCCTCACACAGCTTCGCAAAGTCATTAACAACTGCATCATACTCCTCTTCGCTGGATACCAAACCCACTCCGCCTTCCCGCATGACAAGTCCTTTGATGCCATTCCAACCAGCCAAAACAGACTTCAAACTCAAAGTTCCATGTTCACCAGCCCAGGAGCCTATTGGTAAGCCCCGTTTTTCGACCCTGATATTTACAAAACCGGCTTCTTCAAGCCAGGTCTGAAGATGGTCAACAACATCAACGGCAACACGCCGAACACCGCAACACAACCCATCCCTGATCGCGAACATCTTGTGTTCTCGGATAGCTGTTGAAGGTGACATGCAAAGGTGGTTGGGCTCAAAAAGCTGGACCCATCCTCCTGGGATAAGAACCCGATACATCTCGGACACACCCGCTTTCCATTGCTCAACTTGAAGTGCGACATACAGAAGGCGTTGGTGAATGAGCGAAATCGTGTTGTTCCAGCTTTCTGGGAGAGAGGTGATAGAAAGGGACGTGAACGTCACATTTGGGGGTATTGACGAAGGCAGTGGAAACATTCGAGGTGAGATATCAATTCCACGGAGGTGGACTGTTGGAGAAATGACCTTTGCTAGAGTGAGCAGCCAGTGGCCTGGTTCTGATTAGATCAATGTTGATCAACCCGGTGAGGTGCTTTACCGGAACCAGTTCCGCTGTCGAGGACGACGTCGTCAGCTTTGAGTGTTACCGGAGCCCAGATGAATTTGTCATCGAACATCTTGTTAATCACTTGACTTTGAAGGTTGAGACTGACGGCGAGAGAAAAACATCGATCCCAGGCTCTGAGGTAACACACGGAAACATTCTCACCGTTCTTTTTCCTCTTCATCCGCTGGAAGTATATACTTGTATGTATCTGAAGACTCTGAGATATAGTACCTTGTGATGTGGCCTGTAAAGATGTGTGATAGGAATGAGGGTGTCTAAATGAGAAACACAGACAAACTATGCACCTCGTGTCGAATGATCTCGTGGCTAGCTGAGCGGTGGGATGAAAAGACCATAGGAAGCGAGTATTGTGGGTATCGTCATGGTCCGACGAAGACAACAATAGCGACCTTGTAAGGAGACGCATATTGTATGAGACAGTGATCTCTTGGCCAACGAGGTCCCCGAATGACGTCCTGGTCGTACACACCCTAATTTGTCTATGAATGTCTATCGCGCCCCGTTATGGTATGGTGAGGAATACCCTACTAATTTGTCCAGCAGGAGCCTCCTCACCGACTCGGAGGTCCGAATGGGAGATTCCTGGCGAGTCAATATCAATAGTGTACATGATCAATCTGAGGGTGAGATGAGACTTGAGTTAAGCCCGTGTCGGACCAGGTGCCTGTCTATGCGAGTTGAATGCTCCTAGGTATCGCACTGATCTTGCCTTGTAGGTCTAAATATGCGAGCTCATTCACCTCCCCAATCCCAAGAATGCTGGGCGTGATGAAAAGTCTCTTCCCCGCATGGTTGCCCTCCTTGTCAGAAATTAAACATGACCGATGAATAAGGTGGGCATTATTGCCTTTGCTGATGGCGCGGTGGTGTTGTGGACGATCCTCTCGCCATTTCGAGCCCCAAATTTTGAACTGATGGCAAGCGAGCCGGTACACCCAAGCAGAAGATCCAAATATTCACGATAGAAGTGAATGCCTCCGAAGTTTTCGTGCGGTAGTGTTTGAGTGGGTGCAGGGATTACAGTAAGCTGGTGGAGGATACCAGGTTGTTGTATCGCGATGCCGAGTTCCGTCTTCATGACCCCACCCCGACACGGGTTTGCAATTCCTTATTTTCTTTTGCTATCCCAAGATTATCGCCACCTCGTTTCAGCTGTCCTTGTTTTTGTTCAGGTTGTCGCGGGCCGCAGCCTACGCAGTTCCACATTCTACTTGTAATCCACGTTGATGTCAAACGCTTTAGAGATCTGTGAAGAACGTCGTGAACGCACATTTACACAGTGCTACTGAGACGGGTTCTGTGGTTGCCTATCATAGTGTCCATTAACACTAACTCTGGGATTTGAGATTAGTGGAAGAAAGCTCCAGTAGTTGCCTTTTTCTATCCCTAAACCCTCAGCGGGTCATGAATGACTTCAGCTGGATGCCATGTACTATTCTCCCACGTAAACCGTCCCGCATGACGCATAAAACATATAGAAAGGTACAGTTCACAGTGTGTACAGAAACCCGATAAAAGTGTGAATTAGTGTCTCTTTGGATACGGCCTGAGATGATAAAAAGTATCGTCTGGCACTAGTAATGCCTTGTTGCTCCCTGTACCAACGACGTAAGTTCTTCTCTCGTCCCTCGAGCGAAGCCCCCCCTGCTTGAGATTAGAAAATATCTGTTGTACGACGTTGAGGGGGCCCCTGCGAAATGGGCGGATAAACTTCGAGCGCCAACTCCGGGGTATCTGGGATTTACAATTCATTATCCAAGTCTCGATATCACAGTTTCATGACGTACCTTGATGATGAATTCCTCAATGTTCTTTGCGGCGGGGTAATCATCTCGCTGCCATTTACTCCAAGTGAATTGCGAGAGTTGCCGCATAGTATCCTCCCCAAGGTGTACGTCAGGGTGTGCTGCAACGGAGAACAGGTACCGTAATGTGACCAAGTGAGCTCTTTCTACATTAGCTTCTGGATCAGACCAGGGCAGGATGTCGGCTGTGTAAACACGAGTAAGTGATAATCCAGCAACGTGAGTACGCGCATTCGGTACCAGTAATTGACGAACGGTGCAGACTGTTGATAACCGTCGTCAAGCACCTTTGACGTATATCTGGCGTATCGACACAGAACATTGGACTTGACCTCGTTGGGTCGGATAGGAAGTCGGTGAACGACGCATGGTAGAATGAGAAACGAAGCGGCATCCCTTGTTGAGATTTCGTTATCTCAAGAACGGAGTGAAGGTTATTGGTGGCCGTGTGGAAATCCATTAACGAAAGACCAAGTGCCAAGCAATAGTACAGGATCTCAGGTTCGGGCGTCCAGTTTTGAGTCAGGCGAAGGTAGAGTAATGACAAAGTAATCGGAAGGCCTGCCTCTGGTATCTGTGTCATGACCAGCGTATAGAGCCGGTCCAATATCCGGAATGGATTGACCCCGGATCCGGCACTCCTTTGACCCAGTTCCAATACTAACCGCAGTTGTGCCTCATACCCAATACCAACGTCTTGACCGATGTACCGGATGGCGGTAGCTGCATAGACGAATAAGCCCGATGATTGATCAACAAGGCTGCGAATATCTTCCTCGGATGGCCACGTCATTGCACGAGGAAGACCGTACTTGGCACGAATAATCCTGAAGCCATCACGGAGGTATCCTTCAATGTCGCTGTCGACATCACGGGATATTGGGAGGGTAAGCTGCCACGAAACTTGCGTGGCCGGCACGGATGAAAAGGCAGCAACGATGTGAGGCTCCGGTCGGCTGAAGAATGCCCACAGGAACGGCGTCGTCTGCTTTTGAATGGATGTCGTGACGAGCTCGATGATAACGTGCTGGGCCGTTGTGGTCTTGCATTCGTCGAGACCATCAACAATGATGACCGCGTCCATACCCACGGCGTGACCATTGGCACTCAACTCGCGGAATGGCTTCACGAGGAGCTCCTGGAATTGGACATCAAGTGAAGTCTCGAGTACAAGGGGGTCGCGTAGAATGATGGCATCAACGACGTCGCGGTATGCGGGATATTTCGTAGTGAGTTGGTATACGATCGTCGGTATGAACTTGTCTGGATCGTTCCACCCGTTGGGTCGAAAGAAGAAGAACGTCGCGCCTAGTCGTCCGGACTCTTCGATGCCTTCCGCACAAGTCTGGGCAAGCGCAGACTTTCCCACACCTGCTGGTCCCCGCATCCAAAGGGCACGAGCCTCTCGTGTCTTCCACTCGCCCGAGCCCCAACCAGTGATATCCCGAATGTATTCCTCTCGTGTGCCTGGGTGGCATTGTGGAGGATTGCGAGCATACGAATTGTGTACCGCTTGTAAGAGGGAGGACTCGAGGAGCAGTTTTATTCCTTTTATGTGGCCATCGTCAACGTCGGGTGGGTAATGCCGGTGGGATCGTGCTCACCACTATCCAGTGCATAGTTGTCCACAGATGCATCGATAAAGTTACCACCGCTAATGAAGACGTTTTTGCTGTTCTCAAAGAATGGCATCGGAACGTAGGCGACGTGCGTTCAAGCGATGGTGGTTGTGGACTGAGGGTGTGGACACCACGAGGCCTCAGACGAGCTTCTTTAGACGCCGTCTGCTGATGAATGAGGGAAAACATGAGGCAACACACTAATATCGGGACTGACGCCAAAATGAAAGGTTTGAAGGCGATTAGTGGTCATTCACAACTGAATACTGAGATTACACCAAACGCTGTCGATCGGGTTTGTCTACGAAATCCCCTTTAACCCGCTCTCTCAATGCAGCTCCATTGCTCCTCTCCTTCAGCATTTCTCGACCGACGATACTTTCCCATCCTCCTCGAGACTGACAATATTCAGACAGATGAAGCCAGGAAAATGCACGGACGCCTACCTTGAGAACAAATGATGTTGGCGGAGGTTTGATTGAAACAATCATTGTATACCACATAATTCGGACAATTACGATTAGGAGAATCTGATTAGAATGCAAGCGATGCAGCTCGAGAGGGAGACAGGGAAGGTCAGCGAACGGCTTCGCTTTACAGCGAAATTCACCGAGAAATCGATGGCGGATATCGTAAACAAGAACGACCTCTCCTCGGATGGACTGACGAGGAACGGCAGCTCAATTGTCAATCTAATGGCCCAACATCAAAGTCTCAAAGAAGACCCATAAAGAAGACCCGGAAATAGATGGTGCGTTTCAATGATTTCCACTTGGATAAGGAGGTGGAGAAGAACACTGGGAAAGAGTCTTATAAAAGAAAGCAAGAGAGGAGAAAACTCAGTTCTGCACGCAGACCACTCGCAGTATGTGCTACTAATCAAAGGTCGACTTGCAGGAGTGGATCCAGAGCTAAGACGACGAGTCCGGCGGCGGAATTACTTAACAGGTCGAAGGGTCTTGCGCTGCCTGCTGCTCAGTTCCGAGGTTGCGGAGGATACAGCGGCCTGATGGGTTGGCTTGGGTATCGCAGTACTTTGGTCATTGGAGCATGTTAAGAGGCGCCGAGTTATGTGTATCTCTGGCTATACTATGAACGCAAATTTACAGTGCGGATGCCGCACTTCGCTCTGTATTTGGTCTCCAGTGTGCCCCAAAGGGGATTCTCCGATAATCTGATACGTTGGTGCAGTGGTTTATATTATCCAGAGTGTACAGCAACGCGGTAACGAAATTACATATCCTCTCGATAGGGCCTGAGCAAATAAGAAGCCTCTCCATCCGGTACCAACAAGGCCTTCTTTCTCCCATTTCCAACAATGTAGGTCTTCTTCTCATGTCCTGAGTGAAACGTCCCCGGTTTTGGACTGGAGAGTATCTGGCGTATTCTGTCAAAAGGCCCATCGTGGATTGGACGAATGATCTTGGAGCGCCACCTCCAAGGTATCTGGTATTTATAATTTGTTATCCAAGTACCAGCGTCACAGCTCGATAACATACCTTGACAATGAATTCATCAATGTTGACTACTGCTATTACATGGTTCGATTTCCATTGGTTCCAGTTGAACTGTGAGAGTTGCTGTAGGACACCCTTTACCAGATGTACATCCTGATATGTAACAAAGGAGAATAAATACTCCAACGCAGCAACATGTGCTTTTCCCACGGCGTCCGCACCAGACGAAGCCAATACGTTGACTAGGAAAATATACAACCTTAAGTGATTATTCGACGCCAAGAACATGCGGGCTTACTATCGTCCACTGGCGTGTGGTGCAGGGTTTTGACGATCGCCGCAAGGCACTGTTGACGAACACTTGGTGTATTGACGCAGAAATTTGGGCCTGATTTCGTTGGGTCGGATAGGAAGTCGGCGAAGGACACATGGTAAAATGAGAAATCAGGGGGCATCCCCTGTTGAGGAACCTTCATATTGAGGACGGAGTGAAGCTTGCTGGTGGCTTCATGAAAAGCTGTTGGCGAGAGACCAAGTGCCGAACAAGTATATGGGGCGCTATCGGACACAGCGAGACGGAGGGAAAGAAGTGACAGGGTATTCGGGAGCACTCCCGACGGTACCTGCTCCATGATCAATGTATAGAACTGGTCCAACTCCGAGGATGCTTTGCCACCCGATCCAATATCCGGCCGCAACACTGAGTGCAGTTTCTGTTCAAGTCCATGCCCCCCGTCCTGACGAATGTAGCGGATGATGTCAGCCGCATAGAGGAACAAGCCTGACGAGCGGTCAACAAGGTCACGAATATCTTTCTCGGATGGCCAGGCCGGCACATCGGGAATACCGTGGTCTGCACGAATGTGCTTGAAGCTATCCTCAAGATATGCTTTGATGTCGGTATCGGGGGATACAGGTAGCAGATAATCCCATACAACCTTCTTGGCCACCTCCGACGAGAAAGCTGCGTTTATGTTGGGCTCCGGTCGGCTGAAAAACGCCCACAGGAAAGGCATCGTCTTTTCATGAATAGATGTGATGGCGAGGTTGATGATGGCACGCTGGGCAGAATTACTCTCGCATTCATCAAGACCATCCACGATGATAATCGTGCCCATCTCTATCTCCCCTTTAGCACTCGCCGCCTTAAGTGGCTTTACGAGGAGTTCCTCGAACTGGACCTCAATCGGCTGCTTGAACACAAAGGGGTCGAGGATAATGGTGGCGTTAACTCGGCTACGGTACGTAGGAGACCTCATAGCGAGTTGGTATGCGATGGTCGGTATGAATTTGTTTGGATCATTCCACCTGTTGGGTCGGTGGAAAAAGAACGTCGCGCCTAGCCATCCAGCTTTTTTAATCCAGTCTGCGCAAGTGTGAGCGACCGCAGACTTGCCGACACCTACATACCCCCGCATCCACAAGGCGCCTAGTCCCTTTTTCCTCCAGCCATCCAACCCCCAAGCCATGATGCTCCGAATGTATTCCTCTCTAGTGCCTTGGAGGCATTTCGGAGGATCCGGAGCGGAGTTGTGTATCGCTTCTGAAAGGGTATGCTCACGTAGTAGCTTAATACCAGCTGCATTTTCTGTGTGCGGCCGTTGTCAGGATCAGCATTTAGTGAGGGATGGTACCTACCGCTGTCGGATATATAACGGTTGGTGACGTTCAAGGGCGCGTAATTGTTGGCGATGTGTGGGGATATGTCAGTAAAGGTACCACCTCCGACTCTGAAATCTTTGCCTTCCTGGAAGATTGGCATCGGAGGGTGGCCGGCAAAAGGGCAACGGGAAGTGGTGGCGGGCTGGGAGAACTGTGGACAACACGAGGCGTCGAGCGTACTTCTATAGACGCCGTTTATTTTAATGATGAACAATGAACATTATCCAAAACATTAACATTCGGGGCATTGAAGCCATTGCCAAAGTGGAGAAATCGGGGGGTAATTAGAGCATTTACCGGGTGCAATCAGGGACATAGAGAGAGATCTGGTCAAGTACTTAGGGGTGCTTTCCTACACGAACCACGCCCAAGAACAGGCGCTATACCATGGGCCTGTGGCATCCAATGTGAAGATGGATTAATCTGCCGAATAGTGAAGTGCCCTACTCTATCAATTACGCCTCATGTTTAAGCCAGGTGGAAGATGGAATTGGGATGTAGTGACCGAGTCTTACAAGTGTTCTATCTCCCAATGCATCTCTTCATCGCCCCTGAGTGATTGTGACAACCGCAGCGCCCTTTAACACCGATTCTGGCATTTAAGAGTCGATCGATGGCGGTAGAAAACTTCGGTAGTAGCCAGCTTCTCAGTGTCTTTAGTAAATACTGGACCCTAGGCTAGGTGAGCAACGACACAACTCCAGCCGGACGTCACAGCTCATCTCAATCAGTCCAATGCACTATTCTCGTCTATCCGCCCCACGGAATGGATAAAGCATCGGATAGTGTCTACGTCAAAAGGCAATATGTCCAAAGACGTGATGAACTGAATCACTCTCTTCGTGAAGACGGCAGAAGATGGTAATCACCATCTCCATCTGGCACTAAGAAGGCCTCATTACCCCCTCTCCCGACGATCCAGGTCTTCATCCCATACTCCGAACGAAGCTTCCCGCGTTTTATGTTGGAAAGGATCTGTCGCACCCCGTCGAGAGGCTTGTCACGGGGGCGGATGATCTTGGAGCGCCAGCCCGAAGGTATCTGTGAGTTACAATTTGTTATCCAAAGTGCCGAAGTTGCATCTTATAACGTACCTTGGCAACGAATTCCGTGATATTCTTCCCAGGAAAGTAACATGACGTTGATTGGCAATTGCTCCAGTTAAGTTGGGGGAGTTGGCGCAGAATATCTTCTCCCAGATGTACACCGTGGTGTGCTGCACAGTGGAACAAGTACTGCAATGTGACCGCACGTGCATGTTGCACATCGACCCCCGAGTCAGACCAAGCCAGGATGTTAGCTGAATAAACGAACAAGAATAAGCGATGATTCGACATCATGAGTATGGACGCTCACTGTCGCTGATTGACGTGCGGTATAGGGTATTGACAGTAGCTGTGAGGCACCGTTGACGGATAGTTGGCGCATTAACACAAAATTCTGTACCAGATCTCTTTGGGTCGGATAGGAAGTCGGTGAATGACGCATGATGGAATGAGAAACTAGCAGGCATCCCTTGAGATTTTACTATGTCGAGGACAGAGTAAAGGTTACTGGTGGCTGCGTGGAAAGCAGTCAATGAGAGGTCAAGTGCCGAACATATCGATAGAATACTATGGGATAGTGTGAGACGGAGGCAGAGGAGTGACAGTGTATTCGCAAGAACGGCCTCCGGTATCTGTTTCATGATCAACATATAGAACTGGTCCAACTTCGAGAGTGGGTTGCTATCTGATCCACCTGTCTTTTGACCTAGTTCCAATACCGACCGCAGTTGCGCCTCGTGGCCCGTGCCAGTGTTCTGACCAATGTACCGGACAATCGTGGTCGCATAGACGAATAAACCGGATGACTGATCAACAAGGCGACGGATATCTTCTTCGGATGGCCACGCCATTGCACGAGGAAGACCGTACTTTTTACGAATATTCCCGAAGCCATCACGAAGGTATGCTTCAATGTCGCTGTCGGCATCACGGGACACCGGGAGCGTCAGCTGCCACGAAACCTGCTCGGCCAGCTCCAATGAAAAAGCTGCAGCAATATGGAGCTCAGGTCGGCTGAAGAATGCCCACAGGAAAGGCGTCGTCTGCTCGTGAATGGATGTGGTGACGAGTTCAATGATGGCACCTTGAGCAGCTTCAGTCTTGCATTCGTCGAGACCATCAACGACGATGATCGCGTCCATCCCCACGTCCTGACCTTTGACACTCAACTCGTGGAGGGGCTTCACGAGGAGTTCCCGGAACTGGACATCAAGTGAAGTCTCGAGTACAAGGGGGTCGCGTAGAATGATGGCATCAACGACGTCGCGGTATGCGGGATATTTCGTAGTGAGTTGGTATACGATCGTCGGTATGAACTTGTCTGGATCGTTCCACCCGTTGGGTCGAAAGAAGAAGAACGTTGCGCCTAGTCGACCGGACTCCTCGATATTTTCCGCGCAAGTCTGAGCGACCGCCGACTTCCCTACACCTGCGGGCCCACGCATCCAGAGAGCGCGTGCCTGTTGAGTCTTCCACCCACCCGAACCCCAATCGGTGATATTCCGAATGTATTCCTCTCGAGTACCTGGGTAGCATTTCGGAGGATCACGAGCAGACGAATTGTGTATTGCCTGTCGGAGGGAGGACTCAAGGAGTCGTTTGATACCAGATCCTTTGCCTGTGTGTGTCCGTCGTCAAGATTAGCATTGGATAGTAAGATAATACTCGCTGTTGTCAGCTCCATAATTAGTTACAGATGCATCGATGAAGCTACCACCTGTGATAGTGGTTCCTTGGCTGCTGTCTAGGAACGGCATCAGAGCCAAGACTGGAGGAGTGGAATTGATGGTGGTTGTGTGCTAAACGCGCAGCGTGGGCATCACGAGGCGTGGAAGACACTTCTATAGACGCCGTGGGCTGATGGGTAGCAAAGAAAAATGGCCAAAACACAATTGTCGATAACAAAGTGAAGGACTTCGACGCGAGAGAATTTGGCTAGGCGCGACCAGCGACACGGACCGAAATATTTTAGCTACCTGGCTCAGTCCCACAACAATGGGGCGCTCATATGACAGTGTTCGTCCCTGACTTGTTCTCCTATTCTCAATTTCAACCTTCCTTCCAAAACAGCGTTCATGGATGATTGGTCTGGAGGTCTCAGTGAGGAGGCAAAAGATCGTTGGTCTAATATGAAAACTCAAGGCACTCATATCCTCCGACACATAGTCGTAGAAGACCAGCACAACCGTGTCACCCACCCCTCACACTGGTACGAAAAACTTCTCTATGCAGTGGCACTACTTCGCCTCAATTTCTGTCATTGGCACATGAAGTGGACTGATTCACTGCTGACCTCACGGCGATCAAAGCTATTATTCTTCCTCTTCAGATCGCTCCTCCTCACCCTCGATCGCCTGCTAAAAACATAAAATAACCGCTCAAATGTCTTTCCAAACGATGTGCAGTTCATTCTTAGATACATCCCTCTCTTTCCAAGCAAGGGGTTACGGAGGCGAAGTCGACACTCCTAGTGATAATGGGGCGGTCGATCTTTATGAATCAACAGGACCAAACAGCTTCCTCGCATACCAAACCAATCAAGTTCTGTGACCATAAATTTGAATAGGGCCACATTGCTTATCTTGGGATCCATCCACGATGCCGCTGCCTGCGTGATACCTCCACCATACGATCACCCTGGCACATGCACAGCCTCGTTGTTGACCATGGGCGGAGAGAACACAACAGAGGGAACAATTTTATAAATAGGTGGAACGCATGGAGTCCTTCTCCATCGACGTGCTGTCGTTCTATTGTGAGTCGAATCAAATTCTAGTCCCCGAACATTGCTTGCCGGCCTTCGCGCCATCTATTTAAAATCCCATTCTACGGCCTTCATTCTTTGACCTAGCCCTATACTTCCAGGATGTAATAGACCTGTCGACTAGTATTTCGTCTCCATCTCCTTTCCACTTCCTGGGCTCTCCTGATAACACCGATACCCTTCTTATTTTCTGGATGTACGTTATTTTACGTAATGTAAACAGACACACGGCATGCGGCCCGCCTTTGCGATTCCGTGTAAAGTGGACCGGAAACTATTTTTTTCGCTGTATTCTGAGCCAACCAGCAAGTCTCTACCACCTTCCGCTGATGACCCTTTTAGTTCTCGCAATCAACCAGCGGAGGCGAGCCCCTCGTGCTAGAAGTCGGCTATGTTTGGATGACGTGAGATGGCTGTAACAGAATTCATGGTGTTAGCCCCTTCCGCCCTAGCCCCCTCATCAAGATATTTGAGAGCGTTGCCCATATAAATGCGCAAGGACATTTCAGCTAGTTTGTGGGACACGCCCCGGTCATTCATCCCCTTCACCCTGACACTTTAGCGCCTCGATGAAATCCTTTACCACCACTCTCCTGTTACTGTCGGTCGGGTGCTGGGCTCAAGATAGAACGACGGAAGCTGGGGAAGCTGCGATTACAGGTCTTCGAGGGTTCATTGACTCCAATTACGGAGCTAATCCATCCATTTACAGATCCTCGAATCGAATGTTCCCCTTACAGCTACCCACCATTGGCTGCCCAACGCTCTTCCTTTCCTACAATATGGGCACCAGCGAAGATAATGCCAAACGATAGCGCAGCCCAAGCACGCTGGCAGGGAATGATGTCTAGCATCCCTGGCATTTCCCCAAAGGTATGATGTTCTTGGTATCGCCTCGCCAGTTCGAGATCAGAATCGGCCATAAATAGCCGGCTCCAGGAAGTTCGGGTGCCTCGAGTTTTCACTATGGTTCAGATGACAAGGACTGCTGGTGGACAGCATCTAAATGCACCACGCCGAAGCTTTCGAGCCTACCACCTGACGTCGCGGACGTACCCGAGGTAGGCTTCTTGATACATTTGAAAGTCTCTTCGGCTTAAACTGTCCAATAGCCCTCCACCTTGGGATACGGATTCGATGATGGCCCTAATTGTTCCCATAACGCTTTCTACGATTATCTCGCAAGTCAAAATCAGAAAGCCAGTACGTCAATTGGCGTCACCACTACTATTGTTTTCCTGACAATTCGGTTTAGCCATGTTTTTCATCGGCAGTAATATTATGGATTGGCCTTTAGAAGCCCAACGTGCTCTTACAGATGGTGAGTCGTTATCCGTTCTGAAGTTTCACGTTCCTGACCGAAGGCTCAGGACATGAAATTTGCGTTCGTTAGTTGGGTTCTAATTGATCAAAGTTATTGCGTCCCTGACCTCAGTACTACTTCAGACACCTGGTCCCACAGTCCGAGTAAGCGAACCCGCCCAAGTAATCCATCCGCGTGTTCACAGAATCCTCCTAGTGACTTCCCTGTCAAGCCCCGATGCATTTGCAGAGCTCCACTATAGTACGTACCAGCGCATTCTGACCGAAAATGCAAATAGTAACTCCAGAACCTTATAGCTGCAAGTCACTTCCACACTAAAATAAATGGAATACAGCCTACTCACTCAAGCGGTTAGATGGAACTCATTAAACTCGTAGTTGGCGTTACACCGACATGCTGGCGGGTGAGTCTTGCCTCGTGGTTCTGGGGATGTGCTCAACGTGGACCAATTCACTCTAGCCGCCTTATGGCGACGTTGACGATCGCATCCGTTCCATCGCCAATGCTCTGGGCCTACGCACAATCCTCTGGAAATACGATTCAAACGATTGGAAGTTTGGCTCCGGGTCAACTAAATCACAGGTCGACGCAAATTATCAAGCTTTAATCAACAAGGCCTCAAGTGGAGCATTTTCTTCCGTGCGTTTCTTGTCCCTGATGTAAATTAATTTTACTCACCAGCTTTGACCCTGGCTGGGAATGTGCTATCGGAACACAGAACGGCGCTATTATTTTGACCCATGAACTCAACAACTTCACAATGCAAGAAGCAACGGATTTCCACGACCGGCTCAAGGACGCGTTCAAGGTACTGATATACAGCTAGTCATCACGATTGTTCACCTGACACCGACGTTCGCAGTACATTGTCCCAGTGGCAGTAGCTCTAAACAAGACACAGCCCTATGTTGAAACAAATTATACAATGCCGACATTCGAGGAATGTGAGTAACACGCAGACTTCTGATCAAGAATTGATACCGAAGTCACATCTAGATATCAGCGGCATGACGACAGTAAAACCCGGCAATCACACTAATATCAAGCCCTCAGCCAATCCCTCAGCCAATCCCTCAGCCAATCCTTCGGTCAATCCTTCCCACACAGATGGACCTGCACCATCACAGCATACAACGCAGAATGCTGCGATCACTCACTTTCCTTCTATCGATACATTGGCTATTGCTGCGATCACCTTGTGGATACTCACCTGCTAGATCATGGACTGTACTTTTCGGACACTAGACACGCGGACGCTAACCATGGACTACGATAGACCTCTTGATTAGTTCCTTGTTCATTATTCTAGACCCAATCAATAGTATTTAGGGAACGGCATGCCAGCTTTATCATTCTATGCATGTCCATGTCCCGAACGAGTGCATCTTCATCATTAACTGCATCACGGAAATGAACTAAGATGACAAGTATGGCATACATCAATCAAGTCGAAACTTCCAGTATCTTCGGATTTTTCTCTGACTGGATTTTTTTTGTGCGCTTAGACGTTCGGTGCTGGTGTCAGGCTGGCGACTGTTTACACACGTTCCTCAAGATGTTCGTTCTTTGTATCAACAGCATTTCAGGGTACAAAATTCCTACCGGAGAATCGAAATTACCAGCGCCCTCGCAATTCCCTCGCAATTCCCTCGCAATTCTGATGCTGGTAGACATGTAGATCATTGTTGCGCTGTCAGACATCTTACCCAAAGTCGCTCACAACGTACGACGCATCAGGAGACACAAAAACACTGCGTAGGCTCATTTTCCTTTCTCCTTATAATACTCCTTTCAATCTCTTGTCCTGCCCACCTTGTTCGCAAGACAACGCCCTCCAAATTTTATTCCCAGGTTGCCGTTTTGTTGACCCTTTCGTAGCATGGTTGTCTTGTTGGACTTCTCGGAAGTGGATATTGAAATTCTGACGTTGAGCAGTTGATGGCTGTAACTCACGGCCACTAACCACCCAAGCCTATGAGTGCAACGGACTACGACCTGGCAGGGAACTCGGAATTCTGGTTTCCTTATCTCAAGTTCAGTATATTGGAGTTCATAGCAGAGCACCTAAATCCGCATGGAAGTTTTGTGGAAGCATTGGTTCTCTGGACTAGGCCGCTTGATAAAATTAAACCATCAACATTCAAAGTTCAAAAACGGTCTTGCGCGGGGTTTGACCTACCTCCACAAGATCTATGTCATCCGCGGCGACCTCAGACCGATGAGCGATGCCTTAGCAACGCTGATATAAGTTTGTTCCATCACTCGACGAACGTGCCCATAGATCATTGTGGGCGTCTTGAAAGCTCATAGACTTCAGTCCTCAGCTTCCCGAGGTCCATCATTGTTCGGGCTTAGCAACAGACAGCTCTCGCTCCACACTTCGCAACTCCACGTTCCTTCGGACATGTCCCGGCCCAAGTTCCAGTCAGATATTCAATTTTAACGTGGCCACTACACAAGCCCATGCCCATCGTCCTTATCCCCCATCACCCTCCGCACCGAACTCAAGGTCCTTAAGCGACAAACGATAAGCCATCGTTTATCTTTTCGACTCGGAATGAATATCATCTCGTTATGTCCGTCGGCTTTCAGCAAGAACGTCCTAAGCGCGGAGTTTAGCCCGGACAACGTATCTCTGACGACCAGTGGGAACTTATGACCAAGTGTTGGCAGAGAAGAACATGAGGTGTTCGAGGGTCTCAACAGAAACCGGCGGGGATGGGGGTTGTCTTTAGGTGCGTTCCACACTCAAATCTTCTTGTTAGCTGTCGCCTTGCTTTGCCCTGCTGTATGTTTGATCCGTGTTGCATTCCATTACGTTAGTGTACGTCTAGTCTCTACGACAAAAGCTCCCAAAATTAGAGATAATTAGTAACATGGGTGAGCTGGGTGACCATCTAGGCGTTCGGGTCTACTTTTTAGCCTGGGGAAGGGTCTTGCGATAAGCCTCTTCAAGTTCCTTCTGCAGGTTTGGTAATACAGGCAAGTGGGTCTAGAAGGGTTACAAGCATCAGTTGTGCGATATATATGGAGTGGCTACGTGTTCTTACCTTATACTCCATGCTAAATTCACCTGGGAGGTAAGATAGGTACCATTCAGCCCGAGTTGGCAAGGAGGTTGTAGAAGCACTTACCCTTGCCTTGGGTTGAACCACGGAGTTGGTTCGAGTAACCAAACATGTCATTAAGGGGTACCTCGGCAATGCAAGTGAATTCCTCATCGCGGACTTCGCTGTCTATGATCGTGCCACGTCGTGCGTTCAGTCCACCAATAACTTGACCTTTATAAAGCATGTGAGAACCGAAACGGGGGTTTCAGAGAACGCCTCAATACGCACTCTGGAACTCGGATGGTGCCACGACTTCTACCGTCATAATGGGTTCAAGGATAACAGCTTTGGCTTGTCTGAAAGCCTCTCTGAAAGCGCCAATCGTTGCTAATCTGAAAGCCAACTCAGACGAGTCGACGACGTGGAAAGCACCATCTTGTAGGATAAGACGACAACCCGAGATCGGGTTCCCAGACAGCGTTCCTTTTTCTAAAGCCTCGTAAAATCCCTGTGGGGTGAAACGGATGATGGATATGAGCTCCGACAATCGGCGGAACAAATGTACCCACTTTCTCGACTGCGGGGATGAAGTTGGAAGGAACGTTACCGCCCATAACAACACTCTCGAAGTCAGTGTCCTTCCCGGTGTCTGCATCCGGCTCCATAGGCTCGATGTATCCAATGACCTTGGCGTACTGCCCAGCGCCACCGGTTTGTTTCTTGTGTGTGTAGTCGAAATTGGCACGTTGTGTGATGGTTTCACGGAAGGCGACCCGAGGTTTGCCAGTGGTGCACTCTGTGTTGTATTCCCGTTTCATACGTTCGACATATATTTCTAAGTGAAGCTCGCCCATTCCGGAAATAATGGTCTGGAGATTGTGATCAGACGCTAGTGATGAAAGCGCGCGGCTAGACTTACTTCCTTGCTTTCGTGATCGATATGAACTCTGAAGGTAGGGTCTTCCTTCTGGAAGCGATTAAGTGCACGTGAAAAGCTGGGAGTCTCTTGACCTTTGGGTTTAATTGCCAACGAGATAACTGGCTCGGGGACGAACATAGACGACTGCGACATGGTGATTATTGGAACCACGAAAAGCAGATATAATGACATACCATAGAGAAACTCGTAGCACCATCTGTAAAGGTGTCACCGGAAGAGCATTCCACACCGAAAATAGCACAAATTTCGCCAGGACCAATGGACTCGATATCCTAAAACGGGATGAGTCAAGACCTCTTCGCCACGATTCGAGCGCCGTACCTCCATCTCATTGCTGTGCATGCGAACAAGGCGAGGGACCTTCACCTTTTTGCCAGTACGAGCGTTATAGATCTGCATTGATTTCTTCAAAGTACCCTGGTACACCCTCATATACGTGAGTTGCCCAAAACGTCCTTCCTCGAGCTTGAAAGCCAGTCCAACGAGTGGGGCATCAGCAGCAGGAACTAGCTGAACCTGAGGTGAACCGGTTGGTGCACTTGTGTCATGAGCCAATACTTCGCTCTCTGAGGGATTAGGAAGATAGGAGCAGACGCCATCCAAAAGAGGCTGAACGGCAGTGTTCTTAATCGCAGAGCCAAGGAAAACAGGGGAGAATTTGAGGCCGATAGTAGCACGACGAATGGCACTAGCGATTTGATCGTTGGTAGGTACTTCATCATTCAAAAATATCTCTCCCAGTTCTTCATCGACTTCTGCAAGTTGCTCAATGAGCTCTTGACGCTTTTCCTTCGCTAAATCTACAACAGATGCCGGAATTTCCTCAGAAACAATGACCTCATTGCTGACATAAATTGAGGTAAACGACGTGTATGTCCTAGGTGAATATGATCAACCCACCCTTTGTAACCTTGATTGTAGATCGCACGCCAGTGCACGAGGTCGACCACTCCCTTGAACCCGTCTTCCATGCCAATGGGTACTTGCACAGCAGCAGCTGGGATCCGGAGCTTTGACCTTATCTGGTTCACAATCCTCCATGGGTTGGCGCCAGGCCTACATTGATTAGTGTGAGTGCCGAAGGTACTGCTCTGGCTACATACCTATCCATCTTATTGACAAAAGATATCCGGGGTACGTTATACCGGCGCATCTGACGATCCACGGTCGTTGTTTGACTCTGGAGAAGTCGCCGGTTCAGACTCCTGTAGGAGTTGGCCTCAAAATTGACGAACCTGGACACCAGCAACAGCACATAGAACCAGGACTGCACCGTCCAATACTCGCAACGCGCGTTCTACCTCGATAGTAAAGTCAACGTGGCCTAATACCAATGCGTCAATTATAACGATATCATTGAAACAGGGGATTGTTGCGTACCAGGAGTATCGATGATATTGACAGCATATTTCTGCTTGTCACCAGAAATCGGGTCCATGGTCTCCCAATCACAGAAAGTAGCGGCGCTCTGGATTGTGATACCCTTCTCTCGCTCTAGGTCCATGCTGTCCATCTTGGCACCGACGGCATCCTTGCCTCGTACCTGAATTACAGTAGAAGGGGGCAACATGAGTTACTGTTTGAGGTCCAAGAAGAAAAGTTATGCAGTCAAGCCACGGGGTACGTGTACCTATCCCCAGAAATACGCGCAGTGCCACGAACCTCATGAATATCCTTGATTCTGCCCGTGTAATACAATATCCGCTCAGTCAGAGTCGTCTTGCCAGAGTCAATGTGAGCCGAAACTCCAATGTTTCTCTGAAAGTTGAGGCGCTTGTAGTCTTTATCCGAAAGTGTGTATTTAAGTGTCTCTGGGGCGCTCGCGGTGTCATCAGTAGACTTCAAGGCAGCTGCAGCCGAAGCAGCACGCTTGTTAGTGAGGGGCAGAAGGGAAAGAGAGAGGTAGGAAGGAGAGTGTAGTCGCTGTGCGCAGCGCGTCTGAGTCCATAGACGACGCAGGAGCATCGTGGCCGTCCGTCACTTGGCCGTTGAGGTGGTCGGAAGTAAATCCCGGAAATCGTCCCGTAGAAATTTTGGAGCGTCATAGCTTAGTCAGCAACACTCGGTACCGTGTGAATTGTCCAGCACGACCCGGAGCTCGCCCTCCGGGTGGTTCGCGCCTCGCCCAAGCTCATAATCATCGCTCGGAACGGACAAGCTGCACACCCGGACCTATATGGGTCTAATCAGAAGAGCTTTTGAGATGCCCCGATATCTCCCTCATGGCCGCCGCGTGTAGTTACAAGAACGAAACGTTGATATAAGAGAAGTTACACTCGCTTGACATAAGTTCGCACCCCTTCAAGTACATCATAGCACCGGTAACAAAGAACACGCTAGCAGAAGCGATTTTACTCAACCATTCACTTATAGGAACTCAGAGAAATAGCAGAGAGCGAAATTACTCTAGGCAAATTTGCCAATTGTGGATCCTTTTCGGATATACATGTCGGATTTTGGACGAATAGTAGTCTCGACGGCACTGAGAAGGTAACGTTCCTCAAAACACCTACTTCGACGTCATTCCTCACATTCTTGTCTTCAGCTTGCGATTAAGTGCTTCCGAAGAGTGCCAAGTCGACCCTATGAAAGCGAAGAGGATACAACACGTGCTATGCAGAGGGTAAATAGAATCACCATCCTATCCGATTATCCACTCATATTTTAACTTAGAGGTTGAATAGTGAAGTTGAGACGTGGCTGAATGCCCAACCTCATCCCAATATCTTACCGTTCCTAGGCGTTTACTATCGGGGTTCGGAAATATTCCCTACACTCGTCTCTCCTCTCAGAGATGCTGGCAACATTCTCCAGTATATACGCACACACAGTGTTGACCGGAAATTCGTCGTATGCACCGTCGCTCCTGATCTCGTATATGAAGCTGAAATGGTCTCCAGTCAATTGGTATCACCCGCGGAATGGCCCATCTGCACTCGCAGAATATCATCCATGGAGATCTTACTCCCGTAAGCACGTACTCCTTGTTCCTGACCGAACCGCTACCAACTTGGAATATAAGAACAACATTATCATACACGTGGATAAGGATGGAAACGTAATCCCAGAGATATCAGACTTTGGGAGGGCAAGGATTTTGAACGTTAAGGGACACACGGGAAGCCTTCACGCAACGCGCCAGTACGGACCCCATCTCTCTTTACTCTCCCAATCATTAATCAAGTGACAATCCTGTTTCACGCTCAGGTATACGGCACCAGAGGTCTTATTTCCGTCTCATTTTCCCGGAACCCCTGTCATTGAGGTCGCTCCAGAAACCAACAAACTGCTCACAAAGGCCTCCGATGTATGGAGTCTTGGAATGGTTCTGCTACATGTACGCCCGACTTCTCTTCATTACCGTCGCTTACTTAGCACCGTTCATAGGTCATCAGTGGGGTGGCACCTTACCCGAGCTTAAACGAAGCACAGATCGTTATTGCTCTTCATGAAAAGCGTGAGCCAGATCCCGATAATCACAACTTGTCTGGATGTCCCGCGCGGGAGTCGGTTTGGCCCTTGCTTCGACGTTGTTGGGAGTTTCAAGCATCCCCAGAGGACCGTTGTACGGCAAGAGACTGCTTCAACGTACTTCGACAGCTGACCGGCTCCCAAAACTAACCGCTTTCTCCTGCAATCTCTCCTCTCAGAGATCTTCTTCTTGTCGCCTGTATGTCTACAAATTAAAATGCGCTCCGATCGTCGTGCCATATATTCGAAATAATCATCGTGACCAAATTGTATAGGCTGGAGCCGTACAATTTACAACGAATAGTTTAGTTGCCCCTGCCCATGTTCAAATACTTCAGAATTTGTATCATACCACTCACGTTGGTGAATAACCCCTTCGCACTCCGCGACTCTTTTCCTCGATCCGCGGCTCCTTCTCATCAGATCTAATCAAAATGAAGTGAAGCCACGCAATTCATGTATATACCTTTGACCCGTGCACAAGATAATATACCTATATGAGGAACGTTTATGACCATCCGTCAGCGTGTGGCGGACTTTCGGTGCCCCAGTCCCTTACCCCACAATCATGAATCTTCACCAGAAATGGCTTATCATCTCCCGGACGGATCTCATCACATCTCTCGGACGGGTCTCATCAACATGTTGCATGCCTCGTGTCTGTCCTTAACTTATCGTCGTCCGCATTCGACAAAGGTCTCAATCCTTCAATACCGTAACAAAATGTAGTGAATTATACACTCGTACCCTCAGGATACGGCCTGAGGTGATAAAAATCATCTCCTTCTGGCTCTAACAAAGCCCTGTTACTCCCTCTCCCGATGATGTAAGGTTTCCTTTCCTGCTCCGAAGGAAGCCTTCCTCGCTTGATATTCGAAAGTGCCTGTTGTATGGTGTCGAGAGGTCCACTGCGGAGTGGGCGGATGATCTTGGAACGCCAACGTCGAGGTATCTGATAGTTACGACTAGTTAACCAAAGTGCTAAAGTTGCAGATTTATAACGTACCTTTGCAATGAATGCCTCAATCACCTCTCCAGGAAAGGGGTAGTCTACTAACCACTTGCTCTAGTTGAATTGCGAAATTTGCTGCAAAATATCTTCCCCTACATCTACATCACGATGGGTAGCAAAAGAGAACAAGCACTCCAGCGCGACCCCATAGGCAAATGTGCTCGAAGCCATCGGATCAGCCCATGATAGGACGTCGGCTGGATAAAGTAAGCGGCCGTGCAGTATGACGAGTACATCACCCACTGTTGCTAGTTGACATACGATATAGGGTATTGGTGGCTACTTTGGTGCACCGTCGACGAATATCTGGCGTATTGGCACAAAATCTGGGTCCTGACCTCGTTGGGTCGAATAGGAAGTCGGTGATTGACGTATGGCAGAATAAGAATTTGACGGGCATCCCTTGTTGAGATTTCTGTATATCGAGAACAGAGTGAAGGTTCCTGGTGGCTGCGTGGAATGCTGTTAATGAGAGACCAAGCGCTGAACAATAATATATGATTTCAGACCCTGATCCACACCCCCCAACGGCGAGGTAGGGTACGCATGAGGAGAAGCGACAGAGTATCCTTAAGGACTACTTCTGGTATCTGCATCATGATCAACATATAGAACCGGTCCAATTTCGAAAGTGGATTTCTATCCGATCCTGAAATCTTGTGATCCAACTCTAACACCGAGCGCAGTCGTTTCTCAGGCCCGATGTTACTGTCCTGGCCAATATACCGGGTAATGGTAGTCGCATAGATGAACAAGCCCGATGATTGATCAACGAGAGAGCGAATATCTTCCTCGGATGGCCACACCATCGCACGAGGAAGACCGTACTTTGCACGAATAGTCTTAAAGCCATCACGAAGGTATGCTTCAATGTCGCTGTCGGCATCACGAGACACTGGGAGTGTGAGCTGCCACGAGAGCCTTTCGGCCAACTCTGATTCAAAAGCCGAGGCAATGTGGGGCTCTGGTCGGCTGAAAAACGCCCACAGGAAAGGTGTCGTGTGCTCGTGGATGGATGTGGTGACGACTTCGATGATGACAACCTGGGCGGTATTCGTCTTGCATTCGTCGAGACCATCAACGATTATGACCGCGTCCATCCCCACGTCCTGACCTTTGGTGCTCAACTCACGGAGGGGCTTCACGAGGAGTTCCCGGAATTGGACATCAATTGAAGTCTCGAATACGAGGGGGTCACGTAGGACAATGGTATCAACAAGGTCACGGTAGGCGGGGTATCTCGTAGCTAGTTGGTATGTGATTGTTAGTATGAACTTCTTTGGATTGTCCCATCCATTGGGTCGGTTGAAAAAGAAGGTTGCGCCTAGTCGACCGGACTCCTCGATATTTTCCGCGCAAGTCTGAGCGACAGCAGATTTCCCCACACCGGCTGGTCCACGCATCCAGAGGGCGCGTGCCTCTTGAGTCTTCCACCCACCCGAGCCCCAACCCGTGATAGCCCGAATGTATTCCTCTCGAGTTCCTGGATGACATTTTGGATAATCGCGATCATATGAATTATGTATTGCTTGTGGGAGAGAGGCTTCACGGAGTAGCTTGATACCAGGTGTCTCTGCTGCGAAGCCTATCAACATCAGAATTGGGTGATGGATGATTGTAAGGAGCAATTCTACTTGTATTAGTAAGATATTTGTTATTATTCCTTTCTTTATTCTTGTGTTCGCTCTATTGTGTATGTTGTTTAGCATTATGTAATATGTTAGTATATATATTCGATGTATGTAGTAGTACGAACAGGTTTTGCTTATTCTGTCATTTCCCCAACGTGTGCCGAGAATCGTTCGACAGGCCGACATCGACGCCTCGTCACAATGATACTCACTGCTCTTGGATGCATAATGATTGATGATCGTGGAATTGTCAATAAATTCACCACCTGCGATGGTGATCCCATGGCCTTGCTCTAGAACTGGTATCGGGGTATGGACGTTGAGGGTTCCCGGTGCAAGGCGGTGGTTGTGGCTGGGAAAGAAGTGTTCACACCATGAGGCCTCGGGCATGTTTCTACAGCTGCTGTTTGGTCATGGAACATTTGATTGACTGTCATAGTGAACAATCTGGAGGTCATGGTGATACCTGCGGTCAATGACATGGACAGACATCTAGTAGAGATCTCGCCACCCTCGGTCGAGTGCTACGCACACTAACACAGGTCCTCGCACATCGTCATTCATTTCATAGCTTTTGTGTGACATTCACCAAGTCATCTCTTCAGCAAGTCTACTCCACCCCTCACATTCAAACGAAAGTCTTATTCGATCCCAAGGATCCTGGAGCTGAATTGGGTCAGAGGGTGCAACCGCCAATTGGATGCGTGCAGAAATTGGACATCGAAATTCGGGAATCCGGCGCATGCACAATTTTTCGCCCGAACCAATGTCCTGAGTTGTAACATTATGCACGTATACTTGAATGACTACTCGAAGACATACGGTAGGGTCAACCCCGCATATACCAAAGGTTAAAGAGACAACAACTTGATTCTCAGTGCTGCGAGCACCAGAATTTGGCCATCCGCGTAATGTCTTTCAGTTTGAACGTTTTACTTGGTAGGGGACAATAGGCCCTGAGCCCGACTGACACGACAACGTCCCGAATTGTTCTAAGCTCTTCGACCTGCAAGAAACCCCTTGGACCGCCTACACAATGCGACCTATTCATTTCCTATATCTTGATTCTTGTGGTCTCATTTCATCTGTCCCCATTTCCGGTTGCCACTGGTCATACATAACGTGTGGAGCTTTTTCTCACCCTTACCACGTGGTACTCCAGCCAAGACTCAAGTCATGGCTGCCTCAGTACCCCCAAAAGGCGTTAGAATTAGCGATATATCCTCCTTTTTCCCTCCTCGTAAACCTGCGAACAACCCGACGCCTGAAACTAGCCCGCAAAGCGCAATCGCTGGCACTAAAGGCCCATCTGGACCAAGAGCGACTACACGAGCGGGAACGAGCGCCACCAGCTCACCAGTGGTGACACCCCCTCCCAAGCCCCCGGTAAACCTAACGGAGGAAGCTGCCGAACCCAGTGAACCGAAAAATGATGAGGAAGTCCGCGAAAGCAGGGAACTTCTCATCCAAAAAGGGCTACTCACCGAGGAAGACCACTACCCTACTCAAGGGACCCTAGGCCGCATCCTATGCGACATAGCAAGTACCCCCGGCTTCACAGCGCCAGAGGTCCGCAAGATTGCGAAGGCGGTAGGGCTGATACTGAGGAGAAAAGCGGACTACGAGGATAGGCGAAAAGGACCGGAGGAAGGAGAGTCAGAAGAGGCTCCCCCAGTGAGTACGTTCAAGGATGACATACTAGACGCAATGAAGGGCATTTGGCAAAAGACAGAAGAGCAGCTACAGGACAGAGTCGATCGCACAGTCAAGTCCATGGAGGAGATGGTCAAGGAGGTCAAGAGGATCACAGAGAACTTGAACAAGGACCGCCCAGCGCAACGATGGGGAGACATAGACTTCCCCCCCCTGGGAACTCAGGATACCAGCACCAACGTAGATGCTCGGCAGAGGACGGCGCCCCAAGCACAGAGGGATGAAGCCAGGGACAGGGAGCGGCGACGCATGAAAACACGCCAGCTGGTGCTTGACATCAAGAGTGACCACTCTCTGGCCAACACCAGCAACATAGGACGCAGAGAAGAACTCAGCAGGGCACTCAGAGCCATCAATGCACCTCAAGGGGCGAACATAGCCCTAGTCGAGAAGATGCGTATGGGTGGAATCCTGATCGAACTCAACTCGGAAGAAACAGGGGAATGGCTCAAAGAACCCAAGAACTCGGAGGCATTTAGGAAGGAGCTCAAGGTCGACGTCGACTTCACCAGAAGGACCCGCAACATAATTGCAAAATTTGTAACCTGTGACTTCGACCCCGAGAAAAAAGAACACATCGCAGATCTCATGGACGACAACTGCTGGGACTCCGATACGTTCATCAAGGCCCGATGGATCAAGGCAGTCGCCAGGAGAAGGGAACACCAGAGGGTGGCACACCTGATGATCACCCTGGCTGACAATGAGGACCTCGAGAGACTCCTGGAAGGGAGACGACACATCAACGTGTGGGGAAAAAGGATCCCGGTCGAGAAGGACCAGAGGATCCCCGTTCGCTGCGCTAAGTGCCAACATTACGGGCACTATGCTACTGACTGTCATAAGAGCTCAGACACCTGTGGAAAATGCGGCGCAGAAGGACACCGCTCAAGAGAATGCGGCTCAACTACGACCCACTGCGTCAACTGCAAGGAGGACAGGCATGAGTCATACAGCACAGAATGCCAAGTATACCAGAAGAAGCTGTCAACCCTCAATGGCGGACAAACAGAACGCATCCCGATGAGTGATAGGACGCCACCTAACCCCCCACAACTGACCTAAGGAACCGTCTAAGGATATTACAGCTAAATCTCAACAAATCTGAGTCGGCACACCTCGAACTAATCAACCGCAACCTCGTTGACAGTTGGGACATCATCTGCATCCAGGAGCCACATATCACCCGCTTCGACCACATCAGAACCCCAAACCGCTTCAGACCGGTACTACCAGCATCACGCCATGACAAGACTGCAGGCAGGGTACGATCGGTCATGTGGATCAATGAGAGGCTCAACACAAACAGCTGGGAGATGATCAACATCCCGAAAACAAACGATATCACCGCAATTAGATTACGAGGCACCTACGGAATGGTAACAATACTCAACATCTACAATGCCTGCGACCACAACCAAGTCCAAAACAAATTGAACAGATTCCTAAACGGTCAGGGCAGGGACTTCTATGGCAACGACACGAAACACGTAATATGGTGCGGCGATTTCAATAGGCACCACCCCCTCTGGGATAGGGAAGAGGACACAGATCTTTTTCGAGGGCAGAATGGGAGGAGGGCTGAGAAGTTTATTCAAATCATGGCAGAACATGACATGGTGATGATACTTCCCAAAGGAATTCCAACACTACAAACTCATAGAACAAAGTGATATACTAGGCCAGATAATGTCTTTGCCACCAAACACATACTGACACACCTGGTTAGATGTGAAGTCAATGCAGCATGGCGACCACTCTGCATGGACCACTTCCCAATCACCATGATTATCAACCTCCCAACAGAGAAGTTGTAACCTAAGCCCACCTACAGCTTCAGAATGACTGACTGGAATTGATTCAAAGAGGAAGTGGAGAGAAGACTGCCACAGATAGAGGAGCCAGCAGCAATCACGATGGTGAGTGATCTAGAGAAACAGATCCAGTGTTTCACCAGAATACTATAGGAATCGATCAAGATAGCCATTTCCAAGGTAAAGATATGCCCACACATGAAAAAGTGATAGAATTGTGAGCTGGATGACATGAAAAAGGAGCTTAGCAAACTCAATCAAAAGTCATACAAGTAGAAACATACCCTAGACTACCCAGCCTTCAAGCAGTACAAGAAGTTGAGGAATAAGTATGTGGACACAATCCTGCAAGCCAAGAAGACCCACTAGGAGGAATTCCTGGAGGAGACTGAGGAGAGGAAGATATGGAATACTAATAAGTATATGAAAAATCTAGCAAGGGATGGCAAAAACCCCAAGATATCCATTCTTACGACATGGGATGGGGATGGTACAGAAACAAAGCACATATTCAACAAGGAAAAGACTAATATACTAGAAGAGGTCTTCTTTCCCAAAAAACCACTGGAATCAACAGTCCCAAGAGAATATACCTATTCTAACCCACTCCAACCAAGATGTACAATCAATGAAAGATAGGTTTAGGCCAACATAGAGGGACCAGCCCTGTATAAGGCTCTAGGACCAGATGGGATCCCAAACATAGTTCTGCAAAAGTCAGTCGACCTTATTGTACTATATCTGGTACATATCTTTGGGGCAATGCTGGACCTAGGACACTAATATAATGACTGGAGAACATCTACAACAGTGGTACTAAGAAAACCAGGCAAACTGTCATACAAGATACCTAAGGCCTACAGGCCAATTGTACTACTATACACTCTCAGCAAGGTACTAACGTCAATCATCATGGAAGAGGTATCCTGGTTGATAGAGAACAATGGCCTGCTACTGGCCAACCATTACAGGAGAAGACCATGTAGAACAACATCAGATACAGTACACTACCTGGTTAGCAGAGTAAAGAAGGCATGGTAAGTGAGGCTAGTAGCATTAGTACTCTACCTTGATGTGGAGAGAGCATTTCCAAACACAGTAACTGACAGACTTATCCATAACATGTGGAAAAAGTGAGTACTATCAGCCTATATGGAATTCATACACTTATTCTTGATAAACAGACAGACATGTCTCAAATTTGACAACTACACCTCTGATTCCATCCCCATTGACAATGGGATAGGCCAAGATGATCTGCTTTCTATATTGATATACCTTATCTATAATACAGACTTACTTGAAATACCTACCAAAGATAAAGAGTGTATACTAGGCTATGTTAATGATGTATGTTTTATAGCATTCGGAAAGGACTTCAAGAGTACCACAAACATACTCAAGAATATGATGGAGTGAGAGAGAGGAGGGTTCTCCTGGAGTAAAGACCATAACTTAAGGTTTGCTCCAGACAAACTTGCAGTTACACACTTCTTGAGAATGGAGGAAAACACAGTGAGGTCAGAAAGGGCAGCTAGGAAGGTAGAGAAAGTCCTATTGGTATTGGAGGGTCAAGTTATGGAAGAAGCAAAAGTATATAAATATCTAGGGATATTTATTGACAGCAAGCTGAGATGGAAGGAGCAGACAGAGAGGGCAGTGGTGAAGGCCACAAAATAGATGCTAATATTCAAAAAACTAGCCAAACTCTCAAAGAGCATCAGCCAAAAGCTGATGAGACAACTTTACCTTAGAGTATCAATACCAAAAATGACATATGCCCTCGATGTCTGGTATGACCCACTACACCTCAAGCTAGGAGCCAAAAAGAAGACAGGATCAGTGCAGGTGTAGAAAGAACTGGCAAAAGTACAATGGTTGGCAGCTTTGACTATTATAGGTAGTCTATAGTCTACACCAAACAATATACTAGATACACACACCAGGCTCACCCCTATTCAACTCATACTGGAAAAGGTTTACTTCAGGAATATCACCCACATATGTATACTACCAGCTTCAAACCTGCTAACAAGCATAGCAAGGTACTACTTCTTAGGATCAGACAAAAAGCATCTGACAAACCTGCACATAGATTCAACCTCAATCCTAGAACAATAGAGACTATAAGCCTGACTATCATTACCTCAGTGGATCCTTTCCCAAATCACACCCAAATTGCAGAGACAAGAGAAGAGTTGATAATGTAGGAAGAGGCAAACAAAAATAGATACAAGATATACTCTGATGACTTAGGCCAGAACAGAAAGATAGGAGTAATAGCAGTGCTATTTGAGGCTAACAATCTAACACTACTGAAGGTCTTGCAATACCACCTAGGCACAGCCAAAGAGCATACTACATACAAAGCAGAGATGGTGGGAGCATTACTAGCTGCAAGAATAGCAAGGGAGATAGCAAGAATGAAGAAAATGAAGCTATCTTGCACTACACTGACAACCAATCTATTATCAAAGCACTATACTTGAGGAAGGCAAAACCAGGGTAGTACTTGGTTGACTCATATTGAAGAGGTACTCACACAGACCTATAGGAGAATAGAGCTAAAGTTGTACTATACTGGATCTCAACACACTCGGGTATCCCAGGAAATGAAGCTGCAAATAAGGCAGCCAAAGTAGCAGTAGGGGGTGCGACCAGTGACAAGAAGGAGCTACTGACAATTCTCATAAAAAGAATGAAAATCAGCAAATTTGCACTGAGATAAGCAAAGTCCGCTAAGATCAAAACCAAGTGGGAGCTAAAATGGAGGAAATTGCCCAGATATGGGCACATGACAAGAGTTGACCTAGACTACCCATATAGAAAATTCAGGGGCTGGAGAGACAAACTCAATCGCAACCAGGAGAGTATATTCCAACTCAGGAGTGGCCATCTACCAATTAACACATATTTAAAGAGGATTAGAAAATGGGACAACAACCAGTATGACTAGTGCAAGGAGAACCTGGGGAAAGAAACCCCAGAGACTGTGAACCACTTTGTGCTAGACTGTCCAGCCCACAAATATGAGAGACAAGTCATGGCAGGGAGGATAGGCAGAGCAAACACCTACAAACTAAGAGGTATTTTTACAATGGAAAAAAGGATAAGGGAGTTACTTAATTTTTTGGATACAACTAAGTGCTTCAGGAACTTACATGGGAGGCTCAAGATATGTGAATATCAAGAAAACGAGAAGACCTAGCAGCCAGTGTTATGGATTAGGCTACTAAGGGCAATCGAAGAGGATGCAACCTCTAGGGTATGACCTTAATACCTATCTTAGCCAAGTAACCGGATAAGCAAATGTTATCAAACTGTTGTTACTCAACCAAGAAATGGGAATCCCATTTATCTCGTAACTCTGAGTGATGAGGGTAAGTAGAGAATAAGCAGTTAAGCAATCTTCTATTGATTGACAGCAACTGTCAATGGAAACTCTTCTTGGACAATCAAGAAGACTATTTCTGTAGAAGATCAAAGCTTAAGCTTTGACTTCCTAATATAGTCAGCTATTTATACTAACTACTTCTTTTCTATAAATACTATGGAGTATAAATAATGAGACTAAAACAAGTTTCACAATGTGAAACTGATAGATATGAAACTCAAGATGAAAAACACTACTAAAGATAGATATGAAACTGATAAAGGTGAAACAACTAAATATAGAGCAAAGTGAAACTGATGAAAATGAAATGGATGAGTGCTTACTTATCCTCAGAGATCTCAGATGACAATGATGGAGATTCATCAGAATAGCTATAGTTATAAGACATGCAGAATGAAGTGGTAGAGGATGATGATGATGATGGTGGCAATGGAAGAACTGCATCCATAGGATGATCGGAGTCAGATGATGCTGATACAACTGGTTCTTTGGAGAGATAAGACTCGGGTGACTTAACAAAGGCTTGAGTAGATCGTAATAGCAGATGGGGAGAGTCATTGCTGTCACTACTGGGTACAGCAGGTCCATCATCTGGTGATAGGTCCCTAGGTTGCATTTTTATGCAATAGATTCCATTGGTGACTTGTTAGTGAATAAGCACTTCGAGCGCTAGACCATGAGTATACATGTAGGGGTGGATATACTGCATAGTTTCTTTGGTAGTCGGTTGTACTTTCCAACCATTATTCTAGGTGCTGTAGAGGTTGTTCTTGATGGTGCATAAGTAGAGTCCATTGGTATTGCATACATGTAGGTATGGTACATATTTCCAGGCTAGTCAAAGTAGAGAGTTGATAATGGCATTGTTGGATTGTGGTGGTGGAATGAGTAGTATTGCTTCTGGGAATTTGTCATAACCTCTGATGTAGGTTCAAGGTTCGGACATAATAGCCAGAGATGCTGTAACCTATCTTACTGTTCATTCTCATAGGCCACAGGCACCAGAGCTCCCACAGCATGGCTGTTAACATGAGACCAACCATACTACTAGGAACTTGCAAGAGAAGGAAATGGTGTAGGGAGGGTGGAGTCATCTTAAACAATGTTCACTTGTTGGACTGCAGGGGGAGCAAGCATCTCGGATGTGCCACCTGTAGGGCAGAGACAATCCACAGGGTTGACAAAAAGATACCGGTGCCTTATAGACTACTCTGTACATAGTAACTAGAGAAAGTCTGCATAGGGGTAAGCTCTTGGGACTCTAACATGATGTCAAAAAAAAAAAAAAAAAAAAACATAATGTATGCCATACAATGCTATACCCATGATTTACAAGGTGGGCAAGTGACAAGTGGAACTTTAGCCAGATATTGCAGCTCCTGTATGTTGAGGAAACAACTGTAATAAGTTGTTTGCTGGGGGCAGCAGTAAATGTAGTGGGAGAGAACATAGAGTCTACTCACCGAGATAATAAGCTTCTGTCTGATACCTGTAGAAAGGTAATTCGGATAGACAGATATTATTAATGAAGTAGTCAGTGTCAGTGATAAAGAGGTCAAAGTCAAGGAGATTGAGACTAGTGTTGTACTTAAGAAGATAAGCAATGATGAAGAAGTTGTTTGATTGAACAAGATACAGAACTAGGTCTGCTACATGGGGCTTATATACATATTAGAGCATAGATGAGTCATACTACATAAAATACTAGAAATACATAGAATGTTCCTTATAACTTCTATTAACTGTGGCATAGTGCCTGTGGAGTACTGCGGAATGTAGTATACTAGTCATTGGTACTATGTAGAATAATCTATCAAGTACTTATGACTCTCATTGTATGCAGAGCAACTTATTGGAAGTTACTATGGATTGAAGTTACTGAAAAGTAACAGATCAGTCTATTATTATTATAATGACTTCATAGTCTATTTCTAGAATATGTCCAAAACTTCAATACTCCTCCTTGCTCTGTATTGATGTAGAGTTTTAATCACTCAAACATCAAGCCAAGGTGAGGTTAGAATAGATTGAATTTTATTTTGTCTAAATTCTTTGTGAGAATATTGGCAGGATTTTCTGTGCCTTTCACAAAGAATATTTCAATCTTTTCTTCTTCTATCAAATCATGAATGTAATGGTATTTGATGTCAACATGTTTTGATTGTTTTTCTGTTACTGGATTTTTGGCCCAAAATATTGAGCCCTCATTATCACCAAAGAGATAAGGAGCCAATGATTGGATACCAATTTCTTCCAACAAATTGACAGTCCAGACAAGTTGTTAACTGCAATCTGACAAAGCCATATACTTGGCTTCAGTAGAAGATAATGCAATAGTTTTCTGTTTTCTACTTAACCAAGCGATAGCTCTACTAGCTAATAAATAGAAGTATCCAGTTACAGATTTACAACTAATTGGATCACTAGCCCAATCAGAGTTGGAAAAGGCATTAAGGCCTTGCATAGAACTTCCATTATAGATAATTCTATATTTGTGAGTAGTATTAAGATACTTTAGCAAATGTAAGCCTGCATTATAATATACTTTAGTAGGATTGGTCATATGTTGTGATAACTTAATAGTGGCAAATGCTATATTGGGCCAACTGCCTATCATCAGATACATAACTGATCCTACTAGCTGTTGATACCTCTTTATGAAGTCAGATGTTACTTGTCCTATATTGAATTCAAAGATAAATCCATTTGGTAATGGGATTTCTTCCTTTCCAATTATTTTAAATTAATCAAGAACTTTTCCTAGATAATCTATTTGGTCTAGGGTGATTGATCAGTTTATAGGATTTTGCAAAATTTTCATGCCAAGAAACTCTTTGGTTGGACCAAGGTCTCGGCATTCCCATTTCTTTATAAAGAGTGCTCACTTCTCATGTAGAAGTCTAAAGCCTCTGATTCTGACAAACATTGAGTTATCTACATAGATCAGAGCTATAATAAGCTCTTTGGTTTCAGGGTTGTAGTAATAATAGACTCCAGCATCTAGTTTGGATTGGACAAATCCTAGGTCAGTTATTGACTTAGTCAATTCCTTCCACCATTATTGTCCAGATTGCTTTAGTCCATAAATGGCTCAGTTTAATTTCCAAACTGTATTACCACGACCTGTATTAAAACCTTCTGGAAGTTCCATATAGAGTTCTTCATCCAGTTTTCTGTAGAGATAAGCAGTTTTAACATCTAAACTGAGCATTTCCCAATTGTTGAGGGCAGTAACTGCAAATATGAGTTGTGCTGTCTCATAATAGACTACTGGTGAAAATAGTTCATTGTAATTGATTTCCTCTATCTGAGAGAATCCTTTCACTACTAGTTGAGCATGGTATCGACCATCTGATTTGGGTGTAAAGACCTATCTATTTTTGACTACTTTTCTTCCAGGCAGAAGTTTAGCTAAGTCATAAACATGTCTTTCTTTGAGTGAATTTAACTCTTCTAAGCACGCTTTCCACCATTTAGATTTCTCTTCTGATGGTAGTCAATCTAGATCCTTGAAAGTAATAGGAACTAATAGTGATTCGACTCTTTGAGCATACAGATAATTGATCATCCCTACTCCTCCTTTTCTGCATAAGTCTTCTATTGTAAAAGCTTCATGCTGAGAACATCTATCGATTATTCCAGGTTTGGAAGCCTCTGATTGAATTTGTCTAACAAGTCTACTTGTAGAACTTGTTAATCTTGACTTAGGAGATTGGAACATCTAATCCTAGAGTATTTTGGTCAGATACTTTGTAGAACCATAGAAGTTTCCTGGATGTTCAGGTACTTTTCTGGTTCTTTGCGGTCTCTGAGGTATTTCAGGAACCGGTATTTGATCTGAGTGACCTCGTGGTACAGAAGGACCAGTATTCTGATCATCTTTGACAGGGGTACAAGGTATGAAAGGCTGTACATCTGGATCATCTCTTTGAGAAGGCAGATGGTTCGGACCTTCAGGGTGATTGGGTGGATCAGCATATGATAATCCATCACTGTCATCATCTTCTGGTGTTTGTGCTTCTCTTGGTGGAAAGAGAATGTTTTTCACAATACCATCCCACTCCTCCTGAACATCAGTATCGATATTCGGTGCTTTTCTCTTTCCTTTATTCTTCTTAGGTTCAGGGAAAGGAGTTGGAATTCATCCATGAACAGATCTATAAGTCCTATCTTCCGGAGAACTTTCGGGAGAAGTTCGGGGAATAGGGCTTGGTGGTTTATCAAAAGGTAAACTGGTAGATGGATCTGGAACATGGAAGACAATAACTTCCAAAGGTGTGCTTCAAGAAGTAGAAGATGATGGTTGGTTCATCCGTTCTTCTCGCTTCTTCCCAACACATTTAGGGAAGTGTTCTTTGCTGAATACGACTGTTGGAGATGTATAGATTACATTCCCATTTAGGTGCCTCATGAAATGATAGTTTTTCCTATCTGATGTCCAACCAAGGAAAATCATGAGTTCTGACTTTGCTGTCAGTTTATTGTCTCTTATCTCTTTTGGGAGAAAGACATAAGCACTGCAGCCAAAAACTCTCTCTTTGGAGATATCTGGAACCTTCTGATTTAACACTTCATAAGGTATTTTCCACATGAGCCGTAATACCGGTGTTTTATTATAGATATGTATCACATGATCTATAGAAAACTCCCACCAACCATCAGGAATACAAGCATGATGCCGCATGGCTTCTGCTTTATCCATTAGAGTTTGGTTCAAGCGTTCCACTCGACCATTTTGTTGGTGTATGTGTGGTGCACTAGTCTCATGTATGATCCCTAATGAGCACAAATGAGATTGCAACTTGTCAGTTGCATACTCTCCTCCTCTATCAGTGCAGAGATATTTTAATTTAGTCTCGTATTGAGTCTGAATTAGTGCAATAAAATTTTTCATTTCTTCTGCTGCTTCTGATTTCTTATGGAGGAAGCAAATCCATCCATGAGAGGAAAAGTTGTCCATTATAGTCATGACCCATTTAAATTTATGGTAAGAAAGAATCGGAAGTTCAACTAAATCCGAGTGAATTCTTTCGAATGGATGCTTTGCATATGTAGGGTTCTCTCTAAAGGGTTTCTGGTGCATCTTTCCCTTGGCACAACCATCACAGACTGGTTTTTGCTCAGGAATCCACACCGGAGTAAACCCAATCGTATTTTTCTCAAAATGATTGAGGATACGATTAGAGGGATATCCTAATCTCGCATGTACAACTTTGTAGCCAATGATTGGATCCACAGTCATAGCTGCTTGTTCTGAATGTACAATTTTGGTATTAACAAAATGTAAAGTAGTGTTACGACTTGCTAAAAGATATGCTTGAAGAATAGCATTTCCTTTGCTATCAACAACTACTGATTCGTTGGCATCTGTGCTAACAGTTTTGCCATCCTGGCATAACTGTCCCACTGATATTAGTCATTCAGAGGTTCCTTTTAGAAGGAAGACTGGATATATTAATATCTGCATTGGTTGAACACTGTCAGTCTTCCTGTTATAGACTCTATGCTTAAGCATAACTGTGCCAAGACCAACCGCATTAAGGTAGGGGCCTTGTGCTCCTACAGTCTTAATTGGGATCAAAACTTCAAGTTCTTCAAAGTTAATAAAGTCTTCCACATAAGGGGTGTAATGATATGATGCCCCCTGAGTCTAATAACCATACGTTACTATATTCTTCTAGTAGCGTTATAATTTGATCATTGCTTAGCAATCAAGATCTAATTTGATCCGGTACTCTTAAATACTGATTGGGCATGCGTGTGAAGAAACAAAAAAGTTGAGAAGTGTTAAAATACTTCTCATTTATCCATTCACTCATAACAACATTATTATGGGATCCTAAAGATCCCGATTGCATAATTATATACCCAGCCCCCAACATCCCTTCCCCTTGCCCTTGCCCTTCTTCTTGTGAAGACGGCCGGTCGGCATATTGGTGACAGGACTGTGTATCAGGGTTAGTAAGAGTATCTGAGATCGAATTGATCACATACCCAGCTCCTCCCTTCTTTTTGAAGTTGCTCCCATAGTCGGTCGACAAAAGTCCGAGAGACACCTCAGATTGAGGTGCCAAAGCAAATAGTTCGGACTTTGGGGACTTCGGGAGAGGCCCAGAAGAGGGTCCTGCGACGTTCACAGGGTTCCTGGGGTCACGGATATCATAGGCGACATCCTGAGCCGGCGCCATGAGGTTGTTGACCTTCTTCTCACTCTCAAGCTGCTTGAAGACTTCGTCTACCAACACTGTAAGTGTGGCAGGTCGCCTGTCAGCAGTCTTGTTCTTCTGAGTAAGAGAGTATCTCTTACTCTGGAAGCGCTCCGTTGGAGGGGAGGCCCTAGGAAGAGGAGGAAATTCCTCTTCATAGGTCCTTACAGCCGGAGCTACTATTTCCTCTGGAGGAGGAAGGTAGTACGGCTGAACCTTTCCAGGTTCAAGGGAGTTGCCCCGGGCAACAGAGTTCATACTAGGAATCTTTACCACATGATGCATAGCCAAATTGAGTTTATTCCCAAATTTGGGAGAAATCAATAAGGTATATGGCGAATCAAGGGGTAAGAGGAAAGAGAAGTGGACATGGGTGGGGTGACCAGAAGGAACCGAAGGTGCACCAGGAGGTGTCACTGATCGTCCTTTTGGGGCGCAGAGATGAGAGACCTCATGCATCTGTCAATCATAACGATTGAGGGCATGTTTCTTCGCCATTTGCATGGGCGAAGGACCAGTGATGTGGTCGCGCCAGGTGGTCACCTGTTGAATCCACAGTGAGTTCTCGAGAAGGGCAGTAAAACATAAGTTTTGTGCTTCAGCACGCACCTTTTTCTTGAGCTCAGCACGAGCATTCTCTCATGCCTGCTAGACCTTCTTGGGATTAACCCAAGTAAGCGGTTTTGGTCTCTCACTCACTAGTACACAAGTGGTTGGAGGAGCAGGAGCGGGAACGGGTCGAGGCACATCCATGCACCTCATCAGGTCGAAGGGGGTCATCTCTGGACCAGTGAAACGACGGACTGCCGGTTCCGTGGCAGCAGCAAAGCCCGCCATGGCTTCTGCCATATGGGCTTGAGGTTTACCCTGGCACTTCTTGGGCTTCTTCTTCTTCTTCTGGACGTTAATCCAGGTAGGAGTAGGAGGAGAAGGCTGAGGGGGCTGCCCACTCGGATTGGCAGGGTGGCAAGGTCCTCTCACAGGCTGGGCCCTGGTATTGCCTCCAGGGTGGAAGCGGTTCCAGGGTGGTCCAGGGCGAGTTCTGGGGAAATTGCCCTGAGGGTGAGCTTGGTAGTTGGCGGTAGCGGCAAATGAGGCTTGTTGGTTAGACATGTTAGGCCTTAACCCTTCACGTCTTGACCACTCAGCATTTATAGCCTGCTGAACTACCTCCCAGGTCATATCCACAACATCGTGATTATTTGCCAATGTTGTTTGTGCCACAGCATTCCAATCAGGTGGTAATGCATTCAAAGCGATCATCGCACCAAGAACTTCTGGCAATCTTACTTTAGCTGTTTCCAATTGAGAAGCCATTGTTCTCAATTCAGCTAGATCCATTGCTGGATCTTGATTCCCTGAAATGTGCTTTCGCAGCATTCTTTGGAGAATTGAATACACTGCGGCAGGAGAAGGTGTCCCAAAGCGGGTTTTCAAGTCATTCCAAAGGAATCCAGGAGCATCATGTCCATGGAGTAATAGGGAATCAGGTAAAGTGCCATTAATAACAGCCAATGCCTGACCTCTCAATTGTTCTCTCCTTCTATCTTCTTCCGTTAAAGTGGTAGGATTTGCAGGAGAGAGATCCTGGTTTGTCACAGTCCATCTGGACTGGTCAGAACCAGTGACAGAAATGAGGGTTAGGGCATCCTGAAGCCTTCTAGATCAGAATGCATAGTTCTTAGGCCTATTAAGCTTAGGTAAACCAGCAACGATATTATTGGTAGACATAATATCTTTGTCGAGTGTATTTCTTTCTAGAAGAAAATTCTCGTATCAGCAATGATCAAATACAAGGATAACTCTGTCAGGTAAAGCCCTATCATCCTATCTCGGTTAGAGGAGATGATAATGGTTTAACCATCGGTAAGGCTACCAGGGCCCATAACCTGTTGAGGAAATGACCGTAACAAGTTGTTTGCTGGGGGCAGCAGTAAATGCAGTGGGAGAGAACGTAGGGTCTACTCACCGAGATAATAAGCTTCTATCTGATACCTGTAGAAAGGTAATTTGGATAGACAGATATTATTGATGAAGTGGTTAACGTCAGAGGAGTAGAGGTCAAAGTCGATTAAATCGATGGAGGTGTTGTACTCAAAGAGATAGGCAATGATAAAGAAGTTGTTTGATTGAACAAGATGCAGAACTAGGTCTGCTACATGGGGCTTATATACATATTGTAACATAGGTGAGTCATACTACATAAAATACTAGCATTGCATGGATTGTTCCTTATGACTCCTTTTAACTGCGGCATAGTGCCTGTGGAGTACTGCGGAATGTAGTATACTAGTCATTGGTACTATGTAGAATAATCTAACAAGTACTTATGACTCTCATCGTATACAGAGCAACTCATAGGAAGTTACTACGGAATGAAGTTACTGGAAAGTAACGGATCAGTCTATTATTATCATAATGACCTCATAGTCTATTTCTAGAATATGTCCGAAACTTCAACACTGTAGCCCATATACACTTCTCACACCACCCGCCCACTCGACACACATTACCAATATCGAAAGTCAGTTCTCTCCGGGTACTACCTGAGGACATAAACACTATTGTTGTTCGGTACCAAAAAGGGCTTGTGGCTCCCTGTCCCAATAACACGGGTCTTGCATCTACGGCTCGAACAAAACTTTTCTCGTTTGATGTTCGAAAGTGTCTGCTGTATCACGTCGAGAGGTCCACTACAGAATGGACGAATGAGCTCGGAACGCCATCTCCAAGGTATCTGGTATGTAGTAACAACTTCATCACATCTGAGAGCTACCTTCTCAATCCTTCAACTTGCATGAAAGTCCCTCAGACCCAAGTTTCAATCGTTTTAACCGGTGTGCGAGTAAAATGGGTGGATCTCGTGCTGTTGAATGTCTGTTAGCACTAGTTTTGAGATTTGAGAGTAACTACTTTTTGATTGCCAGGTCTTTTCCCTCACACAATCTGTCATTAAACATCATAGTGTGCGGTACATGGAACAATGTGATGACGTGAATTACGCTATCTCCGTGTACAAACTGAGAACATAACCACCATCCTTTTCTCGCACCAGGAAGGCCTTGTTCTCCCCCGTTCCAACGATGTAGGTCTTCCTCCGCGAGCGAAGCTTCCCCTGCTTGAGGTTGAAAAATGTCTGCCGTATGACATCTAGAGGTCCAATGCGGAATGGACGTATAATTTTTGACCGCCAACTCGGGGGTATCTGGGTTGCAGTTGATGATCCAAAGCACCAATGTCAGTGGTTCATAACGTACCTTGGCGACGAACTCCTCAATCCCCGCCGGGTAAAAACTATAAGATGATTGGAACTTCTTCCAGTCGATTTGCGAGAGTTGCTGCAAAATATCCTTCTCCACATGTACATCATGATTTGCTACCAGGGAGAACGGGTACTCCAATACGGCCGCACGGGTAAATTCCGCGCTAATTTCCGGATCGGACCAAGCCAGTAAATCAGCTGGACACAGAAGTAAGTGCTCATCCAACACCACAAGTACGTCACGCACTATTATTAATGGATATACAATAGAGGGTATCGGTGACAGACTTGAGGCACCGCTGATGAATATCTGGCGTGTAGATACAAAATTTTGGGCCTGATCTCTTTGGATCGGATGGGAAGTCCGTGAAAAATGCATGATAGAATAAGAATTTAAGGGGCGTCCCTTGTTGAGAATTCTGTATATCGAAAACAGAGTGAAGATTACTGGTAGCTGTATAGAATGCCGTTAACGAGAGACCAAGCGCCGAACAATATTGCGGTATGGTAGGAGTAACCCCCGGAAAAGAAAGAGTACGGATGAGGAGAAGTGACAGGGTATCTTGAAGAACTGCTTCTGGTATCTGCTTCATAATCAGCAAATAGAAGTGGTCCAACTTCGAGAGTGGGTTGTTATCCGATCCGCTAGCCCCCCGGCTTAATTCCAATACCAAGCGCAGCCGCTCCTCAGGTCTGACACTAGCACTGTCCTGACCAATATACCGGACAATTGTGACCGCATAGACGAACAAGCCCGATGACTGGTCAACAAGCTGGCGAATATCCTCGTCGGATGGCCACGCCATTGCACGAGGAAGACCATACTTGGCACGAATAATCCTGAAGCCATCACGAAGGTATGCTTCTATGTCGCTATCAACATCGCGGGATACCGAAAGTGCGAGCTGCCAGGAGACTTTCTCAGCCAGTTCCGATGAAAAGGCTGCAGTGATATGTGGTTCCGGTCGGCTGAAGAACGCCCACAGGAAAGGTGTCGTCCGGTCATGAATGGATGTCATGACGAGCTCTACGATAGTATCTTGAGCAGTTGCATTCATCAAGACCATCAACAATGATGACCACGTCCATGCCCACACCTTGATTGTTAGAGCTCAGCTCGCGAAGGGGCTTCACGAGGAGTTCTTCGAACTGGACATCGATAGACGTCTCAAGTACAAGCGGGTCACGAAGAATGATGGCGTCAACTAGGTCACGGTAGGCAGGATACTTCGTAGTGAATTGGTATACGATCGTCGGTATGAACTTGTCTGGATCATTCCATCCGTTGGGTCGAAAGAAAAAGAACGTTGCGCCCAGTCGTCCAGAACGTCCGATGTCTTCTGCACAAGTCTGAGCAACCGCCGACTTCCCGGCACCTGCTGGTCCGCGCATCCACAGGGCACGAGCTTCTCTTGTTTTCCACTCGCCCGAGCCCCAAGCAGTGATATCCCGAATGTATTCCTTTCGGGTGCCCGGGTGGCACTTTGGGGGATCGCGAGCAGAAGAGTTGTGTATTGCTTCTCTGAGCGAAGACTCGAGGAGTAGCTTGATACCAGACCCCTTGCCTGTGTGGCCGTTAACAGGATCAGCATTTTAGCGCTGGGTCAGTACTCACTGCCATCGGATGCATAATTGCTGGTGACATTGGCAGGTGAATGATTGTGGGTGATGTTTGTGGAATTGTCGATAAAGTTACCATCGTTGATGGCGACCATTTGGCTTTTCTCGAAGAATGGCATCGAAGGGATGTTGGAATGAAAATGATGGTGGTATAGGCTAGACGAGAGGTGTGAACAGCACGAGGCCACAGCATTGCTTCAATAGACGCCGTTTGCTCATAAACACAATGAATTTCAATGAATAACACCTTTATATATCCCCACACTCCGGAGCCCATCTCTGTGATCAACAGTCCTTTCCCACAGAACCGATAAAGGTGAAATGATACGATGGGAAATCCATATCCTCTACCCCGCAATCGAGAAGCATATCATCTTCTAGGCGGGTGCCAACAAGTTGCTTGCCTCACGCCTTTTTTTATGGTCGCCACACTCAGCTACCTTGCCAATTCTTCGATTCAAAGTCCCTCAGGCCCAAGTCGCACTTCCAGGTTCAATCGTTTTAACTAGCGGTGGGATATCTGTAATACCTACACAATGAGACTAAAATGTAAATCTTTTTCTGTGATCTGCGATTGTAATGTCCCTCAACACTGATGCCCAGATTTAGGGATGGCTATCCTTTCTTCGTCACACAACTTGCCTTACGGAATGCATTATACATCATGCATAGTTTACATCGAGACCCATAGTGCACAGTGCGTACAGTAACGCGACAAAAAGTCACATACTCTCCGGGTATGCATTGAGGACATAATCACCACTTGTATCTTCCAGCAGGGCTTTTTTGCTCCCAGTTCCAACGGTGTAGGCCTTCCTCCCTAAACGAAGCTCACCTCGCCCGATGTTGGAAAATGTCTGTTGTATCATACCGAGAGGTCCACTGCGGAATGGACGGATGATCTTGGAGCGCCGTCTCCAAGGTATCTGGTTGTTACGGTTGGTTATCCGACAGGACTAATGTCGCCACTTCATAACATACTTTAACGATGAATTTCTCAATCCTTTCTGGGGGGAAGCGATAGTTCGATCGACACTGGTTCCAGTTGAATTGTGAAAGTTGCTGCAAAATATCCTCGTCCGCGTGTACGTCAGGATTGGCTATAAGGATGAACAAGGACTCCAGTGGAAGCCCACGGAAAAGAGTCACGTTGAGTTCTGGATCAGGCCAAGCCAGGATATTGGCTGGAAAGAGAAACGAAAGTAAATGGTCGTCTAACACCACGAGTAGGTCACTCGCCGTTACTAATTGATATACGATTGGTGATTATCTTGAGGCACCTCTGATGAATATCCGGCGTGTCGATACAAAACTTTGGACCTGATCTCGTTGGATCGGATAGGAAGTCGGTAAATGACGTATGGTAAAATAAGAATTTGACGGGAAGCCCTTGTTGAGATTTCTGTATGTCGAGAACGGAGTGAAGATTACTGGTGGCTGCATAGAAAGCTGTTAACGAGAGGCCAAGCGCTGAACAGCAGTGCAGGACGCCAGGACCAGTCACCAGAGTGAAGGGAAGGGTACGGATGCGGAGAAGTGAAAGTGTGTCTGGAAGAACTTCTTCCGGTATCTGTTTCATAATCAACAGATAGAACTGGTCCAACTGGGAGAGTGGGTTCCTATCCGATCCACCAGCCTTTTGACCTAATTCCATCACCAAGCGTAGCCGCTCCTCAGGCCCGACACCAGCACCGTCCTGACCAATATACCGGACAATCGTGGCCGCATAGACGAACAAGCCCGATGACAGGTCAACAAGCTGACGAATATCCTCGTCGGAAGGCCACGCCATTGCACGGGGAAGACCGTAATTGGCACGAATAATCCTGGAGCTGTCACGAAGGTATGCCTCGATGTCGCTGTCGGCGTCACGGGATACCGGAAGCGTGAGCCTCCAGGAAACTTTCTCCGCCAATTCTGATTCAAAAGCTGAGGCTCTGGTCGGCTGAAGAAAGCCCACAGGAAAGGTGTCGTCTGGTCGTGAATGGATGTCGTGGCGAGTTCGACGATGGCATCTTGAGCAGTCTTAGTCTTGCATTCATCAAGGCCGTCAACGATGATGACCGCATCCATCCCCACCCTCTGACCATGATCGCTCAATTCAGCGAGCGGCTTTACGAGGAGCTCCCGGAACTGGACGTCAATAGATGTCTCAAGTACAAGTGGGTCGCGAAGAACGACGGCGTCAACTAGGTCACGGTAGGCAGGATATCTTGTAGCGAGTTGATATGCGATTGTCGGTATAAACTTCTTTGGATCGTTCCATCCGTTTGGTCGATAGAAGAAGAATGTTGCGCCTAGCCATCCAGAACGCTCGATGTCTTCTGCGCAGGTCTGAGCGACTGCGGACTTCCCCACACCTGCTGGCCCGCGCATCCACAGGGCGCGTGCTTGCTGTGTCTTCCACCCACCTGAACCCCAAGCAGTGATATTCCGAATGTATTCCTCCCGGGTGCCCGGGTGGCATTTTGGAGGATCACGATCATACGAGTTGTGTATCGCTTGTGGGAGGGTTGATTCGAGGAGTAGTTTGATACCAGATCCCTTGTCTATATGTGACTGCCATTAAGATCAGAATTGGGTGCTGGGAAGATACTCACTGCTATCGAGCGCATAATTGTGCTCAATAAAGTTACTACCTGTGATGTTGGTTCCTTGGCTTTGCTCGAAGAACGGCATCGGAGGATAGACTGTAGGAATGTGGTAGATGATGGTCGTATGCTGAAAAGGCAGTGTGCTCCGCACAAGGCCTGGGCCATGCTTCTATAGACGCCTTTAACGCCACCCTGAATACCAATGGAGGTGAAATTTAGCCCTCAAACTTTTTAGGGAGCTAGTTCCTATGCCTCCCTCAGTCCCAGTAATTCACCTTCTTCCGCGCAACAGACCCATAGCATGACGCAGCTGTTGTCGTTGCTGACTCCAACAAAGAAATAAATAATAACGAATGAGTTAGGAGCATGTGGAGCATAATATCGACTAAGTGTTGAATATCTACGGTGAACCTCTCTTTCAATATTGCACGGAATTACTACACCATCACTCCACATCCTCAGCGTCCGAGTTCTTCACACTCCGATACTTCAGAGCTTGAGCGAAATCCACAATTGCAATCACCAACACAACCACCTCATCAACACTAATTCCATGCGCCCTCACAGTTTTCCCAACAATACTCGGCAATGCATCCAAGAACATCACCACTTGCACAATCAGCATCAACACAGTCGTAGATTTGTAACTCCCAGCATACGTCCGGGAATAAGCATTCATGATAAACTGAAGCACGGATCCAGTCATATGAGATGATTCGCGAAGGGTATTGGCGTATTTGACAATTGTCGGAACGTGTCGGGAGAGTGGTTCAAGAGGATGGGGTTCGGATGGCACCGGAATACGGGGTGATAAGATGTATGATTTTGGAGTGGCAAAGAAGTGAGTAGCTGCGAAAAAGGCTATAAAGAGCTAATTTGTTAGGTTAGCGTGAGCTCTCAGTATGGCAGAGGTTCATTACATACCAGCAGCTTGGTTTTCCTGGACACCTTCGCCTCAATTCTCTCGCTTAGCCTCTCCGAGTGCGTAGCCTTGGCAAGATAGACCTTCGGAATCCATCCCTTCTTCTCCTTTTCATCTCCTCTCCTGGCACCGCGTTTTGCCTTCGCTGACCAACTAAACTCGATTCTCAACACAGCTATTAGCATGATGAATGGCGGGATGAGATAGAAGATGTAGGTTATCGGGAAATGTGTCAACCAATGGTATTTGTTCTCGGGGTGGAGCACGGTAACGAGCATAGTCTCTGTAGCGTCCACAAAATACCACAGAGCTAGAAATACAGTGCCCAAACGCGAGATACCAGTGGTGCTGGTCAGAGTATACCAATAATGAATGGTCAAGAACCAACAAATGATCATGATAATGATCCTGAATGACTGTTAGTCAACTACCTCGGAGGCGTGCAAGACAACATACGACGTAAAGCCAAAGACGTAGATACGGCGCGGATGCGCGTCTTCGTCGATCCTGTGTCCAAATAGTCCAGCTGAATAAAATTTTCAGTACAGGTATAGCGGGAGAATTTGAGAATGCGTACCGTTAATGTCGTGGTTGTGTTGTACGTGCTCTAATTTGTTGTCTGGTTCAGTCATGTTGTAGATATTGCCAACTCCAATTGCCGCGCCAATTGATATGCCATCAAAAATGCTGAGACTTTCGTGCGCATGGCTAGAAAAACTAAGCCTCCATGTTACAGTTACGTGTTCCTCGTCTTCCAGGATGGTTAGAATACATTAATAGATCTAAAGTCGCAAAATCAAATACCTGGTGTAAGTGATTGGGGGGTCTCAAGTTGGGTGGAAGCTGATCTCTCGACCGGAACCGGAACAAGTTCCTGAGAATCAAATATCAACGTGAGCGGTTCCAGGAGGGCGCCGGGAGCTTCGTAAATACCTTCGGTCCTGCAGCCCGTGGCATCGCAGACAAAAACGGAGCGTATAACCATTCTGTCCTCGACTTTTTACTCTCCTTCTTCCCCTCCTCGTCCTCAGAGGGGAGCCGAAGCTGGACCTTGGTCTCGAATATCCCACTATCACGATAATCCCTGTGGCATTGATACCATTCCGGATCCTTGATTGGCTCTCTGGCACCGTTAGCACACTGACGTAGGTCAAAAAATGAGTATTGCAATAATCAAGGCTAAAGAACGACAATTACTCACCGTCTTATTCGCAAGCTCTTTCTGGGCTTTGGTGTACGGTGACCGTTTGTAGAGTTTGTCCTGTTTAACAATACGAAGGTGGGTGCTAGCCCATAAAAGTTAGAATGTCTTTCAACTGTTGAACTGCTGGGCATCACCCTTACCGAGTTACAATGTAAGGATGATACTCCGTCACGGGGTGTTTATCTCCCGTAAATTCTAATAGGAAGGTGTTCCTCTTCCAGCCCTTTGTCGTGTTCAGAGAAGTAGATGTTTCCGTCCGTGACTCTGTTGTTTCCTCATCCCAATCCGACTCGTCATCTGAATCTAATTGGGTATCTTCGAAATTAGGAGAATCCACGATTTCCGTTGCATTAGCTGCACCAGAGCCTTTACTGGTGATATTGTAGAACTCGATGAGGGGTATCGAGATGCCGAAACTATCATATATCTGATCCTCAAGCGTCGGCTCCAGGTCCCTATAATGAATGAATGAATGAGCTGAAGAACTACCGGGAACTGAGAGCTGGAAGACATACGGTTTTCGGACACTAGGAGTCTTGAACCCCTGAGGTTTCCAGCTGGTATAGTTTTTGACAAAATTCAACCATGAAGGCCTATTCGGACTAGGTTGGGCGAGGACAAAAGATGCCCGAAGATCATAATTGGACAAGTTGGCTTGCTTGCTAAGACAAGATATCAGAAAGCTTGAACCAAAAACTCGTTTCGAAAGGACACTCACAAATAACTCGTGGGTACGCGCAACGTCACATTTGCAAACGCAATCTTACTCTTCATATCAACACCCCTAAAGACCGTATCCGTGAAGATCAATCTCTCCGGTCGTTCCTCTCCATCAACACTAATAACTGCATCCTTCCCATCTTCATCTCTAATCCACACCGATGCCACAACATCAAATTTCGAATCCTTCCTAATCATCGGTCGTACAACCTGTGACCAATCTTCCACTTTGTCTTCCGGTGTATCATGATATAACCCTTTATGTGGATGTCGAATGCTATGGAACACGGTACTGAAGAAGAGGTATAGAGCTATACCCCCAACGAGAACAATCACAACAGCGAACAGCCATAAACAAAGTTTACCCGCTGAACGAGGTTTACGTTGTGGAATGCCAGGATCAAGCCTGAGTTGGTCATTTCCTGGATCCGGGTTTGAATTTTGTGCTCGTTTGGTATTGGAGGGGTCGACGATCATAAGGGTTGTGTGGACGTGGTGTGTGTGCAACAGTGGGGGATATATATCGCATGTTAGTGTTGACTCAGACACTGCCATTACTGGGCGTTAATCAAAGCAAGAGGGCCGAGTGTGGTGCGTGGTCGTCATGATGCACACGTAAAACCTCGTGGCAAGATGATTATAATTATATAACCTATGGGCATTCTTCCCGGCAACTATTTACGCGAGAACCAGGCTTAGCTGTACTACAGGACAAAAATCCCACACGGTGTTCACATATCATGCATACCAACAACATAGAAATAGCCAGAACGAAGCTCCTTATACACTGTTCCATTCCCTCGATATACGTACGACCCCAGAATAGATAGTCGATCGTGGAGAGTGATCCGCTACTGTCTTCGATTCTCAGTGAGCCTTCGAGCCTTCGACAGGTCCGAAATACCTACCCCATCGCAATAGCGGAGTGGTGGTTGATCAAATCATCCGTGACCAGGACAACCATCCTAGTCTCAAACGATTCCTTAAACTAATTCACAGCGTGTTTCAAGCACAGCAAGCTGAATTGAAAACACAGATAGCCTAGATGGACATCAGAAGTTTTAGTACCGGTACCTAACATGTACCCAATCACTATTCTACAGATATAGTCCATATAAAGAGGTGTAGACCTCAAAGATTGAACAACGAAAAAAAAAAAAAAAAAAAAAAGGAATAGACAGCATGTAAGTAATTACCTAAGGTCACCATTTCAGCACTTGATATGAACACATATCAGAAGATGTCGCAAACTCCCTTAAAAGTATCTTCGAGGCACCCATGGGAGATGAAGTTGTAGAAAAGGGGATGCACGGGAAGAGGAAAAGGGCTGACCAGCAAAAAGACCCACAAACACACCTCATCCCAACCCACACAAAATCTAAATCGAATTCTTCTTCGAACCAAACAAGCCTCTCTTCTTCTTCGACCCATTACTTTCAGCGCTCTTCGCGCTCCCACCTGAATCCGCGCGTTTCACATCCGCAGGATGAGTAAACGAGACTGTATGTTCAGGAGACGTGGGAGTTATCGAATTGGAATGTAGCCCTCCCGAAAGTTGTGTTCCATCGGTGGAATTGGTGCGACGATTGAATGATGTAGCAGTCATGGCTTTCATCATACTCCTGTTTTGAAGTAAAAGAAATGAATCAATGATTGGCTTTGAAATGAGGGAAGAGTGTGGAATGGTGTGAAAGTATGGCTTCCCCATAGTGCAAGGACGTACCGTTGAGTCGCGTCGACATAATCCTCTCTGTCAAAACGTTTCTTAGTCTTAATAGATACGCCTTTGTTCGATATATCATATCCCTTTTCTCTCATCCTACAACAAAGAACATCAGACAATCATTCAAGACACCGAGTGGGGCCACCTTGGCACGTTGCCAACATTCTAATGAAATCGGGCAAACGGACTCACTTTTCTTTCGTCGATTTTACACTCTCCGATATCTGTTTAACCATATACACAACACCATAGATCGTTCCACCAAACACTCCGATCGTCTGCGGGGAAAGCAAGAGAGACAGTTTTCAGATTTCGCGCCGATCGCACGAGTTGGATACTCGATAGAAGAGTCCAGTAAAGTTTGACTAACCACAAACAATGAAAACAAATCAATCCTGCGTGAAGTGACACGTAGTCAGTACATCGTTTGCAAAAACACGTTGTAGATGAGGATATCGCCGCCTCTCGTCCACATGGACGCCAGAAACCACAGATGGATTCTGTTTGTCGGGGATGTAAAGGACTTGGATACAGAGCTTGGGACTCACCAGGCAGCCATAGAGTGTCAAGGTGGGGGAGAGGTGAAGACGAGGCAAGAGAAGGAGCAGAGAAACATTCCAAAGATGGGACGCGTGGGTGCGACTCACGGAGCCACGCATATGAAACCTCCGATGACACTCCTTATTAGGCAATTTCCATCACCGCCCAATCCGCCAAGCAAAACAAACTTCGCAGTGTCAATCAATCTATACATATTCTACAATTTCGAATCCCCCTCCTGCGGCCTATTCTCCTTATCATGTTCCGCGTTATTCGCTTTACTTTTTTGACGTTGGGGATGCGGCGGGAGAGGTACCTCGGGTGCCTCGGTGGGAGCAGAAGCGGCGGCAGCAGCAGCAGCAGCAGTAGCGGCCCGGAGTGCTTCGCGACTTTTGGCGCGTTTTCTGTTTTCCCTCAGCGCCACTCTGACAGAATCCATGACCCTGGAGTGTACCCAATTTCCACACGCGATAATACCGTAATTCTTTCCCAGTGTCCGACCAAGCCCGAAATTCAGCGGTCTGCCTTTTGAATCACTAACGGTGCCACCTGCTTCTTGGACCAAGAGGGATCCGGGAGCATGGTCCTATTATGTGTCAGAACAAGGCTTCGCGGGGAGGGGTAAAGTACACCCACCCAGATTTTTTCTTCATAATCTGGACGTGTAGGCATTCGCAGATATAGATGACCTCTTCCCATCGCGAGCGCACAATATTTCGCTTGACTATCCATCCTAACGGGCGGTTCCTCCACAGTCAAAAGTTCCCGAACACGAGAGTTGAAAGTATGTGATGAATGACCAGATTCGACAGATTCGAGAACGATGAGATCTGCGGGGTGGACGGTGGGCATGGTTATTATAGTAGGATCAAGGCCTTCCATCGACAACTAGAGTTTTGAATTAGAAGAGGAGAAGAGTGATAGATGAGATGAAAACTCACTCGTTCAGAACCTTGATTCTTCACAGCAACGAAAATGTAACCCTTGGGTCCTTCTGGTTTGCTCGTCCGATGTGGCAAGTTCGGACAACCAATGACACCGACAGTAGCTTCACCGTCTACAAGAAACGAGACGCAAACGGCGTATTGCTCTCCCCGTAGGAAACCCTTCGTTCCATCAATAGGGTCAATAGTCCACATACCTAGAGTCATGAATATCAACATTATTCAAGCAAATACCAAAAAACAAAAACACGCACGACCAACATTCCCTCCCTCGTATTTCCCTTTGTCAATAGCATCTCGCACCTCTCGTGGCGAAATATCATACCCTTGTCCAATTGCCCACTCCTCCCTCTCATAAAACAATCGTTCATCCGTCAACCCCTCATTAACCAGCGTCGTAATATGATGTAAAAGCTCTTTATTCTCCGATTTGCGTAATTCTGCAGCATCTTCCTCTCCAACTATAGGGTCATCTGGAAACACAGTACCAAGTATCGCAGCAATCACAGCTTGTGCTGCATAATCACCCACTACACGCAAAACGTTCATCAGTTCTCGTATACACACATACATATACGAGATACGCACCAGTGACAGGAGACTGATCATTCTTGGTCATGTAATCTGTATTGACCAAGGATTCGAAAACTTTTTGAGTCACGATACAGGCACGACGGACTGCAGAAATGGCAACGATGCGTTCATCGTTCCATGGAAAGACTGGTTGGCCCAAGGACGGAAGCATCCTACGAAGGCAAGGGGATGTGTACAAACGAGAGCCTACGCGGCGGACGAGGCTGATGCGGACATTCCGACTCAGCATTGCACGCAGCCCCAATTGTCGCCATTTTCTCCTCATCCAGTCACGTGAGGCAATATCAGGCACAACATTTATTTCAGGGTCATTGCGGTACTTTTGGGAGCAATTTCTCCGTCGATGATGCACTACCACCATCCTCTTCAAACACACACACCCCAACCGACGGCGGGCTAAATACCATTCCAGCTGGTAAGCTCGCAATACTGTCTCGATGGCTCTGTAGTCTCCTCTTCTGCGCCGCAATCTCTTCTTCGGTCACGCCAGGTGTGGAAGTGAGAGTTGTCCTTCTTGAGCCCCGGGATTCGTCTTCCTGTAGCATTTGGATCGTTCGATTCGGAGCTTTCGCCGGCGGGTGCGGTGCGGTGTCCTTGCCTCGCTTCTTCTTGAGCTTGTTTCGTGGACCTGGACTTGGCCGCGCCCGATTCGAAGGTTCGGGTAGGGCGGGGTACTTGTCTTCATCCTTACCACTGCCAGATAACCTTGAAAACGAAGACCCAATGGCATCAGCCATCTTCCCCATCCATCCATCTGTCGCCCCGTCGCCAACCTCACGAGCCTTCCTCCTCGTACCAACTACCAATGGCTGGACATCTCCATCGTCCAGCGATGGTGGTGGACTCTCTGCCATCATACAGAACCCTTCCTCTTCACCCTCTCTTCCACCGTCATTGTCGTCAGCGCCACACACGCTCCGGGAGGTTCTAGATGTCTTCGACCTCTTGACGCTTTTCGTACTTTTGATCGTTTTTCGACTCTTCCTCGTCACACTCCTCCTCGGCAATCTTTCCCGTTTTCGGTCTTCCAGCCGTACCCCCTCCAACAACTTTTCTTGCCTCCCAATCGTACCCGTCCCCTCTTTGGCATCAAAGTAACCATCTCGCAGTCGGTCCTTCTCTTCCTCTCCTCCAAGTCCACATTCGGACATAAGGTCTGGTTCAGAGCAAGAGTCTGAAAGGATTTCAAGAGGACTGAAAACCCCCCCGGGACCACTGTTTCCCGTCAAGGTCCTGTCTGTCCTAGTGCGAACGGAGAAACGCTTAGGCTTTTGAACATCTCCCTCTTCCGCCTCCTCTTCATCAATGGTGTCCTCCAATCGTGTACGAGGCCACTGGAACTGAATCTGCTCGGACTCGATCATGGACTGCCGACAGTCACATTCAAACCCGTATTCCCTCGTGTGCTGACAGCGAGTAACGGCTTCCTTGCTCGTACCAGTATCCCATACAGAGTCATCGAAGGTGCATTGGTGCTCGGGGTCGACCGAGAGATCCTCGTATCTGAACGCCCGAAATGTGACTTCGCTTGCGTCAGGTGCTACTCCCAGCTCTTTGTCACAAGTGAAGGCATCAGTGCCACCAGCAGCTCTGGATGCGCGATTTCTAGATACCGAGCGAGTGTAATGGGTACGATACTTTGGTTTGCGAGTGCAGCAGCCGTGGATTAACCAGCCAGCTCCGATAAGACCCACTAGGCCCGCAACGGAAAAGAGTGGGATGAGGTAGTGAATGTTGAAGTTCCCCTTGGTGTTCGATGACGCGCCGTCGTCACCGTTATTATTGGACAACGACGGTGGTGATGGGAGAGAGACAGTAGAAGATGTGGCAGAAATGCTAGATGAAGCAGACGTAGATGTTGTGGGAGCGACTGAAGTAAACGAGGAAGAGTCGGGTGCACTTTCGCTTTGCTCGTTGTTTACAGATGTTGAGGGGGAGGGTGACGGGAGAGAAAAAATTGTAGTAATGGTTGTCACCGCGGTCGTGGTAGGGGGTGTAGGGGTGGCGGGAGGGAAGGGCCACCAATAATTATACGTCCATGTCGTGCTAGGAGTGGCTCCACCAGACGGCGTTGGAATAACCTGTCTTCGCAACGGTTGAGAAAAAGGCGCTGCTACAGCCGCATGGAAGGGCAATAGATACACCAAGATAAATATGGGCATGAACAAGAGGATCCAGTCTTGGTGCCTTAATAATTGAACTGATTGCATAAGGTATAGATCGTTGCTAATTCGGAGTGAAGGAAAATTCGGGTTGAATGACGATACAGCCGACACGAGACTCGACACACAAGGCACTGAGATCGTATCTAGGGGTGTCGAATTGCAGACCAGCGGCAATGTAGGTGGACCGTCGGATGAGATGAGATGATGGAGAATATGAAGCACCGGTTACGCCTGAGCGACGAGTTTTGCGCCAAAAAGTCGTTGGTCGCACTATCCCAGTAAAACATGAGTCAAGTAATTAATAGTTGATGGACGAATTTGTACGTACGAAGCGGTGGTGGAGGGGGTAACAACTCGCCTCCTCGAGTTGTGCCAATTCTTGCGAACGAGGAAAGACTCCTTTTTGGTTGCGGAGGACGGCTACTGGGTGGCTTGAGAGCTGATAAAGATATTTCTTCGGTGACTTCTGATGTAGCTTCTAGCTTCGGTCGCCGATCAGGTCCCGGAGGTGCACTCTGTGATCTAGTTGGCCTGTGTCTTCGTTGTCTGTGAGGGGACTTCCAGGTATTGACAGGAGGGGAAAGAAATGAGTTGTCGTATTCAGGTCTTGAACGACGTCGAGGTCTTGTGTTTTTCATTTGGTCTTGGACTGGCTCCTCATCATCATCATCATGACTGGTCTGAACAGGGGCTGAATGTTGTTGTTGGACGACAAAACGTGGTGTGGACTTGGAGAAAAGACCGTGAGTGATAGGATAGAGAGAGTTAGAGCCATGAAGGACGGTGAGGTCAGTCATGAGGGAGTCGTTGGTCGACCTAGTCGACGATGAGAAAAGTACAAGGCCACAGCACAGCGTGACCCCAGTGTGACATCACTTTTCTACTCTGTACACCATATGCCTCGAAAAGACGCCAGTGGTGCGCCAATCTCTGCACAAGCACAACAGGATCTCGTATCAGAAGGAATAGAAAACTTTGAACTACCAAAGAGTGTTGTGACAAAAATCGCGAAGAGCGCCCTTCCAGATAATGCAAAACTACAAAAGGACACGGTCCTCGCGCTTGTTAAGGGCTCAACCGTGTTTATCAATTATTTAGGTGAGTAATTGGTTTTTTCTGTGAGAAATACATTGACATGACCAGCTGCAACGTAGGTTATATAAAACATCACGCTACATGGCTGAGAAATGACCGCTGAATTAGCGCACACGATGTTGCTCTTTCCAAACAACACAAGTCTATCTCCACATCCGACATTTTCAAGGCACTTGAACTCATAGAGTTCAACCATCTCACGCCGACACTTGAATCACAGTTCCAAGGCTAGTTTACCCCCTCGCTCATTTTGAAGATCGACGTACTAAGTGCATGTTTAGCGTACAAAGCACTGCCGAAGAACGAGAAGGGGAAGAAGGCAAATGGGGCTTCGTCATCCTCAGCACGTACTGCTTCTGCATCAACGGCGAATGGTTCTGTGGTCGTTGTACCCAACGGTAACCCTTACCCCAATATTTCGTCGAGACCCTCCAATCCCTACCCTTCAGTTACACCCGACAACCCACCCAGTCAGGATTCACCTTTTACAAGCGAACCACTCGCAATATCTGCTCAATCTAATGGGGGACCTACACCGATGGAGGTCGATGATGATAAAAAAGAATGAAAAAAATGAAGCAATTGATACCCCCTGTACCCGTATTTCCATCGCATTGTCAGAACATAATAGACCGTACTCATTATTCTATCATTTTATCTGTCAGAGCATTTGGGGTGGATCATTCGTACACAGTAAAGAAATTATGAAAGGAGTGTCGATTTCTTTCGTTGAGGTAGTACCCGCACCCTCCTAGTACCAAGGAAGAACAACCTTACTCGTCGTCCAACCCGTACCTTCAGCCTCTCTGCTTGATCAAACGAATGTTGGAATTGTTCCTCGATCCGTTTAGCATCCCTCTCCAACGTCTTTTTCAATTCATAGTCGTCCGGTTTCTTCGCCTGCTCCACCAAACTTTTCAAAAAGGTCTTCTGCTCCGCCAACAACTTCTGGAATGGAGTATACACATTCTTCCCCGCCTGCGTTTCATTCAACTGCTTCCCAAGCTCCACAAGTTCTTTTTGCAACAAAGTCGCTTCTTGTTCTTGACTTTCTTTGATTAATTGCGTTAGGACTCTCCAAGCTTCGTCGTGAGTACCCTCGGTTAATCGATCCAGTCTTGATCCTTTTTCAATCATGGTTTTCCAGAAATTATCTCGTAGTTCTTCTTCTCTCATTTCACCGACGTCGGGTTTGACTTTTTGCCACATGGTGGAAAGGAGGATGACGTTTTTCATTGCTTCGTCTCCGACGAGTTCGCGGAAGGTTCTGAGGTTGCGGTATTGAGAACCTGCCATACGATTGTCTGTGATTCGGTGGAGGTAGACTATTCCACTCAGTTTGACGTAGTTTTCGTATCTGGTGAAAAAATGATGATGGGGATGGGAGGTATGTGATGGAGAGGAATACGTACGTTTTACTTAACCATTCTCCGATGATTTTTAGGATGTGCATGTCTGTTCTGGTTGTGTCGTCGAAACCGGGTGTATCGACGAGTACGATTCTATCACCGAATTCTGGGTGATCTGAGAGACGGGTGACTTGGACTCCGTCCATGGATGATTTGAGTTTGTGATTTGTTCTTTGGTCTTTTTGGTTTGTGAGTAGGTCGATCACCTGGGAATGTCACGGAACTCATTGAGCGGGGGGTTTATTAATACGAGAAAGAGAGAGGTACATACGAAACTTTTCCCTGCGCCAACAGGACCCATGAATCTATGCATCTAGCTTAAGGACTAACCAAAGTATTCGAGAAACTACTTCGTACGCGATGATGATATCGTCCCGTCTTATATCCCCAATACTATTAGTCACATCCGTCGCAGTGATAGACATCCTGATCTTGGCGGAATGATAAGCAGGTTCGAGTATGGGGGTAAATGCAGGGCAGACGAAGAGATGAGTAGGATTGTCGTGCGGTTCGTCTTATGAAGTAGACATATATAACTGGAATACACGCAGCGAACACGAGGACGACGAACCCAGAACCCAGATTTAATCAATACACAGGCGCTCAGAATTTCCTCGACCAAGTGCTCTAAAAGAGTAAGCACGAATGTGATTATATATAGTTATAACAACACAACATCCTCTTCTTTGATCAAAAAAACCCATCCATAATCTCTTATTTCCCCTCCCTTTTTCTTTCTCCCTCGAGGTTGTTGTTGTTGGTCATCTTCAAGATCAGGAGCGAAATATTCAACTTCATAAGCCCAATGTATAACCCCTGTTACCCAATTCCACAATGTTCGACGAATCTCCGAATCGTTGTTGTTTGAATCATTTGTTGTTGTGTCGATGACAGTGGGATTTGAGGAAGGGGAAGGTGAGGAGAAGAATGAAGGGAAGATACTAGCGAGGATTCCTCCTGTTTCGTTTGTGGATTCGTTAGTTGATGATGATGGGTGTTTGAGAGCGTGTAGATTGGTTTTTAACTGTGCGACGCGTTGTCGTACCAGGTCTCCTGCGGCGTTGATTGCTCCCTGTAATGTCATCTCTGGATCCCCGGCACGCAAGAATGATACTAGATTTAGATGACCTCGATCATCATCACCGCTGGATTTGGAATGCCATGCTTGGTGAATATTATAGGCAAATATATCCTGCGGTTGTAGTCGGAATTAAGAAAGGAAAATAGATGTGTAGGGAACTTACGTTCACGCAGATGGTGATCTCTAGTATCAGTTCTAATGAACGATGAAGCTGGGGATGCTTCTCTGAAGGGATAAACAGTCCGAAGAGCACTCGATGACCGCTCAGTGCGACGCGCCATTCTATGTATTCTGTAGCATGGGTAAGGAGATTTTGCGAAAAAACACGTTGGGCCTTTGGTGGAGGGCGAGAAGACGCTTTGAGGATTTCTTTTATCGAGTCTCGTATAGCTTCTTCAGATGAATAGGAGAGTTGAGCCAGGGGTGATACGATACTGGAGCAAAGTTAGATGTATTCCTCAACCAGGGTGCACCAACAACCATACATACCTGACCCAAAGCTCATGACTGGAGTTACCATTGAGCTCCCCTTCTGCTTCGGCTACCACTGAGGAGATGTCACCAAAATCGGTGATCCGATGCGGTCGAAGCGTCTGTTCAGTGATTATAGCACACACGCTCAACCATTCCGTAGCCACTTTCATTGTGGATTGGCTAAAGGGGTTCTTCAATACAGAGGGGAAAGGAATATATATGCTGGCCAGTAACCCAGGGTTGTATTCCTTTAGAAGTTCGTGCGCCGTCCGTTGAAGTCTTGATTTCTTAGGTGCAGGTTCCTTTAATAGGTATGGAGTTCCAAGGGGTCCGGTCAGGACATCATCGGAAAAGTCTCTGTAGGATGGGTTCATGTGTAGGTCCCCATCGTCATCGTTGCCGTCGCTTGCGATGGAGATGAGGAGAGTGAGGAGGTCGGGTAGTTGGTAACTCATATAGAATGATGAGCGCTTGTTGGGTCCATTTCCCGGTGGCGTGACTGACGCGTCTATGTCTGTTAATAATACAAGTTTGCGTCAGCCATTGTAGGGGGGCGAGTTGACAATGAAGGGTCTGTTCTGGGAAGTCGTGCTCTGCACCTACTTATCTTTCCGCAAACAAAAGTTGGCACAGTGTGAGGCTTTCCAATAAGTTTACAATCCAACATGCAAATTCCCGATCGGGTGCCATGTCACACCGACGTGACATCATCCTCAAAGTTAGCCACTTCGGCCGTTGGCTCTCGCACTCTCTCACTAATAGCAGTTTACAGGAAAACAACCGCCATTGTCTGGCGACACCATCATGTCAGAGCCCCTTTTTCAGTCCTGTGCGGAGGTTCTTTCGATGTGCCAGTCTGTCAAGGATGACCTTGAAGCTCTGTTGGACCCAGACGTTGGCTTTGCACCTCGGTTGCGACAGCTATGTAGAGACCAGTATGTCCCACCGGCTCTTCCTTCTACCCTTTCTTATTGACCAACATTCATAGGTTAGAGGAATATGAAGAATCACGCGTAGACGAAGTTAGCAATGAAGAATTGGAGTTGTTGAGACTGGAGGAGAACACTTGGGGGCTTCTTCAAGCCCTAATGCCGTGCGTATATCCCTGCCATTTCATCCCTTGGAAACTAACCCGCGATTCCCTTTCCCTAAACAGCGCGAGGAAAACTGAAATTCCACCAAAGAAATCACCACGAGACCTCTTAGCCGAAAATCCATATACACCAACAGCCACCATCGCCCAAGCTCTTATGGACACATCTCCACTCTTCGCAGAACTTGTCGTCGTTCGTGAGTGGTTACAAGATACAGCACCACTACCACCCATACCCGAAGCGAACACGGGTTATTGGAAGTTTACAAAACATAACGTGATGCAGGCTCTGCGCATAGGGAATAGTAGAGATGGGTTGATACGCGATATGGATCCAGATGCAGTAAATCGGGAGGAAGGCAAGACTTTGGCTTCGGATGACGCGGTATGGAACTTTAGCTTTTATTTATGACTTGCCTTTTTCTCTGAAACTCGTAACCGAAAGAGCTACGACAAGAGCTTAATTCAGGCATTATATGGGTATATTCGTGCTGGTCAACTGGAGGAAGCTGTTGAACTTTGCCGGAAAGCTTATCAACCATGGCGAGCTGCGAGTATACGGGGATCGTTACTGTTTACATGGAGAGCACTCTGTATGTTCGATCTTTATGCACGTCGAAACACACTCCTCTTATACCGTTTTCAGCAACGAAACCTCGCGAAGAAGAGCATGAGGAAGTGGAAGACGAGGAACCTAATTTCTGGCAAGGCAATCGTAATCGAAAGCTTTGGAAAACATCATGTACCAGGGCCGCTCTTAATGTGCGTTCCGCTTCTGCTTACCTCGTGTTAACTAACGCATCCACGCCGATGTAGCCATCTCTTTCCGAAAACGAACGCGTCCTTTACGCGGCACTCGTACCTTCACCTCAAACATCAACCATCCTCAAGTCCTCTTGTCGAACATGGGAAGATCACCTATGGGCACAAATCAGTATCATGTGTGAAGAAAAGGAAACTATGGAATTGACGAAATTAGGTGGTAGTTTCTGGGAGGGTGGTGTGGACGTTGTAGAGAAGGGTGTTAAAGAAATGTCGGCTATGGATGTAGAACGTGAAGAAAAGGACTGGGTTGAGGAAGTTACCGAGTCCCTGGAGAGTTTGAAAGGCGTTGTCGTGTCGGAAGGGTATGTTTCGAATTTTTGTTCCATTGAGGTTGCTAATGCGAACATAAGTCCACCCGCTGATCATGCGTTCCATTTCTCGCAATTGTATATTATCCTGAATCGAACGTCTCAGCTATTGGAAGCTTTTGCTCGTGGATTGACTGACGGATCTTATGGACGTGGTACAGTAGAGTAAGTCCCTGCACGAATTTTTTGGTTCGATGCTGATTGAATATAACCAGGTATGCACCTATGTGTCGATTCTTCGCGCACCTATGCCTCTATCTCCAAATGATTGACATCAACGTACCACCACTCGCTACCCAAGTCATCCTAGAATCATATCTACAAGTTTTGGAGGCACGTTTCCCTTGAAATTCGCATTCTATTTCACTTCCTTACTTCATCATGAACAGGATGCTGGCCAACGAGATCTCATCGCAATGTACGCCAGTGCTTTGGGTGACAACGCTGTTGAACGTTATGCTATGTTCCTCGTATCTTTGGCTCTCACCGCCGATGTCGCAGAACGTCGTCTAGCATTGACACGTGCGAAAGATCATGGATTGGATATGGAGCGTGTTGCAATAGCTACTGCTGAGAGGACAATTGAGAAAGCTTTCGAGGTATGTCGTATTTTCGGTCTCTTGGCATAACCCTTCTGATGAGATAGTGATAGATCCTTCCGGTATTGAAAGGACCTCTACCTTCCATTATTGCTCTACCACCTCCTGATACAGAAGGTGAATTGTTCTTACTCCGGTCGATTGAATGGACGACATTTTTGGTTACCACGTACGATACTGCTTTGGAACAGGCAAATGTAATTTTGCGCTACTTCTTGGGTCCGTTCAATTTCCCCTCTTCGCAGTCTTACATATTAAATTGACATACAACTTCCATGTAGCTTCTGGAAGGGTGCATCTAGCACAACGGTTATTTGAGATGATTCCGCCGGAGTTGGCGTCCATCAGTGAACCCGAGGATCGAGCAACAGAACATCTGCACTATAGGCAATTCCTCATCATCTGGGAAACATTAGAAAAAGTAGTGGAATGTCAAGCTGCGCATGTTCCAGGTTTGAGTAAGGATGAATATACGACGTGGTTGGCTGAGTACCAAGTATGCCCTTTTAGCTATCTTCCCAAGGTTCTCTTCTTAACTTTTTTTTGGGTCCTATGAATAGGGATTGATTGATCAGGCTTACGATCAGATTACAAAATTGCTGACATCGGAATGGCTCGTTACGGATGAACGGATTGGCAGTGGGTCTTTTGTTTTTTATAATTGGATCACGATGTATCTGACTGCGTGTTTCGCTTTTGATATAGGTGAGAGGAGGCGCCGAGAGCTCATCAGAATACGACAGATCTACGTTCCTGAATTGATCATCCGACTACACTCGCTTCTCGTTTCTTCACGGTCCTTTATTCCAGAGTAAGCTCTCCTTCCCACTTTGTTGGTTTGATGTAACAAGTTCTTTGCTTATGCGCTTTTCTCCCAGGAACCTCAAGAGCGCATTTGAACTTGTGAATATTGTCGCGGACTCGAGATACAGGATTTATGAGGATTTTATTAATGAGGGTGGGAGAAAGATGAGTGATTATTTGGGTGCGGTTCGGCAGGCTGCTTTGGCTGGACTGGAAGGTGGAGGTTCAGATCCGTTTCGAATTTTGTTGGTGTGAAATTAATGACGGTGGGTGTCAGTATCTGTTGTTTTTCATTATGTATGTCTTGCTATACGGATGTTATGTTTTCGCTGTGGTTCTAGCCATTGTCGGAAGATTCTTTTTAGTCCGAAAGATGATTCCCATGAACCGCTTTGTAAATTTTCTCTTCTCTGCCTTCATCTGTTTCAGCTGTCGATGGGTTGGGTTTGTGTTTGCTCTTTCGGGTAGCTCGGGAGTAGGCAAGTTGTTACCCGATCCATTGTCCCGCCGATGGAAGTTTGATATGAACGGTTTAAATGATTTATCATGATCATATGTCGGCGGTGGTTTCGTGTAACAAGCCAGTTCGACCCCTTCTGCTGGTTAAACACAAACTGCGCGAATTGATGAAGTTTAGAGCTTAGAAGATGATGTCGTGGGAATATCAGAGCACTTCGGTCAGTTTTTTAACTTGACTCTGAACTGTAGCAAATTTTCATTCTATATATTTCTCCAAAGATGCTGATCATTTGCTAAAATTAGATTCGAAACCACGCGTCGAGCTTGATGTTAGCATGCATGCGTAGAGATTTGTCTAGGCGAGCGTATGGGAACATGAATGTAAGTATAAAGACAGGGGTTGGTTAAATGAGTGTGTGTGTGCTGTCAGTTCATGGACCGACTTCCCTGGTGGTGATGTGAATCAATTTCGTGCAGTTGGGTGAGCAGTTACATCCCCGAAGATTATTTCCTTGGAGGGCAAGTGTTGGTTTTTTTTGCGATCTCAGTCAGGTTGAATTAATTTCTGGGTATTTCACTAGGACATTGAATATGTTCCCCGACTACATGTATGGACTAGTGTGGCAATACCGCTCAGTTAAAAGGAGCAACGGAACCCTGCAATCATACCACAGAATATTCTGCGACTTCGTCAGTGGTCCATAAAATAATGGTCTCCTTTGACATGGTTCCTTTCGCATGTCTTGTCGTAAGCAATCTTCATCTTCGTCCACCAGCGATTTCGTGAACTGATGACCCAGCACAAATTCCCGATGGCACTGGACACTTGTTTCCCCGTTCGGGAATCTTGACGAACAAACGATTAGGATCCTCAAACCTTTCCCGGAAATGAACCTGTTACTTGGTACCCTGGCTCTCCACCTCAAGATAATCCCGAGGCAATATTTCCTACTCTTCACCTTCTCTTCCCTCATTCGTGACAGACCTGTTTCCCGGCTACTTCTGTCAAAATCAAATGTCAATCGTCCGAAGATCTTATCTCGCAGGGACACACCACGGAGGTCCCGAGTCCTAGGGATATCCATAAAACACCTGTCGAGAACCAAGCGAAAATGGGGTAGAGGGCGGTGGCACTGTCAACGGAGAAGGGGTTTAATAAACCTTCTAGACGAATCAGGGCTTGATGGACGCCACCATTGTTCCTCGTGATTTTAAAATTCGCTAGACCTCACCGAAGAACTTGGATGACATAGGGAATGCCGATAGCAAACACTAGCACATGCTGCGTACCCTTGCTCACAAACTAGTGAATCACCCTCGCCGGTTATTAGTTCTGGGAAACGAGCGACGAAGAAACACGTGCACCGAGGTGGAATTATTTCCTCGTTCCTGCGGCTTTACGAAGCAGAACCGAACCCAGGCAGTTCATTCATGTTCCATTCGCCTACGAGGGTTTCTTCGGAGATCGAGCTTGGACACGCTGGTTTTGGTAGTGATATATCATTCAGAATACGCATCATCTGGCAAGAGCGATTTAGGAAGCAGTGTCAACCGATTCCGAGCTGCGAGCTGTGTCCCAAGCATGTCATCTGATCGGTGGCACTGACCTCTTTTCAGCACAGGCTATCCGGCGGTGGGTGCTGGCACCAGCAACCGCGTGCCCTCCAGTCCAAGCCACGACCACCCTTCGCAATATGGAAATGACAGGAGTACGCCTATGTCTCCATTTTAGCAGAGGGTATTTCGTAACCTCTCGATTACTATGCTCGACAACCCCCCCATGCGAGTGGAGCGTGTAGACCCGGTGGTGGATTAACAATATTCAGTCACAGTCTGCATCTGGTTTACCAGGGTCGGCAGTAAAAGAGATCCGAAAACACACGCGCAAGAGGTGGGAGGCCGAAGTCTTCGTGAGCACTTCTTATCTTCTATTAGGGTGGAGTATTAGACGTACTCTAGATCACCCGGAATGTTCCACGCATAACCCAACGGCAGGAATTCGCGTTCAACCTTGCGTGTGCAATGATACCTTCCGGGGTCCAATCCCATACACAGCCCGCAGCAAGGATGCTCGACTATTGTTATCGAGTACTTCTGACACCCAGCGTCTTCATCAACTTCGATGATAGCTCGATTGGGACCGGTCGTGTTCGAGTCATTAAATAGGCCAGCGCTCTAGATCTCCGAAAGCTTACCGATGCGGATGAAAGTGTGTAATGTGGGTGGATCTCCTCGGTCTTGAAGACGACTCGGGCATGGTAAACATAGGACATACACAACCAGATGCTTGTTATAGATGTTCCTGCCCAACGTGTCTTGACGCACAAGAACCCCGTCTACAACCGGTGGCGAGGATGGCAGAAACCTCTGAAAATTGGTAGTATGTGCTCGACAATTATGTGTTTGTTTTTGCGGGAGTTTCAGCTATGCGACTATTTGATATCGGACAGCTGAGTATGCATTTAATACCTTGCACTAGCGTCTGGGAGTTGGTATATATTTTACGTCCGGTTCGCTGTCGGGCTCAACGTCTACGGTCATAGCTCCATTCTGCAGCTCAAATCCCCACGTAACACCTCCGCACTACGATCACTTCCAGTCCCTTGGTTTGTTTCCCGTCGGTAGGCGGACCTGCCTCTTCACAGAAATGAACCAGTGAACTGACCAAGCACCGATCTTGACAGGATCAGTAGAGATCATGACACTTCCTTTGGTCGATGCGAATCTACTTAACTACCATATTCCTTGGACTCCGTCTGGCGGTGAACTCCGCGCGACTTGAATTATCCATCCTAGCCTAAAAACCAGAGGGTCCAAAAGGAACAAACACCAGGAAATTTTCGGGGCAGGGTTTTCCCTTGCTCGAGGCATCCAGATAGGGTTTCATGCTAACTTTATATCTACATAGCCTTTCTTACTCTCCCACTTCACCCTGGATTTCCAAGCATGGAAGAGCGAGCTCCTTGCAGCCGTAAAGAACTGGCGAACCTGATCTCAATCTAATCGCCACGTGCCCTCACGTATTATTTTAGTCACAATTCCAGCCCTTTCTCGTCATCACTACATCCAATGATTGGGTTCAGAATTACCTCACGGACACACGACGCGTTGGCCAGGCTGATATTACTGCCGCAGCTGTGCACGTATCCTTGTCGACGCACCAAAGTCCTGTCCCCGGTATTGAATGTGGTTATATATCTCCCAAAGCGCTCGCCGCCGGGATTGCTAATAAATATGCACGCAAGCTCCTTGGTAGCAATAGATTTGATGTTGTAGTTCGCATTTCTCCAAGGATGTTGCTCTCACGCATTGTCACCTTTCTACTGAATCCAGAAGATCACAGGGATCTTCATTCAATTGCCCTCCGTCTGGGAAACAAGGGTGTTTTGCTTCCCAACAGACTTCCGGATCAGTGACTTCTTACGCTCTGGTTTCCACATGGCAATGAGGTTGATTTCAGTGGCAAATAGGTTGACTATTGCCTTGGGTATAGCCGCCGTACTTGCTCCCTCTGGGACAAAGTAAATAGGGTGAGGGACATACCATCCTGAACCTAGTATGCAACGTCTACTTCTCTCTTTGATGAGATTCATGGGGGTGCTTATTTCAGTTTCGTCACGTAGATACATTTGTAAACACACTGGACCCGCAACCTTTTGCGAATAGGAAAGAAGACGGATTTTCTGACAATGTACTACCCTTCGTTTAGCCAACATTTGAGAATTCCCCCAGGGTTCACTTCGAAAACAGCTGCTGTTGAAATTTAAATGTAGATGGGCAATGTAGGGTTGAGACCTTTCCACTCTGGTCCGGTAACGAAATCTGTTTCCTCAATCAAGAAGTCCTGTAACGTGGGTCGGAAAGTCAGCTCGAAACTGAATGAGATCAGGTAAGGTATGACTGACAAGTGGAGCCTCGACCAGAGCTCCTCTGACTTGGTTCAATCTCTCTTTGACGCGGCCGAGGGGGATGCCAGGCGCAACATGGCCAGTCTTTATCTTTGGCACATAGTTCTACATACAGCCTCGTCAGCAGTTGCTCCCCAATGTCAAAATAGGTCGAACGTACATCGTAAGACTTCCAGTTTCTGACAATGTTGGTCGGGACGGGCTTAAAGATCTCTGAAAATATCTCTCGATTGGCATGGGCACCCTCTCTCCAAAGCCGTTCAGTCTCCTCCGAGAGTGGGTCAGCGACGAGCTGGTCCTCGGATCCGTAAGTCTCATCGGGGTTAGCAGCTGGCACCGGTCGCATGAAGTCAGTGACCTGGTCGCGACCGTCTGGCATCTGGGGTTTAATAAGACCGAGATGCTCTGAGGACGCATTAGCGGTTTCCAACACGTAAGGAGAGGGATACACACCTCTGTAGAGCTTACGGCGTAAGCTGGATGCGAAGCGCGAGACTTGATAGGGTTCGCCATTCATCGTGGACTCGATCATGTCCATGTCCTCGACAACGAGACAGATTTCAGAGTCACCACAGCCCTTCTGGCTGCGATCGTTTATGTTGGCGGAACCCATCTTAGAATAACAAGTTAGTACTTGTAATGAATTCGGATTGATGAACTCACGATGACACGCCGATCATCGACAATCATAACCTTGGAATGTATGTACAACAACTCAGTGACATATCTAGTCAGTCATTTAGCCTAAAACTGCCTACAGGTAGTAAAAAAGCACATACGAATTCAATTCTTCCTCTGCCGTTCCCAACCATTGTTCGTCTAACAGCGAAGACTTATCCTGCAACATATGTTGCGCGACGTTGTCCGAAACGTCCTCGTCTCCTCTGACACTCTTTGCACCATCTTCGAACTTCCTAATCGTTTCCTCGGCCTGTTCGTCACTCTCAGGAATCGGAAATTCTTGAATATCCTGTTCGGTTTTATCGCTGTGCACTAGACCCTCGGTGGTTTCTTGAGGGATTTTGATCTGAACTGTTTTCTGTGTCGTGAGCCTATCCCCATCGATCCATTTGCGGCTGAGAGCGATCTGGGCCTCGTGGAATTTGACACCGGAGCGCTCTTCAATTCGATTGATGTAAGACTCTGGACACACTTTGTAAGCAACAAGACCAAAGTCGGGCGTGTAGTATTACTGACGGAGGGGAGCATTGATTCTATCGTACGACCGTAGATGGTAGAACCGGATGTAATCCATGCTATACGACATCGGTCAGTACAAGCTTCTCAGAAATGCGAGAAGACGCACGGCTCATATCCAGCCAGTCGAATTTTCTCGTAGATACTGTTTCCCCCGCGGTTGATGGTCCTATACTGAGCAGCCATAATGGTCTTCAAGGAGCCCTCATTCTTGACATCTCCCGCAAACCCGGGAACTTCGGGAATGACTACGACGACTGTGAACTTCTTCCCCTCAGTAGCGGCACGGATAATGCGATCGGACAAAGCTTTGGCAATCAAATTGACGACCACCTCGCCTTCCATGGTGGAGGAAATACTGTGGAGGACAAGTCAGTATCACCAGTGTCCATGGATATGGTACGAGGGCATACAAGAACTGGTTTTCTACAAGGCAGGATCAGGAGCCGTTCAAACGGAAAGACAGGAAAACTATACCAATATAGATATAATGCTCAGCGTCTTCAATCAGCTTCAGGTCTGTATATGATGTGTCAATGTCAAACTAGCGAGAAGCTTGCCTCACTCACAAGCGTTTTGAATACTGTGCTCAGTGAGGACACCATGAGACCAGTCGCAGACGCTGCGTACGACCTGGACATTGCATGTTCCATTTCTAGTGGTTGGATACTCGGGATCGGGCTCGTCGATGGGATGCCACCTCTGTTTGTATTTACGACCCATTGCACGCCATTTCTCGAGATGCGGGTGACCTGAAATGGCTCAGTACATGTGCGAACCGCGAGGGAATTTAAGCGCACGAGCCACAGCTTCGTCAGGAGCATATTCAGGCTCATGAGGAAGAGCCAACCAGGGCCATCGCCTATACAGATTGGATAACACCTATGAACAAATAATTTCCCGATTCGATAGGCCCGTGGACTTACTCCTCGTTGCGATACTAAAGGAAACACATACCCGATCAGCATTTACATTAATGGCGCGGACCATCAACATCAATCTTACCTTCCGTTTCTTGATCTCGTTCCACCTCTCAACGAAATGCTGACAAACGTCCAGTACTACCGGACCTACAAAGGTCATATGAACCTAGCAAAAATAAGTGAATATATATATGTATCGAGATGGCTGCCTAGAGCCAGAGCGTGGGACAGCAAAAACTCACATCATGCCAAGGCATGCGAGCGCTCTCTAAGATAGAAAGCTGGTTGCTAGCATAATTATAGACATCATGGAAATCCATGATGCGAGCATTGTTATAGTCCTGTCCTGGGAAGAGGGTCTTAGAGAAGTCGGTAGGATGGACATCGGCAAGAGGGTGGGTGTTGGTGTCCCAACGACCAAAGCAGAGATCGAGACCCCCGATCGCGGCAAAGTGGTTGTCAACCACGACAACCTGGCGTTAAAGAGGGTCTCAGCATACTGGAAACTCAATTAGCCAAGATGAAACGCGCCTTCTCGTGGTGAGACCAGAACTGGATACTGTCTGTGATAGTATATTAGGAGAACTGCCAAAGAGAGGTCATGATATCAGCTTACCTTTAGCGCCAATGTGATCAGGGTGGCGCATGCAGCTAATATTAGGGTGCAAGCCCTCTAAAGTGCTCTGAGACACGGGTCAGTAAGTGGTGCTGTGATGAAATTGTCAAATATACCTTGGTATGCTTGGAGCTCATAGACATGGTTTGAGTGACCTGCGAACTGTTAGGTATCTTCCCAATTATCACCGCTGTTATCACTCGCTTCTTTGTAGACGATGACATGAATCATGACACCTTGTTCAGCCTTACGTTTCAGGATCTTGTCAAGTCTGTATTCAGGATATTGGGCAGGGGGGCGACGGAGGTACAACTCGGGAGTAAGCCACCAATCCTACAATCCGACGGATCAACTCCGTTCTCGGCGGCTGCTGAGGAAAACGTTGCTTACAAGGATAAAAATGACTTCTTTCGCGCTCTCAAGCATTTCAGAAAGCGCCCACATATAATCGTGGCCATCAATGTGCCTAAACAAGGTGAGACCATGGGTCGAGTGATCTATAAAGAACGTACCATTTGACGGTATTCTCTGACCTCTGGCCGGCAAAGCTATCAAAACGATGACTAGCCCTGATTTCTGCACGAATCCTGTCTTGCGCCTGCTCCTCGGGCTCGTCGTGACGCCCTAAAGACGACAGTTACTCCAACTGAGACAGCATACAATTGAATTTATAATGTACTGTTAGGATTCCAAATGCCTGTTACCGCATCAAGCGGTGAGTGCGCAAGGAACGCTCAACAGCAAGAATAAACAGACCTATGACCTCTTCCCGGGCGTGTTTGACACCCTTCTCAACCAACTGGGCGGCACCCTTGAACACGCTCATTCCTTGTGATTGTGTTTGAGCCGCTTGCTGAGCTATAGGAGATTCCGAAAGTGCTTCAAGGGGGTTTGAGTTGAGTACTTTGCTGAAGAACGACATTGGGAACGCTATCGATGAGGACCGGAAGCGAACTGACCTATTATCTGGTGCCTGTCGTGGGCGGTGTAAAGTGACCCTGGCGAGTTTCCTTTCCCGGCTTGGGTGAACGAGAGCATTTCAGATGTCCCGGCGTGCTTTCCAAATTAGGAACTCCTTCAGACCGATACGTCGCACTCTCCTGTCGGCTGGTGCTCTCGAGGTTTATCAGGTAGCTGGTTTACTTGCTTTACAACCCCACTACGTTTCGATGTAATGATATGTGAATGTGTGCCAGCCCCTGTATATTTAACAACCTCAGCGGATCAATGCCGACTGGTCGACCGATATATAATTGCCGACCCAAGCCGAAGCCTCCGCCGGCCTCCATTCTATCACTCCACTTTAGCCAACGCCACTGTATTTCAGGCCCCTTATTCGGAAGCCATGACGCCGCTGCCGCCCTTGTTCTCCTCAATAGATGTCACATAATAATATCTTTCACAGGTCGCGTGTCCAATTCTCACTGTAGTATCCAGCCAAGTATTACAAAATTGATTGACGTGTGATTCTCAAGTGCCGGATCTGTTTATTTGAGGTGATCTTTGAGCCTTGCACTCCTTCTAGACTCAACCTTCAGCGCCCAACCTCGGGTATGGAGGGGCCGGTACCGGACCCCTATCTCTTTCGGGGGTCGATAACAAAAGTAGTGCAAACGCTCCGGAGTACTCCAGTAGCGTCGATGTCCACTGACCCTTATTACTCAACCTGTACCGCGGTTCAAAGCTTATCCCTGTGCAGGTCCACAAACTCGTGGCTTAGCCCGATCACCCGTCAATATCCGCAGTAGGGTCGTAATTGGAAGACCGAACCAGCGAACCTGGTAATAACTTATAAGAGCGGAGCCCTGATGGTCCCTATACACAATGTCAACTACACTCAACGTCGATAATACAGAAGGGACAATAGTACAACTGGAACTCCTGAAGAACGAACAATGAAATGGGTGCCAGATTAGTTTTCATAATCCCAGTCCACCTTAACCCTTCCACCGGGTGACTGAGGCAAAGTTGATGATCTCACGTCCGGGGCGCTCCCATACTTCCCTCCCTCACCTCGTGAGTCTGTGTAACTTGTTACAGTGGTGTGGATATTGATTGCATTGTGTAACTGGACTGACGTTCCAGCTGAGCGGACGGATTGTGAAGGAGGAGATGTCACTTGGCCACGATCGATGCGAGTGATTATGAGGTTAAACGTTATACCCTACCACAAGTCAGAATGTATTTCGAGCTTTAGAACAAGCCTATAGGACTTACGATGATTTGGACGATCTAAAGCAACATACCACAATCAGTACTATCATCCCCAAGTGGCCCTCGGAGAGTACTCACCGCGTCCGAAACGCCATACTGCGCATTATTGCCCGCGATGTACGAGCAAAAAAGAATGATAACGGAAATCGTATACGCCAATCCTGTCTCTATCAGGAGGCGCACGACATCGTCCAGTGGGCTCGAAGCGGTTTGGACTGTCCTGTGTTTTACTTCATTACGAATGCTCCGTATCCGCCAGACCATCAGGGCTATCACACATCAGCACGATTCTCGAAGGAGAACAGGAAGGGAGATATTGGCGCACAAGTAGTGAGGACGTTCATGGCCAGGGTTAGGGTAAGCATGCTGGTAATAAAAGGGACCAGCATATGTGCCTCGAGGAGGTCGTCATTTTCCTTGATGGTGGCTTCGTAGTAAACCGTCATGATACCACACGCTAGGTGAGATTAGTATATATTCCCTTGACGGCATACCGATCAAAACTTACCTAGAGTCCCAATCCACAGCAGCATAGATGGCGCAACTACCAGCCATCGCCTATTGTAGATTATCCAGCACCGATAAATCTATAGCAAGGTTTGAATTGGCCCAATCTTTAGCATACCGTCATCCCAAAACGTTAACCCACCAGAATACAATCCCCGATAAATGTCTGTGCCACGTAACACGCCATTCCCATTACATTAATCCAATTCGACGTATCCTTAAAATCTTCCACGGGATCTTGATTACTGTTGATAAACACCTCCAGATTATGTCGGAGGTGGAAAGCTACATCCAAACTCGCGATTATGAACATGAGCACTGCTGCCAGCAGCATCAGGCGTTTTCTGCTGTTCCAAGGATTGAAATGCCCCCCAGGTAGTACAAGCGCCTTCAAACAAGTCAGGAAAGTAACTAGAAAGATGCCTGGATCGAGAAGAGCGCAGTGCAACCACAAGTCAACAGTGAACGAAAAATACCGCTTCGTGAGGATACGTACTACAGTAAAAGTAACGGACGCGAACACAGCACCGTCGCCATCGCTTTAGGACAGATATGGTCGTAAGAGAAAGGACGCACCCATAAAATACACTTTCCATGAACAGCCCGACTATCTGCGCCTCATCAATAGGGAACGACTGCAAGCTACTTGTCGGCGACATGTAGTAAGTTCAACGCTTGGATGCTCTGGGGAACGTGGGTGGGAAGGGAACCTAGCATTCAACCCAGAATACGAAGACGCAATGTTAAGAACCCAGCCCACTATGGTCCGCACGTGCAGTCGATATATAAAAATCAAAGATGTGAAACCGTGTGCTCAAGGACGTGCAGGCCCTTGATCTCAACCCCCCAAAACGGTATAGTCTCGGAGGCATGCGTTCAGATGATGGGCGGAACCGTCCCCGTAGGTGTGGGTATGTGGGTGTGGTATGGATAAAGGTCTACGCGAACCCATATAATTGGCTTCTCATAGCCGTCTGGCATGTGTGTCGTTGCCACAATCAGATATTGATCTATGCTAGTGGCGATATGGGGTAACTTATGGTGCTCTGTCACCTCGGAATGTGGGTATTAAACGGTAGAGTCCTGTGATACGTTCTGCCATCTTGTTATGATGAAGCATTAAAGATGGGAGTTGAGGAGGTGGGATGGGGCGCGTTTATTGAAGGTCCACGTTTGGTGCACTGAAAGCACGGTAACTTCAGGGTTCGACAGATTCGACGGGTGGGTTTGATGTTAGTGAGATGTATCATCACTTCCGTGAGGGAACAGCTGGTGGGTTGAGCCTAACCTCTATGGGAGCCACAGGCGAACAGTGACAGGACTACCTGGGCGTTATCATGTAATGAAATTAGCGGGGGCGTCGGAGGGCCGTAGGAGAAATCACGACTACTTTACTTGTCAGAACTCCAGTGGTATGGTTTGCGGAGCAAAGTTGAAGCCTGAGAAACAAGACCGAGAGACCCGTAGAGATTGACGCCTCCCAGCTATCCTGTGTTTCATTCTCCTCACCCCGCCTTTGCGCCCTCATTTCAACCCACGGTTTATACGGGCCGCTGACACCCAGACGTCAAGCCGTGGTACCCTCAGCCCAAGCACATATGGGATGTTCAGGAAGCGCTCATCATCACTTCCTGGTCGCCCTTAGTAACCTCTAGAGGGAAATCGGCGGATCGAAATTGACAACATACCATTTTTTGATGTTGATTACCGCACCTCCCATTTTCTCTCAGCAGTCAGTAGAGACAGAAAGGACGGCAAGGCAATCATCAACTTCCTTTCCCCGTGGCAACTCCGTTATTACGCGATAAATACAAGATGTCATCCCGCGATCCTCGCTCTTCCTCTCGGGACCAGTTCAACCAATATTATGGATTGAGGGCTAGTCGTGGTCAAGGGATGATCGATGAGAGGCCACCGGCACTGGTGTCAACGTCAACAACCGCTTCACTAACCACGTGATACCTCACTTTCCCACAACTTTCACACACATATTCATGCCTCGTCCAGATAATACAGTAATGCCATATGGCTTCTGTGAAGCCATCAAAATTATGCCAAGTCATACCTCGTGCTACGAAGCTCAAGCATGGCTCTTGACATATTTTTGTCCCTGACTCGTCCGCGTTCGGCGCTGACGCTGCAAATTTACTTGGTTCGGGGAATTTCGCAACTTCAACCTAGCCACCGATGGCGAATACGAACGTCAAAAGCATGACATCCTGACCGATACGGATACCGTACGCAATTAACACGGCACCGTCATCGTCACAAAGCAACAGTATCCTGATGTGAACGAGCATCATCTCGTCCTGCAGTCTTCATGTACCATTGATACCCTGAAGCGTAGCTGTTCCAAGTATTCATGCACAGCCGACATTGTAGGGGATCTCAGTCATCAAAATGACAATTAGGACCCCAGACCAATATGGTACATATTAAATGCGAATCGCAACGCATAAAAAAGACTCGCGATGAACAAATAGAAGCATCTGCATAGACTTGTTACTTGATCAAATTAGACTTAGTATTAATTCTATAATAACATAATGACTGATAATAAGGGCACTGGGATCTAACAATAGCGTCCGAGTCTGCCGAGTGACGCAGGAGGGGCGGTGATGAAGACAACAGTGTAAGACATGAAGCTTACTATCTGTTAATACAATGCAACAAGTCTGGTTGATTGAAGAAAAATGAACCAGGTCGAATTGTTCATGGGTGTGGTGCCCAACCTCACGAACTGGTGTTGACTGACGAAGTGCCAGCTGAGGTACCGTTCGCGGATGTAACCGCGGGTACAGGCGAACAAGTGATGGGGTTTGCGACCCCTGCTGGAGGTGGCACAAGTGACGTATCTAAAGTTGGGATATAATGCCGAATATGCTCTGGAACAAGTTCCAGTGGTAAGCGTGCAATAGTATCAAGGGGCGCTCTCTTCGCGAGTGCCAACAGATTTAGTCGCAGGTTGCGCAGTGTTTGGTCTTCTGGTACCTCTGGTGCCGGATGTTTGGTGGTCGCAGACACTGAGTCCTTCTCGTCAACGCTATCGGTTTCTTCTGAGGTATCAGAAGGTGGTGTGGCTTGGCGAGCATCGGCAGCACCGTCGTCGGATGCCAGGCTCGACCCAGCACTAACGCGCTGGTTAAGTTCCACGATTACGTCTGCTACGTATTCCAGAACCTCAGCCAACTCCTCTGGGCCTTCCATCTCAAACTCAGCGGCATTGGTGACTGAATTTGCACCGATGTCCAACTCTGGCTTCTGCACCTCCTCCTCTACATCCATTGCATCATCCTCTGTGGGTATCTTGATTCGTTTATGGCCCAAAGAATCTGCCTTCCCCTGCATCTCCTTCCGTTTCGCTCTCAGTCCCTTCCCAGCCCACTCTTCTTCGCTTAGGAATAGCTCCTCAGGTTTGCTTATAAGCGCACTCATGTCGATCTTCTGAAGTTTAATTTGCAGCAGTGCTTGAAGAGCGATTGAGGCATGGGGAGCGAGATGTAGCGATGTCGCAGTCTGCACCGCTACAACCGAGTCGGTCTCGAGTTTGGCAAGTGGGTTGAGGGCGAGTACACGCAGTTGCTCTGCAGTTTCGCGTAATAGTGAATGTCGACCTTCTGTAAGCTCATCTACGAGGTTTTGTACGTGTTCACCTAAAGACATCCCAAGTCCCAGTTCTGATGGTGGATAGATCGATCGGGGCTGAAACAATTGTCAATTTGCAGCGCAGGAATGAAGGTAGTTTGATAACTCACTTCCGTCAAATCTACACTCGCAAACTCAGCCAAACTCCGAACGTATGCGAGGCCATCAACACCGCCGTAAACCATGTCCCGAATATACTCATCTGCCTCGCTCGCACGCTGAGATGTAAAATATTCCCTCGCAGCAGGGGTCGAACCTCGTATGTATGCAGTGACCACAGCGTCTTCAGATGAGGCTGCCTGCTCTGATGTTTCCTCCGAATCCAGGCTTTCTCTTATGAGGTTCATCACTGCTTTCTCCTCCTCTCCGTCCTTCAGAACGCCGGGTGCAACTCCTCGTTTCCTCATCTCCTCTGAGAGCGCTCCAGCGAGAACCGCAAACGAACCAAAATCAGCGGGATGAGCCTCGCGTCCGATTTGCCATGACGGTTCATCCACTTCAAAATCTTCCGCGTTGTCCCTAGCTTTCCGACCCACAGGATTACGAACAATATGCCAATGTCGTCGTTTTGAATATGTCGTGGCCAATGGTACTTCGAGATTAATAGACGGTGAGGGATCATAATTTAGTGGAAAACTGATAGTAGATGGGAAAGATGTCGGTGCCCGGAGGTCTTGTAATGATGCGTGTGTTGTGCCAAGTTCAGGTTGAGGTGTAGAGTTTTCCGACACAGATTGTGTTTGCGATGGTGTTGGTTGGATTGACGATGGGAGGGGTATAGAGAACGGTGGGTATATCGGCACCAGATGAGGTCGAGTGAGAGGATCTGGGGCGAGTGCGGATAGGACGGAAAAAGGGTCCTCCACTGCGAGGTCATATTAGCGACAATTCTACCAGAGGGGGGGAAAGTAGTATACCTTCGGAATAATCTAGGCTTCCGTCGGGTAGATATGGAGGTCCCTCTTTCTCGAATCGTAGTCGTTCCTTCTTGGTCTTATAGCGCTTGCCTATAGATTGTGAGCCAGATGTCCTGGCTGCGGTTGACAGTCCCACCTTTCAGCTTCAGGGCCACCATGATTTTCGCCCAATCCGAGCATGGTGGAAAAGTCCCAAGACCATCCTTCGAGCCAGGTAACCTCCCTTCACTATCAATCGACTCGGAAACGGTCGTCGGTGCAGCACCCTTCTTATAAGGTCCCCGAGGGCCTCGCCTCCCGCTTGTCTGTTGTACCTGTGACGTAACAGAGGGGGATCGGCCATTGACTGCAATTTCGTCAGGCGGAATAGAAAAAGGCGGGTTTTCTTCGTCATCATCATCGATGTTGACCGCAGTGTCTTCATCCCTCTCAATATCGATATTCCAGTCTGTTTCGTACTGAATCACCGTTGACGAAGCTTTGGCAATATGGTCTAGGGCCCATGCCTCTATTCTATCTGCTTCGGTATGATAGATTGTGCCAGGAGGGTTGAAGGTTTTGGCATTGCCTGTCACAAGTTTTAAATCACTCTAGAGGGACAGATTCAGCCAGAGGCCATGAACATTAGGCTTAGACGCACAGCAAAATCTTCCAGAGACCGATACTTCCCCCGGCTGACCTTTTTGGTCATGGTGCCAAGATCCATAGGGCGGTTTATAACCTCTAGATAACCAGGTACTTGCTTCTGATCCACAGGTTGCAAGAAAAACGCATAATCATCTTTCCTGAGGTAGAGTTTTCAGTGAGATTATCGTTCGAAACACAATAACGCGTACTTTTTGATTTGCTGTATAAGTTTGGTGAGAACCTCTTTCAAAGGTTTCAATTTCACCGGTCTGGGCCCCTTCTTCTCCGGGACTTCGACATCAACGGCAGGCGACTGCGGGATGGAGTCAGTGTGGTTAGATTTTTTGTTGACTTTAGCTGCTTTGAGGTTCTTAAGGGATGGGAGGACGAGAGTAAGGCCAGATCTTGTTGTAGTTGGTTTTGAAGGTGCTTCTGGGCTGTGGGAGAAGGAGGATGAGGGGAGAGATCCATCCATTGGACTTGCGCTCAGGTGTCTTTCTGTCCGCAGAGCTGCTTAGCTAATCCAGTCTGGGTTGAGCTGGCTGCATACCACGTGACCCTGGGCAACTTCGCTGGCCGGCGCCACGAAGTCTAAAAGTGTATCTGATCCTTACTTGTTTCTCGACAACACCCCTTCATCACGAGTGGGATGCGCGCAAAGAGAATATAGCTCCTATGATCTTATTCTGGCACAATGCAAGCCGTGCGCCCAACAACTGGCAGAGACTGATGGACCGCCCCCATCGACGGATCTTTGAATCGAGCAACTAGATCTCCACAACAGTTTTGCGTGTATCCTCCGAAATTTTTATGACGGAATACTGGGCAAACTTTCATATGCAAATTTCGATTACCTCTGGAGCCGACCACCTTAGTCACTCGATCTGAAAGAACTTGGTTACGACCTCATTTACCTTCGTCTTTATTAAGATCCAGCCACACTCCGCAGGCCATAAGGACCTCGGAATCCGTGTATATTTTTCCTCTGTGGGTGTTGTAGCCAAGCGACAATGTCTTCTCTTGAGGGGCGCATGTCCGCCCAATGACCCACCTCGCTTATTTGAGCGAAATCCGGGTCAATTCGACGGACTACTGAGCCTTGGCGTCGTCTTCGATTAGAGCTCTTACACCGTCGTTACACGTGGCTCCCTGATCATACCCTCGTGGCAGTAGCAAGTCGAAAAATGCCATTGGAAATCTATTCAGACGCAATTATCACACGCAGCTGTGGTTCGCATCTCCACTTTTTCTTTCGGGTTTCCTTTTCCACACCTGCATCCTGACCTTCCAAGCTTCTTCAGGCATCCAAATTCTGAGTTTGCACTTATGTCAGCACCCATCTTGCTTCTCTGAGATCCAAAATTCCAGAACACTGGGTTTTAAATTCCATAGCCCTGACATTCGCCAAAATGTGACCATCGGTTTCGGCATTGCGTCAGCTGAAACCAGAGCCTTGTAATATCCACACAGCTCACTATGTGCCCCGTAGCGAGGGAGGAGCGAGTGCAACAGAGAGCGTGCAACGAGGTTGAAGCGTGTCTACTGGGTTCATCGACGGGGTTTATTAGTTCCTAGTAAGAAGCTTCTCTTCCTTTGCAATTCCAGCCCACAGTCCCTTGTGTGGCAGAAGCATCTATTTTCGTGCACAGCAACCAGGTCACAAACATTAGCATTAGTGCACCGAAACCGCGGCCAGGGCATCCGGTTTCTGGCGGATGTAATGCCGACTACGTCTCTGTGTCTTCCTTCGTGAGACACCACATATGGTTTATGGTTTTTGTGACTTCCCTAGCTGGTCCGCGGTTCACCTTCGCTCATACCGGCAGATCTACGATTCTAATGTAGTACCGTTTCCGAACGGAAAACTACTTCTTCAGGCTGAAAACCGACTTTCCAAGATTAGGGTACCTCGCTTGGCTCAGCCTGGGTCCCGAACCGGTCCAAGATGGTGATGGCACGTATTGAATGTAACTATGAATACGCTCGACTACACCCTTGTGTGTGTAATTTCAGTCTGTGTCATTGACGAACCTTCAGGGTCGGAAAACAACATATCATCCGGATAGTAACCCATATTATCGTTGCTACGAATACTCGGCATGACCCAAGCTTCACTGCGGAGGAACGGCGATTGTAACTATCTCAACGCTCTTGTCAAAGAGATATACATACAGCCTGGAACCAAAGAAACTTCTGTTTTGCTTTCAACGAATTGCTTCATTATGAACGTAGCCGATCGTTAATTAGTTCAATTACCTCGGGGGTGTGCATGTGTGCAGCCGTTTTCCCGTTCGAGGTCACATATTCATTTAATGCCTCCGTGCGTCGACTAGAATTCACTTTTTAACGTATCCGTATCCAGAAACTTAGTGACAAGCATCATTTCCGTGGCACCAATGACTATTTCCCCGAATCACCGCTCTTGGATGAACACAAATACGACCCAAGGCCCCCAAGCGCCGTCGGTGCTGTCTGTCTGGGACCATATGTTGGGCGCGAATTCGGTATGGTGGATTATGCGGGCGCTATTATAAAGCCTGACGGCCCCTCGCGGCAGGCCAACGAACGGCGCCGCTCGTAGGTGAAAGGCTGGAACCTGAAATCAATTCAACCTTGCCTATTTCCGGAGGCGTGACGTTCTGTGAGAACCTGCAATGTGACTGTATGTGACAACGGGCATCTTCGTCGTTGCCTTCTTCGGTGTTCGTTGCTGCTTTACAGGGCAAAGTGCTATGCACGGCCAGCAACCGTCGCCTGAAAATCGACAGACTAGAAATATGACCAAGGTGATAGCGTCATGAACAAGGACACGTATCCATTTTGAGCTGGGAATTGCACAACTCGATGATGGATCACGCGTCCCTGTAACCGGGAAGCTGATATCTTGCTCGATCAGCCTAGATCTCGATAGATTCTGAATAGTGGTTCGGTCCTCTAACGTTATCAAACCGGTTGGTAACATGCCTGCATCTCGCTCGGCTCTCTCCCAACGGCAACGGTCTGTATATGATCCTCTTTCCGACGCTCTACCCTGGCTTCTTTCGCAGAGCTTCCTACATATCTCGCTGTCTCCCTACAGCGTTGTCGTCTCGATGCTTTGAGACTGCATCGAAGGCCGGTTTTATTTTTGCTGTTTTTCAGCTGGATGTCCGGTTCACGCCCTCATTCCCCCTCCCCTAATTCTCCTCTCATTAATCCCTCCCCGGACTCGACGACTTCACGAACGTACAGATATACCGAAAATACTTCTAATATTTTTATAGAGGGGTCCCAGCAAGAGCCCCAGCAACCCACTGCCTCGACATCCACAGCCTCTCATTCATACGCACCACACCAGCAGGTGCCGCGGCCTGGGTTCAAAAGGCCTTCTTCCGCCGATCCTCAAGAGGAAAGCCCACCCATGGCGAAGCGTCTGCGAAGATTATCGCCAGCACCCAAGCAAGAAGAGTTGCATGAGCGGATGAGTCCATCATCGGATTCTCATGACCCGGACAATGAACAAAGCGACTCGAAAGGAAAACGCCCAAAGCGACACACACCAGAGGCTCCACCCGTCAAGAAAAAGCGGACACGCACTCTTACAACACCCCACCAGGCTGCAGTTCTTCACGCGCTATTGGCACAGGTGAGGCTCGGCTGGTACTACCCAGCTTTTAAGAGGTAATATCGTTGACAACCCATCCTAGTCACGATTTCCAACGACAGCTATGAGGGAGGAAGTTGGTCGCTCTATCGGTTTGAGCGCCCGTAAAGTGCAGGCAAGTCCCTCAATACCCCATGTCTCCTTTGCCCGATTAATTGATGTCATTTGCCAAATAGATTTGGTTCCAGGTGCTCCCCATAAATTAAATGCTTCCGTTTCCATTAACTGTTAATCTACAATTTTAACAGAACCAGAGGCAGAAAGCAAGACGGCCTCGCAAGGAGCCAGATGAATCGGCACCCCTTCCTCCGAGATATGGTCCATTCCCAGCATATCCCCCTCAAGCCCATTCCAGTACCTTTCCCGTGATGCCAGGACCTAGCCCTCCACCGAATCCTCAGTTGTTACCGATCACATATAATGCGCCAGTCCAACAGCCTTATGGTCGCTCTCATTTTCCTCCTGATCCTACAGGCAGTAATCAATCGACGGAGTCACCAAACCGACTCCTTGGGCCTGGGGTACCAGGTGCTGACATATACGGCTCTACCTATCGTGGACAGTCTCGTGGTCAGAGGGACACAGCTACATCACAAGACACTCCCAGTGGCACGCCTTACTCATCTGGGTCTTCGTCCCAAGTGTACAGCCCGCGGTTTGGTTTCCAACCGCCAATCCCCAGACCCGCAGCTCCTCCTGGGCCCGTGTACGATCAAAACTTTAATCGGACCTTACCCCCTTTATCCTTTGACTCCGCCCGTCCTCCTTCCGGAGACACTATTGTGTCCGGGGGTCTGCAGCTTCAATCACCTTTAATCACACTTGTCCCTCCTGAGTCTTCCCGTCCGCGTCCAGGATCATCGACTTCTCCACAGGTATCACACTTCGTTCCCCAACCTCCTGATGTTCACGGCCATTCCCGCGTCGTTCTTCCACCTCCATTCACACTCCAGCCTCAACCACGCTGGGACGAATCGTCGTTCTCAGCTAGTCTACGACCTGCTGTGTTTACGAGGCCGCGTACAGGATCACAGACGACAAGGGGCAGCTCTTCCTCACCCGTTGCTCATCAGTTAGAGTCAGCCTTGTCGCACCGTGATTCTCTGGATACTGTGGATCCATCAGCCGCTCACGAGTTGTCTCCAACTCCGCCCGCCCCTGGAGCGGCATCTGCACCCCCGATTCGCGGTGGACGATACGATCCTGTTCGTGCGACTTTCATACCGTACTCAGCTGCAGTAGATTCATCTCCGACTCCTTCTCCGCCTGTGCAAGGGAATCTGGCTGATGATCCAGATGATGCTCAAACGCCTTCTCGCGAAGAACCTTGACGTACCAGATCTTTCTTTCCTATCCAATTCATTCTTTTTGTCTGCCAGTGGAATAAGTTTCCTCACGCCTTTTGACGAACAGCTCAACGCCGGTACCTTCAAGTATCTAAAAACGTCTCGTTCATTCCTTTTGAAACCTTACCTCAGTCCTTCTTTACTCTTCACTGAACTCTACAATAGTCTTAATTCTCGCAACCAGTACCAACACACTCTCTTAATTGCGTGTATTTTTCTTGCCACTCGTTAAACCCATCTGTATTGTTCGGCCTTTCTTCCTTCGCTCCTTTCAAACTGCTTTTTGTTTCCAGCTGTGATAATGCGGAGGCACTTTACCGATATATCTATCCTACTTTATTGTGACGAATCTAAACGTTTATATCTAATATTATCAATTGCGCTGCCGGAATTCTACAGAAACAGATAGATACAATGGCACCATACCAACCCCACTTAGAAATAGCAAACACTACCTATGTGGTACTCTTAACTCGATCCCACAGTTATCCAGTCATCTGTTTCTCTGCAACCAGCTTGACTCGCAATCGCATCCGCGCCCTCAGCCTTGCTTCCAACGCAGCGGTATCCACATCGGTATTTTCAGATGCGTGGTCTAGACTTTCGCCATCAGAATCACGACAATCCCACATCGATCGTTCGGGTCCCCCACTGACATCCTTTGGAGAGTTCCTGTCCATCGCTGACGTAGGGACCATGCCCTCCGCATTCATAGGAGGGCCAACTGGAGAACTTTGCCGCTCTTGGGCTTCTTTGACACCTATGCTCGCGTTTTGCGAACCCGGAGCTTCGCGAGCTTGTTTTTTCTCTTCGTCTAAGCGAGACAGCAACTTCGACCGTAAGTCCGACCGAAGGGATTCTCTGTCACTCTGATGCATCATGATTGGAGCGGAATTAAGCGGGCCGTGGGTATGTATGGGGACTGTCATCACAGATGCAGGGCGTGGAGTCGATCCCACGTGTGGTGTGTCAATCTGCGGCTGTGCTTCTATTTTACGTGAGCTGTGGTAGAAACCCTTCCCAAGTGTGAAAAATTCGTACCTTTGCCGTCTTGAACGTTATTTATGTGACCGCGCTCCGACACTTGTATCGGCACGTTGATTGGAAAAACAGCGGTCGATTTCGTAGGATCTTCATTGCGCGATTCCCGGGGGGGTGCACTTGCCAGCATCAACTTTGAACCTTCGACTGGTGGGGTTTCCATTGTTGCGAGGGTTGGCACTATATCTATGGTTAGCCCGGATTCGTCCTGGTGACCGTCATTAAGGCCTGATGGTCGTTGCTGGGCCGAGTATGTCAATTCACTGACCACAAAGTCAGGCGCGCTAGAAGTCGAGGCATGGGTGTTGGGGACCGCTTCGTCTTTGATGGGATATACGTTTGATGTAACTGGTAGGTCTATCTTTGATATTGTTACAAGTGTTGGATTCCCAAGATGATGATCGCCAACCTGATGTGAATCTGTGGCGCCCCAATGAACAGGGTGTTCGTCAGCCAGATTGGTCACCGGGTCTGATAGACGTTGAAGGAGAGGTACACGCTGATGGACACTCTGATAATGAGAACTTGTTCTCGGGGGCGTGTGGAGCGGCGGCGTGGTATTTTCCCACCGAGTTGACCGTACTATTGACGCGCCATATCGAAGATGGGCTCGTACGGATTCAACAAGCGATTTCGGACGGGGTGGTCTCAGGGTATGAGATTCGTTCTCGAGCCCGGGGGTCTGGGGGGTCGCACAGGCTACGTCCCGGGTTGCGCCGTTGAATAATAGAGTCAAGTCATATTCTTCTACCTTCTGCTCTCCCTTGAAGGGGGAGTCAGGTATCCCTGGACTCCTCGGGGGACTAGATACGGGATTGTTGACTGGAAATGCATTGCTAGTAAAATCGTTAGTATCAAGATAGTGCAAGTGCTGGCCTCTGTACCCAGAGACCATTCCGTTCTAGTGTAGTTGATCAGTCAATACGAGATTGATATCACAAGTGATGATCAAAATTTACACACCTCCCTTTCTTTTCCCTTCCTGGAACTGCCAGAGAGTGTAGAGCTCTTCCCGTCACCAATTTTGTCATGCGAGTCACCGCACCGATTACTGTAGTCCTCCTGCGGAGTCCTGGAAGTCCGCTTATACTTGAGTTAATTCTTCTGAATTAATCTAGCCTCCGCTAACCTCAATATTGGTGTTTCCGCTTCTTCATTTTCGTCCCCAGATTTTGTATGTCCAAGACTCGGTGAGAGAGGGCCACCTGAGCGGTGCTGACGCTGGATCTTTCTGTCCCGCTCGCGTAAGGAGGGTCCACTGTGTTCCGCAGGGTGAGGTGATGAGGGCGAATGCAACCGGCGTTGATCCCGAGGCACATATCTCTCGGGAGATTTTGTACACCGTCGGGCCCCCTGGCGCCGCGTTCGAGGGGGCTGTGAAAGATTGCGCGGGCGGTCATACTGTGCGAGATGGTACGAGAGGAGAAAATAATAATTAACGTGGGTACGTACCTGCACTATGTCGTCGTATACAAAAAGGTCCCGATAGGGCGATCGAACATAAGAATAAACCTCTAGTATAGGATGAAACCACTTCTCCGCATGACAGTTGCATGATATGACTCACCATGGGCAAAATGCTCTGCATTGACATGGCGATTTCCCGGCTCATAAAGGATATCCATGTCCAGAAACTCGGCCAGCAGTTTTACCGCCGACTCCGAACGTATATCAATAGCCTTCATCAAGGATATAATGAGGTTTGTTAGAAACTGAATGAATGAGTCGGCAGGCTGTCAAGATATTGCGTCATGTGGCACACACCTCCACATCGAGACCTTGCCAAACTTGAAGTTCTCGGCGCAGAAAAGTCGTGGTTCGTGATATAAGATCTGGAGAAGCTGCGAACTGCGCAGGCGTAGGATATGGGCGGTACTTCGTAAACGAGTTAGACGCGACGTGCTAACGTGACTTGCGTTAGACCTGAGATTTCGAGAATCAAATTGTTGGAAACTCCTTGGCAGAAGGGTACACACCTTAGCATACAGGTCGTGTTTATAGATCCACCTTCGGGTGGCAATGGATAGTTCGAGCTTATTTTGCTCATCTAGCTCCTCACAACGACGCCGTTCGCGTTCGCGATCTCTTCTCCTGCGGAGGGCTACATTCCGCGCCTCTATGGCCGCAGTAGTTTGTGGAGGTAGAAGCAACTGCGGAGAATTTGACCTTAAAGGGGCGAGATGATGTTTGCGGTAGTCAAAGCGAGACCGAATGTCATGGATCACATATTCTCCAATGTTTTGCGCACAAAGGGGACAGCGACGTGATTGATCTGGTCGAGATTGTTTTAGCCTATTTCCAAAAATATATGAAACGTACCCGTCCAGATAATCAAGCAGTCAAAACAGAATTCATGGGAGCAGGCCGGGATGACTGTACGGTCCTCCATGGGCTGCAGGCAGATACTGCAGTTATTTTCCGAATCCTCATCGTAATCCTCAGCTTCGGGAGTGTGTGCATAATCATGTTCCGTCAACTTAACTTTCTTCTTGGGTGGGCTTGCGGACGGTGAGTCCAACATGCTGGTGGGTTGGCAAGCCGTTCAGTTAGCAGTCGCGGTATGATAGAAAAGGTGATTATATAAGCAGTGATATTCCTACATGACGTCAGGTAAGCTGCTCTTCCACAACTTCGATTCAATCCTTAGTCATGTCTAAAGCAGCTACAGCTGCAAAGCGTGTGCTCGTATTGGCAGGTGAGCTAAATCTTTGTATCCGTACACTAGTGAATGGACTGCCTGTGCAGGCGTGGGTAATGCTGCGGGCACTGGCGCAGCCGTCGCGTGGGTCTTCAAATTAGCCCCCGGTACAAATATCTCACCGATGACTAGACGCCGTTTTTCGAAAGAAGGGTATAGTATTGCTCTGTTGGCCCGACAAGGAAAAGCGCTCCACCATCTAGAAGACGAGATCAACACTTCCGGAGGGCATGTGAGTCCTGCCTACGATTTAGATACTTGTTTGATTAATTGATCCCGTTTTTCTCAAGGCGGCAGCATTTCCATTACTGTCGTACTCTCATGATGACATCTCCTCGACTTGGATTTCGTTACGAGAGAAATTCTCTGCCCCAGAATACAACATTCACGCCGCTGTCTTCAACGCTGGACAACCTGTCTTCAAACCGTTCCTGGAGATTACGCCAGAAGAAATACAGAACAGCTTAGAAGTCAGCATTTCAGCAGCCTTTGCTTTCTCCCGTGGTGCCATCTTAGCCTTCAAAGACAATAATGTCGAAGAACCCCTGGGAAAGCGAGGGACGCTGATATTCACAGGAGCAACAGCGAGCCTACGGGGAAACACAACGACAAGTCTACTTGCCGCCGGTAAATTTGGTGCAAGAGCTCTTTCCCAGAGCTTAGCAAAAGAATTTGGAAAGGATAACATTCATGTATGAGTTTTTCCTCTATCTGGGATCTCAAACTCACCAGTTCACAGGTTTCCAATGTATGTGATTCTCCGACTTAATAAGATTTCTTCTAAAGTCCTATCCGAAACCTTATCGAAGGTCATCATCGACGGAAGTGAGAACGATGTTCTTCGTATACAAGTCTCCATTTTGAGGTATATTCTCTCTAGCCATTTTGACCGACCGTACCCGTCAAATGCTGGGTCAGAAAAACGAACAGTTCGAAACCAACGCGAACATCCGCCTCAACCCCGAGAGTATTGCAGAAGTATGTCCTTCTCATGCCTTGTTCTCGGGCTCCGGTATCTAAATGAATTTCCCCTTCTAGACGTTTGTATATTTGACCAGGCAAGACCGCTCCGCTTGGACATGGGAATTAGATTGTGCGTTGATCTATCGTATCCAATAGAACCTTAGCTGAAACAGGCTTCTAGTACGGCCGGCACACGAAAACTGGTGAAACTGCATTTTGATGATACATTAACTGTCGCAAACTATTCCCAGAACATCGATCTGGTGCATTCACATACTACTTTTCACCACTTCTCATGAGCAGGACGCACTACAATAATGTTTGACGATACTGCTTTCTATAAACAATGAAGGAACTCACAATCCAACTCCCATGTCCATGCAGATCTATCCTGCCTCACAAGATACAGATATGACTAAAATCCGCCGTGAGAGTTACGTTTACCTGGGGGGAACACACTCACATTCGCGATGCTTTCCGCGTTTAGTCTAACATCTTCATTCTGTTCCCATGTAGGATCTTCTGAATACCTCTCACGAGTCCGATCAGTCAGAATTACTGAGCACTAGTGAGTACGGAAATGATTTAGCTCAATGGCATGTTCTTACGGCCGTCAATGATGACCTGTTAAGGTGTGTTTCTGGGTCATCAATCATTACTTTTGATGAAGGGAGTCCCAACTCACATGTGCGACCTAGCGCCACAAGATTCAATGAGATGCAGTACAAACGTAAGCGATGACTCACATGAATATTCTCTTTGCCAAATTCCTTGTTCAAGCTCTGAGACAAGGCCCTCAACGCGAACTTTCCAGAAGCAAATGCACTGGTGAACACATTTCCCCTAAGGCTTGCGGTAGCCCCTGTAAAAATCAACGCTCCTCGCTTGCCAGCGCCCACCTCAATTTCGTTTTCTTTGAAGGTGAGAACGGCCTGCCTGGCAAAGGCAAAAGTAGCGACGATGTTGACCTGTGTCGACTGCTCGACGTCCTCTGGCGTGACATCCAGAAACTTCTTGAATGCACCATGGCCAGCATTCCAAACGCCGACTCTGATCTCGTATGAGGGCTTCGTGAACCGCTGTTTGATAGATGTCCACGCGGCCACCATAGCATCGGCCGAATAAGATGGTAGCGGAAAAGCTACAGCCTACAAATGAAGTGAACAATGTCGGATCAGAGATCAGGCCTCAGAACTGGAGGACTTGAACATTATCAAACTCCACCGACGAGCCTTACAGTCATCGAGGCTGCGATGGAACATAGCGAAGAGTGGAGTATCACTGACCTCGCCTCCGGATATGTTATTGATTTCCTCGGCGAGTTTGTTGAGTGCGTCTGTCTGCCGAGCTAAAATAGCAACCGCATATCCCTCCTTGGCGAAAAGGCGCCTAGACAAAGTTGTCAGATATTCTGGTTAATCAAAGGAAGCTGATGGTTACTCGGCTGAAATGCATACTCGATAACAAGGAGCACTTCGCCCGAGTCCTCGACTTACGCAACGGCACCTCCCGTTCCTGACCCATTTCCGACACCTGCACCAGGGCAATTTCGGGTCAAACGTCATCAGTAACGTTGATGGCAACAAACCTACCTGCTACGACGATGACTGCTTTAGGGGAAACCATAGTGCTGTTACCTTTTCAAAGTATTGGTGATGTACCCTTGGACTGTGAATGTGGGTGGAATTGGGAGATTCAACCTCGTTCGAGGTTTTGGATTTGCGCTCCAGGGCTTAATAAGTAGTCTTCGCGAAATCACGATGTCCTATGTCTCTTAATAAGCAAAGACTCACGTCAGCGAAAGATAGATCTGGCTTGTTCAGCCCCGATTCCCGACCCCGAGGAAGGTATCAAACGGTGCTGGAAATGTGCGAGAGTTAATGCACCCAGAAATTTCATAGAGGGGTTCGGCCATATGCATATGGATCTCTGGGGCTGCACCCATTAATCACGTAATGACGTCATACCCCTGGCACCCTCCTTGGTTTGATGAATATTTTCAAAGTGCGTAAACAATCGCAGTTTTTACATTATACTACACTGACAGTACATGTTACAGAATTCTTGTGCAAAATCAAGCTAATCAGGTGTCGGGATCAACATCTTCTCGAAGGACTCTTGGCCACCCACCTTTACCGAAGTACCAAAGCTGGTTCTTGCCTTCCCACTTACCCCATATCTCAACATCCGGACCCGCACCGTGGTTTGAAAGATCGAGACTTTTCTTGACTTCAGGAACAGAGACCCTATTAGTAGCTTCAGTAACGGCTAGCCCAGCACAAATACAATCGCGTCGTCTACCTGAACGCGCCTTCTTCATGCCAGATGTGCCAAACGTAAGGCTCTTGAGAACCAATCACCTTGGTTCCATTTTGATAGTCCCTTTTATCAGGTTGGTGACCCTCAACAACGGCATAGAGCCCAGTGGCAACATTTTGCAAGGTCCAGCCGTCCTCACGCCGTTCGAGTGTCCACTAAAGAAACAGCATCTAGAACACCGCGACAATGATGGAAAATAGGACTCTACCTTCTGATTATCGCCTCCATGCGGCCCGTACCCGATAACTATATAGTTGTTGGTGAGCCCTCGTAGAAGATCGAGGCAAGTAATGCAGCGTACTGGATCGATTGTCAGCTCCAGAAAGATCGAGTACACGTTCTGTGTTCTTGGCGTTGGTGAGCACGTAGCGGTTGCCAGACTCTATCTCGCTAACGGGCATAGTGGTGAATGATAGGACGATAACGCTCCTGGGGTGCCCAAGTTCCGCTTGAACCCCACATTTATACCGCTTCTGACCCAAAGATGAAATCATATGACGGCTACCTCAGCCACACCCCAAAGTCAGAATTGCCCAAGCTTGGATAACACGGCTTCCGGCTTCACCGACCCAATTGCTACCCATCCTTAGCGGTATCCTATCTATTCGTGTCGTCTCGGTTTCTAGAAGACGGCAGACGAATCGAAATTCAATCAGGTGCCACTCACGTTGATCAGATATTACACACTATGTAAGTGGCATAATCGTGACTCTTCCCGATGTTCTGCAGTGGTGTATCAGCAAGTAGGTGAGAAGAGCAGAAATACTCCCTTGTCCTCATTCAACACATCGAACGATGTGTATTTTGTGATCAATTATCTCGGCTTCCAGAAGCCAAGTTGGGTGAGCAGGCGCGTTTGTCTACCCGGCAGTTTCCCGGGTTTGTGATCTATCTTTATATCATCTTTATTAATGACAGATTAAACCTATAAGTATGCAAGATTCATGGTTATCGGATCTCGAGAGGGGATTTTCCCGAGGGTCCTTGCGACATTATTCGAGGCCCAATTCTGGTGTTGTCCTGCTAAAAACGATGTAGTTGGAATCCTAAGGCTATACTTCTATGTAGTCAGTTCTTGAAGATTTCTTGGTTACGAACTGATGTTCTAGGATGATGGTTACTTGGGAAAACAGGAAACGCGCTGTCGCTTCTTGATGTTGGTCAATCTACCTCAATGGAATACAGAACGCATGCCCTAAGTCAGGCTTCCTGATTACTGATGAGATAGGATAAGGATTTAGGGTGCTTCGCGGCCAGTAGCTCACATGGTCAAGGAGATTGACGACTCGGAGAGATCCCATGCTGTCTCGGCCTCAGAAAACAGAACACCAAGTACGGATGCAGGCTCCGCCCATGGGGTCCGCAAATTAAAACCTTCCTCACTGTCTACCTTTCCTGTATGTGGGCTCGTGGGATAGAATTCAGGGATTCTCACTAAACATCTGTCTGTCAAGTAACTGCTTTGACATATCTCATGTTGAATGTATCGCGAGGCATGTCCGACTCTTCGGGATATCTGAGTGGGGCTGTGGAATCCAGTGCAACTTAAGGCTCTTTCCGAACATATATTAAATCAGTCCAATACTTAGCTCGGTGCTATTTTTCGAGTTCATCACCGCAAAGTGGAACTATCAGCAAAATCATCCAGGTTCGATTCGCCATAAATCTGAGATCTGAACCAGGAAAATCGAGCTTTTGCTGCCCCTGCATGATCCCGAAATCAAGGCACGGGAGAGCCACAAGCCAGGGTCAACATTAAGAACTCAATGGAGTTGAATGAACGATACCTCAATGATTTGGATCGCAGTTACTCTAGCACCTCCGGTAGACATCGATATCACAGCCGTAATAGTTGTAACTGATGTGATACGCTGCTGCGGGGAAACATCTACGCCAGGGTCTTGTACCCCTCCATGTTATAAAAATCGCGGGTGGAAAGCTTCTGGGCTCTGTAAGTACGTTTTGCCTGAGGCATGAATATATGAAACAACTGACCACCGTGTACTGTTAATTGAAGGGCCACCACCGATGACTCGGATCTCATATTATCTTTCCGTGGCTCCTGACTTTCACACCCGGACGGAGTACTTCTATTGACACCGCGATGCCAAACCAGTCTTACCGATATGAATTACCAGAAGAAGGATCAATGATCATGATCAGTGCTGTGCTCATTGTCAACCCGTCCAGACTGCGCCACCTGAGAAATCTTGGGATGTGAATGACAGAGTTCCCTCTTGATGCGTCGGCGAACCAAGGCCAGCGAGATAAGTTGGGAGGGCAGAAATATAAAGAATGGGGTGGGTGCGTGTGCGTGCATGGGGTTGACAAAGCCAGATCATCATACCAATTCAAACCAATTCAAACTTGATTGATTTCGTTCACTCTTTACTACAGTAAAAACGACCCCAAAAACCAAGAAGAAAGTGTTAAAGAAAAGGGAGAGCACGATCGACAGAGACCAGACACACAGACACACATATCGACGTTAAGGAAAAAAGAGAAGTTCTAGATATATATAGCATGGGTCGTAAAGATACTCTTTTAAATGTTGGCGCATACGTGCAGACAAAGTAAGGGGAGTAAGGTCCATCCGAAAGCAATTAGACGTCACGAACGTCCAAGACGGAAATGATTAAGAGCAAATCACAAATGCACAGGAGAAAAAAGGTGGCTAAGCACTTCATACAATCCCCTTAACCAACATACCCTCCAACCGACAAAACTCTGGCACAATAGCTGCATACGTCAAAAATGCATCCGTGTCGGGTTCTGCAACCTTCGCCAATCCGATTTGCGCCTCAGCATCCGACGTGGGAAGAGCTACGACCGGTGTCAATGGTGTTGGATTAGTTTGTCCTTGTCCCTGCTGCCCGCTTCCACTTCCAGCTCCAGGTAGAGATCCACCAGGAGTCGTTTGTCCATTCGACGCTGCACCGCTACCAGGTCCCGGACTAAGACTGATATTCAACCCACTCATACTAAGTGAGGTGATATCGGGTGTCGTATAGGCTGTCGATGCCGTTTTGAGCGAACTGGTGCTGGAGGAAAGTGTATCAACCGTTGGTCCTTGCGCTCTCATCCAATCACCAAATCCAGGAGGAACGTGTCCACCTGTCGCCACAATAGCCGGATCTTGTGGTACACCAACACCACTACCACCAAGTCCTGAGATACCCAGCCCATATGTCCCATTACCACTTCCAACGCCCCTATCGAGATCTTCTTCGTCCTCCTCAATCAACGTCGCTCCCACACCTGGCCTTGAACCATAAGGTGTACTTGTCCCACTATTAGCACCACTCCCTGATGCTCCACTGGTACCGGGATTCCCAATACCAGCGGCACCAGTAACTAATCCAAGTAGACCAGCCGTACCCGCACCTCCTCCTGCATTTCCCGCACTGCCAACAGAACCAGGACTCGCACCACCCACATTGGTTCTAAGTGGTACACCTCCAGTCGCAACCCACCTCTTCTGCAACAACCTCTTAATCTCATCTTCAAACACACCTAGCCCCCCTACACTCCTCTCTCGTCCCCAAACCCATCTCGCGACATATGCACCTCCTAGTGCCGCCCGCCCGGGATACCCAGACACGGGTGCATTACGATGGGGTACAATTTGCGCTGACTCGACTTGGGTGCTGGGTACGAATACGGGTGCGTTGAACGCTTCCCCGACAAGGTTAGATACGGAAGGAAAGTTGGCCGCTGCACCCGTTGATATTATACGTGCGGGGAGAGGAGAGTGATCATATGGATCAAATGAGAGACCGAGGCTTGATGGAAGGGAGGGATTGGGGGAAGTGGAGGCGGCGGAAGAGGGTGTAGAAGCACGGCCGATGAAAGGAGGTGGAGTTCCACTTTGCGCAGAAGAGCCGCTACTGGCGCTGATGGACCTTCTAGGGGAACCGAGCACTCCTGTAGCAAGCATACTGGACCATTTAACCCGGAAGGCGAGGACTTGACTCTCAATTAGACACCGGGGATTTGCTCGGAGATCCCTGAATTCATTGACTTTGATCCCGGTCTCGAAACGGAATATCCCCTTCACATGGGAATACGGATAACTGTCGGCTTGAAGGTGCCAGAAACTGAATAGTTTATCGTCGAGTCTACCGGTGCCGATGTAAAATAGGGGTTCCAGGAGGGCGGAGGATTATAGTGCGTCATCAGCAGCGGATAAAATGATTAGAATGCAGATCGGACAGCGGAGGGAAACGAATTCGAAATTCGATATTTGACTTACCCAATAGATCCGCCGGGGGGGACGATGGCAACCAAACGATCAAACGCGCTCCAGCTTTTCGTGTACATATCGCGTACCAATGCACGCGGAACATCAGCATTCCTATTTCGGACGAATAACAAAATATCAATTTCAATTCGAAGCACCTCGGAACGACGAAATGGGCAAACCTGCTACAGAGAATCGCAATGTACCTCCGCTTCTCACCGGAGTCTTGCGCAGGATGGGGGAACAGATTATACAGACGTGTAGGCATATAATGTTGTGCGGGCGTAAGTAACATATCCATTGGACCGAAAGATAGTATTGCATCATTGGGGGAGGGACAAAGGGAAAGATAGTTTGCCAAGTAGTCAGATGTGAATGGAGCCACAAGTGCATCTATGTCAAGAAGGTTGAGTTGGCGGAACAAAAAGAGAAGAGGTATGTGTACCTGGGTCAAAACGATATCGTTCCACGAGGTATCGAGATACGTTTCCGGCGCGTCTTCCTCCTCCGGACGTGTCAACATCGCCCAGCCATCCTCGAACGCGACGACCTTCCTCTCGGCTTCCACCAACAATATCCAGGACGCCTTCATCCCAGTGGCCTTGACTTCCGGATGTACCTCCATGAACCCACATTCCGGTCGCACAAGCCTCGGCCTCGCCCATAGATATCCATTTTCCGGTTAACAGACTACAGAGGAAGGCGCTTGCCAGCTGGACACGTCCAGTACGCGCCCAGACCTCTTGCAGCCACGTTTCCCGCACCCGAAGTAACTGTGCAGAGACCATAGAGGGGGTTGCAGCAGTACCTACTCGTGCGGCCATCCTCTCGGGCCCTCCAAGTATGCCTTCAATCATAAGAGCATGAGGATGGGAAGCGGTATCTTGAGAGATAGGGGTATTTGGTAGGGAGAAAATATGGGCCGAGAAATGTGAGTGGAGAGGGAGATTTGGATCTAGAGATGAGAGTGAGGGGACGGTTGTAGACTTCCACCAGACCAGGGCATGCTTCCGGCGGGTCAGCTGGTGCGATTCTGTTGAATATGCCGGGCACTTACTTGGGCAGCGCCACCAATTGATTTTACCCTCGACAGGTCGTGGTTTCGGGCGAGCTTTTGCAGCAAGGCATCTGTTGTCACGTGGGTAAGTAGGAGATCGAGACGTCGACACGTGCAGGGGGGCGGAAGACAAAAATAAATATACTCCGCGTAACCAGAAATCAAATTTCTGGGCCAAGTCAGAGCCCGGAGGTCCAATCCAGGTCACAACTCACCGAGTCCCTTGATCCACATTTCTACGGGAGTGGTATATGCATCGCCGGGCGTCGTAAATATGCCGCCTTGCGTTCTGTGATCGACAGAGGATCAGCTGAATGCGCGCAGGAACAGCGGGGGAAGACGAGCAAGACCCACTGGTATTCTGGGATTTCAGTGTCGAAATCGATGCTCTCGACCCCAACAAGCTCGAGACTCTCGTCGACGATAGAAGCACGGAGCTGGTCCGTGGACAGCTCGATGCCCAGGAAGAGGGCGGGGCCGGATTTAGGAGCGGGCATATAGGGTATGGATATAACGGTATCCTGAGCGGGGTATTTGCTCGACGAGGACGGGGTAAACCGGGGAGGGGACGGAAGAGAGTGTGGACTGACAGTCCGTGCGCCTGTGGATGGCCCGAGCGCAGCAGGGAGGGCGTCTGAGAGAAGAAAAAGATGGGACTGTCTCCAGGATTTCTCACCCTCTCGCCTACCCCCACCTCCTCCAGAACAGCTCCGTTATGTAAGCGGGCGTCCCTCCCACTTCCCACGCTCACTGGCCCTCGGCATCCCCCGTGGCCGTATGTTTTCCATGCACGAATGCGTCCCGAGTGGTGACAGCCCTCTGACATTTCATTCCGTGATGTCTGCCGTTGATTGTATGTATTGCACCTGCACACCACGTTCTCACTCGCCTTGACATCCCGCTAGTCCATATCTCACCCGGTATCAAACACTCTTCGGCTCCTAAAACATATCCCTTCCGATATCTGCATTAACTTGACGTCCGCCCGGTCTGTGCGTGGCGTCGTCCCGGTGCATCTCCCGCATTTCTAGAGCACCACACTACCTTTTTAGTCCAAACCGGCTTGTAACCCTTCCTGAAATGAAATAATGGCGGCCCAACCAACCCACGCGCACGATGCACGAATCATTATCTCTTCTTTGACGTACGGAATGGTTAGAACCATCTAACTTAATGACATAAACACGCTTCGTCCGCCCTGGGATGGCCATAAAAGCCTCACAGGACACAAATCCAACCCAACATCGTCTTTTCTTTGTTCCTTACCCTCCCCGCTTTCGTCTCCCTCCCACTTCTGCATCATGTCCGTTGAAGTCAACTCTGGTCAAACATACAAGCTCACCAACGTCAAGTCGGACACAGCCCTCGACCTCTCAGGCGTAGACAACCGAGCTAGTACGTTCCCTTCGTATCCACACCCAATACGCACTAGCTAACCGTCTCTCCACGCGTCCCAGTCATTGGCTACCCCTATCACGGTGGCAAGAACCAGCAATGGACATTCGATTGGGTTGGTGATGCATGGACTATCCGCTCTGCCTCCTCGGGCCAATACCTAGGCATCGATGGTCAACCCGCGGACGGAACGAAGCTCATCGCCGTTCCCCAACCTTTCAAATGGCACGTCTGGCGTGACGATGCCAATGAAAATACTTTCCGGTGAGCTTGAGTTCTTTTCCCCTTAACCCGCCCTTTCACCGATGGCGACGCGACGGTCGAATCTTCCAATCTTTCTTTTCTTCTCCTTCGTGGCGTCTATTTATACTGTGCTTCTTTTCGCCCGTTGCTTCATTTCGCGCTAAATCTCATCTTCGCCGTCTCATTTTCACTCGATCTGTCACTGAACAATACCATCGCGTTGTTTCCATTTGATACTATGATGTCTTCTGATGTGATACTAACCGTTTTGGACAGTATTTTCGTGCCATTCACGTACTACAACCTTGACCTATTCAACAAAGGTGACCCTACTCCTGGAACACCGGTCACTCTTTGGTGGACTTGGGAAGGTCTTCATCAAACTTGGAAGATTGAGAAGCGTACGTCCCCCCTCCTCTCGCTTTTGTCTTCCGTTTACTAACACCGTTGTTTTCTTGACAGCTTGAGTGCTACGTACCGTGTCTCACGCCACAGACTACATAATACCCAAACATCTCCCGCAATTGTCACCACGTTCCATCCCACGTGTCGCTGTACTTTCCCTCTGAACTTTTGTACCCTCTTCCCTCGTATAATATTTGTATTCACAACTTGGCAGCAGTATATGTTGTTTGTTGTGTTCCTTATTGTTTCGAATATACCTGTGTTGTATGGTTGGGGACTGCTCTTGGCCTTCCCCCGATCGATTGAGAAAATTTTCTTCAGCGAGCCGCAGCGGGACTGGTCGCAAGGGTGTTCGGATCAGATTCTTGGACCTCGTCCGATACGACATTCTTGAAGGCCTCCTTGTCCATTTTCCCAACCGATCATCGCCCCTAAACCTGTTTTCCAGCCGCTCCTTAATCACTCCCCTACACCCTCCACGCATCCAACACCCATTTCCAGACATACGAACGAAGCAAAAAACATTTTATCACTTTCACAAGCCTCTCGAACAAGGATTACGGAAGTTGAGCTATTGTTAGACTAGAAGACCTTTCGACGCGTTCAGAGGATCTTGGTGCCTGGAGTGTTTTCCATCAGAGAAGTTCTGACCATTCGCAGGACACCCGAGAACCTGCTTGCCGGCATTTACACAGCATGGGTCGATTATTGGATAAACTTCGAAATTTCAACCCTGGGAGGGATCGAGGAGGGTCTCTTGTTAAGTAGAAGTCATCGGAAGGAAGTCAAGCGCGGAGTGGAGGAAATTTTTAAGGTGTGTAGAAATTTGGTGAGTGGTTGTGGTGGGACCATGCGAGTGTGAAAATTACCTGAGACTTGTCGGCGTCTTTCTCACAAATGTAGCGGAAGTGGTGTGTGTGTGGTTAGGCGGAGGATGGGTAATCTAGTTTGAACTCGAGTGGGGTATAACAACATCGAATCGGACAATGCAAAAATGGGTCTCTTGTTTCTGGTCACTCCCATGTTCGTTCCATCAGACAATTAAATCCATCTATCTCTTCATAAGTTCATACTCTCGATTGTCATCAGTTTCCTCCTGTAGAAATGATCCTGGTGAAGATGTTCCGTTCTAATATTTTATCTACCTCATCCGACAAGTCCGCGGTCTGCTGCTGAAGGAACGGGGCCAGCTCTCAGTCATTATGTAGTACAGGGCGAATTATGTGATGCCAAGGAATGGGTTGGAACACCCACTCTACATCCAACTCTCATTTCAACGCCGGACCGGAACGCGTGTGCTCAACCAAAAGACCTCTGCCTAAACTCGATCGCCCCTTTTTCTTCGCAGTATGGTAAACATCTTCTTGCTTTACCCTCTACTTGGGGCCACCTATCACCCCATCTTGCTCCATCCCATGAAATGACCAGACGGGAGAACGACGGACGAGAAACTAGGCGTTCATCTAGTTCTACGAGTTTTGAGAGAAGATGTAAATGATTATCATGGCCGGACACAATGAAGATTTCCAAGATGTCGAGTTGCGGTGCGAAGTTTTCATGTCTGAAAAGGTAGGGGAGGACTTCACATACGACGTCTAGCGGTGCTCCAATCAAAACCCGCTTCAACGAGGTATTCTGGGTAAATTGGCTTAGAGGCACTTGGGGGTTCTCAATCGCGAACGGCACTATATGCAGAGGACAGCTGGATTAGCTTTCAAATTTCACCGATAATAAGAGGGGGTGCGGACCTGGATCATGTCTAAATGGAGATTCTGGGCGAGAAAACAACTCAAGCTCCTCGAGGTTCTTTCCGACCCCATTCAGAAACCATCCGATATCACCATTATACAGGTCATATCGCCACGAAATTTGACAAAGTGATAATGAAGAGATGGTCAGATGGCGGGGCTCGCATGCCATAAACCATTCTATTATATTCGGGTACGAATCCATGTCCATGTCCAACCTCCGCAACGATTTTGGAGGAGGGAGGGGGACATAGGGCCTGTAATCCATAGGCTGATAACGTGCACTATGAACGATGAGTCCTTCCAGAGCTGGACAGAGCCGTATCGTGTAGACTGTTTCTTCGATATAGGTGTAGGCGGGACTGTGGAACTCGAGGGATTTGATCTGTGAGAATATGGTGGGTGGAGATGTGTTGGGGATGTAATCTTCCCCGTATGGTAGTGGGGTATCACAAGAGGCTGGACTGTTATTTATGAACACAAGTGTATGAATGGCAGGCAATGGAATTTCATCGAAAAGGGATAAGGCGGTGAAGAAAGACCTGCGAGACTTTCGGTTGAAATCAGAGTATTCTTGACATTCAACGACCAAAACTTGTATAAACGCGGGATCGAGCGTTCGCAGTGGCGATCTGAAGATGTCTGCGAGCGCGTAGGGCTCGGTAGGATCCGGTACGACTTTGACTCTTCCATCGGGAAAATAGAGAGACAAGAGGCGACGACGGGCAGGGGGAAGCCATGACTTGCTCACAAGTGCACAAGTCAGGAGTATGTCCAATCTGGGCTTGTTATTTGAACATTCAGTTGCTGAGGCCTCTTGAGATGGTGTATCTGCTTGTACTGAAGCCAAAGCAAGGCCGAGGATGAGATCTAAAATCTCATGCGGGAGTTCGGGATAGTCCATGGGCAGCCTTATTGTGCATCCAGTCTGTGCACTGACATTGGCCACCGAATAAGGATCAATCGGACCTTTCGGCATTTGACGCTTGCATCACGCTCAAATGTCGGCAGTGCCGGTTCGCGAATTCCTTTGGCTCTCACTGTCCAAAGGTTGGTGTCCGCCTTATCGAATTACGAACAGCCTAGATTGTGTCTTTCAAGAAACAATATGGACGCAACTACCCTACCAGAACAGGAATATCTCCGAGTCCATCTTGCCAACAGCGACGCTCTCAAACACAGAATCCCATATCAACGAAGGAGCGCCACCTATCATCGTTATAGACAAACTTTTCGTTAACGAGGTTCTGAATACTGGCCGGCTACACCGACGTCAGAAGAGAACAAGCCTAAAAAACTGAGGAACATACCGGTGGGTCAATAACAGTCCCAAAGTCAACAGGAGCGGCAGTCTCTATAGGGCCTTCCACGTTAACGAACCACTGTAAGACTTCGTCAGAATACTCAACCGTCGAATAAGAGGTGTCAACACTCGCCCTAGATGGAACGTTACGCCCGTGAACGAAGCCTCCCTGCTGAGCAAGTTTCTCATTCTGCTGGATGATTACTTCACGAGCATCCTCCATATCAGCCTCACAAGCTGCTCTGCTTGCAAAGTCCCCTTTGTTTGCATTCCAACGGTACCAGATCTGGGCTCCTGGAGCAGAAGCGGTGACAATCCAAGTGTAGCCTAAATCCGACCCAGAGCCGGCAAAGAGACCAGTCCCAAGGATGTCTGAAGCCTTTCGGGTGTAGTCAATCTCCTGCAAGAACGTGGGAGAAGGAGGGTCGCCAGTGCTAGGCCGCTTGGCATAGTACACTTTTCCGCTCGAAACTTCTTTGGCCACAAACGACTGGGATAGTTGACGAATGAGGATCATAAAGGATGAATCGAAGGATATACGAACCGATTCAGTCGCTGGACCTGGAATATCTTGGATCAGCTCATATTGAGCACCCCCAATTGTAATGGCTGTGGGGTAATTTTAGAAATTATCAGCGGAACATATACGTGGAAGCTGACTTGACCCGACGTTCTGCCTCTGGACAAGCCCTGTAGGAACCTCGATGTCCCGCTGGATACCTTCAATCAACTTCCAGGTGCAGTGCAGGAAGGCGAATTCATTACCTGAGGGAGTACAGCAGCGGAGACCGCAGTAGCAAGAGACAGACTGGCAAGAATGACTGGTGAGGTGATGAACTTCATTATGAGACTGTTTGTGGGGGAGGTGAAACTGGAAATGAGCTGGCCGAGCTATATAAATGTATCGTGCTGCAGTCGCCGTTCAAAACGTGTTCGAGCGTGGATTCATTGAACCGAATACGTTGAAGAAGAAGGAACCAAAGAACTGACTATTACAGCACCGACAGAAGGAATGATGAAAGGCGTCTGTTGGGAAATAGGTCAGCTGGGCAGTCTGATTGCGAGCCATTCTCGTTACGTCGTTGTGCCGCTTAGCGTCTTCGGCGCAAATGATATCGAAATGTGCAATAGAGTATGTTCGCTGTCTAATTTTAATCATATCCTACGTCACTTGAATGCGGAGATAAGCTATTTACTTACCGATTCCGTTGATAGGCTGAGCAATTTGACAGGTTCCCGGCAGCCAACCGAAAAGGTGAGTGGGTATATCGAGTTTGGCGGGCAACAGGTAGGGGATTTGGAGAGTCCGCGGTGTTGTAGTTCGGCTTGAAACTTGAACAACAGGGTTGGGCAGGAAGAAGAGCAGCGTTCCCATAGGTGGGATAGGTAGGATTACAAAGTAATCTTGCCGCAGTTGCAAAGGGGGCAGAAGGTGCTGCATGAGAGCGTTCCCGGTGCGAATAAACACAAAGGCTGTTTGTGTTGCACAGCACCAAAGTAGAACTTCGGGTATGCACACCAATAATGCAGCCTAGTCAATCGTGACTTCGCCTTCCAATGAGTCAGTTTCCGATAACTGAGGTTTTCCTAGGAAAACGTAGTGTGTCTGGCCTGGCGTATCGAACGTGGTGAAGAGATGATGTTAGCCCCGAGAGATATATGGGTTCAATAGGCGTGTAATTTATCGTAGACGCGTGCAAGCGTGGGCGAGGTCCAGCAGGAAAATACACCTCGCTGGTTTCGCTCAATACCTGTTTACGTGGGCTTGCCTTTCATGGTGATACCTCTGTTCAGTGCAGTGGGGTGGTCGTGGCTGCCGTCCGTTATGCCCAGCTTTTTATACCGAATGAAGGGAGATGATAGAGAGGTTGGGGAAAGGTGACGCAATTGTTCCAGGTGTGGAAAACCAATCTGCGGGCGGACGTTCGCAGGCAACGGTATGCAACGTGTAGATTCAAAATGTACCAAGTCCTCGCTTTGCACAGGATAGTTACGAGTTTTCCTGGCTGATATTGCAGAGTCCGCTGTATTCTAGTGCTAGCACACGGTGTATTGTGCTTGGTAGATAACTATTGGCTCGAATGAAAAAGGTAGTCCCTGACGCAGTACCCGGTACTGCTACTGTATCCAAATAAACACATCAAGCATTCTCGCCAGCAACGGAGAGGTCCCTTGCTACAGACTTCATGTATGCGAGAGTCACCCCAATGAAAACAATAATCAAAGGAACGGTAGCGCGAAGGAAGCGTAGTTGGTCTCCGTTGCAAACTCCGGACCCGATCGAAGGAGCAGATTCAGAACCATTGTGGAATTGTGCCTGTGCCTCGACCACAATCATGAGGACAGCCATACCAAAGGACGCTAGGAATCTTTTGTATTCAGCATCAGCATTGGTGAACCCTGGGGAAGAAGAAAGAGATTCACCCAGCAAACCAGACTGTCGGAAGTGAGAGAAAAACCCAGAGGCGCAGACTATCTTCATGGACGGGGCTGGCCCTTGTTGACTGTGGAATTATCAGAGATTGATATTGATCCAGGCGCGTTGACAATGCGTACCCTTTTCCAGGCCCTATACATGCCAGGTCCTGTCTCGGGTGCCTCAAAGTACTCCTTGTAGAGGACACAGACAGCAAAAGTCATCAAGCCATATAGCAAGCAGAAAATGGCAAAGATGTACGCCCATGAACATTTCGGCAGAGGTGATATTGATATAAGAGGGAACATAGGGCTACGTTCAAGCTAAATCGGTCTTTGTGCTCTGCTAGAGTAAGATAATACGTACGCTAAAATTATGCCGACCATGACCTGGTGTATCTCCCATACACGCACAAGCGGCCGAACCTTGGTCTTACTGTGTTCAGGAGCAGTTGCTTGGCCTTCACTTGTACGTTGGGTATTTCTGGTGTCTCCGTCATCTGTTCCAAGTGCGGGACCTGGTCGCAACCAGTAATAGTACCAGTAAGGTATGCCGCCAGATAGTAAGAGAACGGTCCAGCCAAACACTAGGCAAAAAACTCGAAAGCTGCGGAGCCCATGATGTTCAGTAGTGGGTTACCACAGAGGAGGTAGCGCGCACAAATTTAACGGAGAACTTGAGGGTCCAGGTGTTCGACCTCGTTCCGTATCTCTGTTCGAAACAGAGTTGGGCTGCGAGCCATTGTCGTTTGCTCCTGGACTGTGTGCTTCTGTGCTGTCGTTGTTTACTCGTGTGTCTGCCATGTAAGAGGTGTTGATGTTGGGGGAAAGAGATGAGTTTCGACCCAAGTCCAGTTGCTTTTAAACACGATGCACAGTAGTGTAAGCCAATATCCCGAGGTCATGGCGAAGGGATGATGGAAGCCTCCTCCGAGGTCATGGCGAGGAGACTGGACAGCGTACTCTTCGCCGTTTTCAAGACCTCATCGAATTTCTTATAACCTCGAGTTTCCACTCGAGTTCGCCATGACCTCGGGTAAACGACCGTAGTCCAGTCAACATTCGCTGAGACCTTGGATGAACCTGAATGAAACTTGGATGGATTTTGGGTACTTTTGCACAGCAGCATGAGCTCATACTTTGTGTTTGAAAACCCAAGAAGTGGCAGGGGAACATTTTCTCGCGTGGCAAAGTAACCTCTTGAGACGATGTAATGTAACCCCGTGGGAAGATGACCCTGCGTCGGGCGGCCTCCCGAATATCCCGCATAAAGTTTGGACTCCTTCAACGCTACATCTATATGGATGCTCAGGATCCTATGGTACCAGGGATTGTGTTTGGTAGACGTCTGCAGATATCTTTGGCCCATGTGATGAATCGCCTTCACACACAGTCAGGACTGATGGTGATTATGAGCGGGAGATGAAAGATGATGGATATTGGAGGCTACTTACAGTCGTTGCCATGATTCCCAGTTACCGAAACACTATGACCAGCGGTGAAGGTGTGAATTGTTTCGTTGTCGTGCACCCGTCCTTTGGCATGCTTGATGACCGCATGGAGGTACTGGCATTGTTATTTGGTGGAGGATTTGTCAACTGGAGCAGAAGAACAACTGCGTTCGTTTCCAGTTAACCCAGTACCTCCAGCTACTGGGGGAGTCCCAATAAGATTTGCTGTCAGACCCAGGACGCAGAGGGTTTTGGGAGTCATACACGTATCTTGCATGTTCTGTCAGTAAGAATGTAAAGGTGATGTGATCAAGGAACCTTACAAACGAGGGACCTATCATCCTTCTTTTTCTTTCACAAACTCGAGACAGTGGGTAGCGTTTGTTTCGGCACAGCATGTATTGGAATCTGTCTAGAGCTTGCAGGAGTGTGCATTTTGGGCAATACATCAAGGTCATAAGTGATTTATGTCCAGTAGGGCTTCACAAGGTACCCAGGGCTGTGAGCACGATCATGTTCGGTGGTCACAAAGAGACCCTATGTTGACTATTGTGGAAATGGTGGTGTGCTACCAGTGTACCTTACTTGTCTGTGTTCGAACTTAGACTCACATGACTCGAAGTTGTTATATAAGTAATGCCTTATGTAAGCATCCAATCACTGAATACCCACACTTTTGAATCTTGGCCACTACAGATTTGCATGAGTATTGCCACTTACTGTATGTAAATATTAGTTAAACATTAAGCCTACTTCTTATTTGTGTAAGGTATAAAAAATACACAAATACTAGTGTCAGTCTTGACAGGAAATCAGTGCTACACATGCAAGTCCACTCCCTATGACACATCCAATGCCCCCTTGTTACCCTAGGAGACACAGAAACATCCTCCATGCTCAGAGTATCTACTTAGCAATGACTGTAGTACTATGACTTAACTACTTTTCCTCTATTTCCCCTATACACTGGTCCTTCAGTGTATTTTATACCAAAACTAGTTACTTAACCACCTCAACCATCAACCAGTTCCCTGCTGATACTGAGGTATACTCTGTTTATTAACTAGGGTAAAGAATGTTGATTTCACAAATGTGTAAACATCACTTACCTCTCACTATATCTGGATTTACATAGTTTCTGGAAACTATGTAAATTCAGACATAGGAATTCTGGAGTCCAATAACCAAATGTGGAACCTCATAACCAGTCTTTCTGTTGAAAATATCATATTTTCCTAGGACTACCAGAATCATATAGGAATGGATTTTCTAAGTTACTGATGAGAATATTTTTGCTGCCATGGGATAAAATATTAATTCACTAAGAACTAGCATCAATGAAAAAGACTAGTTGGAGATATTAACTACAGGCTAAATGGATTATCAACAGAGATTTTCCAGAAGTAATTCAGATAGTATATAAAGTATACTGTAATTAGACTATTTTACAGTAGAGAGATATCATTCTAGGTTAAATGCTAAATAGTAGGCCAGGAAATTCAAGGATATGTGAACAGTATAGCTAATGCAAAATCATTACTTCTGGTACAAACATATATTAGAATGCATTATTAAGTAGTTTATGAGTGAAGTATTTAGCTCACTCTGCCTCTTATCTTGGCATCCCAAGACCTTGATTGCAACCTACAGTAGGATCAGATTTCACTGTACAATTTAAGTCAGAGTGGGTTCACTTTTACTTTCAGACTATCATCCTATTTCAACTGTCCTAAAAAGATATTGGAAAATTCACTGTTTTCTAAAGCACATGGACACCAATCATATTAAGTGCAGCCAGGAATATTCTGATGGTAAGGTTGTTGAAGGGACTCGAAAACGGGCAACAATGATGGGATTTGGGAAGTAAATGAGCAGGGTACAGTTAACTAAACTAATTGTATTTATATCTAAAGAACAATAAAAGAAATTGGGGCTCAGATCGTGGTCACGAGGATATTCCACGGTTGGGTATTTCAACAAAAGTCAGCATATTTTTTGTAAGGGGCATCAGGATGGAAACCCACGCCGTAGGGGTGTAAGGAAAGGTTATATTGTTTCTTGAAGATCGATTGATATATTTCTTCTGTGTCCACAAACATGTGAGCAAGGCAGGAATGTTCACATCTTTCGCTTACAGACGTCACACCCTTCGCCTTATGCTCTGAAGCCAGGATTCATATCGAATTTCCCTGTAGTTTTATACGCGACAGATGTCTAGATAATATTTAACCTCTCTTCGCTTTTAGACTATCCCACAGAATCATGAACATAACCATCCCAATGCCGATTAACACAATTTCCACTCCCGTATACACCATCATCCCAACTTTGACACCACTTCCACCCCAAACAGCACCCGAAACACGTCCAGTATACATACTATATTGAATTGCCAACGATAACCGACCATTCCACTTCGGCGGTAACTGTTTGCTTAATAAACTCACAGGAACGGTACTCGCCATATTAAATCCTAGAGCAACAGCCCACCAACACATAAGTGCGCTGGCGTAATTGATTTTTCCTGATCGCAACAGTGAAAGAAAGACCAAGAGGGCGGACATTCCGAGACAAGATCCGAGAGCGAGGATTTTACGATCTTCGATTCGACGGATGAGGAAGATGTTGAGGATGAGGAAGGGGAAAGCGGTGATACCACCGAGAGCGATGAAGTTACCTGATGCGGTGGGTGACCAGTGGAATTGGGGTGTTGAGCTACCGAAGACGGGGAGGTTGGCTTCCCAGGCACCGAGGATGAAGAAACAGGTCATGGCGAACCAGCACATGCATGCTAGAGCGCCTAGTTGAGATGGAGATATTTGGAGTTTTTGGAGGAGGGAGAGTTTGGGTTGGGTTTGGGCTGGGGTAGAAGATGGGTTGGATGGTGGTGGAGAAACTTTGGATGAGGGAGAAGGTGCTTTCTCGTTTAATGGGGGATCGGCGGAGGCATTTGGTTGGGTAGCGGGGGTGGTGGCGACGGTGGTAGTAGTTTGGTTTTGTGAGTCGGGATATCTAGCGTCTTCTGGAATATCGACAAAGAACATGCGGACGCAGACCCAGAAGCAGCACCATACAGCAGCCATAACCCATGCTGGACTGGTAAAGCCATTGAATATGGAGTTTTTGAACCCGACTTTGTAGAGTAAACCACCTGCGAAGGGACCAAGACTCATTCCGAGTCCTTGGCCCACGACAAGGAAGCTTGCGAGTGTGGTCCGGCGACGAACGCCAACGATACGAGCATCTGAACAGTAGCGTTTGCAGTACATCCACATTGTGAATCCGAATCCGTTGACGATTCGGCCAATTAGGATGAGGTATAACCAATTGGTTCGGTAAGCACAGCCGTAGAGAATATGACCAACGATTGAAGATGCACAGCTGACATTTAGAGGAAGTGTGTAACCACCTGGGAGCGGTAAGCAATGTGGTCTGTTCGGATGAGCTATGTCCTCACCTTTGTCATATCGCATTAGTGGGATTAACGCGAGGGCAGAGAATACGGTTGGAATGCCGATCACGACACCTGAGAAAGTTGAGTCTCCGCCAAGATGGTGAGCGTAGTCGTTGGATGAGGAGACGATGATGAAGAAGGAAACCTACAGGCACCGTCAGATTTAGATTAATGGGAAGTGCGGAGCACAAACCTGAAGAAGAAGGTTGGAGAGCACTACTATGAGGAGAGATGAGATCTTGGGAAGTTTGAGTTCCTCAGGATCTATCAATGTATCATCATCAGAAGCTATGTTGGATTTGTCGTCGGACGGGGGTTGAGGTATAGGGATAACCTCGGAGACCAAGTTCGGTGAGGTGGTTATTTCTGAGCTTGACGGCCCAGATGTTGATGACTGCATGTCTGTCACAAGAACCTTAGATAGTAGCTACCAGGGTTCAGTTGGGCCTGTGGTGAGGAATGGGACAAGGGTAGGGTTTGATGACTGAGTGGGAGGAATTTCGAGCGATCTAGTCGGGCGAGTATTTATGGTTGAAAGCGGGATATATTTACGCAGCATCGTGTGCGGATGGAAGTGTCGGGTCCTGGCTCCTTAACGGCGATGGTGCCGAAATGACACTGTCTTATGACCGTGGGGCCGACAATAAGCAGGCTGTAGAGCCACGGACGCTGAGAAAAGCTGCCGGCAATCACTGCTGATGCGGGCGGCCGGGGCGGTATTCATCGCTGGCCTGCAAAGTCGAGTAGGTGTGGGATTGCACGACTGCGGGACGAGCGTCCTACGTAATCATCGGCGCTGATGTCGATCAGCTTCTGGGGCTCAGGAGGGGTATTTCCACCCCAAACAGCGTACTGGGTCATGATCAGCGTATGTTAATCCTGCCAGGACCAGACGTGTCCAGGGCAGCTCGGTGAACGCACGAGTCACGAGGCGGCCGGGCTGTGCCGAAAAAGGCAAGCCAGGCTTCGGTGCCGGCCGCGGGAGGTATATAGGGGCAAGTGAGGCGGCAGCTTGCCCTTGCTTTCTTTCCACACCCAGGTCCCCATCGCCCACTGAATATATCTGTTGTAGTGAGCTGCCATGATAGATGACGATATCCAGTACCTAGGTTCCCGTATCAAGCCCAGAGACTACCCGCAGCGCACGGTCACTGGTATGCCCTTATCGCTGTATTTCGCCTTGCATGGCCTGATGCGGGTCCAGGTGCTGCACTGCATATTGAGAAGTCAGACGGCAACGACGCATATGTATTAACTTTTAGTAGAGACAAGTCTTCCACTGTCCAGATTGGCCGCCGCCCTGGTAGTGAGATCGAGTCTCGGACGCACGATCAGGAGAAAGGCAGGGCCATGTTCCGCTGTGCCGTGGTGAGCCGCAAGCACGCAAAGATTGCGTTCTCGGACAGTGGAAATGTATGCGCTTTTGCTTCTCTTGGTCCGCGTCTCCAGCCCGCTTATACTTGCCAGGTATATCTCATCGATCTCGGCTCCCACCATGGGACGCATGTCCGTAAGCCGGGTGAAACTTCATCGAGGGTACTGGAACCTGAAGTCCCTACACCACTCTCTGACGGAGATATCATTACCTTTGGCAAATCTGTCGGTAGGAGCGAAGAACTGGTCAGACCTGTCGTCGCTCGGGTCCAATTGTTGTACAGTGGTCCATCTACTTCCACCATCAAACCTTTGGTGGTTCCCGACAGTTCGCCTTCATCTGCAACCAGGTCCCACTCTGGTCGTTATGGCCTTCACTCTCCTTCATCGTCCTCATCTGATGAAGCTTATAATGGTCAATCCGATGCATATTCAGACATTGAAGAGCTTGACTTTTCGCCTTCAGAGCCCTTTGGCCCGGTTCCACAGGAAGACCCAAAACATGACTCACATCTTGGTCGTGCTTTCGAGGTGCTCAAACGCCTCCTTCCGCCCACATCCATCCCTCCCGTTCCCGCCAAAGTTCCTGAACGCGACGTCTCACCAAGACTGGAGGAACAGTCTCCTGTGAATTCTGCCTCTTCGTCGTCCGACTCCCCCTTCTGTGCATCACCTTCAGACCTCCCTCCTCTTTGGTCCTTCTCAGCTAATCGTCCATCTCCCTTCCCACTCCTCCCACGCTATCCATCCATCCCGGGCTTCGACTTGCCCGATAATTTCTTTGAACTCCCTCCTATCATTGCTGTATCCAACGATGGTAACCGTTCGCGATCAGAATCGCCCATGGACCTCGCAAGTCCTTCGCCCCCACCACCGGAGCAAGAACTACACATCATTGGTGCATGGGACGACTACGCCTCGCCCTCTTCATGTTCTTCCTCTTCCGAATCGGAGTCAATTGCTACTCCGGCGGATAATGAAGCATCTGGAAGCAAGCAGCCTACGGATGTGGGTTCTGTACAGCAACACGAGGAAGAGCACGAGGCCGAATCCAATGCTGTGGATAACAGCGCTCCTTCGTATTCCTATCCACCCAAGGAGGAGAAGGAGAAAGAGAAAGAGGTGGTCGACACCACACTGTTCATTACGAAACCCGAATACGAGGACCTCAAAACCAAGTGCGCTAGGCTTCAGGTAACCACTGTCCCTCGTACCGATTTTCATGTCATACTCACGCCCTCTGTTTACTCGTCAGAACGAGATAGAAGGCCTCCAAACACAGCGTCGAAAGTATAAATCCAAATTCAACGCCAACGTTCACACCGTAACCGACAAGTTCCACGAGCTCGAAGACAAGATGAACGACATGAACGCACAGTGTACTTTGTTCATGGATCAGATTGAGACCGTTACCTATGGTGACGTACCCGACCTTCAGACGCGGATCGATGACCTATTGGACGAACATGATGCAGGACAGTTGGAGGTGGGGAAGTTGAGGAGAAGGATTGTTGAATGCGATGAAAAGGTAGCGATGAAAGAGGCGGAATGGAAAGAGAGGGACACCGAGATGAAGGAAGATCAAGGGAAGGTACAAAAGTATCTGGATACTCTAAGAGGTCTTGTAGAAGGTATTTTTCGTGTCGTCGGTTCTCTTTTCGAACTGGCCTTGCTCATACGCGCTCGATTGCAGAAATGGTGACACTACGAACTACGGCTGAAGGAGAAGTCAGAGCTGAGCTTGAGACTCTCCGACAACTCCGCGAGTCCATCACGAAAGAGGTTCGCGCCTTCCTCACCCCTTACACTCGCCCAAACTCATACTTGACTTAAACACAGGCCGCAGCCTCTGCCCCCCTCAAACGCAAACGTAGCAGCCAAGATGAAGGCGATCGTGACACAGCCGATGATACCACAGACTCTTCCACCTCCACTCCCATTCAAGATGACACTCACAACAACGGTGATACTGTGACGACCTCACTAACGCAAAGCTGTGGTCTCGAATTCCAAGTCCATCAACCACTCCTCGATCGACCTTCTCCTCGTAAACGTGCCCGTAAGGTTGTGTCCATCGCTGCGCAGACCGCGACTGCCGTTACGATGGGCGCTGTTGCTGCTTGGGTCGCTTTGGCCTTCTCTTAAACTCCAGTTCGGAGTTTCATTCGCTTTATCGTCTTTCGTCTCGTTTCTCTTTTTCTTTTCTTCCATCTTTGGATTATAAGCCTGATGTTTCACAGACACACGATTCTTTGCCGGTGATTCCACGTTCCTTATGGCGTTATGATGTATTATTATCGTTGCTCATTCCATGCCCGTTCGTGTTCCCTTTTTTTCTTCTTTTGGCACATTCCTTTTTTCCCGCCTTGTATCTTTTGCTCCTTGTACAGATGTAACGTTAAGGTCGAAGTCAACACTTTTTGTTGTACTACTCACAATCTCAAGGGAGGTTTGCAGGTTTGTATATGTATTATCCAATTACCCCCACACGATGTATGTAACCCAGACAGGGCGCCATTAGGGCACCTCTATACAGTATATCTGTATACATGGTTGAACAGGCTCGTTTTCAACTTTTGTCGATGGATTTAGGATGAAAGTTCGAATGTCGAGGTAAATATGCAAATGTGATGATACATGTCAAGTGCAATCAGGAAGAAATATAAGTGACGAGAGAGGTCTATAGGTATACGCCAACTACTAAAATCAAAGAGGAAAACGAATTAAATGATCATTGTGGGATTGTAAAACCCAACACTGCCATCCAACAGGAGTCCGGAAGAAAGTATTCTTCCAGCTTTACGACGGAGTGAAAGGGACACCCTTGCCTGGTTTGCTAGGTGACCCATATTTTCGCTTCATATCCCTCGTCAATGCACGTAACATCGCGACCGTGATTGGTTGAGGTGGTGTCCCAGAAAGAGAACTAGGACCGGGTGTCTCGGTGACAATCGATGTATTGCTAATGATGCTTGAAGAGGGTGAATGATGACGACCATTCATATGGGGAGTAGCTGGTGGACTTGCATCAGCACCTGTCGAGACTGATGCCGTGGTTTTTATGCGCTTGGCATCTGGTCTGTGAATATCCGTCAGCGCAGGATTCTTTGCTGGAGTAGAAGCAGAACATACGAAGCATCTTCTGTCTCTTCTGAGATTCCTCTACGTTTCGGTGACCTCCGTACACTCATATTCAATGCCAAATTCAAGTTCGTTTGAAATGTTTGGATTGAAGCCTCAAAGAGCTCTGAAGCGGCTTTAAGATCAACAAGAGGTATATACTGTCTTTCTTGGGATTTGATGTTGATATGTTTTTCTGTTCTAAGAACTGTGAGCTCCAAGAGATGTTGTATAAATGTTCGAGCGGGGAATTCTGATAGGGATAAAGATCAGACAAAATCAATAGAAGAGGGTGTTAAAAATGAATCAATACCTTGGCCGATGTTAATGTGAGATTGTAGATCTACTGCAATCTTCTCCGTGTCGCCATCATCGTTGACGCGGGAAAGCCAAGTGAAAGCCGTCTCATACACAGTTCTATGTAGGTGGTTGATAAGTGCTGCCGTGTTCGTGTATATGGGCGGGAGACTTACTGGCTATCGTAGATGACGTTGATGTCGAAACTTGAAAGAAGGTCGCGCTTGGGTTTCGACAACATTGCAGAAGCCAACGCGCCCATCTTGTTTAATAGACCAATAGTCGCTTGAACCAAGTGTCCATACAAACGCCAGTCAACTACACCTTTTGAGTCAGTCTCTCCTTTAGTAACAGAGGGCACTTTGGACTCACAGTATCCGTTGACGGAACAGTTGTCAAGCCATTCGATGAGAAAGTTACTAAACTCTTCCTCAAAGGTCCTGAAGATGCCTAGTCGGATTAATTCTCAGTATGACTACGTCTGAATCACCTACGAAGGAAGCATACCTCGAACAGTTGTGGACTTCACCAGTCTCCCTTCAACATCCAACTTGATCTTCTGCAACACTTCACCCAGCACCATATCCAAGTTCGTAGTAGCTGTGATCCCCAGCGTGGCATATCCCGCAAGTACCGACTCATTTACATATTTCTTGACCTGATTGATCAGGTGGGGTCAGAAACGAAGAGAAGCAGAGTCGGATGTACACACCATGTTGACGAAATCGGCTGCTGGCTCGGCTTTAGATTGATCCCCACTACCCCAATTTAGTATGAGCAGTGAAGGAATATAGTGACGCTTGGACGAAAGTGCATCGATGATATCACGAAGTCGAGAGCAGTCGTCGAGGACACAATATTTCCTAAGGAAACATCCATTAACGAACTCACAAGAGGAAAAGTCGGAGGCACGCACTTCTCGATGTCATCCTGAACATGATCCGTCGGCGTACACTCAAACACAATTAACCCTGTGCTCCAATCCTCCTTCACACTACTCTTCTCCTTTCCCTTCCCGTTCATCTTCAGCTTCTCCCCTTCTTGCTCATGGGAAGGGTCCAAATCGGGGAACAACGGAATCTCAAAAATCGACTCCGACGCCCACCGACCAGATTTTGGAACATCAAACTTGCGTTCTAACCAAATTGCAGAGCTATCACTCTCTGGATTAAGTGATAGCCACACGTTCCATGGTCTCCGGACCTTCATTTTCGCATGGACGTATGTACGGATGACGTTAAGGTAGGATCCTTTTGCCCACAGCTCCTGGTTTTCTTCTCTATTCTATTGTTTGAGGAGCAAATCAGTCGCGGTAAAAGCTGTAGGGACGGGGAATGGATAACGCACTTCTTTGAACCTCTTCGCGATCTCCTCATCTGTCTTCCGTTCCTGGAAAACATCCGAAATCCGTTTCTTTCTCTGCCTCTTCTTACTTGGTGATCCATCCACGCTCCCACTCTCACCCAAACTCGACGATATTCTCCTCCGTTTCTCCAAAGCTCCCAAACGCCCAAACAGACGTGATTCTTTGAGTGACTGGAGTGACTTCTTCGACTTGAGCTTGGCACGATAAGCATCAGAGTGTTCAACAGCTTGAGCCCAAGCCACCACGTCTGCTGTTCGCTTTCTCCACCTATTCCACCACCTCTTCATCACCATCTTCTCTTTAAACGCACGAGCCTTGACCTTGAGTTCCTCACGCGTTAGAACAACAACGTCCCCCTCCCCATCTCCATCCACTACAGTCACAGAACCATTACGTGTTGCCATTGGTGATGCAAATATCGAAAGACCTGGCTTAGTCGCAGTTGGCTCCGGCGCCTTTCCTTTGTCCTTACGCAACAAAGTCGACGTGAATAGACTTTGACTGACGCCCCTCGTAAGCGTCTTCCTCGGCGAAGAAAAGTTGTTGACAATCCCCAAATTCGATGAACTCGGGGTCGGTGGTAAATCCAGTGGACTCAACGCCCCCAAATAAGTCGCACTACCACCTGCACTACCACCCGCACTACCACCCGCACTATGATTCATACTACCCTGCGGAGTAACAGGCGAAGCTGCATTACTCTTCAAATATCCAAGGATAGGGTGCGGAACAGCGAATGACGGCGTCGAAGGTAATGAAATCGGTGCATTTTTTTTAAGGGGCGGGGGAGCAACGGGTGAATCAAGAATGAAGGTAGCCTCTGAGTCCACAGGTTTTGGTGGAAGTGTTGGAGGAATAGGTAGGGGTACATGTGGAGTCGAGGGCGCAGGCGAGGAAATATTCGTGTCGATTCGAAGAGGGGGTGTACTCGATTTACGTAGCCTCAATTTCGGAGCCGTGTGCATGGCGAATGCGGATTGCGAGCTACCTGCTAGTGGCGAAGTGGCCACTTCGGAGGTATGGGACGGAATGCCATTAATAGTGGGGACAGTAGGAGGTGTCGCAGTGGTTGATGTAGGTTGTGAAGGGCCGTTGAAGAATCCTGGGGTGAAAGAGAGTGCAGCCGGATTGAGTGAGGGTTTTGTTGAAGGTGGTGTGTTGAAGAACAAAGGGGTCTTTCCATCAGCCTCAAGTTGAAGTTGGGGTTTGGGGGTCGGGAAGGTGGAAGGCGCTGGTGGTGTGCCGAAGGAAGACGTAGGTGTCGGCGTGAGTTTTGATACCCCGTTGGCTAGGGGTTGGAATGGGCCTGATTTCATAGGGGGATTAGGATTGGCAACAGAACAACACCATAAGCAACGTACTGGGGGCAAACGTAGATGCCGTTCCAAAGAATGAGGAAGGTGGTGATGTGCCCAACCCTTGTGGTCTACTGGGGGCTTCATCAAGGGGAGGTGCGTCGGCCAGAGACTTGCGAACGGATTGAGAGGGAGGCGGCATGCCGTCATTCAACGCCGGTGCGTTTGCCGCCGACCCAAACGTAGACTGAGGCTCCTTCGCATCCACATTCGGTTCGACCGGTCTAGGTGCCGAAGGAAATACACTCCCAAAGGCTGATGTAGGTTTCGGGGACGAAGTAGCTCCAAAGGAGCCACCTCCAAACACATTGGTGGTCCCAGTGGAAGCACTTGCCAGTGCAGCAAATGCGGACGTCGCGCCCAATGCAGGTTGTGCGGGTCGCCCAAAGAATGAAGATTGCCCTGAAGGTTGGCCAAATACACTTATAGGGGGCTCTGCTACCGTTGTTTGAAGAGGAAGCTCATCTTGAATGAATTCCTCTACGTCATCGACCTCTTCAAACCTACTCTCCTCACCGTCGTCGTACATCTCCATGTCATTCTCAGCATTCTCTGTGGGGAATACGGCCCTTCCATCGACGATGTCTTGTAGACTGAGATCGCCACGGATAGCTTCGATATCCTCGATGGTATCCTTCCCAAACAGCCGCTCAAGGATGCAAGCAACGAGGTATATCATGACGACGCTCCCTTGTTCTCGTAGCACTCCTGCTAGTTGACCGAAAATCTCCATTCCTTCAACGTCAACTACGAGTGCGGAAGTTTTGGTTATCGGCGCGCTTTTCTTTTGGACGCGGAGACGAAACTCGGTTGTGAGCTTGAATACGGGGTGGGATGTGATATGATCTGGTATCTCTTCATGGCGTTCTCTTTGGTCGCGAATGTGGATTAGTCGATGGTAGACTCGCATTTCGAGTTCTGTGGGTGATTCGTAACGACCACGTTGTTCTTCGTAGAACTCCTTCAGACTCTGCAACGCTATAGACCAGAGATGTGTACCAAAGACGACAAGAGCGGGGAAGGGGACGAACTGTTCATGAGCTGCTGCTCCTCCAAAGCAACCGAAAATCCGGATTTGTCACGTTCAAAGTGCAATGCCAGGATGTGGAAACGGGCACAACGATCGTGGCATTCAATTGCTATAGGACCAGATTCATGTTGCATCGTAAAGTCATTCCGAACGGCTCTTGAGCGGTCACGAATAAAGGTATATGTCTGCGGGAAGCCACCACGGGGAAGGAGGTCGTGGAATAGGTAATCCAATGTTCTCTGTATCTCCCTATCAACAACTCGCGAAGGTAAGGAGTGAGAGTCTGAACACTCGCCTTGAGCACTTTCGGAGGTCGCAAGTCCGAAGGGAGTGTTTTATCTCCCGCAGCTCGCTCGTACATTTTAACAGCCCGTTTGTGATCCACGCGTTTGGTGCCCGGAATCTTGCAAGTAGATCAGCGTAGATTTGGATATAAAGTTTAAGCAAAAATGAGACGTACAGTTTCCCATTCAAACAGATTGTTTTCCCGCTCTCGTCTATATCGTTCGAACCGGGGACACATATCCATACACGTCCCAACCATTGTGATGGCGTCCTCCAGCCGCTTGGGGACCAGCGGGTCGTCCATCTTCCCCTCTGCTATAACTTTCTTCTTCTCAACCTCCCGCCCTTTCACCAGCTGATTGAGAAGGTGTCAAACCTGCTAAAAGGACCAAAAAAAATAGCTCGCGCACCTCCTGATAGAACCGTTCTCGCTCCTCTTGTGTTTCCAGCTCTGGCTCAACTATCTCTGGAAATTCAAAATCCGTAGCATAGAGATCATCATTAGCGCTGTCCTGAATATAGTCCATCTCCTCCTCGACATCGGTGTGCGCGTCATGTTCCTCGGTCTGTGTAACTTCGTTGGGCCTGGTGGTAGGGTTATTCCTCAGCGTCTGGTTCGGAAATTTGCGAGCTCCTCTTCCGCGACCTCTCCCCCTGGTTCCACCACGGCCACCGCCTCTCTCCCATCGCTCTCCGTCTACACGACTTGTTGAGCTTGGACCACTCCTCGACGATGGGTCGGGTGCTGTCCATTGTCTGTTGCGAGAGTGTGGTCGCCGTGAGCCCGTGGGTACGTTAAGCGCTGCGCCTCGTATCCGTGGGCCGTGGTTGTGGATGGTGGTCATTGAGCTCAGCACCAATCGCGTTCTACTCAACAACACACAAGCGGGTTTGTTGTCCATCAGCCCTGTGAACAAACAAAGCTTTGTTGTGCACCAGCCCTGCAACCAAACACGTGCTGTTGATGGCCACCACCTCGTTAAGCCGCCGAGAGCCTCTGTGCTCTCATCTCACCCCGATGTCAGATTCCACGCTTGGAGTCTGTATCACTGCATGCTGCCAGGTTTGTGCAGGTATTCTTCTTGATTTCGCATCAGTTCGTACGTGCCACAAGCGATCATTCTTGTCAGCCTTACTGAGCGCTCGCCATGCAGGTCATTCATGTACCAATATCACAGACTGCTGCTGCTGCTGTTCAGGCAGTGAACGTGAAGCACAAGAGGGGGAGCGAGAACCCCTGGTTACTCAAACACAACCTGAACAACAACCTCCCATGCTTATCGTTACAGAACCTACACCAACTTCATGATGTATAATATCTCAGGTACTCTGCAAGCCGTTATATAATGCAATATTTGTTGATTCTGCAATAGTTAACTACTATTACATACCAGCTTTGTCGTCCAACAGTTGTAATACCACTATGTACCTGTTCCCACAGGGACCGTGATAAACGACGTACACGAAACAAATCTATTCAACAGTCGCAAACCTCGTCTTTGCAAGAACAAGCCAGTCCCCTTCTAATAACCAGCTCGGTATACCACTCTCCACAGGTGGGGTGGCGGGAGACGTCCGTGAGCTATCATACCCCGAATAACCGAACACTGGCGGTGGCACCAAAGGTAGGTCCTCCCGGGCGACTGGCAACCTCGGCAGCGGTGCTTCATATTTGCATATCGTCTTGACCTCTGGAGACTCCACAAGGCTACGAAGCTTCTTCGTTCGCCTATGTCTCTTATCACCATACACAGCCTTTTCCTCCTTTTCCTCATCACTGCTGTCGACCTCCAATAGACGCTTAACCCCCCCACTCTTCACAAGCTTCAACCGCGGCTGCTGATCCACCGCCCACCTGTCCCGTACCCTCTCCACGAGCCATTCATTTGTGCCCTTCAATAGCTTCTCCGGATCCGACTGGGGAACCAATATCCTCACGGGTATGCTCAACCTTCCCCTCGTCATTAACCCAACACTCGGGCCCGATCCCCACTGATCAAGGCTCAAAAATACGTCCTGTAGAACCTTCTGGCGACTCTGAATCCTCTTCTTCCTCTCCTCTGGATCCTTTGACAACTCCAACACATTATGTAACTGCGTAAGCCGCAGTTCGCCCTTGTCAGTAACGAGCATGCTTCCAGTATTCGGGGAATCCAGGATATAACCAATCTCGATCAATTTGCGCAAGGACTTGGTCACAAGATCCTCATCCCGTGCTTCGATTTGACGACCAACCATAGGTTCAGTCATGATCCCAACGATATTCCCTTCGTCATCCAAAACATGCGCCAGCATGTCGTACGTCAAGTTCATTCCTTGTAACCTTCGATATGCCTTCATAGCCCGATTGAGGAAAGGCAAATCCTGGTCCATCGAAACCCTGTATATGTCTTACGATAGACCACCACAAAAGGTGTCAATAAGCGCCACTTACAGAGGGAATCACTCACCGACTTCCCGGCCCCTCCACTTGCCAAACCTAAGCTCACATGGCCCATACACATCAAAATCGATTTCGTTCTCATGCACCATCCTCGCCCATGGCTGCTCTTTGATCAAACTCGAGTCTTGTTTCTTGCTCTTCTGGAAAACCCTAAGACTCCTTGTCTTATCGCCCCTCCTATTCATGTATACCCAATTCGGTGCATCTGGCGTCCACTCGATGGATCGAATATGATTTTGCTTCATAATCGGCGGGGGAAAAAATAAAGTCAGATCCCAAACGGGCTCGTCAAATGTCATGTAGGACCCACAATCTCTTCCAACATATCCATCACCAAATTACTCTTGAAATCGTCTTTCTTGAACTGAAATATCACCTCTTTCTTCCCGCGTACCAATGTCAAGTACGTCATACTGCCGTATTGCTCTGTGGTAACATAGCGCACAAGCTCGTTCATACGAGCTTTATAAAATGATCTTGTAACCTCCATCGCCACAGATCAAATACCTCCGCGCTAAAAATGCGATAAACTGGGTTGTGTGTGGGCCCACGTCGAGTTTGTGGGCACTACGAAGAGCGTCGAAACGGGTGACGGGGATGAGAGGGAGTAAGAACCGAATCGGATGAGGCAAGTGGAATCGATTGTGGGCGTAGGCACCTGTCAGGTTGAGTGATCAAGAAAGAAAACCCGCCAGGAACACTCATGAGGTTTGCTCCCTTTACTCATATAACCTGTGACCTGTCCAAATAGTTCTTTGTTCTCTTCTTCAAGTTCTCCGCGCCTCGTGGATGCGAAATGTACTAACCCTATGACGCCACAAATGTACTGCGTCCAGCCATCCACTAGCCAACAGTATGAAAAGATCGCGTTGCTCGTTCCGGATTTGTATAGCTCTATCAAACTTCTTCTGGAGATACCCCTGAATGCTGTTGATAGGGAACGAGAATAACGGACTAAGCGATACTACTCATGTAAACCTCGTTTTTGTTCTTGGATAATTAACGCCCGACTCGGGGACGCTATCGACCAATACGATTACGGATACAAAAGGTCGACTGCACCACAATTGTCGTAGATGTCGCTGAGTTTCAAATGCTTGTCTGCTTTGGAGTAATACAGACACCCATAAGGGATACACATTACCATGAGAGCACCCACAAAAACTTGTATCAACACATACCCCCAACTTGCATAGGACGACGACGCCACCTTTGACAAGACTTGAATTCTTGGCTCCATAAACGTTGCAGTGACGCCCGTGCAAAAAGATTCCCACCTGCCTCCCATATTCGGGTTCCTTCATACGCCCCCAGGCAATTTGTCCACATGAATCTGGTTTCAAACCTTTTGCATATCTTGGAGTCTTCGCAGTCACTCCCTTCTGAACACTACAATTGTTGTATCTCCTGCCCCGAAATTATTCTTGAGCTCCTTGTTTTAACTCATCACTCTTCTTCAACCTAGTAAGGGTTTACGAACCTGAACGTGGGTAGAAAATATAAGGGCTTCTGCTGACTACCTGCCGTTCTTCTCGCACTATACACCTTGTTAGGCATAGGTGCCGGTTGATACATTTTGCATTGAGATGAACTGTGCCTCTAATTATAAGTATGGGCGATTTGATTGCTGCAGCAGAGGGGATTGAAGGTTCCGAATTGAGGTGAATACCCCACGCGGGTTTGAATATAAAGAACTTCCCCCCCGGCATACTCCGACCATGCACAAATTCATTGATCATTCATTGATCGTTCTGGTGACTGTAAGCACAAGACAACCTCCCTTCGAGCATATTCATATCACATGGACACAACGGCCAGGTGGAAAAAGAGATCGGAGAGGGATAAAATGGGGGCACCGCGGATCGAACGCGGGACCTTTAGAACACATGGATTGCTTCAGTCTACTGCTCTCCCAACTGAGCTATGCCCCCGTTAAGGCTGTTCGCTGCAACATGAATACAATGCGGTTAGATGCACGATGAAAATATATCTGAAATCGATCAAACGCCTAACGATATCAACTGTGCATCGCACGCCAAGTATATGGAATAAAATATACGGTAGAATAAATTAGGGTAGCGGGGGAGTCGTACCAAAGGAGGGCGAGCGCAACGAGTTATCACCAGTAGTCCATAGTCCAACCTCGCCACACAATAAAACAATAAGAGCCTCCACCGAATTGGCGGCTACGGTGGCCCTCGAAAGGAATGTCCAGATAGCTGATGGGATACCACAACAACACAACTTAACACGTCTGCCACATTTTAACAGAGTCACTGTCAGAAGATAGTCAATATTTATCTAAAGGGGTAAGGCAAGCAAGGCTATTGTTGAAGGGAAACTTACACGACAAGTGAGCGCTCTTCGGGATCATTGGACCAAGTCGGCTGCCATTCATTTCTCGCAAGCCAGAAATCACCCATAGCGGCTGAAAGTATGAGTCGATGAGTGCCAGAACGTAATCGAAACAGGGACAGGGACGATGGTATGGGCTGTCGAAAGGCAGGGTGTATGAGTCGAAATGACGAGGACTTACTATTCGAACCATCAAGCCATGGCTTCTCTCCGTTACCATCAGGGAACCAACCGTTCGTCCCTCCGACAGCGACGTTCAAAATCAGATAGAACGCTGATAGGCCAAACACAGTCCCCGGTCAATGAACGTCGAACAATGCAAGAAAAAGATGCAGAGCGGATAACGGTGTTAGTGGGGGGTATGATGGCGGTGATCATGGAACCGAAAGACTGACGTTGATCGAAAGGTGCGGATTTACTCGCATTGACCCACGGATTTTCCAAGATCACGGCCTCCGACCCATTCTGCACGACTCGAGGGAAATCACCTCTGTCCCAGAACGACTGCTTGGTCCTGAGATCCAACATGTGATGTAATCTCGTATCGACGTAGATGCGACTGGATATCAAACGTCAGAACATTGAAATCCCAATCAAACAGGCAGGACAAGGCTCAGGAGAACTTACATGAAATCCTCGGTCCATTCCAGGGCGTAAGTGTGAAAGTCGTCGCCGTAACTTGTCCGACGTTGTGTCCACCAACCATACGTTTTCCATACTCTGTTCAACAAAGGTACTGGACCCCAATTAAGAGAGCCGCGGACGTAATTACTTCCCCTGTTTATGAGCACAGCGTTTAGTATTACGACATTTTGGGACCAGGAACAACAACATTGACTCACTGCATGGGATAGCGAATGCCATTTCCACGAGATTCCATAATGTCGATTTCACCTACGGGTCGAATGAAGTCAATATGAAGTGCCGACCGGTCTCGATTTCATGAGCGAAATCAATAGTCATAAATCGGACGTTGAAGTCGAGCGAAGGACGGCTCAAACCTTGCCCCAAAGTTTCGAGGGGCAAGGTTGAGTGCAAGGTGATAGAGTGGGAAAAATTAAGCCAGGAGGACTTACCACTCATAGGCCAAGCTCCATACTTGTTGTCCACCGGAAGCATCCAAATAGCTGGCCAAAGCTAAAGCGCCGCAAAAAACAGGGTGAACATTAGTTATCACACAAACTACGCTTTGACGCTACTAACCCAATCTCTAGAGGGGAATAAGACAAGGGTACGTCGTCAGAACAACAGCAACCGAAATTTGATAATTAATCAAACCGAACTGACCCCTTGGGAATTTTGGCTCTAACCTCGACTCGACCATACTTGATGCTAGCAGTCTTCTTCGTACTGATTCTAGCGCTCTGCACGGGATTGATGATCTGACCACTGGTCGCGTTGCTAACGGCGGAGCAAGCTCGATAATACCCTTCTGCATCAAAGGCCTGGTCCATGCCAATGGAACTGTTGCTAGCGAATTGAGGTGTCGAACCGGTGTAACCAAGGCCTTGGGTGATGTTGAAGGTGCAGTCCGTGATGTTGAAGATGCGTCCATCCAGGATAGCGTCCATACCAATAACGTCGGAGGTAAAGGTAGGAGTAATGTAAAGACGTCCATTACGCACGTAGGAGTTATTCTCCGAAGCTGTCGTCATTTCGAACTCCCCGTTTCTGTAGTACAAGGCCTGTCAGAGAAGCTATTGGGAACCACAGTTCACGGACTCTTACCCAAACCCGCTCATATCCACTTCGCGGAAGAACTTGCCATTTTCTCCAAAAATCCCGTCCGCGGAGTCAAATTCTTCGTCCATGACCATACACAGTTTACTAGGTAAAACGGCAGTATCGCGCCATGAGATCCAGCAACGGACAGCTCCAGCCGCGACTCCAAGAAGCATCACACCGTAGGTCAAGAAGTACGCGATCCGAGCGTATGGATCACGTGTGGAAATCCAAGGCTTCTCAATGGGTCCTTGTGCAGACAGCATCGTAGATTTGACACGTTCCCGCTGGATTTTGGCCGGGGATTGCTGAACGGAGCTGTACATCGTCAGTGGGCGTGGTTTGGGGGAAGCAAAGCTCTCCCTTAGGCGACTTGACGATGGACGATGAGAGGAGTAGTCCGCGGTATTAGGCCGACTGCCATACAAAGAATACGAGCCTCGTGAGAGATCCGCGACGCTCGTAGAGACAGAGTGCAGTCCGCTTCGTGGGACGGAGAGGATCGAGTCGGAGGACAGGGCATGAGCGTGCTGAGTAGGGAGCGTCGGAGGAGTTGTTGTCTCGGGGGGATCGAAGTTAGTAGTGCTGCTGGGGGATGAAAAAGGGTTGGAAGGAGGGGTTACAGGGGGTGAATAGCTGTAGGGTTGACTACTCGTGGCCGTCCGTGCAGAGACTGTCCTGGAGTGGTTATGTTGTGGAAGGTCAGCGGTGGCGAATTGAGGCTGAGGAGGTGCAAGTCTATCCTCCTCCTGGATAGAGCCCGCAGGATTGTGAGCCATAGTGGTTGACTGAGCAGTGAACGCTCTTGATGGTCTATATCCGCAAACCTAGAAGGAGGGCTAGGAAGCAGAACGTTCGACGTGAGATTATAAGATTGAGAGGAACTCGTCACCATTGACTTAAGGCCGGATGATGTACGTCCAGGTCTGTCCAACATTTTTTTTACCGTACCTGGCCTCGAGGTGTTCAGCGCATCGGTGGGAATACGCCGCTTCTGGACAAGATCTATGCATGTCGATTCCGAGGAAGCCATCAACCGTCAAGATTGGGTAAGCAGGTTTCTTCAGCGGCAGGGTCGTTTGTGCGCTCCGGGGTTTGTCCTCTGCTATTGCGATTTTCAATGCACCGCAGGGGACACGTCGAGATCCTGAGAATGACGGTGGAATTTACGGGCAGGTCACGTTAAAGTGCCACGCAGTGACCTGATGTTGAAACTTTTTCGATTCCTTGTTCCTCGACGGCAGCCCAGGGAGGGTTAAAATAACTCGACAGCTGTGGTACTGCAATTAGACATGGGCATGAGTTTGATGAGAAAGAAGGGACCGTACTAATGTAGACATATATCTCGAAAAACGTTTGCTCAAAGGGTCGCTTGCCGTTAAGCCGAAAGTTGACAACTACATATCGTGACGACAATCTTCTAGTGAGTTGTTGAGATTCCTTCTGATGAACTTAAGGGGGGTGAATGAGTGTTCCTGGCTGTGCTTGTCAACGTCTATTGGACTAACTCTCTGCAGTGTTCCTCCGTGGCATCAAGAGGGTTTTACCTTCGATCCAATGCTTCGAGTCTGCGATCCTGTCAGAAAAGCATGATGGTGCCCATGTGCAAAGAGTTGCATGCGGAGGCCCAGGGCACAAATAATTCAGTTATGATCTCCCGAGGGCACTGTTGAAAAATGATTCTGGAATATTGGAATCCAAGCGAATCCGACCGATGACAGGCTTGGGATTCGGGTCGTTGATAGAATGAGGCCATAGAGGGGCCTGATAATGTCAATCACGGGCTGTACAGAAAGCCGACGTGCACTGAAATTAAGAACGAGGCAAGGTTGAGTAGATAGCAGGGTCTGGAGCTGCCTGAAGATTGAAATATTGACCAGCGCACCTCGTAGGTTGGTCACGTGGTGAAGAAACCAGCACTGGCATTCATGTTCATTCTCACCCATTGGAGCCTACTACCCTGAACAAGAAGTTGCGTTCACATACCGGCACTGGGAATTCTTGACAAAATCTGACAAGAAGAACTTTCCCAGAATGACAAGGGAATCTCAATGAAGAACAACATTCCATGTTCTTTTCACTTACGCAACCTCGACTCATCTTGACGGATTTCTCGTCCCTCTGCCGAGATAGTGGTTTTGTGTTGACATGATGTTCTCGGATTATCGATCCGTAGCTGCCCCCTCGACCATCCCGGCACGATACAATGAGTAGCAGATGACGGTGGCATGCGGCGTTGTACAAAAACATTGGCGCTGAGCTGTCGCTGAGGGACCCGTGGGACGTCGATTGCTAGCACCCAGCGGTAGTGAAGTGCAGGCGTTGAAACGGCTGAGACTAACGAAGCAACAAATAAACTCATCTATCAATCATGAATGATAATCTCTTTACTCTATCACCCTTGTCTCACGGATTCCTCGAAGCCGTCTCCCAAGTCTGCCGGGGCCATGGGTTCTCGCAAAGCATGCACCGCGCGGACAACCCCCATCATCCGATCAGATAGTGGAGGGAATGCGGATCCGACTGACAGCGATGGCATCGAACACGACGAATTCACAGCACAGGCAGTGGGCCATCGGGCCTGGCGTCAAACGTGTCACCCCTACCGATGGAATTGATTGGACAGGTATTTGTTCCGTCGGATTTCTTAGCTGAACGCTTGGCGAACCTCCGAGCGATTTCACCATAAGTGGGATTCAAGGCACCTTCTTGGATTTGATGGTCCTGCATACGGCCACCGACCTCCTCAGGTTCATTCAATCAATGAATCCCCATCCGAAGACTCTCTTTTAAACTCACGCTTGTAAATGTGCTTCTTTTGGGTCTCGACAACAAGTACTCACTATCCTACTCTACGCCCCCAGGCTCTCGACTATTGCCCTCGTTAGCCACTTTAATCACGATGGACTACGACTCGTACGACGCCATCCTCCACTTTATCTTTCGTTCGGTACGTTCCTCAGCTCCGCCTCCGCAAGTTTTTATCCATTCTCATTTATCCCAACTTATCCTATCCAGACACAAGGTGACGCCTGGTTTAAACCTTCAGAGGAGAATGTTTCTGCAGGCGTTTGCGTACGAGTGGAACCTGGCCAATACCGCGTCTTCCCTTATGAAAACCCCTTTCTCGCCCCTTTTGAAGCTGCTGTGCGCAGTCTAAATCCTCTCGTAGCCGTGAAAGTGAGGAGCGCGGCAGTCCATTCTGCACTGGCAACCATGTAAGTACTTGTTTGGACTCTCGTCTCTGGTAGCGCTCAGCCTGCCCCCTAGCACTGATGATGCACCTGCTATCTACGTTGATGCAAATACTCGTATCCAAGTCCTCGACTCTATTAGTGCCCTACAACAAGCCGACAAGGAACAATGTGGTGCCTTTATTGTGAGTTTCTAAGCTGTCCTTGCGTTGGTCTAGGCTAAATTACTTGTTCAGCGGGATGAACGTGTCCTTGTGGTCTGGTCAGACGAGTTGGACCACATCGTTCCTCTGTGTCAAGAGTTCAATGACAAGTTGATGAAATACATCTGGCGTTCGAGGCGGACTACCCATTCGGTGTCTACGTCTGTCGCTACTTCAGTCACTCCTTCAACAACTGCCTCCAATACTAATCTTAACGAAAAATCCCCTTTTCCTCCCCCACTTCCCGCCACCGCTGTTAGTGATGCTGTGGTTGCTGCCACCTCTGCTGGGAAAAGGAAGGGTGACGAAAAGAAGTCAAAACAATGGAGAATTTTTGGCTGGAGTTGGACGGCTTCTAAGACGGACGATGCTGACCTCGAAAAGGGCCCAAGTGGACCAGCTCCTCGACCCATCCGGTTACTGGCCCCTGTTTACGCCGGCATCGGTGCTGGACTCTCACTCTGTCAGTGTCAGTCAAGCTCGAGCTCGTGATATGGAACTAATTACGGAGATGAAGTTTTCATTGCTAGTGGCCTTTCCATCCTTCTCTCAGAATTCAGGCTTGATCACCGCTATATCCGTTTTGCACTCATGGCTACATCGCCCTTCCTGGTTTGTGTGGCGCTTGTGAGTGATTGTCTACTTGTTTTCGCAAGTGTTACTTCATTCTTACGTGTAACCCAGTTCTTTGCAATGCAAATTGTGTCCAATATTTGCATGTTGTAAGCCTTCTGCGTTCTTCACACTGCTCAATTACGTTGTTAACCTTGATCAACCCCGCATCAAAGAATTGGTCCAATTGCGCAATACCATGAAAATTCTCGTTATTACTCCGCGCAGAAGCCTGCTCCGAATCCAGACGTTGATTCGCGCCCACCCCACATCACAATCGAGATGCCCGTATACAAGGAAAGTTTAGAGGACACCATGTACGTCTTAACCATTGATAGCCTCTCTCACATACTCATTATCCATGACTTCAACCGACGCTTCAATCCAAACTCAGAGCAAAGTCTGTGTTCCATCTGAAGAAAGCTATGCAGACATATGCTCGTCAAGGCGGCACTTCGTCAATCTTCGTCCATGATGATGGTCTTCAAATCATTGACGAAGAAGAGCGACAGAGGCGCATCGAGTTCTACTCCGATCACAATATCGGCTGGGTGGCTAGGCCTCCTCATAGCAGTGAAGCAGATGGCTTCAAGCGTGCAGGAAGGTTCAAGAAGGCATCAAATATGAACTATGGCCTCCAAGTGAGTATATCTCAACGTTCGCGCGAGTGGCGGTCTGACCTTCCTCTTTTCTCTTCTTGTTCAGCTTTCTCTTTTGATGGAGAAGCATATCATTGCACTAGAAGCGTCCGAGAAATCGGATGATCAGTATTCAGTCTCCTTGGAGGAAAGAGCCCTAGATATGGCCATCGAAGATATGTATGAGTTGTCAGGTCAGAACTGGAGGCCTTGGGCGAGTAACGCGCGTTCACTTCGCGTGGGTGACGTTATCCTGATTGTCGACTCTGACACTGTGGTCCCTGAGGTATGTTCCTTCTCTGTCAAGCATCCAGGTATATTGACCAACACTTTTCTCAATCAGGATTGTCTTAGGGACGCCGCACGTGAGATGGCGGAGTGTCCTGAGGTTGCCATCATCCAACACGAATCAGGTATGTCCCCTCCTTTGGGTGAAGTAGAAAGCGCGTAATGACACCATCCATAGACGTCATGCAAGTCGCGTTCCACTACTTCGAGAACGGTATTGCGCACTTCACCCGTCGTATTAACAAGAGCATCTCTCTCGGATGCGCTAATGGTGAAATTGCCCCTTTCGTCGGCCATAACGCATTCCTTCGTTGGTCCGCTCTCCAGGAGGCAGCCTTCGTTGACACTGATGGCGTTTCGAAGATTTGGTCTGAGCAAAATGTGTCGGAAGACTTCGATATGGCTCTTCGACTTCAGGTAAGCTTACCGCAGTGTCGAGCGCCCTTGACTTAAGATTTCATCCGGATGTAGCTGAAAGGGTACATCATTCGATGGGCAAATTACTCTGAGGGTGGCTTCAAGGAAGGCGTGTCGCTGACTGTTGATGATGAGTTGAATCGGTGGCAGAAGTATTCATATGGTCAGTGGACACCTCTTCGAATGCATGCCGGTCATACTCATCACTCTTGCTTCAGGTTGCAACGAGCTTATCTTTAACCCGCTCAAGGATTGGTGGCGTCTCGGGCCTATCAATAAACAACTTCGTACCTTCCTTTGGTCAGCCGCACCAGTGCACTACAAGCTTAGCATGCTGGCCTACATGTTCTCGTACTATGGCCTTGCAGCTGCTGCTTTGCTTTCGATCCTTAACTACCTCCTGCTTGGCTTCTCATACGAGGTCGATGGGTTCTACCTCAAGAGTTTTGAAATTTGGCTCGCTTGTACGGTTGTCTTCCCTGGAGCCGGCAACGTCGCGTTCACGCTGTTGGAATATCGTATTGGACAGCGCGATTTGTTATCATCCTTTTTCGAAAACGTTATGTGGATTCCCTTCTTGTAAGTCCTATCGTTGATGCTTTCTCTGTACTCATTGCTGAGGCGGTTTAGCTTTTTCTTCTTTGCTGGATTGAGCATTCATCTCACCACTGCAATCCTCGCACATATGTTCTCCTACAACATCACCTGGGGTGCCACAGCAAAGGAGGTCGAACGCTCGAACTTTTGGGTTGAGGTTCCGAGAATACTCAAGCGTTACTGGCCTACTTTCGTTATCTGCTTCTCCCTCATTGCTGGAGCGGTCATTCTTTCCACACCACTAGTTCCACCAGAATGGCAAGTCGTGGGAGATTCCTGGGCCGTCATTATTCCTCTTGCGTAAGTGCTTGAATACTGCTGTTTCTTTCTTGACACCCACATGTCGATCTAGCATTACGGCGGGAGGACACATTCTTTTCCCTGTGAGTAAACCCTGTTCTATATGACACTGTGTTGCTGGTTCTCATCCACATCCAAACAGATCATCCTCAATCCCTGGCTCATGATCTTCTCGTTCTGAACAATGCTATCCTCTCACCTTGGTCCCGCACATGGACCTTCTGCTCTCTGCTCTGGACTACACTCGTTTATTACTGCCACTCTTTTCTACTCATTGGTTGTGGTGTCGGACTACTACTACTTTACTCTGGACTCACAATTTGGTCAATGCTCACTTCATTTCGATGATTCAAGGGGCATATCCTCCTACCCTCATTACGTTTAGACTGTAACATTCTTATGGGTACTATATACATACTGTTTGAATATTGTTCCTGTTTGTACATTATTTATTTAACATGCCGATGATTCCTCGTGTTGCTTATATGTCGGCTCCTTCGTGTTGGGATCACTTTTATTTAAATATTGAAAACTGAATCTTGATGGGATTTCATGTCTGGGAATCTGGACTTCACGTACTATTTTCTTTTTCTGAAGATGCGCGCTCACCGCATCAGTTCAGGGAGAAGACATGCTTTAACCGGATTCAATGTGGCGTTAACGGCGTGGATAATTTACGATGCAACTGATATCAGTAACAGAGCGTGGACGCTATATCAAATGATCTGGATTGACGCGAATTAGTAACCATCGTGTTGTGCCTGGTGCCGCCAGTGATGAGGACAGGAAGCATGTTGTAGGAGTACCCCTGCAGCTGCATTTTCACACCAGTTTCGGGTTTACAACGTTGAAGTTTTGGTGATAAAACAGCCTGGAACGATTACAAGTCTTAGACAAGGGTTGTTTCACCTATTAGACCTGGAGTTTGGCAAAGGGAGAAGGAAATTAGTTTAGTAATAAACAACAACAGCAAGAGTCCAAAAGTCCTATATGCGTGCTTCTATACAAGCGAAGTACAGCAAAAACAACGAAGAGGCGAACGTTATGGCCCTAAGGGAATTCCACGATGAAAAGAATACCAAGTCGATCGATGTCCACGGGGGGGAAGATAACTCAATTTTTTGTCCTGTTATGTATTCGATTAAATACCCGGAAGGGTGAAGCCAGGGAAATTAGGCCAGTTCCCAAGTTCTGATGGATCACCACCAATGCGGACCCAGCGAGCCACGGAAGGTGTAGGGCCATCCAAGACGAAGAGCATGTGCCAGCCTGGAGGGGAGACACCAGCATTCGGTGGCGCAGTGATTGTGCAAGTGGTGCCACTGCAGGAGAAGGCGGGGAAGATCGTACGAGCGCCCATGGTATTACCATGGGTGCTTGAGGTGGCTAAGAGAACAAAAATCAGATGGGGCATTGACAAGGTTGACGGGACTGACCTGAGATAAGGGAGATGCGCAAATTGGACATCGATCCTTGGAACAGATGAACATTGGTGACGGTGTATTGACCCCCGTAGGCCCAATCATGCTGAGGAAGGTCGTAGGTAGGTTGGGTGAGACCAGTAGCGAGATAGGGTGGGACATAGACCTGTTTTAAAGGAAATCCGGTTATTCCGTGGAGGGGGCTTAATTTTTAAAGAAAAACATACCTCAATACGGAATTCCTCGGGATACTTGACAGTGCCATCAGGGTTGTCAGTCTGGGGGTCCGAACCAGAGATGAGGACACGCCCATCAGGCAGTAGAGTAGCCTCGGAGTGGTACATGCGTGCGACGATGGTGTTGTTGAGAATTGACATACGTTGTTGGCGAGGGAGGGTGGGATCATACAAGACAGCGCCAAGGTTGGGGTCGTTCGCCAAACCGAATCCAGCAACACCTTGAGTAGCACCATTTAGGATCATGTATGTGCCATCCGGAAGCGGGACCATGCACGCGAGAACACGCTTCGAAGGCTGCGTTAAGTCCATTAGCAAACTTCACGTCCGTAGAAGCGCATAGGGATGCTGACCATGCGCTCGATAACCCAGGTAGGTTCATTTGCCTCGGGTTGGATGGTGACACAGTTGTCGTTTGCTTCTGCTGCACCAACAGTGGAGCCACCGCAGATAAGTATCTCCAAAGGCTCAGTATAAGGAGAATGTTGAGGAAGGGGCATAGCAGCACCCTCGAGAGGATATGTACGACCAGCGAGGAAGTTATTAACGTTACCGGGTATGTTGGGCAATTCCTTGATAGTATCAAAATTCCCCGGTTCCAAGATACGAGCCTCATTCCAATATCCTATCAGAAGTGTGTGAGGGGTCCGGGCACGGGTTCAATAGCATCACGACGTACCAACGAAGAGATTCTGACTGGGGAGGACAATGACGAAAGGATACAAGTTGTTGGGATCAGTCCTTGCGAGCCAGGGAAGGTCAACAACGGTATCGCCGCCATCAGGCTTGGGCAAAATTTCGAGATTTGGCTGGGCACGGTCATTGCTACCGATCTCTCCACCCATAATAAGGACAGAGCCGTTGGAAAGGACGGCGGCAGTAGGATACCAACGACCTTTCTGTAGTCGACCTATCAGTAAATCCATAATTACAGCGAATAACCGGAGACACGAACCTGGAGCTTAAGGGTCGGAAAATCTTCTTCCCAATCGCCGGTCGAATTGGTTCCAAGTTCACCATTTGGAGTGAACAGACGAACGCCGAAGGTCGAATCGAGAGACCATCCACCAACATTGAGTTGTCTTCCAGCCTTGTCTGGTAGAACAACACTACCAGCACAGAAGACGTCAGTCTTCACACCATGCAATTCACGCCAGGTTTTAGAGAAGTCGTTAACCAGGCTAGGATCGAGTTCATATGCACCGGTGGAGTTGGGGAAACTAGATGTGAATTGTTTGAGACTATTCAATCAACTGAAAGAGAAGTCGATCTTACCCTGTTCCATGTTTCTCGAGGAAGGTAATCTTGTTGTTGATGCCGACCGTGGCAATTAAAGGAACGACGACACTGTAACAAACGTTAGTATTCCTTCGGTGCTTCAGGAGGACTGCTCTCACCCAGGAACTGCGTTCGTAATTGTTTTATTTTGATTTTGATTACCTCGTCAGAGTGTGGGGCTTGTATTCGGATAACGGACACTTACCAAAGAACTGTTATATATCGATCAACATTGTATTCAAGATCATAATTATGACAATAACGTACCTCGTACCAACCGGTAACGGCCGGCGTGTGCCAAACGTTGAGGTCCCCTTGCCAGGTGTAGTAGCTAAGGCGGTCACCGCCACCACAAAGATGAGCTGGGTCACCAGGGCAGGGAATATTGCAGTCAGCCTCGTCACCAATGACACCATTGTTGTCAGTAACGTCGGTAATATCACCGCAGACTAAATTTCGAGTTAGTACATGAACTCCACTTCAATATGCGAACATACAGCATTGAATTCCGAACTGTGTAGGGCTCACATCAGCGCAAGATCAAATGTATAACCGAGAAATTACCAACCTCGACGCCAGCAGCAGGGTAACCAAACTGAGCACACTGCTCCATACAAACAGTTGCAGAGTTATTAGTGGGCCACTCGAGCATCCATGGCAGAATACGTTTTCCATCAGCCTCGCTATGAAAGGAATTAGTTCAGGTTATGTTCGTGACAATAACATCTACTCACTGCAAGCAGCCGGCGTAGGTAAAGTTCCCTGGTAGATTGTCCGTCTGCGCAGCTGGCACGGGGAAAACGGTAAGGTCGCCTTTGCTATAAACAGAGGTGCGAGCTGGGCCACCACAGGCTTCACTGTGGTAACAGAAAGTAGTGAGGCCATGTGAACAACACGCATAGGATGAACGTCGCTCACGTAGTATTACCCGCACATCCCATGTTGCAAGAGGATTCGTCTGCTGGTACAGCACCAGCAACGAGAGCAGGACCACAGACTATGATAAACTGTCAGGCTTATTAACAGTTGGGACCCAAGACTACCACTTACAGCACTGAGCTTAGCCGGGTCGTCAGTAAGGTATCCTCAATAAGCGATCAGAAGAACTTACTAGCGAATTCAAGACCGGCAACCGTGAAATTCTGAGCAGCGCAGGCTTGAACACATGTTTCCACGGTCATGGTCTGAGTATCTGGCACTTGGTTCTGGAGGATACGACCATGTGCGTTATCACTATTCATCCCCTCGTCAGCATTCACATCCACTATTGTTTGAAACACATCAACACTTACACCCAACAAGCATTGTACGCCCAGCCAGTTGGGAGCCTATTGTCGAGCACGGGGAAGACGGTGCCTCCACCCCCTCCACCCCCGCCTCCACCTCCGCCTCCAGGATTCGTGGGTAGATCGGTACCGGTGTAGTTGTAAACATTCAACCTGTTCGGGCCACCGCAGAATTCGGCGGAATTTCCAGCACAGATCATGTTGCAATCACTATCTTGGGCATGGGTGGCGACAGTGTTGAGGGAACTTCCGCAATCTATCAAACATAGTGGTCATAAGACATCACTGATTTCGTTAGAGCATGGAAGCGAACAGGAAACTTACAACATTCGCTACATGATCGGGAAGTCAAATAAGATAAAACGATGGATAGTTATTTTGTCAGTTCCCATCCATCTCTTGTTGATAGGTGAATAAAGGATTCTACGTACTCAGAAAACTCCGTTCCAGAGAGTGGGTATCCATTTTGGAAACAAGCAGCTGTGCATGATTCGATTGTGACGGCACCATTAGTATTCATACCGACGGGCAAGGAACGAGGTGCGCCATTGACCGCATCACTGTATAAACCCAACCAAGATAATCAAACCATTCAATGAGGAAATCCCAGAGCCAAAAAGTCAAAAAAAAAAGAGTAGCCAACAGCCACCATCACCGCCCAAAACCAGAATATTCACACCCAAAAGTCAAACCCAAACCCAAAACCAAATAAAATAAAGAGATCATCAAATCAATCCCCCAAACGAACAAATGAGCCAAGCAATCGCAAAGGACCGATAGCCGAATGAAGTGATATCAAAAAGGCAAATCCAGAATTCCAAATCAGAAAAGTCAAGAATATCATGACAGACACACGCGCCAAGAATAAAGAGATTAGTTAAATCAGTCCTCGAGAAAAAACTTTCGGCAGAAGAAACCACGCACGTCCAACAGCCCAACGAAACCCAGTTTCCTACGCTTGGAACGATAATGGGTGCAGGAGGTGGTGTAGCTCCACTCCAGAACAAGTTGAGACGACCCCCGGCGCCGCATGGCTCGAGTGTGTTCCCAGAGCAGCGCATATTGCAGTCAGAATCTGCGGTACTGGTTCCGCCATTCTTGATAAAATTATCGCAATCTGTCGCCGAAGATCAAAAGAAACGAGAACAATCGGACCAAGGCGAGATAAGGCCGACGAAGCGAAGAGGAAAACAGACAGGGGGAGGGAAGAGCGAACCATCGATAGGGATAATCGTAGCACCGGAAACAAGGACAGGAAGGTGAGAGGATCGTACCAGAATTTCGGAAGGGATGCCAAAACAACGCATGTAAAGGTAAATGTAGGAAAAAGGAAGGAGAGGTGTAAGGTACGATGGGAAAGAAGATCCGAAGCACGAAAGAAGGTAAGAAGTAAGGCGCGGAAAGTGGGTAATTTCATCAGCTTTTTCGGGATTGATACTGGATTGAGGGAAACGAAGCGTACAGCACTCGGCCTAGTGAGGTGGTTTGGTGATCGTTAGTACAATTGCCACGTCGCATGGGGTTGAAGTAAATTTTGAGAAGGAGATAGGGCGTAGCGCCAGAGTGGCGGACGACGCGGAACGGGATAACGGATGGGCCAAGATTTGATATCCAAGTCCCATGCCGGGTCAAACACAGAAGGGGAAGAAGCAGGCGCCGAAGAGAAAAAAAAAGAACATAAGAGTGGATAGTGACTTACGCCGAATTCAGTTCCAGCATAGATCAAGTTCTTTGAATCGCAAAAATTTATGCAGGATTCAATGGTCATAGAGTCTCCGCTGGTGAAGGAGGCCGCATTGAGGGTACGACCAGCAGCGAAGTTGTCACTAAAATACAAGGACAATAAAAACGAGGGTCAGTCGGGTTGATTAGCTCGAAGCGCGACGGAGGGAAGGAAGTGATGTAAAGAACACGGAGAACGGAAGAATCAGACGAGAAAAGAAGTGGTGAAGACGACGAGGGGGGAGAGACTTACATGTAACACCCAAGCGAGGACCAGTTTCCCGGCAGGTTTGTGGGGATCGATTGTCGTCGATGGCGGAAGGGGGTGTGAGAAGAAGAATGAGTGGATTGCGCATTAGCGAGTATAAACTATATGATATAGTGTTGGTAGAACACAAGCGATGAACGAACATCAGTACAGCGTTCACACAGGTTTGCTAACTGAGATGAGCAGGACGTACAGGAGTGAAAGTGATGGCGAAAGCCAACGACGGGGGTGTCAAGAAACCCATCCCTTGAAGAGAGAATGGGACGACGAGAAGATCAGAGTATCCCTCCCTGAGGTGACTTTATAGTACGCCGGGGGTTTAGGGGATGATGAAAAGATAGGTCGAAATATTCCGAGAATCTGGACCAGCGGACCTTTCCTTGGTTGGATACGGCTTCCCCGTCCGAGTAAAGACCTGGGCACGAGGAAGAAATGAATGGGTAAGTTAAGTCAAATCTACTTTTGGGTTTGCCGAGGAAGGCACCCAAAATCAATCTTTTTGAGACTTGAAGAAAAGTGCTTACCGCTTACGTGCGTTTTGCGCTACTTGTACGAGATTTGTGGGTTTTTTTGTCCCCGAGGCGCGGGACCTGGATGGTAAGGGCCGCGTGGTGACTTTTTTTTTCCTCAAAAGTGGCGAGAAAAAGAAAAGGCACGGATCCTGATGGAGACTATTGGTCGAGGTTACGATTGTTTATATTGAGATAGACGTACGAAATGGTATGTCAATCCGTGAGTGAGAGATACACGACTTCAAATCCATGCCGGGATGGGAATCTTACGGGATGAAAATGGATCTGTCAAGGGGTTCTGATCAAAGATGGACAGCTTTCGAGTCGACTAGGGCCGATTGGCATCTGGGATCTGTCGTTTGTCTACATCAAGCCAGGGTTCGGGTGAATATCAGAACTACGTGAAACTTGGCGGAGACATTGATGGTTGAAAGTATGGGAGGAATGTCGCGTGTCGAACGACGATAGACGCGTTATTTTGCAACAGCGTTGCTAGGTGGTCAATGCAGAAAGGACGTGTGCTAACGTGATCGGTGGCTGTGGTATTCATACCATCGTGCTATCAACAGACCAATACAGGCTAAGGATGAAGGAATCGTTGCTATCCTCACGTTTTCGACAGCTCGTCTGCGGTGAATAAATTCTATCACGAGAGAAAGCATACAGAAAATTCATTAGCGAGGATTTCGGTGTCTGGGAGACTACCCATGATCGTCTCCCGGTACCAGGCACGGATTCAGTTCAAAAATAAGTACCTGACATTGGCGAGTTGATTGATCTACAGAGAAAGACCAAGTTTACCAGGCGGGGTCGGCATCCCAAAGCATTCAAGCGGGCGCGCTGTTCCTGCCCAGGACGCAGGTACCTCGGCGGAAGTGCTTCAAGAATGATCGGCCCAAAGGGGGTAGAAAATGCTGTAGGACACTGGGCCTGTGTGGGGGTAAATGAGAAGTTCATATGTCCACGTTCTTGTGTTCAATATGCTTTGTCTTCTGTTCCATTCTCGTCGGAGCCACGGGATAGGTAATGTGCCATCCACAGAGAACGTGCAAAACATCCTTGTGTAAATTTAGCGCCATAGACCACGGAGGGGGGGAGAGGAGCGATGGTCGGCCTCTGACAAGACTGATAATAATAGGTAGTGATATTCTGTTGACCACAAAGACGTCTGGGATAGCACATGGGTGGGTGACAGAGCTGCGTCCGAGGCCGGGACTTCGCTGATTGTGAGGTGATGCCAGACATAAGACGACACTTTCCACAGAGTGTGTGCTCGCATGGGTGCCATGCCACACCTCCGGGAGTGTCGCCGATATTTCTCTGTCGGCGACATATGTGGCTGCTTAGTCAGCAGAGGTGGATGCAAACTCTAAATTGTAGGGGAGAGCTGGGGGAAGTGCGCAGTGCGCTGGTGCGCTGGCATGTGCAGCTGGCGAATGACGCGCTGAGCGTGTTTTTCTGGGTTTTTGCGAAGCGAACAGGTGCAGAGAGGCACCGCGGCCGAACAAACAAAGGGCGGAGTTGGAGCAGCGGGGTCCAAATTCACGCCCAAACGACCTTCAAATTTCTCCTCCGCAAATCTAACAGCAAGGTGAGCCAACTTTAAGTCTCATCAAAAACTTTATTATTCATTTCCCATTGTCCATATCCTCTCCTCGCCGTCCTCAACGATGTCCAGCGCCCGTCCTGCCCATGTCCGCAGGTCAGCATGGCAATCCCCACCCGACCCCTCCCACCTGGACAGAACCCCCCTGGTCTGGCTGGATAGAGACCACCGGTGACGCCCTCCTCATCCTCGAGGCTGCCCGCAGAGGCCTCATTCCCCGCGTAACCCGCCGTCTCGTCGACTCGGAGCGCAAAATGATAACCTCAGGCTCCGTTTTTGTCTTTGACGAAGACGAGAGCGGCATCAAGCGGTGGACAGACGGTTTCTTCTGGAGCCCCAGCAGAATACTCGGCAACTTTCTTCTCTACCGTGAGACAGATAAGCGAGGCTCGGGTCAGCGCAATGGGAAGGAGAGCGACGGGACCGAATTCGACAACACCAAGAATGATGGTTCTCTCAGTCGACCCAAGTCGGATCCAGGCCACCCAGGCGTCGACAAGAGCAGAGAACGTACCCTCGTCGGCAGCCTGACCAACAGCTTCAAGTTCAAGCCTGACGGTTTAATGAAAAAGGTGTGTACATCGTTCCTGTCCTTCATCTTCGTCGAGGCATACCGATACTAAACCCGATGCCCACAGACTTTCTCCCTAACGATCGGAGGGGTCGCACAACATCTCATTTCCTACTACAAAATCGAAGACGTCGAAAGTGGCCGCCTACGTCCTCCCTCCTCACTTCCTGAGCTGGCCTCCCTGGAAATCAGCCCAGAATATCTCGACAAAACCCATTTCCGCAACCCACCCAAGGTGGAAATCGGTGCAGATGGAGTTCCCCGGTATAGGGGCGAAGCCGATGACATCGACACTTCCACGTCTCTGATCACCGGGCCGCCCTTGACTGGTCTGCCTCTTCTCTCAGGTGGACGTGAAGTGCCTGAGAATGGTGTCTCTAAGCGGGTGAAACGTTACGAACCATATGCACCTTCTGCACCAGCTTCCAAACGTCAACGCAAGACCCCAGCCAAGACTTTACCTGCATCTGGAGATCCGCAGCAATCCCAGTCTCCGCCAGCCCAGCAGGATGTCATTACTACGCCCATCGCTAGTCCCACTAGTCCACAACCCCCGCACCAACCACCAATGCCCCAGATTTACGCTGATCCCAATGCGCCAGTTACTTCTCCCGGGGCGGCGTCCGTGCCAGCAACATCGTATCCTTCATTTGGCGTACCACCATACTATGGATACATGCAACCCCCACATGTGCCCATCTATTCTCATCAGGCGCCTTACGGCGCAATCTCGCCGACGCAAACAATCCCCCCACCACAAACCCACTCTGGCCAATATACGTATGCAGGCTACCCACCGCCTATGCCAGGCATACCCCAGCCTTCACCACAAGCACCTAGTTCTGTACAAGCTTCACCGCCTCCGCCGGGACCAAGCAATACACCTATATCACCGTCAGACTCTTCCCATTCCCACCCATCAATTGTCACACCTTCTCCAACTCCAACTCAACCTCCGCCCGCTCAAGTACAAATTCAACCAGGGTACTATCATCCTCCACCTCATGTGCATCCTCCTCCGTATTACGGACCCCAGGCAGCGCCTCATCCACAAATGTACTCGGCTTATCCTCCACCACCACATGTGGCGCATGCCCCACCTCCCCCACCTCCAACAGGCGTTTGGGGTCCTCCACCACATGCTGTCCCACACCCATATGGAGCGTACGCACCCCCTCCGCCCCCTCCGCAGCAATATTCGTACGGTATGTATGCACCTCCCCCGCAGGGATATCAGCAGCAACAGCAACAGCATGTTCATCCACAGGCACAGGTACCGGGGTATATGTACCCACAAAAACCTGAGCAGGGCCAGAATCAGGAGGAAGGTAAGGTGAACGGGCATACCGGAAGGGAAGGCGACGAGGAGGGGGGGGAGAGTGGGGAGTGAAGCGGTTGTTCCATTCGTCATGTTTGTTTTTACCCTTTTGGGTTTCTAAGATTCCTTCAAGCTTTGTGGATTAAATGTTGGTGGTCATTCGATTTTTCAGCGTTGCCGGTGTGTCTCTTATTCCTTCTCAGTTTCTTCTAGTCCGGGCCTCGTGTGCTCTGTTTCTGATATATGTATGCATATGTTGTGAATATTGCGGTTATTCCCGTGGTCCTTAGTCTTTCCAGTCTACCTATCCTTGTGTTTTGACTCTTCTGTATCAGTCGTTTTCTGTTCGTTCGGAGCTCAACGTACCATACGATCATTCCTACTACTCTTTTTTCCTTCACTCTGCTATCGTTTATGCTTCTTGCTTCGACTTCGTTCTGCGATACCTTTACCCTCTTATGCCATATCCCTTTTGTTTATACCTACCCCGTTCGCTTACATTCCTCTACTCCTCTTCAGATCGTTCCTGAAAGGAAAGATGGTTCAAGCGAGGGGGGTTCATTAATGTGTAGATCAGCTTTCGTTCGTTCGTGTTTTTTTTTTTTGGAATCATTTGTGGGATATTTATTCAGAATTCACATTTTGTTCGCATTTTCTACTCTACTTACTTTTGTACGTAGTTGTATACCACGTATGTTTGTTCTTATGCATTTGTTGCCCTCCGAGATTATAAGACACATTCGGGGACCACAGATTTGGTTTGTGTATAAAGACAAAAGTTACATGGATATAAGGCCATGTGATAATCCTGTAGCCTGGGAATTTCCTTCACAAGTTTTTTTTTTTTCATGTCGGGAAACCCATTTTTCGAAATGATTTCAAGTTCCATAATCATTATTCAGTCCGAAAGTGGAAATTTAGATCTCTATATTACCTAAGGTTTGTTTACAAAGGCTTCTATTACTCCTCCTCCTCTGTCTTGAGGTGTCTTTTTCTCCACACTGCCAATCCTTGTTCCAATGTCTTACTTGTCAACCCAGAAGAAGACACAAGTTGAAAGGTAACTCCAAGTTTCTCAACTTCTTTATTTCTCCCCTCATCATCAAAAAATAACTGTGAATTCCAATGATGTTTTTGTCAGAAGCATGGTAGTATGAATACATACCATCTCGGAGTAAGGTATACCAGTCTTTTGGTGTACCTTTTTGAAATGGGTTATTTTGGATCCTAAATTCAAGTTTTCGATTCTAAAGTCGATGATTGGGGGTATAAGACATACCAGGGTATATCTCAAGCTGATCAAAGAACTCTATAGCGGGTATTGCTTTATTGGTATCAGTATTCTCCTTGTTAGTATTATTTGTGGTGTTTCGAGGTGGTATGAGTAAAAGTCGGAGTGCTTGATAAGCTCTACAGGAGTAAGTAAATAAAATGAATTATTGGAATGGGATACGACAGACAGATCAGGTGCACTCGTTCTAGAACATGCAACGATACAGACATTTGCAGCTTTGAGTTTGTGAAGGATTGAAGGAACGTCCTTGTAGAATGTGATTGCGTCGTTGTTTCTGGATCGTTGGAGTGAGGGGAGGACTTGCGAAGATATGACGAGACGGACCGATCAAGTACTTGGTTTATTTTCTCGCCATTTCTGTGTAAGGGTCCTAGAGAAGGAACGAGTCATTGATAAGTTAACGTTCACGTCGTTATTGGACCCACCTCTGACATGCGTATCAATCCAGAGATCCCACAATGTATAGCTGTGCGGAATGTTAGCGAAATGTGAGCTGGGAAAAGGGGCGCATGTGGTTACTCGACATCAAAAGCAACAAGCTGCGGGTAGCGCGAAGAGGACGACATGGTGGGTTGGTTTGTATAATCGGCGATGTGATCTGTGGAGCGATCGAGGAGTGTTGATTCGACTTTTTGCGGTGTGAAAGATTTATTGTTTTGGGGAAGATGATATCAGGTGATGGTTTTATAGTACAGACGGTACCGACTGATCTGTAAGCGAGAGGACTGCTCGGTACCATCCGGTACCTCTGCCAAGTCGAATACAGAGTCTTGTCATTTTCTGTCAGGCACATAATTGCGTCATGGCTACCTCTCATTCGACCAACCAATACATCTACAATGCCTGCACTTCGGTCTCGTGAGAACCAGACGGTGATGAATGGCCTTGCAACAACCAAATCAAGGCCATGTTTGGAATAAAGGCTCAGCGCTAAGATTTGGCCCGCTTCTTCGGATAATAAGCACCGCGATAGTGAACGGTGGCCATGTGTGTGCGGAAAACACCGCAAGCTGATGGTGTCGGTCGTCAGGCGGTCTCCGGCGTATGATGAAACGGAGTTTTGGAGAGAGCGGCTGATTGAATCAGCTTGGCGAGTGATTTGCTGTGCTGACACTCCATCACCCATCCTTCTCTCTTACCTTCACCTTCTCCCTAATGAACACAGCAGCACGCTACCTGCTCGTCGTCCTCGGGGTCGTCGTAAGTCAACCTCGTCCCATTCCCTACCCCGTCTAACTTGGAATCTCCCAGATTTCAATCCACTACATTCTGTCCCTCACACACGAATCCTATGGCCGCGTAGCATCTCTCTCAAACCTCAAAAACCATCTATACGGCACTGACAACGACATTGTATCTCCACCCCCCAATGCCCAATCCGGGTCTGGTATCGACGTGCCAAATCCAGGGCCAGATTTTGACGACCCGAGACCGGAACATCTCGCAATAGACAAGAGAGCGAATGCCACTTTCGTTATTCTCTGTCGGAATTCCGATGTCGACGGGACCGTGCGTAGTATTCAAGAGATTGAAGACAGGTTCAACAAGAGATATCGCTACCCCTATGTTCTCCTTAACGAGGTTCAGTTTACGGAAGAATTCAAACGGTCCGTACTTTCTCCTCATCCCGTGTCTTTCTGCTGACGAGGGATAATTGTGGACAGTCGGATAAGGGTGTTGACGAGTGCAAAGGTTGAATTTGGGTTGATTCCCCATGATCATTGGTACCAGCCGGACTGGATAGATGAGGATCGTGCGACCGCAAGTAGGCATAAAATGGTGGCGGATAATATCATTTACGGAGGTGCGCTTTTCCTACTTCTTCCAAGTCCCTTCCACCCTGCTTATACACACTCTTACTCTCGACATAGGCAGCGTATCGTGCGTACAACCTCGTCCAACTCGACTGACTGCCAGCTCACGTACTCCAATGCTCCACCCACGTCGCTAGTTACCGCAACATGTGTCGTTTTAATTCCGGCGTTCGTATCATCATCGACTCCACACACCATCAATGGAACTAACCATTATCATTTCCAGTACTTCTATAGACACCCCCTAATGCAGAAATATCGATGGTATTGGCGCGTCGAGTACGTCCCCCACCATTTCCCGTTCATCCAATTATCGTTCAACGTCTCCTGCATAGGCCGGGTGTGCATTTCCATTGCGATATCAACCGCGACCCGTTTATGTTCATGGAGGAACATAATAAAACTTATTGTACGTGTTCCGGGGGTGGATTTACTTTTGAAACATACTGATATGAAAGCACAGCATTCACGATTACCATGTACGAGTATCAAGCTACTATTCCAACTCTATGGGATCGAGTCCATGGTACGTCGTCCTTTGGCTATGTGTCAACGAAACTCTTACCCTCTACAGATTTCGTGAAAGAACACCCAGAATATGTCGCAGACAACAATGCTATGGGATTCATGACCAACGAGGGAGGAAATTATAATCTTTGCCATTGTGAGTTTTCGCCCCCATCTCTGATCGGTGGGACCTAAGCTTAAACCCCTGTTTTAGTCTGGTCGAATTTCGAGATTGCCGACATGGACTTTTGGAGGGGTGAGGCGTATAGTGCGTTTTTCGAGTACTTGGATTCCAAGGGAGGATTTTATTACGAGGTTTGTCTCTTGAATTCTTCTTTATGTTTAACTTACTGAATGATATATCGTCTGTTCTCTTCATGATCTCTTATCCCCACCTCAATCCCCATTCCGATGCCTCCAGCGCTGGGGAGACGCACCCGTACATTCCATTGGCGCCGCACTCTTCTTACCTAAATCAAGTATCCATTTCTGGGACGAGATTGGTTATGAACATAATCCGTATACGCATTGTCCAAAGCTGGGTAATAATTGGGAAAATGGGAGATGTTCGTGTGATCCTGGGAGAAGTTTTGGTGAGCGTCTTCATTCACTGGTTTTCTTTCTTTCTTTTTTTGGGTGTTGACTACGTTAACAACACCTTTTTGCGACCGCGTCTTTCTTTCTTCACTACTTGTTTATCGGTTATTGACTGGGGTGGTGTTTTTTTTTCTAGACTACGATGGATATTCGTGTATGAGCAAGTGGGATCGGTTTATGGAAACGTGAACCGATGGTGTTTCGTGATGACGAGTTGGTCGTATCAGGTTAGCTATGCGTGATGCTGTCATCTCCGGGAGGAGTTGTTCATTTTTACCTGTTGACAAGGGTTGATAGAGTAAGTTGAGCCCGGGTAGAAGTAGAGGTAATTAGATACGGGCGGGGCTCGTTAATGCATTAACATGATTGATTTCGCATGTATGATATTGGGTCTGAGTTATCTGCTCGATTGTTTGTACCCGCCCATTACCTGAAACTGCGAATGTTATGTTGGACGGTTTCTAGGTCGGTACCGGGTACCTCATGGTGGTGAATGGCCCCGGGGGCAGCGTGATTAGCTCGTGTTAGTTACCTTTTCGTTGCTCAAATTACAAAACACAGGGCTACCCAATTAGCGGCAGGGACGTTGACTTGATGCTCCACCAGCAACTTGTCTTCCATCAACATGATATCATGATATCAACTTGACAGACCCACTCTCCATACCCACAAATTGGACCTAAACAAGCCCAGCACTGATCCAGCGTCTTGTAAGTTCGCATTTGACGCTGATGTGCACGTCGTTACTAAAATATGGTCAGTTCATACCTTGCCGAGAAAGCCAGGGTCGTTGAATCTTTATTAATTCGTCCTTTCACCGCACCTAAGAATACCAGACAAGCATTCTAATCATCATTGATGGGTGTGCCGATGTGTAAAATGTTATGCTTAGACGACTTGGTTGATAACTCAGTTAGTTCCCGAAATCAATCTCACCATGGTCCCTCCTCAAAATGGTTCTTGCGCGCTGCCGAATGTTTAATTAAAACTTGTTGCTTCCACTGAATTGATCTTTCTTTCAGGATGGCAATAACTGCAAAATTGGACGAAGCCACACTTTTACTCATTCGCCAGTTTCAGACTTTGGAGGTATGTGTTTCTTGGTTTCATGATAGTTATGATGTTTGCTCATGGCTGGACATAATAGTATATCAAGAGTGAGCGCAAGATATCTTGTAGGAATCACTACTGTAGCTGACGAATGAGGTCCTAGTCGTGACGGCCACTCTGTTCTTCTATGACTATCTGACAACTTTGAACAGAGAGGTGAGCGTCTATTATTTAACTTTCTGGTCAAGTCACGAGCGCTCATCATGGCCTTGTAGATCTCCAGCATTTGGCTCGGGAGATGGACGACTTTCAATATCTTATACATGGTTTCTCGTTACTTTCCTTTTGTGAAGTTTATCCACATGGTAATGAGTGAGTATTTTTCTCACCGGAGGCGGGTAAAAAACTGAGGAATGCTGGTCCAGCTATGTTTATCGACTTCGACGTATGTTTATCTTTCCCATGGAACTTTTTTTTTTTACTGTACACTCAGAATCATTAGCCAAATCTTTGCAAGTACATGCACTATGCTGAGACATGTAAGTCATGTCCTCCCCGAACTGGCCCGTACCTTGACTTCATTGCCTCGCAGGGACCACAATAGTTGGAATGGCTTTTGCCGAAAGTAAGCATACTCTCAGGCTCGCAATACTATTCTGACTGAGACGATTATTCTTATGACAGCATCTTTCTATCTGCAAACTTATGCATTTTGGGGTGCATCTAGAGGTTCTGCGGTTTTCTTAGCTTTGCTGTTTTCCGTTCGTCAACACACTGCTGTTTGCCTCTGAAAAAGTCCTGAATGTGATCATTTAGGCTATGGTCATCACCGGTTTCACGTTTTATGGTATCATGGCCCTGTCGCCCATAAGTATGTCCAACTGCCAAGATCTGCCTTTCCCCTCTGATATGGGTTTTTTTTTTTTTTTTTTTAGTGCTTCAACTTCCTATTGAAGTCTCTCCCTTGACATCTCGGTGTATCATGTACGTGGAAGCCAGAAACTATGAGATATGCGGATGGATTGTCGTTGCAGTCATCGATACGAGTGTGTAGGAGTGTTTCTGGCTATTCTCCAAACATTTCGCTCATCTTCCCTAGCCCTAATCTCGATGACCGTCTACGCCAAAAGACGGATGTACCACCCACCCTCAGTTATTCAAAATAACCTCCTCAATCACATCTACCGTGATGCAGTCACATTCTTTTTCTGTAAATTTCGTACGTACGATCCCTGGTGGTCTTTTCATATTCACCTTCAGGTCTAGTTATTTCTGCAACATCGATCATTGGCGCACTCTACTTCATTACTCCTGGCCCAATGAAAGGAGTTTCGTCAATGTTAGTTGCTCACTACTGAGTCACTGCTGTTCCACTGATGACAGTTACTCTTTCAGCTTTGGCTTGACCATGTTTAGTATATTCTCCTGCAGAATCATGCTTCGCCTTCGTGATTACAGGAATGTCCACCTGCTGAACTGGCATACTGGGTCAATGGGCACAAGCAGTGTGCTCTCTTCGTTACGCTTCAGTTCGACAAGTGTACCTACTTCACTAGAGGCATACTGACTAGTCCTGTCCCACTTCCACAAACGGTTTCTGAGCCGAACGTGATGAATATCCCTCTTCGTTAAGGAGGTACTTGCCAGGGCTGCTAAAATAAAAGACATTTGTTTTTGTAATAAAGCGGCCTTTGTATACATGAGAACTTTAGGAACCACTCAGTGATTTCTAAAGGTGGCATCGTGACGGTGGTGCCCCGGGCGGGTCCATCCTTAGCCCAAAACGTTTATTGCTGTTGTTCAAGGCCGGAATTGCATTGCGTATTATAGTACACATTTTATTTCTGGCAATTTTTGGAACCTCCAAGCAATTTCATCGTTCACATTTTTCATGTACCTCCCACCCTTGTCACAGAGAAGCCCCGTCTTGAACTATTACTTGCCGTCTCTCCCTGCCTTTCTTCCATCATACCAGTTTTCCTTGTTAGATCGTCTTCCCTTTTCTGGTCATCACTTTCAGGTTTCCGCCCCCCTCAGTTTTCTCCGCCTTATCTTTGCGGGGACCCACCCCGGCGATTTACGCGCCGGATGACGCTAAAATTCTCACTGCTCCCTGCATAGTTAGCCTCTTCCCTGGTTCTGTCACCCAACATCTTTCCAGAAGTGGCCAGAAAATCTCTTTCAGCGGAGGAGGTGGGTTTGGGCAGGTGGGCTTCACACCCTTCATGATCTCCACGATCAAGGCATAGTTCTTTCGTGTATCGTATGGTTCTTTACCCGTCCAGATCTAAATCAACTCAGAGGAAGGGTCTAGGGCTGGAAGTTCGCAAAAGAAACACACCTCGAAGGATGTGAGCGCAAAGGCGTAAACATCCGTGGCCTTCGTTAAGCTAGGTTCCCCATCTCGTGGCACAATGAGTTCAGGGGCTTGATATCGAACTGTACCGGCGGGCGTTGTCAGAGTGAATCCCTTGTAAGTGAGAATCCTGGCGCAACCAAAGTCGCAAATTAGAGGCTTTCCTTTTCCATCAATAAGGATATTTGACTATGTAAGGTTAGCCGGGGGCTTGAGATCCCTTCTTCAGTGACACACACAGGTTTTATATCCCCATGGACTGCCTCTCGACTGTGCAAATATGCGAGACCCTCGGCGACACCTCTTACCTATTGACGAACGGACCTGTGAGTGCCGATGGAACCATAAGCAAACAAGGAAACATGCCAGGGGCGCTCTATCGCAGCCAGGGAAGCGTCGTAGGTATTCCATGATTGTATCGTTGTCGCAGTAATAAGAGCGGGACATTTTCGTCCGAGTTTTTCAGAAACCCCAAGGAGCTTGAGGACATTATTGTGATCCATTTCCTTCCAGGACCTCACTTCGCGGTTAAAACGCTAGGCAATACAGTGGGAAGGGTAAGAAAACGTTTAATAACATTGAGGTGTGAGTTCTAACCCGCCTAAGGGATTCAATCTCTTCTTGCGATTGTTTTCCCGTTCGAAAAACTTTGACAGCAACCTTGATTGAGTAACTCAGACTTGGCCAACCGCGTACTAATAGCGAGACCATACCCACCTTCTCGTCTGGTGCACGATGGTTTCCCTTCAGTGATCCGACGTGGACATCAGAGAATCCACCAGCGAACAGAGGTTTGTATTTGTCTCCATCGATTTTGACAACATCTGAAAGATCCTATTATATTTATTGATGTCAGATTCGGACTCCACAGAAGCGACGAGGGAAAACATACAAGCTGGGAGAAGAGGGTTTCCGAATCTTTTGGAGAAGGAATCTGTGGACGACGGTCAGGCACACGATTCTTAGGCATGATGCAAACTACAAGTCCTGGCGTTGGCTTGGGGGTGGCTGGTCTAGAAAGGCTTACCATCTTATGAAATCTTCTGGGCACGACGTGTTGTTTACCCGACCTTCGCCATATTGGAGACCTAACAGTCCATGTGTCGTGGAAGCTATAGCATAACTGACAGATCTTTGCAAGAATCGACCATGAGACTAGCAATCGCATGTGCATTTCGGGTAAACGTGAGAGGGGAAGAACGATAAAAGGAAAAAATATTTCCAAAAATAACGGAATCAGAACTCCAGACAAAATTAACGGTACTTAGGCGCTGTAGTTGAATTGTATGGAGGGACTTTGACGCGCAGCTAGCCATGATGGATCTAGATATACCAGATGCATTAGCAAAAAGGACCGTAGGGCCCCTTCCAAGTACGGTCTGATCGTTCCGGTGGTACTTAATCTAGTGCATCAGCGCTTCACTCTGGTATCGTGGTGAATATCATCACAGAAATTCGAAGGTGTCAGTAGAATCCGCCCGATAACATCCTTCTGTTTGGCGCACGGGTTATGGGCATTAGCTCCAAATCATACCAGGTTGACATATGAGCATTGGCGTTCTTAGTGGCTTCTCATGTGAATGGTTGACACAAAACGCCGGTGCGGATAAATCGTGGTCCAGACGAGAAAGAAACACCATTAAGGAAATGTTTACAGGGATGCTCTGCTTGAGAGGTGCTGCCAGGCCTCCTGCCATTCAACCCCTCTATTGTTGGATTGGTGGGCACTTAACGGGTGTGGTCGACGTGAATCGGTACCGAGAATGAACGGCCTATCCGGATCATGTATGTTGAGTGTCAGCCTACTATCCCAACAACGTGGCTAAAATAATGTTCACCCCCACCCAACAATATACGAGGACGTACTCAGCATCATACCCGGTGGATTGTTGGAGATTGTATCATGTGGAACCCCTCAGAGACATAAAACGGTGGTTGAGCTCAGGGTATAAGGATGAACGCAGAAACGGCGCTACTCATGAACTTCGTCGTAAAAATAATCATCCATAACACCGATATTCATCAGTGATGCATTGAAGTGTGGCACCGCTTACCTTTTCAGCCTCCGTCGATTACTAGCTGCACTCTTGTGGATTTTCAAGTGCCAGTAGTCGTCATCAACCGTCACTTTTGGGATGTTCCTTCCTTATTTCCCCTATCTTCCTGCAGAAACAGTCGCTAATCTTGTGAGAAAACCAGTGCTACCGCATTAACCTTCGCCCCTTTCGGGCCCGTCTTGGAGTACTAACTTGGGGCGTGTAGCGCCTTGCAAAAGGGTGGAATCTGTTGCGGTACTTTGCATGCCTTTATAGCGTCTGTTTGGACCAAAGAGCGTTTTATGACCTTGATTAGTTGGACCAGGTCTTTCCAAACACAATGACGCACCATATGCGTCTGCTTTGGGAGGCTGAAGTACACCCATATCTAGGCTGGGTCGCAAAACGTCCTCTTCAGGGATACACACAAAGCGGACAGAAGTAAGTGGGGAACTCAGAGTCTATCTTCTTCAGATATCTGGCTTCTGCTCTTTGTCCCCACTCATGGCTAGATTCGTCAACGAACCCTCAGCCCAGGTTGATCTTCAAGCGCCGTGAGCACAGGGCGTTTAAGTGCTTCCCGATTTACCATCGATGCTTCGTCAACTGAGGCAACAAGCGCCATATATTGTCTTGGCTCTCACGGGTCACAGCCGCTGCATGTCTTCTGATGTATCGGAGGATATCGCTGCTATATAATAGCCCGTTGCCAATATCGTTCCGGTCAGACGACTATGCAATCTCATCCCTCCAGAATCCCAACCCGATTAGAGGATGTCGCATACGTGGTGTGTTTCCACCAACCTTCCCTACATTTGTCGCAGTCTTTCATCGTAATCTAGAATCTCAGTGGCCGTGTTAAGCGTGAAGACGATGCCCTCTATGCCAAGCATGGCGGTGGTTATGCCGACATATTTGTAGGATATTTGGCAAATGATAATGGTACCAGGACCAAAGTAAGTTAGTGATAGACTTGTCATGAAGTTGATGAGAGTGTGATATCATAAACAACAAGGTTGCAATCAAAGTCCTGCGAACGACCAATGAACCGGAAGTAGTCGATATCATTCGAAAAGTATGTCTCTACCCTGTGGGAATATATTACCAGCTTATCCAACTCGTAGTATGTAATTCGGGAAACCACGGTTTGGCAGAAACTAAGCCACCCAAACGTTCTGAAATTCCTTGGCTTAGCTCCAGATATTGGAAGGTTCGGTTGCCCTGCCCTAATCTCCCCCTATTGCGACAGAGGTACCGCCAACGATCATCTCAAGCTATACCCCGACATCGACACAAGACTATTCCTTGTACATCGTTTACCACCTCGCTTCTCCGAAACTATGGCTCATTCATTCACAGATCAAAGGTGTAGCGCAAGGGCTTGAATATCTTCATCTGAATGAGGTCATACACGGGGACCTCAAACCAGTGAGTGCGAAAATATGGCGATAGCAGGGTCTCATCCTATCGATTAGTCCAATATTCTGATTGATAACGACGGGCGTCCTCTCCTTTGTGATTTTGGTCGTTCCAAAATTCTTGCTACCAAAGGATTTACCACAAAGCCAGCGGGAGCTTGTCGCTATCAAGCTCCAGAACTTCTCCATGGTGAGGGTCCCAATAAGGCGACTGATGTATATGCCTTTGCCCTCACCTCCTATGAAGTATGCGTTGGTGTTTTACTTTATCCATTGCGCTAATCGTGATACAGATCTGGACGGGACTACTACCCTTCCATCATATTCATCAAGACACGGCCATAATCATCAGCATCGTCATGCAGAAAGCCAGACCTGAGTATCCAGAACCTACTCCACTAGGGACAGATCCACTTTGGAGACTCTTTGAGGACTGTTGGAAGGAAACACCGGGGAACCGGTTGGACATGGAAGCTGTCGTGTACGAGGTCACAAAGATGGCCCTTCCGAAGCCATGAGTATAATGTAGTGCGGCGCAAAAGCACCAAGAAGTTAGGGTCTTGCCTCACACGTCTGTGAATTTGTTGTCCGGTTCCAAATATATTACTAGGTTGGTTATTACTGGACAAGAACCTGAGCCCCGGATATGAATACTCTCAAACGCACCGCCCGGGGGTAAGGGAGAGGTAAGTTGTGTGGGTAGTAGGTTTACCATCCGCCTCTTTGTTTAGGTGGATTGGAGAGTCCAACCTGTCAACTGGGAACAGACAATCTCAATTATTTGTATTTCATCATTCCTCACTAATAACCTTCTGGTTCACATCGAAATTTAAGTGTCAGTCACGGTGACCTACAGAAAGCCAGTCCAGAGAGTTTTTTTATATCCACCGGAATGGTGAACTCGCCACCATCCTGGTGGTCCGGCACGTCAGTTCGGAAATATGCAAGTCTAAACTTCCCCGCTCCACTTTTCCATGCATCTGACTTTAAACCTCTCTCGTTGCGTAGAAGGATCTATCCCTGAAATCACATACCATCACCATTGCGACCAATATTAGCTTCACTGGTAGAGGCGGGTGACAGGACTCCACCTTGTTTTCCATTGATAGTGTTATGGCTGCGGTTTTCCTGGACTTTGCTGGGTGTGTTATATATGAGGATAATATTCACCCAGATCGTGATGGGTCATGAGTAGACTAGAGGTGGTCTCGGGCCATCGCAAGCCCCTACCTCATGCCCTCCGACTAAGCCATAAATGTAAACTGCAGCTCGTCATGATCAATATCCATCCCACCCGCACCAGCACCTCGCTCAGCAAGCATCTTAGCCCTTTGAGCTTTCCTCGCCCTCTTCGACTCTCTCTTCAAATTCTTCCGACTTAGCGGATTACTTCGTTCCATACGTTCGAGAACATTATTTTCTATGGGTGCGTGGTAATCGAGAACGTCCTTGTTTTTGCGCCGGCGTTTGGGTTGTCGAGTATATTCTGGTCTATCGTCATTCACCAGGAATGCGTCCCCTAGTTTCGGGCCGTTGGCGTCTGTTTCAGAGGGGGGTCGTGAACGTTTGAGGGTATTGCGTGGAGAGGAACCTTCGTAGTCCATCTGATTGGTTGTCCTGATGAATAATCGTCAGTACATGCATCATGTATGAAGTTGGAGAAGTCAAACATACATGTCATCTTCCATTGGACCCTCCTCAGCATCAAAAAATATATCTCCGTCTTCATCTGCATCCATGGGAACCTCGCCATTTTCGTTTCCGAATGCTCCAGCATCAGCGACTCCAAACAAACCCTCTAGCTGGAATGGTTTGGAGAATTGAGAGACGATCTGTGCTTGACCCACACTTTCGGCGCCTGGAGCTACCGTTGGAGCTTGGTTACTGCTATTTGTGACTTGATGTATGCGTGCATCAAAATTTCGGACTGGATTGTAGATTTTATTCACTTACCAGTGGAGGGTATTAGTGAAGGATGGATGGAAGGTGGTTCGGAGTAGTACGGAATTTTTTGGTGGTTCCAGTCGTTTAAGACTTGTCGCGCCATGGCTGTGAGATCTGGTGTTCCACCCTGCAAAGAGGTCATGAGCTCGTTAAGTTCCACCGGATAGATCTGAGCATACCTTTAAAAGGCGACCGTTGGTGAGAGCAAGCATGGTCAAGAACTCTAGTGTAGAGTGGTATTCCGGTACTTTGTATATTTTCTGCAGCGTTTCAGGTAGGGTACGAGTAACGATCTCTTCGACTTAGGGATGTATCGTTCAATATACGATGTAGATAGACAGGGTGGTGGTGCTTACCTACGGGGATAGGATCCTCCACATCGCCAACTTTTACAACATTTCGCAAGAGGACGCTGCCTTTCTTGTTGCCTTTTCCGTCATCGAAGTCATCATCGTCGAAAACGACACCTGGCGAGTCTACAATCCGCAAACCCCGCTCGAGCTGGATCGATTGCAACTCCTTGGTATGGCCTGCCTGTGCCGCAACTGCACAAACCTATATGAGGGTTAGAAAGAGTTCTCTACGAAATCTAGGCACGGCACACTTTTGAACGTTTTAGGCTGTTGATGAGACTGCTCTTTCCGACATTCGGATATCCAACTACTCCGACTGTGGCGCTACCTGCCCTTGGTTTATATGCTTTCAGGAGTCTGAGAAGTGCGGGAGCGGTTGTTGAGGAGATATTTATTCGTTGATGTTGTGATGCAGAGGGAGACAAGAACGGTAGTGTTGGTGTGTTGTGTCGTAAGTACTTGAGCCAAGCTTGAGCGTTGGCCTTGGGTACAAGATCTACGGAAATGTTGAGCGACAAGTCAAAGACAGAGGTACACACTCACCGACTTTGTTCAACACAAAAACAAGCCTTTTCCCCTCCGCCTCACGTCTTCGCACCTCTTCTTCGACAAGCCTACTCCTACAACCTTCTGGGTCACGGGCGTCCAGTACCATGATAACAACATCACTCTCATCGATTACCTTGTGCAGAGCTTTGAGATAGTGTTTTCGGAGTTGTTCCTTCGTCTTCGTGTGGTGACCAAAACCCAATGATGACGACGGAGGGTCCCCAGGGGCATGACGCGCTTCCTCGGCAGCTGCCCTCTGGGCTAGAGTCGAGAGTGTCGGTTCAGATGCCATAGTTGCGTCTGAATCCCGCTGAGCCACTGGGGAACGCTAGTAGCGAGTCAGTGATACGAAATAAAGTAATGGCAAGATACGCACCGACGATCTCAGCTCATTCCGGATTCTCGCTCTGAGTCCTGGGAGTTTAGGTACACCGGGATCCTTCTTGAGCTCTGGTCAAGCGTCAGGATGATAGATCAGAAAATTTAGATGACGCTTTACTTGTTTTATGTGGAACTGCCTTTGTAGTTTCTAGGAAAAACATGAGAATCAAGGCCAAAATTTCATTGCACACGCACTTGATCTTCCCATATTTTCGAATAAGATGGAATGATAGTTTACCTGGGAGGTTTGCGTGACGTAACCTGTCACGGGCTCACACAGCAGGTACGGAGCGGCGTCCCTCGCCAGCAACAATCCTGCTGACCAGAATGTTGGGCAGTCGACTTGCTAGGAAAAAAACCTCGGCGCTACTCGCTATCATGCAACGGCTCGCAACGGACACGTCACTGACAAACATGGAGACTGGCTTCTGTAGTAGTAAGGCCTGGCTTCCGTAGTCTGCCAGCTCTGCACTCATGTCAAGTCCGACCATATCAGCCTCTACTGTTCCTTATTGAGTTCTGGTGTCATCTGACCGGGTTATTCAATGCTTGGCAGGGCGTCGACAAGGATTCGCCGGCTCCCTGGATCTCGGGTCTATGTCGGTCTTGAGTCCCGGGGCTCACACCTCGCGATACTCTCTTAAAATACTCGAAAGAGGGGCTCGATTCGGCCCGCTTGATCTTTAGGCGGACCGCACGACATCTAAAGCCTACAGAGAAGACGGGATAACTACGAACGATGAAGTCGAACACGGTTACAACCCCACACGCACCAGCATATGACCTCAACGTCGTCGAGATTTCTCCGCAACGACATTGGAAAGTCATCGTTAGGCGATGGATGCTATAGTTGCTACTCAGGTTGACAACACTTTCCGGATTCGGCGCAGTATTGGTGAAAATCTATTTAAACGCGTTGCGACGCGCTGTAAAGGCCCCAAGTTGAATTCTTTTTTTTAGCATGTTCAAAGTTGCTCTACTTGCTTTCTGCTTGGCCGCTGTGCAATCAGTCGTTGCTGATGTCCCCGTCTGGGGACAATGTGGTGGCCAAAACTGGACTGGTATGCCCATCCGTTACCGTCTCAATCCAGTTCACTGAAATCATGATCACGCAGGTGAAACGACTTGGTGAGTCGGTAAGAGCATCATGTAGTCCAGTCCTAACATATATGTCCAGTGAATCTGGTTCCACCTGTACCTTCCAGGTAAGTTGTCGAATATGTCCATCTCATTTCAATCTAAACAACCTTTCTTCAGAACGAGTACGCGCACTCTCTTTAGGCGTCACGCCCTATGGAACAACTCTAACTCGTCTTCTAGGTGGTACTCGCAGTGCCTTCCAGGTGGTTCTGGTGGCGGGACTACCTCCACTACCCATACTTCCCCGACCACCACCAAACCCCCCACCACCACCACCCACTCCGGCTCCACTCCTTCCGGCATTACGACCACTCTTCCTGCATCAGCCGTGAGTCACATTGATTTTAGGAGGTTTGTAATCCTAGCTAAGAGTGTATGGCAGGGCTATGTTGCACTTCCGACCGCTAGCGTAATCACGGGCTCTTTCGATGGAAACATGGTTAAATATGACCGCAAGGGCAGCAGTGAGTCCACCTCCCGCTGAACAGCCTGGAATGAATCTATATTCAACTTCAACCTTAGGTGGCGAATGCCAAGGACAGACAGAGACAGGTGAAGAAGATGCGGTCTTCATCTTGGAATCTGGTGCCTCTATTTCCAACGTCATTATCGGTGCAGATCAAGCCGAGGGTTCGTGATCATGATTGTGTATTTAATTTGAACCACTAAAGCATTGAGTAGGTATCCATTGCCGTGGACCATGCACGCTCACCAACGTCTGGTGGGAGGATGTCTGCGAAGGTAAAGCTCTCTCACTTACTTCAGTGCGACGATCCGAGGCTCACCGCCACTAATCTAGATGCACTTACGGTGAGATCTTGTCATGGTATACAATCAATGATCGTTAGCTAAAGTCACCTAGCTTGAGCAAACCGGCTCTGGTGATGTCTCCACAATCATTGGTGGAGGTGCATTCCACGCCGAGGACAAGATCAGTGAGCCTCCACAGAACTTGACGACTAACCTGAGCTCACAGAAAATCATTGCTAGTTCAGCACAACGGTGCAGGCCTTGTCGTTATCCGCGACTTCTTCGCCTCCGATTTCGGTACGCCCCTTCTTCCTCTACCTTCGACCTTTGGCTCACCGTAATCGTAGGCAAAGTCTACCGTGCTTGCGGAAACTGCAAAACTAGTCATGAACGCCACGTTCAGATCGACAATGTAGTTCCACTCCTCGTGCTCACGTAAAATTTCATTGATAACCCTCTTCTTGTTCACAGCTCTGCATGCACTCAGGCTCGGAAGGTGTTGGCATCAACACCAACTTCGGCGACACCGCGAAGCTCTCAAACATCAAGACTAGTGGCAAGCCTTCTGCCGCAAACACTTGCTGCACTTATACCGGTGTTGCTGCAGGCTCTGAACCCCCCAAGATTGGATGGTACGTATTCCGGCAGATTCACCATAGGCTTGGTTGCTGATAGCTATTGGTAACAACAGTGGTGACGGCTTCAGTGCTTGCCAATACAGCGAGTCGGATGTTGGATCCTGCTAAAAAAGCTAAGGTCGTCGCTCGACATGTTCTCTCAGATTCGTCGATACTCGAAAGACCGATGTAGCTTGGTTGTCTTAGATTTAGTGACATTATCATATCTTGGTTCTTTGAGCTGGTGTCCCCACTACCGTAAGATCCCGCCGACGTGATATAAAACATGCATAAAACAAACCTATCTGCTTTGATACATGCCTCAAGAGCATTAATAGCGGTGGGCCACGCCCCCCGCGCAAGAGGTCCAGTAATCCTCAAAATGTTGGGTAATGATACCGACGGATCTCGGAAAAATATCTGGGTCTGGCACACCGTCGTTTGTGTGGTTGTAAGGGTGGGAGGGGGAAATGTCATCTACGGTATGACAGGCTCTCCCCTCGTTACATTGAGCTCAGGGCGTACCCAACATAAGAGCTGCTGTCTGTCACGAGTAACCAACAATGACAAGCCTGTGTGTAAATGGTTATCATTATATCGCGTAAATTAGGAACAGAAGCGATGCGCAGCATGGGTCCTGCCATGCATATAATTTCTTATTGAAATTCCGATGACCCTGACTATAGACGAGGAAAAACCCTCGTCACCGCTTACCGAGGTTGCACCGTTGCAGATTACCCCCGATGTACCCATACAACGATTTCTGGAAGGCGCTTTTCCCGAGGATACTCATGAAGCTCGCCTCAGACAGTTCAAATTATCGAAAACTAGTCATGGTCATGCGCCGTAGATCAAATATTCCAGGACCCTGCTTATTCAAGTGGAACAAACAGATTTTGGTTAGCATCGGTGATTCGGCTACATATCTGCGACCCTGACAAGGTTAAAAAATCTTTGGCGAGGTCACCAGACCTCAAGCTTATTCCGAATACATCCTGAACTAGGCAAATCTGATTTCCAATTAATGTCGACTCGGATCCAGGATTACCTGATATAATCATCGACAACAAATTATTCATGTAGATGTGGACTCAGTTTGCCGCGAATCTGTCCCGAGTCCTAACAAAGAGCTTCTGCGTTCGCTTTCGCTTCCACTGCAGCCACGCAGAGGTATAGTACTCTGCACGATCAACACACGTTTAACAAACAAAAACAAAAACCCATAACATTCACATTCTACTCCCAATCTTTTTTTTTTTGGTGGAGCTATTCGCCTTTCGACGGCTGCCCATGACAGTCCCTCACCCTAGCTGGTTGCGCTTGTGCTACTCCAGATCTTTAGCAAGTGCACCTTCGGTCCGCAGCTCGAACCAAGCTTTCATGGCTCATGTGGCTTCATCTTGAACAAATTTGGCCTTACGTATAGATAGTGTCATTGGTGAAGGTTACCCTTTGTGCCGCGGTGATCCCAATCTGGAACAGGGAATTTCTAACCCAGAAGTTGTATATGTATATGTGAGGCACCTTGGACTTACAGGTCTCGAGAAAAATCTCAAGAACGAGTGCCCCGTTTCACTTCGAGAGGAATGAAGGGACAGGTAGAACGACAGCAATAACAGGTTTAACATGTTTTCAGTCATGAATCCGCATCTCGCACTATGTTTTTGTAGGCATACAGTATACAACTACACCCACGCCTAAACCCAGAGCCACTGAAAACATTTTAATCGGTCACCCGTAACCTCAAACAATGACAATATATGACATCATCCCATTCCGTGCACCACTATCTTCGCAGCTACCTATAAGACATGGCTTTACCAGTGCTTCCAAAGTAACCAAGATGCAAGCAGCAGCAAACGCAGTTCAAGACGTACGATTTTCGCCGATTTCTGCCAATACATACACTCACGTGTATATCCAGTTCCTCGGTCCCGTTGAGGTACCTATCCAGCCTGAATACGCCCACCGTGCTGGTGGCGAAACCATGCGCGCACTGGCGTGGTTTGGCAATGGCGATGTGCGGATGGTTGATGCTCCCGTTCCTGATATAACTCAACCGGAAGATGTTATTGTGAGGGTAACTGGAACAACGATCTGTGGTTCTGATTTACATCTGTGTGTTTTTTCGTTGGTTTATTTATTTGGCATACGTATTGACGACCTGTGGGGCCAGGTACCACGGGGAAATCATGACTCTACAGAGAGGTGATATTCTGGGGCATGAGGTGAGGTGTCTGAATTCGCTTGTACTACGTTCTAAATGTCTGTCACCATAGTTCATGGGCACCGTGGACAAAGTAGGACCCGGAGTTACGAATTTAGTTCCCGGCCAGCGGGTGGTCGCATCCTTCCAGATTGCATGTGGGGATTGTCGATACTGCAGGGAGAAATTGTCGTCGTTCTGCGATAACACCAACAATTCCTCGTACGTCTGGCCTTCCACGAGCGGACTATCGAACTGAGAATTCTTCTAGGTTGCAAGAATACTTGTACGGGACGCGTGATGCAGGCTTCTTCGGTTATTCTCACTTTACAGGAGGATTCCCTGGCGGTCAGGCGGAATATGTGCGCGTTCCAAAAGGAAATGTAAATTTGCTTCCTGTCCCTGAGAACGTCCCGGACGAAAAGGCGTTGTATCTATCTGATATCTTGCCCACGAGCTATCACTGTGTAGTCGATACCGGTGTTCGCCCTGGTGATGTTGTTGGTATTTGGGTAGGTCAAAGTTTGAGAAGGTCGTCAGGCAGATTACTAATGCCCATCATCATACAGGGCTTGGGTCCCATAGGCTTGTATGCGGTCCAATGGGCCAAACTGAAAGGGGCTTCGCGGGTCATCGGGATAGACAAAGTTCCAGAGCGGCTGGCGTTTGCACTAAACAAGTTGCAAATTGAAACAATCGACTTTCTGGAATATGATGACATCCCGAAAAGGATCCATGAGTTAGTTCCCGGAGGGCTTGACGTTGCACTCGACTGTGGTAAGTAAATTCGTATCCAAGACTGTTTACGATGTAACTGAACTGGTGGTTCAGGAACTTTCCATGAACCCAAGACATGGACGCATAAGATACAGAAGACGTTGATGCTGGAAACGGACGTCCCAGAAACTTTGAATGAAATGCTTGTCGCCGTGAGTAAGATGGGGCGTTGTGGGATCATCGCCGCGTATGCGGGATTCGCAAATGGCGTTAATTTGGGAGCACTGATGGAGAAAGGAGTTCGGTCAGCTCATGTTCTGGTTCCATGACGGCAAAGCTGACATCCACCAGGCTGATTGGAAATGGACAAGCTCCTGTGCATAAATATTGGAAAGAGATTTTGAACGACTATATCTTGACAAACAAGTTTGACCCGACGATGTGAGCAGGCTCCAGTTTCGTTCTTTAGTTGGTCCTGGCTGACTAGCTGCAGGATCGTCACGCATCGTGTTCCGCTAGAGGACATGCCGGACCTGTACCGTGCTTTCGACAAACGGCAATCGGGTGTACTCAAGGTATTTGTTGAGACGCAGTTTTCGTCGCCACCGAGCGAGGGGTGTCCGAAGACAACGCGGGTGGCAGAGTGGAGTTGAGCTAATTGAGCATCTGAGTTGAGTTCGGCTTCTGCTGTACATTAAAACGCCTTTGAATTTTCTTGCCTGTGTCCCATGAATGTGCTTTGTAAGTCACACGACGCGTTACATCACGGTGTGACACCTTCACGCGTCCTCATTAATCACTAACCAACTCCAACAATGGCACGGGGGACGCGCAGACAACCCTCACAGTCTCAAAGACCAGCATATACCCAGTCTCAACGTGCCGGACCATCACGTTCACAAGCGCCCAGGCGAGCACGGGTTGTGTCGGACGACGAAGGGGAGGAAATACAAGTGGATGTCGACGGAGGGGATTCAGACAATGAGGAAGGCGTTGATGGTGGAGAAGAAGTGCGTATTACATCGGGAATCTGTTGGATGTGGTCTTCACATATGTTTCGTAGTTTATTGTACGAAAAGCCATAGATCTAGTCCGGCTAGCTCTGTTCCATGAAGCACGGCGGATGCCTTTGAAGCGCGAGGACATCAATAAAAAAGGTACACCATGTTTTAATTTCCGCATGTAACTAGTCTAAGTAAAACGTGGAAGTGATGCAAAATTCGAGATACTTCAAACCCGTCTTCAATAAGGCTCAAGCTGTCCTTGAGGCAACATTCGGCCTACAGCTTCAAGAACTCCCGTCTAAAGCTGGGCTGGACCAAGAAGCGGCGGCGGCGGCCGCGGAGAATAAGAAGGGAAAGAAGTCCGCGACTGGGACCCAGGGCGAAGATGAACTGGAGGAAGCTAGGATTGCCACCATAGGGAAGAAAAAAAGTAAGTCACCCCCCACCCCCTATTGGGTATTCATTCCCTTATCTTTCGCGTAGTTTCCGCCATCGGGTCAAAGACGTACATCCTTCGCTCAGTTTTGGACTCCAGACTCATTGAACAAGCCAACAAACCTGACGCCGAGATTCTTGAAGAGGAAGCCGTCCTTGATTTCGGCTCTGGTGACTTCTCCGGTGGAGATGGTGGTGGCGTAGATAACGACGTAGAAGACTGGGATGATGGCGCGGAGCTGCATCCCCGAACCCATGGTTCAATTCTTTCCTGGAGCCAGAATGACCAGCTTAACGCACTGGGCGTTCTCTACGTCATCCTGGCGCTCATACTGGTGAACGAAAAGGTCATGCTGGAACGTGAGCTTGTCTATCAATCTAGATATACGGGGACTTCATGGCTTAAATCCGACCTATAGGTGCACTACGCAGTCGTTTAAAAGAACTCGGACTCCCGTCTACTCCCAGCTGCTCACCAATACACTTCACAACGATATCCACCCATCGCTCCATGAAAATCGATGACTACTTGTCATTGCTCCTCCGCCAGGGCTATCTTGACAGACAAATAGTAGGTGAAGTTACCGGTGCTGGTCGTAAACGTGCTCGGGGGAAAGTTGGTGGTGACGGAAACAATGACAGTATGGGTGGTAATGCTGGTGATATGTATGAGTGGCGGTGGGGTGCGCGGGCGTTTTGTGAGGTGGGCGAGGAGGATATCGCAAAGTTTATTGCAGAATTCATGGTGAATCACGGTTCAGGTGCTGGAGCAGGAGGAGACGATGGAGACGATGATGATGAAGTGGATGAAAGGAGAAGAAAGGCAAAGATAGAGAAAATGTATAAGGGTGTACAGAAATCCGCCGGCGGAAGCCTAGCCGAGGTTAGGGATTGGAGTAACAATGAATAAGGAGCCCCTTTTCAAGCAGCTTTGCTCATCGATCCTCGATAACCTTTGTTCCACTCCTGCAAAATTGATCTGATCTTTCTAACCCCAGGTGACTCCAAATAGATAAGAATGACAGTGTAGATAAACAGCGAACATTTTGCGAATTGATGAAAAGGACGGTACCGCCATAAGTTAAAGAATTGAAGGATATGGAGTAAGTATCCAGGTTCCAAGCTTATTCTTATAATTCCAACACACAACCTTGTTCTTGCCATGCCCTAGGACATAGGGCCGCTCCTTCGTGACATTCGCCGGTTTGTTTAGGTAGTAGAGAACCGGATTGGACGTTTGACGCATAATTTTGTCACGAAGTCCAGTTGGAATCTAAGAACGCTGTGTTAGTTGATAATGGAGGTATCTGACCGCTATGAATTTACATTTGTTCGTAGTTTCGGTGATAGTGAGTTTTCCCCAAAGATCGGCACCGGAAACCAGGGATCTTTCCACAAGAACGGAATCATATCAAACCGAAAGTTGAGCAGACGAGTGGCTGTCGATGGATCCAAGGGCTGAAAAAGTTGGCAGAGTCGAAAAAAAGCCTCAAGTAGACAGTGATAGACCCAGTATCCGCTAGCTTCCGGAATGGGCCAAGCAACCTCGATAATGAGCTCGGTTTCTGAATAACGAGCGAATAGCGATCGTCAGTAAAGCCTCTTTATAACCTGAAAGCAGACATACCTGTACTATGAGAATGAACGTCGTTTAAGCGATCCAATAACTCTTTTCGGAGAACTTCGAGGCTTGAGTGGATGCAGAACTCCTTGGATCGCTCCGGAGTTTGTATGAACTCGTTAAATGAGGTATGATAAAACCTGATGTGTAAATCAGGCGTAATTTCTAAGACAGATTGTAGAGAGCCGCAGGCGTTCCGGAATTGGGCCTCAGAAAGGCCAAGAATGTTGGCTATCGTAGGGATGACCTCGACTCTGCACTGAGGTAGGTCAAGACTGTGGAGAAATAAAATTTGCTGAACGATTGGGAGAACTCTCGGTAAAATAGACCGCATGATGAGCATGTAGAACGTGTCCAGTTTCGATAGCGGATGATCGGAGGTTGTCGTTCGTGTGGCACGATTCGCAAGGGAAAGGACGACCTGGAGTTGATCAACAGGACCAGAGGAGTTGGGTTCACCAATGAAGCGACTAATCGTCACTGCATAGATCCAAAGGCCGGCCGAAAGCTCGACAAGCATTGCTAGGTCTTGTTTAGATGGCCACGACGGTGGGAAGCTGTGCCATTCCCGTATCCTCTTCAGTTCGTCGGTGAGGTAACATAGGATTTCGTTGTCAGTTTCGCGAGTCACGGGGAGTTCTACGTGGAAAGATAAGGAATGCATGTTTTCCCCGGTGAAGGAAGCGAAAATATGACGTTCAAAACGGCTGAGGAATACCCAGCGAAAAGGGGTCGTTCGCTCTCGAACAGACGCGGCAACAATCTCAAGGATGTCGCACTGTGGTTGTATCCCCTCGCATTCATCGAGACCATCGATGATTATGACCCATCCTTCAACCTGCGCTCTATATGTTTCTCTAAGCTCTTGCAGAGGCTTAACCAAGAGTTCTCGGAATTGTTCCGTGATCGATTTGTCAACGAGGGTTGGGTCTTTTCGGAGTTTATGATCAATTATGTCGTTGTATGAATCGCATTTGATGGCGATCTGATACGAAATGGAAGTGAAGAGGCGATGTGAGTCCTCCACTTCGTCTGGACGGGAAAAGAAGACGGCAGCCCCAAGATTACTCTGGAGAGCTAGGCGGTCCGCACACGATTGTGCCACAGCCGACTTCCCAACTCCAGCAGGGCCATACACCCAGAGTACTTGTTCGGAATGGTCGGAGGTACCAGTCCCCCAATCAATTATAGTCTTAATGTAATCTTCGCGCGTCCCTTGATGGCATCGGGGTGGTGGGTAGCGAGCAGCGGAGTCATGAAATGAGTCTGGCATTGATTTCTGGAGGAGTCTTTGGATACCTGGAATCAGTCAGAACTTTAGCGATTGCTGGTACAGCAAATCATCAATACCTCCTCACCAGACCCTGGAACTGCACCAATGACATCGATATGGCTGGCCGTATGATTCACAACATGAGAAATGAATTGTGGGTTGGTCAGAACGAAATCATGGGCGTTCTGGAAGGCACCAATGGACATGGTGGTCAAATGGAAGGAGGGTAGCCTCATGGCCCCGCGCCTGACCACAGCGCTTCATCCAAACCCAGTCGGAAGGGTCATTGGTCCGACGTGGGATTTTGCATATACAAGATCTGTCATGCGTTCCATCACTTGAACAGCATTACAGTTACACCAACTCCAGTCATCATGACGGAAGGGCAGAATGGCTGTATACCTTCCGCGGCCTCGCACCTGCGTGTCATGGACCACTTTTCCCCCCACACTGGCAAGAATACCAGTACAAATATACTTCCGGCCAACACAACACACGATTGAGCGTAGGTACGATCGTGGTATAGTACAATAGACATAGGAACAGGGATTTGCTTGCGTCGCATACCAAATTACTTAAAGTCGAAGACAGAGGGATAGAACGTTCAGTACTAAACAAAAATTAAAAGAGTATCATACCCGACAACAAAAAATGGCGCTACGAGAAGAGCTGAGAAAGACGTATCTTCGACGACAGGGTGAATTATCAGGTGAATCCAAAAATAGAGAAACAATCAGTGAACATGAGGACTAGACTATCGCTCTCAATATTAAACAAGGGAAGGAAGGGGACGAGACCTTAGCGCTAAGAATATCCATCAAGAAAGGACAATCGTCATTCCACCCTGGACGGTGATACCTGCCACCTCAGCGACAGAAGATGACTGGGGAAGGGGATAAGGGTTCCGCAGAAGCCTCCTATACGTCTTCTTCTGTTGCATCTTGAAACCCAGGTCCGCCGTGAAATATTCAAAAAGACGTCCTTTGACACAAGCCTGATGTAACTCGAGTGGTTTCTCTTCCGAACGTAACGCAAAAAACCCTTTGTAAAGATCGAGTAGCAATTTATGTTCCTCTTTTGTTTCGCAATTATGGAAACCATAGTCAGCGATTACTGAGGGGTGAGGGTGTTGTGTTGTATCTTCGGGCCCATGGATCGTCTTGTTCTCGATAAACTGCTTCAGGTCCCAAACCGATTTATTCCGGTTCGGAGTCCCTGATAAAACGTCGATAATTGAAACGTTTTTGGCGCCGTTCCGGAAAGGGTCCTCGAGGTCAATTCCGTTGTCCCTGAACAGGGAGACAAGGGAAGAGGAACGGTAGGCGGAAGAAAATTGATCAAAGGTACATCGATGGATTAAAGTGTCGTATTGGCGGGACAGTGCCATTTCGGCCTCTTGGCACTCGCAAGCGCAGAAGCCTAAATTGATCCAAAGCTGATGATCTGGACCCGGGAACCCGCCAGATAAACGCATGGCATAGAAGATGAAACATTCGTTCTGTGTTGCGGGAATAGAGGATTGGTATTGACGAATCTCGCCGATCGAAGCCGTGGGTGGTTTTCCGATAAACTCCCAAGCGCGACGAAGGTACTCCTCAACGTGAGATTGTAATTCTTGGTCCATTTCCTGCGTTCGCGCTCCAGTAATCGTATCTTCGTTGTCGAGGAACCAAGCATAATATGCTCCTCTGTGTCCCTCGGGGATACGCTGAAATTCCTTCTTGATATTTTCAATCATGGTGCCGTCTAACCTCCACCTGTGCAACGTCAAGGGCTTCACTCCCAGTCTATCGGGGTCAAGCAAACCAATGTAAAGGCCCAGAAGCATACTCGCATACTTCGGTTCCACCGACTTTGTGAAGCCATAATCTTCGCACGTTTGAGGATGCTCCGGAATGAGATTTCGCCGAACGGCGAGCGCGAGATAATCGGCGGTCGTGATGGGCCTTGGGAAATTGCAGTCAAAGATATGGCGAACCCAGTCAGTCCGCTGGCACTCTCTGCTGCAATACCACGACTTTTTACATGCGGCACATTGCTTTGGGGGCGGTTCCGTTTCTCCACAGCTACTGCAATGGCGGACAGGCATCTTCTGGGATGCAATGGCTATAAGATCAACACAAGCATCACGCGGAGAACTTGTTCATACGTACTAGGAAAGATATCGTCGAAAACACTCGGGGGGGGCCGTTGGGGGTATGTGCGAACTTAATCGCCTGGCGCTAGTCAACAACATACTCACACAGCCCGAGCTCACGCATCCATCACCACACAGACGCCGTCTTGAGTCTTACCGCGTTGGATCCAAAAATGGACTTAGTCCTGTGAAGTCCCTACGGTAATGTCATTCCGATACAGCAATCTGGAGGGTAGTGAGCGGGGGTTAGAAGACTGGTATCATTGGTTATCCCTAAATCGAGTCCGCACTACTCCTGAGACCTGGTCATGTATAGACACAATTTACTAAACTACCCTTACAGTTACGATCTGTCTACTTGTACAGTATATGAGTCTATTAAAGTTACATACGTTCTGACTACGGAACAGAGACTGTACTATAGTTCGTCGGAGATTCCAGCACATGAATCTGTACGTATCACCGTTAGAGGTATGGTGATACCCGCCAAGTCTGCATGTAGGGAATCCAGGGGAGGGGGGTAGGAATTCAGCATCAGCCTTTTGCACAGCTTCTTCTGCTTTATCTGGACTTTCATGTCCCTCGTGAGGAATGTAAAGAGACGGCCTTGGGTGCAAGCCTGGTGTAGTTTCAACGGGTTTGCCTTCCGTCCCAACGCGAAGAAATCCTTGTAGACGTCGAAAAGTAGCTTGTGCTCCTCCGGCGTGTTGCAATTGGTAAAGCCGTAGTCAGACGGTATCGAGGAGGATGGATCGTATGCTGGGTCATCAAGTCCATTGATGGCCTGTTCTTCGATGTAGCGCTTCAGGTCCCAAACCGATTTGTTTCGATTCGGAGTCTCTGAAAGGACATCGACGATTAACGGGTCCGTGACATAGATCCCTTTCTCTCGGAGTAATTGAATGAGGGAGGAGGAGGCAAAGGCGGTGCAGAATTCGGCAAAAGTACATCGATAGATCAGGTCGGTGTATTGCTGGGCGAGTGTCATCTCGTCATCTAGGTCATTACAGCCGCAAAACCCGAAACTGATCCAAATGTCGACGTTAGGTGCGGGGTGACGACCTGCCAACAACATAGCATAAAAGACGAAGCAATCATACTGTCGTTTTGTTGTCGATTTTTCGTATTGGAGAATTTCGAAGACGGAGGCGGTAGGGGAGTTGCCGATGAAACGCCATGCACGGTAAAGGCATTCTTCTACCATGGACTGGAATTGTCGTTCCCACTTCTGGGTCTGCGCTCGACTGAGCAAATGCTCGTTCCTTAGGAACCAGGCATAATACGCCCCCCTCTCTCCTTCAGGAAGGCGCTCGAATTCCCTCTTGATATTTTCAATCAGTGTACCCTCCAACCTCCATTTGTGCAGCGTCAATGACTTGACCCCAAGATATTGTGGTTCTAGAAGACCAATGTATAAGCCAAGTAACATCGCTCGTTGCATCGCGTTGGTCGCATTGTAGAATCCGTAATCCTTGCAGGTGGGGCGGTGGTCTGGTACAAGGTTCCGATTCGCGGCGAGCGCAAGGTGGTCTGCGGTTGTGACGGGTCTCGAAGGACTGCAGTCGAATATATGGCGAACCCAGTCATACCGCTGGCATTCTCGACTGCAATACCACGCCTTTCTACAGCCCGCACACCGTTTGAGCGGGACGCCCGCCTTTTGACAGTGATTGCATGTGTGATCAGGCATCCTGGGAAACATATTGACTGTAGGTGCTGCTGCGGTGTAACTCTGAGAAACACATTCATACGCACCTGTGAGGGTAGAATTGGTGAAGCTGATGAGGTCAAGATATCTTGGTGGTTGTGCATTCCCACGGCATGTGTCCTGAAAATCCATTGCTAGTCTCCCATTGCCATACCCGCGCCTTTGACAGTGTAAACTGCACACGACCACATCCATCTTGCGCTTCTTGGCTCGAGGTTTCTCACTGCTTTTCACATTTCCTCCCTTGAAATCACAGGGCCCAATCCAACGTCACATCTTGTAAGTATGGAGACCGGAAAGGAAACACAAAACATAATTAACCCAAGTCCCCAGGTGTTGGAAAAAGGAATCACTTCGGCATAAGGCCGTGGATTCTCCCACCGTAGTGTGGGCATTTATCAGTATACTCAGTCTCGGAATCTGTCCCCACTACAAGCACATATCCATCTAGCCTGCAGAAAACGTGAAACGCACAAGTGCAACTGCACCACAATCCTTTCCGGTCAGATCCAACAGCCGCACGGCTCTCCAACCGGAGACAGGGGCTCGATCATTGACACCTTTACCGACAGTCTCTTGACCTCCTTGAATAGCACGTCGAATATCGGCCACGCGGGCGCAAAACATCGCGAGAGTATCGTCTTTCCCGAATTCCTTCTCGCACACAGTAAGTCTGAACAAAATTTCTCTCATTAGTATTCCAAGTTGTACTATACTAAGGACGCAGGAAAAGGGTTCAGCTTGCCTGAGGAAAGTCAGCTCCGCCCACTTTTGCCAAACCTCCCACTCAAAGACGGCGCTGGTTAATCCCTTCTCCGTTTGTTTCTTCTTCCACCATAAGTCATCCCATTCCTCAGCCAATGAACCCGTATCGTTCGTCCTACTTGTCGGATACGCGAAACTCAGATCACCAGTTATAGGTTGGACGCTTTGTGCTTCAGATCGGTATTCAACCTCGTTCGAGTTTTGTATTGAAACCGCATCAGACGAGGAGGGTACGATGGCAGATGGAGTAGGTAGGAGTAGCTGGGCTTTGATATAGGCATCATAAGATTTCGAGTCGGGTGTACGCTCTCTGTCAGATGGTGGAGGGGCTAGGATAGGGAGTGCATGAGCTGACCCATCTGGGAAGCCTAAACAACTTACTAGAGCATACTCCGACTACCTCACCTCTGACCTTCATCCGCTTGCCAACCTCGCCTCTATCGTTATCCGGATTTCTCATCCAATCTGCTTTCATCACCCATCCAGGCGTACCAACAAACATAGCCTCGTTAACTTGCATACCCAAATCATACGTCTGCCAATTGAGAGCCACGATGTGCGAGCCCGTACCCCAAAATAGATGAGGACGGAGATTTGAAGAAGTGAGGCGTAGGCCTTTAGGAAATATCCGCCTGATGTGTGATTGCCCATGAGTGATAAGTGTATTCAGTATGTTGTTTGACGAGGCAAGCAAGGAGAGCAAAGAGGACTCGGAAATATTGAGAAGGATGTTTGGAGGCTCCGGGAAGACTGGTCCACGAAAATAAGTTGAGGATGTGACGGGAAAAAAGGGGAAGGTGCGTACGCCTGGAAACCCAATCCTTGGAAGGCTTCATACTACGGAGGTAGTAGCCCACCTCTGCGAGGACCGAATTGATACGGAGGTGGCGCGGTGTGCTCGATTTCCGCCGTGGCCAGAGAGACTTTATCCCGGATTCATTTTCACAGTCAGAGCCGGACTCTGAGGACGAAGAAGATGATGAGCTAGAAGGAGGTGGCGTAGCTTCTTCGCCTTCGTTGGTGTTACCTCCTCTAGACAGGGCTGCGATAGGCGGTGGGTAGTACTCAACCTATGACCAGTATCAGGACGAGGAGAATCTGACTGAAAGAAAGGGATATTTGCCATAACGAGAATCCTTCCCATAACCATGTTTGGAGTCAATATCTCCTCAACGTCATCCAGCTTTCCATCAACCAATTTATCACCCCAAACTTCACGCATAATCTTGACCAGCTCCTCCTGTGCCTGTTCTCCGTACACGTGGCACTCAAGTGACACAAGAACAGGCCATGAATCTGATCCAATAGATGATCCGATTGCGATACAGACATCTGTGAAAGATATGGATTGAGAGAAAGTGTGACCATGGGTGACGATTGGGCCGTCCTGAGATGGCCAAACGTCGACCTCTATAGAGTCCGATAGAAGCACAGTCGGGTGTCAGCTCCACGCCTATGGCTGCCGGAAGCAATGCAAGACGGACCAACGCAACGTGCGCCACGAGAAAGGACGTGAGTGTACGATTGTGAGGAACAGCGACCGAGAATTTGCTTGGATAGTAGATAGGTGTTATGGGACGATCTATATCAAAATAAGCTTACGTCCTCACCAAGAACACAAAAACATAGACGCACGATACGAAATAATTAACCAAGGGCAAGTCACCTCTTACGTCAGGGGGCTTAACAACAGGCCTCTCTAGCAGGTTGGTCACCTCATCCCCCAATGCATCATGGACGAATGTCCGAATATGTTCACTGATTCGGGGAAGCGATGCGGGCGGCAGAAAATTGTGGGATGTGTGGACTATAAGGGCATCTGTGAGCTGCTGCTGGGAGGCTTGATCCATTATCGTGGAAGGGAGAATGGTGTTGTCGTTAAAAATAAATGTGGGGTCACGGCAGATCTGATCGGATCAAATGAGGTACCCCATGTGTCGTACACTTCATGCCATGAATAGCCTTAGATGATGGATGCATCCGATGTGATTGCTTGCAAAGGGTCTAAGTAGTGGATTGGTAGTGGAAGTATGCGGGAGGCAGGGAAGACCCGCATGGACGGTGAGGAGGATTTTCAAAGCCTTTCCAGCGGAACGATACGTTGCTGGACAACCCGCCGGCAAGGGAGCAAGGTATTATGGAACCTGAACAAGATGCAAAAGCCGAGTTGCATCCAAGCGTCCCACGTATCGCTGACTTCTTGATTATCGCAAATCAAAGATGTTGTCAGAATAGGAAACGTCCCGAAGGACAAGGGTTACTTGTAATCCATCACTGCTACCTGCTATGAACCGACAGTGGCAGGTGTCGTCATTCCCTATCCTTGGATCCTACATCAAGTTCGCAACCGTGAAGGACCCGGTATATGTGGACGGGTTACCCCGGTAGTTGGTTGTATTCCTCTAGGCCTCTCTGTTTAACGTAAAATATTTTATCCTGTGCCAATCTGGTGAGTACTCGGACCTCACCTCAAGCTACTATTCAGCCATAGGCTCTCTTAAGGAAGTGACTCCGAGTTGTATCTGGAACCATATTCCGTCTTCTCGTCGTCGGCCTCAGCTCAGCGCTCCGGGTACGTAGCGCTGTGGAGCTTAATGCACCACATGCTCCAGCGTAGTGGGTGCCGTTCTTCAATGTCAGAGAATCCGCCTTATCTGGACTACACGAGTTTCGCACACAAAGGTTATGTCTACCCGGGCCTGTGGCAACCCAGAAAAAGGATTTCTCCGTCGCCCTTCTCTGATGCCGGAAAATTTTGGGTGAGGCAATCGTTATGGAAAGGGTGAACCACTGGTTTGAATTAATGGATATGACATTGCCATAAGAACAGGGGAACTTATGCACATTCACGGAATCCCAAATCCGTGTATTCTCACTACCTTACCTACGCTGGAAAACCATGACCCCTACTCCCGAAGTCCAAGACACTCGCCGTCCCTTTCCTACAGAAGACTATCCATCCAGGGTAAGACCATTCTTCCAGCCCTCGTGATTGCCAATTGACGTTGAGCATGTTAGGACCTCTCCGGTCTGATCCAACGCGACACTACAGGTAACAACGGATATGCCCAATTTACTGGTGGGGCTGCAGATATCTGGAATGGAACGCTCAAAGAAGGCAACAAAAAGCCAATCAAGGTCTGCATCTCTATGAATGACACAGTGTAGTAATAGCTAATTCTGTGGACGGAGGTTGCTATTAAAGTTCCTCGGTCAGGTCAGAGTTATACACAATTAGAACTTGCGTCCCTTAAGCGAGTCAGTCATTACATTCACAATATTGAAACCATACCACGACGACTACTTACCCCTCTTTCATAGCGCTTGAATCGAGAAACTTGGACGTGGAGCATGCTCAAACATGAGAATATCTTGAAATTCCTTGGAGTCGACCCAACCCATGCGCGCCCTGCGGACTGCCCCGCACTAATCTCTCCTTATTGTGAAAATGGGACCATCATCAACTACCTTAATCAACTTGAACGTCGCTCCCCAGGGTTTGATAGGCTGCGTTTGGCAAGTCGTATTCTCTCCTACGATGTCCCCTGATTTGACTGGTAATTGATGTTTAAAGGTGAGAGGTGTAGCCCGAGGGCTCGAATACCTCCATTCGCAAAAGGTGGTTCATGGTGATCTCAAGCCAGTGAGTCGTCCTATGCCCCCTCAGTCACTGTCACCAAGTTACCTCGATGATAGTCCAACATTCTCATTGGCGATTCTGGACAACCACTTCTCTGTGACTTCGGTTGCTCCAAGGCGCTTGACTATAGCGGGTTTACTGCAACCAAGGCCGCTGGCACGTGTCGTTATCAGGCTCCGGAAATTCTGAATCCCAGGAAGGGGACACCTCTCACCTTAACAGCAGCGAGCGATGTCTATGCATTTGGGATCTCTTCTTTTGAGGTCAGTTTCACGTCATTCAATCCCATTGTCATATTTGACTGGAAAATTTTCAGATTTGGGCAGGCCGGATACCATATGAGCATCTGGAACACGATGCTCACGTTGTATTACATGTCATTGTTCATCAGCAGGGGCCAGAGTGCCCGGAACCACCACCTACCGGAAAAAACGTCCTCTGGCCTATTATGGAAAAATGTTGGAGCGCCAATCCAGATGATAGGTTGACAATGGAGGACGTTGTAGCCAGGCTATCTACTTAACGCCTGAGGCAGCGAGGATCTATGTTTCATTCGATCAGTGCCAGATTCTAATTTTAAAGTCAGAATCGGGCCGTCTAAGCGTCGTGCAAGTTCCCGTGGCAGTTTGTGGTCTGACCAAAAGTTCTCAGACGATGGCCAATGAATCAGGTGGATCAATTATTGAAAGTGGGAACCGTAGCGCAACGTGAGGCCTTGAAGCCATCAGACCTACGAGCTAAGAAGGAAGCTTTCGAAGTTACGATTGCCGAGCACAGATCAACGATACTAGATAGACCAGTGGAACATATGCACTAGATAGAGGCCTCGTATCAAAGATAAAAGGACCAACGTCGTAAAGCAAGGATGGGAAATGAAAATAGAGGTATTAGATGATTGAGGGAGGCATCTACATGGTGAAAGACTCTATCACGGGTCTAAAGAAAGTCCCAAGCATCATCGTCCCCACCGTCGTTCTCACCTCGACATTGCAGGGGAACGGTGTATCCCTTAAGTTCAAAGTCAGTGATCCCGTCTAGGAAATACAAAAACGATTCATGTAAGACTCACGTTGGTGCGAATACCTCCACCCCAAGGTGTCCTACCCTCAACACGAGCATCAGTACCCAAACCCCTCTTGGCAAAGCCTTTCCACAGTAAGCAGACATTCTCTCCATCCGTCAACACACGGTCGGCCTCGATGATGGCATCACGAGCGTCAAAGAACGAAGGTCGGCATGGCTGAAGCTTCATTCCATTGAGTACAAGTCTATTTCATGGTAGTCAGCGTCGGAATGCCAGTGAAACAGAAATAACACTCACTGAACCATCAGCGTATTGCCATGTCTTGGCACCAACAATTCCTTATCACCTCTCCAGAAATGATGATCGCGAGGAACTTTGCCATCAGGTCCGGGTGCGGGAGGGAACAGCGCATCCGAGTAACCGTGCTTCTCAATCATATCCTGCGAGACGATCCACAGGATTTCAGCCCAAACCTCGCCCACGGCGTGAACGCCCCAGTATCCAGGTTTGTCCAGGGTCTTGTACGTCGATGGGTTCACGTTGTCGTCCGTCGAGTAGATAAAGTTACGAATACCACCATCACGGTTCGCAGCCCAGGCACCCATAGCGTAATCAGAGTAACTACGGTTGCTCCTGATGGTCGTCGCGAGGAAATCGCCCCATCCTTCACCCATTCCTCCACTCTCACCCCAACCAAGACACCCAGAGTTGGCGGGGCCACCAGTCAGACGAGTGCTGAGACCATGACTGTACTCGTGGATGACGATACCAGCTTCCAGATCACCGTCACGGTAGGGAAGGGCAGTGTTCCACAAGTACATCCTCATCCGTCCGTTCTGGCCGTCGGGTGGTGTCATGAAATTGGCGTTGTTGTAGCCAGAACCGTCCTGGGCGTTGGTAATGACGGCATCATTCTCCTGACCGCCGCGGCCAAAGTTGTACTGTTGGAAATTTCCGGCGACCTCGTTGAATCCATAGCGGTAGTAAAGGTCGTGAATGAGATTGTTGGTATAGAAGAGCTGGGTCACGGTGGCATTGATGTAAGATTGGGCCTCATGGTAAGCATCCTCCTGGTCTGTCTCATGCGGGTTATACTTGAAATCGAAGACTTTCTCCTTGCCACCATCTGGGCGAAGGTTATCCATGAAACGATTCTGGCCCTCCCAATTCTCCTGAGAAAAGACGTTGTTACCCCAGGTCGTCGAGGTATTCCTCCAGAAACCCAATTTCCCATCGAGGCGGGCGTTCTTGAAGGCAGGATCGTGTGTGTACGGAATGGCATGCCATCCAGCAGGCGACGCTTGGGCGTCAAAGTTCTCTTCCTGGAAGGAGCGCTTTCCGCACTCGGGGTCATTGATGCCCCAAGGGAAAATCTTGTAAGTCGCATGTTTGGGCTCCGGAGATGGAATGGGGGAGTCTGATGCCCAGTCGACGACGGAAATGATCCGGTGGGGTGCCGATGCGGTAACCGCGGTTTCATACCAATTGTCCTTCATCTCAACCTCAAACTTCCAAACGAGTTGGAGCTCAGTGGCATCGCCAGCCTTGTTTGGAACTTGGACGTAGGCCAAACGTGCTTTAACCGGGTTGACTGCATCGGGGACATTGTCGACCTTGAACTGAATCTGGGATGACTCATCACCAGGGGCGAAATGGCTTTCGTCTGAAATGACCATCTTCTCAATGTGCTGCTGGTAATTTTCCGTGATGTCTTCTGCAAGTTCGCGGCTAGGTGTTGCCGCAAGCATAAATTGCAGAAGTGCAGGGCGGAAATCTGAGGGGTCAGAGGTCAAAGAAGCGGGAAGTTGGGGATGGGCACAGTTGGAATTAACGATATGGGTGAGTTCTGGATAGACGACGACCGATGCATCCATAATGACCTGAGAATCGGCCGTTTGGCGCACAGGTGAGGCCATATGACCATGTAACCGGGCGCAAAATTCGTCATGGGGGTGACGAAGATCTTCGGGCGCGACGGTGCTCGAAAAGGGTGCGGGCATCGGACCATTATAGAACTGAGAAAGGATGGTGAGATGCCCAGTCAAGACGCGAAACTCCTGACACGTACTGAGTTTCCGTACGACAAAACGCGACCATCCTTGACGTTGATGTTCATGTCTCCGTCGGTGACCTCCAAGCCATTGATAACTTGGCGAACATAGATATGGGTGACCCCGGTATTCTCATCAGTATAGGAGTCCTTGCGAACCTTCCATGAGCTAGTGATATCCGATACGCCGAGGACGTCAGTGACGAAGAGCCGGGCAACGTCATAGGGATCGGTAGATGGACTTAGGGGACTGAACCCAACAGTCTGAATTTGGTAGGGGTTCGACTTGAAGACCGCGTGAGGGTGTTCTGGACCAAAGCCGAGGGTCTTGCGCCGTCTTAGAGGTGCATTGTTGTCCTGGCTATGACCGTAGACACTGCCTGCAAGGGTGGTAAAGATAAGAGACGCAGTGAGTAGACAGCGCATCGTTGTGTAGGAGAGTGGGGAGTCGAAAGACCCAGTAGGGAGGAAGGAGAGGAGAAGTGGTGGTAAGAGGGAGAGGGGGAGGAGTAGCAGATAGTGCCCTATAAGGAAGCTGGACATAATACGCGCTACAGCTTTGGCTCTATTGTGGTGTATTTGGCTCTAATGACTCCCTCCCCCAATCGCTTCTGTTGATCTCGCGAGCTGTGCAAGTTGTATTCCACCATGCATGCCCCACAAGGGAGACGTGCTGTCGAACTGTCCCGAGCGTTGCAACTTTGTTTGTTTTGGGCACCACAGCCAAACACCGGGTACCTTGCCGTGACCCAATGAACCAGCGGTTTGCTCGTTCTGAGGTTCCTTTTACCATGTTACATGGGCCCTCGAAGCCAGACTGTCATGTTTGCTTTCTGCTGACAGGACTACAGAGCTCTGCAGATCGGTCTTCAGCGAAGTTTTCCCTATGGCCATATAAACACCGCACCATGCAGCAAGTAAGTCCTCCATTCTTAGTCCCAACACACACGTAAGGCAGCCCTTGGACGGATTTTGGCGGAGCCAAGTGCTTACAAAGAATGGCCTGACTCTTCCGTATGGTTTCCGAGCATTTGATCTGTGTCCTCATGTCTTGCTCGAGGGTACTTTCGCTTGTTACCAACCCAAGAAAGCGCCTATTGTACTATAGTTATCACCCTTTGGGGGGGGCCCATCAACCCGCAATAGCCCCGCCTTGTAAGTGCTTAAAGTTCGAGTCTAACTATTCCTAACCGAGGATCCTCCCGCGAAGCCGATACAGCCTTTGAGTCTCCCTGAACGACTTCTGTCGTGTTGTAATGGTTAGACCTTGATCGACCATTCGTCTCCATGGCCTCTCATCGATCATATCATCTGTGGTGAATAGCACTGAATAAATGTAGCCAACTTTGTCCACTGCGAACCGTCCACGTTCCACTCATCAACCATGCCTCACGGACGTAAACGTGCCGCTCCAACATCCTCTGTACTGGCCCCCAGCCTTTATGGCGAAGGCAGGCGTCTCAAACCTTATGAGGGAGAGAGCACAAAACTTGTCCTCGGTATTGACATTGGGACAACTTTTTCCGCTGCTTCATTCTGTGTCTTGCGCCCAAGGTGTCTCCCAAACCTGGAAATCGTACGTCGACTATAGATTTCTGACTATCTCAATCGGTGACGTTGTCCAATTCTCCTGTAAGGTTTCTTCATGGCCGGGACAAGTGCGTACGTCTCACTTCGCCGGTTCCGAACTGCCATTTTCCGCATAGACCATCTCGGACGCAAAAGTTCCCTCAGTGTTGTACTACGACCAAAACGACAGGGTCACTGCTTGGGGTGCACAAACAGAAAATCAGGTTTGTTATTACCTAGCTTTCCTCTCATCTGATTTGACCAATGTTCGACAGGATGCTAAGGCCCTCGCAACAGAAAATGAATGGGAAAAAGTCCAATGGTATGCTGTCTCCCCCATCTCGAAACCCGTTCTTGTTGCATGTCTCGACTAACAGGTTTAAACTCGCACTTCGACCCCCTCATCTACCCGCTCCGACGATCTGGCTTACCACTGGCACCTCACTAGCCCAGGGGGCTGAACACCAAGCAAGTATTTCAACACCTCTCGAGGTATCGGCTACAGGCCCGTTATCCTTCTCAACCTTCTTCCGCGCTCGTACCGCTTACACCGAATTTCTTTACAACGTGTTTGAACACATCAAATCTCACTTTTCAAAGCATCATTCGTCGGGGTATCAGCTCTGGAACGATCTTTTCCCTACTATGGAAGTTGTCTTCACCGTGCCGAACGGTTGGGAACTGAAACAACGCCATATGATACGCGAGGCTGCTGTTTCTGCCGGCCTAATGGGTCAGGCCAACTATCCCATAATAGGTGTCAGCATGGAATACACCAAGTTCATGGGGGAGGAGCTGATGAAACAAGCGTCCCAGAGGATCAGGTTCGTCTCTGAGGCAGAGGCTGCGATGGTCTATGCAGCCGATAGTGGATATGTGGATTCGTGGCTTCAGGTGATGACATTTGTGGACCAACTTAAATATTCAGTGACTCTATATATATCCAGGCCGGCAAGGATATCATATTGTGCGACGCGGGTGGAGGAACAATTGACATCAGGCATTTTTCCTTCACCTCACCTATTTCATCACGAGTAACGGCTGGTTTTTTTTTTGGCACGTTTCAGTGCATATACTATTGTGAAGGAACACCCTCTTGAACTGAAGGAAAAGGTCGCATCGAAATGCGAGCTATCCGCTCCTCCTCAGTTGATTGCGGCTAATGATATTTCGCCGTTAGGTATAATCGCAGGAGCACATCTCGTGAACAAAACCGCCGAAGACTACTTCCGGAGTCAGCCCCATTTGCATCTTCAGTACACGTTTGCTTACTCGACCATCGTTTAGATAAAGTACGCGGAACAACCTGGGACACACCGACCAAGATTGACCAACTGATGGAGGAGTTCGAGCGCGACACCAAGAAACGCGTACGTCACCATATTTTTCGTATATTAGATCCCATCCAACGACGCTCCTTAACAATAGTTCGGTCCTGTGTCAGGCGAATATGGCATTGGAGGCGGTGGAACACCCGAGTGGTTCGAAACCGCAAATATTAGAAACGGAAGGCTCTATATACCAGCGTAAGCGTCTAAAATGTGTATGGACTAATTCTTTTATATCCACTTTCACTATCCAGAAACGACTTTGCCACATTTTTTGAGCCGACTCTCGCAGCTATCGAGTCAAGCATCCTGGACATCTACAAGCAATCGCGAGAGACGGCCAAGGTAAGGCCTTCTTTGTCCCCGTTCATCCGTCTTTTACTTACTTAGAACTTAGAACGTGATCATGGTCGGCGGTTTCATGAATTCTTCTTATGCCTACGCAACCCTCGAAGCCTGGGGACGAAAAAAAGGGCTGAAATTTACGAAGCCAGATGGCGTGATGGCCAAGGCTGTTTCTCACGGCGCTTTGTTGTGGTACCTCGCAAAACCAGTCAAAGGATATATTACAAAAGTTCACTATGGATCTGATATTTCCGTCCCGGTTGAGGAACTGCGGCAGGTGCAGGAACGCATGACAGATGAAAAAATTGTCGAAAGACCAGATGGTGAGTATATTGTTGAGAACGTCTGGCAAAGCATCGCGTGTATGGTGAGCTTATGTTGTGGAGCAAAGCAAACACCATGCTAAGTAATATCTCATGTTGCTAGGGCGAGGAGTTGAACCCGAGAAAAGAAGTGGTCCAGGAATATGAGAAATACTTCAGCGAGGACGATCCAGCGGAGGAGTCGGAATTTGAAGAAAAGATCTATATATACAGGGATAAAAAAGTACCGATGTTCATGACTAGTGGCAACCCTGGTAAACCACGAGCCGTTTTGAAACCACCACATACTCACTACGACATGTTGGTAGGTCGCATCAGCCAAGAATTTGAGCATATTTGCTCCATCGTAGTGGATCTCCGAGAAGCGTTCAACAGAGCACAGTGGAAAGTAAGTAAGCAGAACGGAAAGCGGTTTAAGGTATTGGAGGTGAGTTGGAACGTAGATAACAAGCTTGATTCTATACTCATGTTTTACAGTTTAGCATCTCGATTGTCAATGACGGGTACGACATCAACGCATTCGCCACCTGGAAGGTCAAGGTATGCAATCAAACACTGGTATGGACTACTCCCCGGAGAGCTGAAATCGCTGGCTTCTTCTTTCAGGGAAGGAAGTATCGAGGTGACGCCAGGGTGGTTCTGCCAAACGTCTCTGAGTAGTCCACTTCTGGTGTACCAACTGTGAACAAAAAATGATATTTTGGGCGAATGCATGTGCTACAGCGTGACTGAAGTATTATACGTCGAATATCACTCTACCTGCAGCTACGGCAGGCCTGAAATATACTTGCTCAGTTCCATCATCCAATACACCCACCAGGCCAAAACCACGGTTCCCTAGAATCAAGCGATGCCCATGTCCCAGGTCACACGGCCCCACGTCACTGGGGATATCGAATATTTGGTCCACCTTTGATACATCACTACAATCAGAGCACATATCCTTCTCTCCAAGGGTGAGCTCCAAGCGCTGTGACAAGACGCCTGAGTGGATCTTCATCGTAATTCTATATGCAGACTCAATGAGCCTTGGGAGCCCATTGTCCCCTTTCTGTTTAATGAATTCGCGTTTCCCAGACTGACGCTTTCCAAGGAATATCCAGAGCTGGGCGTTGATGTTTCGGACAAGACTTAAGGCAAGTTCCTCCCAAACATTGGGAGGTGGTGGTTCGACGAGTTTCGCGGCTATCCGTGTCCAATTTTGAGCATCCACAAAAGCCTCTGAAGTTCGCGAGTCAGTATGCAACAAGTTCGGGGACAAAAAGGTGATCGTACCGGCGTTTCTCACTTTCTCGATGTCCATGCGAAAATTTTCGAAACTCTGGCTTATACCTCCTACTTTTTCCCCTTCAACGCACTCGTAGATGAAGTCGATGATGATACCGTGCAACACGGCATCATAGAAACGGTGTCGTAGCTCATTGTCCTTCTTCCCTGCGCATTGCAGTGCGGCTTGGATCAGAATCGGTAACTTCCTTGGGTCTGCTCCTTTTCGGAGGTTGATCATCCTCTTCTTCAGGTTATGCTCTATGAGAAAATTGACCACGTCCGTGATGGAGGAGTTCAGAGATGTGATCTCGTCGTGTATCTCAGAGATTGAGACACTGTCGCAGGAACTGACAAGGGGGTACACTGGAGTTACTTGACTTGGATGATAGTGGGGGGTTTGTCGTTCGATGTTCTGGAAACCAATAGGTGGAAGAGTAATTCTACAGAGGGGGGGGAAATGCTGGCCGTAGCAAAGTTGCGGTCCTTGGGGCTCTAGTATATTCTGGTAGTCCATGATGTGGATTGGATGGTATTAAGCGAGCAGAGTCAGAAGATGATCTTTGGACGGTGCCAGGGCTTTTCAGGCAGCGGCAGCGAACACGAGGATAAGAGCTGCGTGCTTGATCAAAAATTTTACATTGGGAGTCGCATTGAAGATACCAACAAGGAAGTGAGGATCTACCTGAAGCGAACACTCAGACTCTCCTGGATAACCATGCTCGAAGCGCGGAAACACTTGAAAAGACCCGTCTTGAGAGATTCAATTCGGTAATTCAAACACTGAGGAAGTACGTAATATGTAATCCCTATCATTGCTGCATATACCTTGTCTCCGCCGACGTTATTTGGTCCGTGAAAGTCATTGCGCTAGGACTAGGGCGCTTGTTCTTCGTCAAAGAATATAAGCTCGCCAGAGCAATGGGCAACAACTTTCTCTGATGTGATATTGCCAACCAGCCCAGCAGCGGAGATGCCAGTGTGCCTACAATTGGCCGGGAAAAACGGAAATATAATAGAGTCAGTTTAACTTTGCTTGGCGAAACGCCACCTCGTCTTTCGCCTCCAACGCAATCATGTCCTACCGACCGCCGCCGCCGACGGAGAGTGCTGTTAGCTATTTCAATTATGTGAACAGTTTGACTGTCACCCGTGAAAGAACTGCGGCGTGACTGTCAACTCTTATGGCCCAATATATTGGCACTCCAACCCACAATCTTACTGTTGAGTACCATGACCAACGGAATATTGCACGGTGCCCATGGCTGCGTTTTCAATCGTCCGCAACTCGTGGAGTTCAACCAGGTTAACCAGATCTTTCAGAGCACAGCTGGTGTAACGCGCGGATCTGGTGAGTCCTGGAGTGTTTAGCACGGAGTATCATGGATTCAAAACTCTGGGTGGCAGGTCTGAATGCAATCCTTAATGCTTCCATGCCAGCTGGATTCCATAATTCTTCTGCTCGGTATCCACCACCGCGGTGTCACCCCAACACGCGTAGGAGTTTCCTTGAACATCTCAACAGCTGGAGTCTCCGTACCTCAAATCACACGGAAGATGTTGTCTGGGTCAATGGGCCTGCTGGCGTTGGAAAAACAGCTGTCGCCCAATCGTGCGCAGACTTTCTTGTCCAAGAGAATATGCTTGGCGCTGCATTATTCCTCTCCTCCCCAGGTGGATGGAATGATCCGAGCCGACTCTTCACCTCTATCGCGTACCAAATCGCCATCAAATTTAGTTCGTATGCTGAAGTTCTCAACCGCCGCATAACAGAGGACCCGACCCTCGTCATGCGATCGGTTCGAGAACAGTTCCAAGAGCTCCTGGTCAAGCCCTTGCAGCAGGTCCAGGATAGTGGGATCGATGTCAAACGATGGGTGGTCATTATCGATGGACTCAACGAATGCGAAGGGGAAGATGTCCAATATGACATTATCGATATCCTCATTATGTCCGTGCGGGAACATACTACACCGCTACGCTGGATATTCTTCAGCCGCCCCGAACCACACATCGTCGCGGCCTTCAACATCGATCATGCCGCTTCATTTTCGTTCCACCTAGAACTCACAGTTTCTCGTGAGGTTGACCACGAACTGCTCTGCTTCTTGGCAGATGAATTGAAGACTATCCAGAAGAAACGCGGGTTGCCATCGTCGTGGCCACTTCAAGCAGACATTCAAATTTTGGTTGAGCTTTCAGCGGGCCTGTTTGTTTACGCGGCTACCGTTGTTCGCTTCATTGGGGAGCGGAATTCTTCTGGTCCTATCGACCGGCTGAACACCGTACTTTCCCTCGCAACAGGCTCAAAAAACAGCGACGCGGACAATCCGCTGGCGGAGCTCGACTTGTTCTACACTTTCATTATGCGATCTATCCCCTCAAGGGTTCTTCCAGTCGTCCAAAAGATCCTGCTCCTGAAATCACTGAATAACCCAGAGCTATTGTTACCCCATCTATCCACTGTTCTCGGTCTATCCGAGGCACAGTTCCGATATGCATGTGGTTTTCTCCACTCTGTGCTATACCTCGACAACTCGTCTTTAGAGCTCGTATTCTATCATGCCTCATTCATGGACTTCGTACAAGATCCAGAGCGATCTCGGGAGTTTTGTGCCTATTTGTGTCTGGAACAGGTTCGACAGGAGATATTACAGCGCTTAAGTGGTGTGCACTCTCGCAGTATAGGTATGCGATCTCCTACATTGCCCGTTATGTTTACCAAAATCACTCAAGCCTCCCTTTGCATTAACATTACCTGGCCTAATATAGTACTCGACGGACGCCGGGCATACCGTTGCTTGGTAGTGGCATTCTTTTGCCTCTGGGGTTTACATGGTCCCTTGGATCCTTCAACAGCAGCGACTTTACTCGATTTCGAGTTCCAGATGATTCCTCGCCTGTGGAAGGGCCGGTTCCTTTACGGCTCTGAATTAGCTCCCCAATTGTTGAGTGCAAATGTAACTAAACTCTGATGTTTTTCGTCGCTTGCTTTACTAATGCTGCGAGTACAGATTCCTGCCGGTCCTCACAAAAAGACTATTCGACTGAGCCGCAATCCGCGTCTTTACTTGAATAGACCAGCAAGTGCCCATCCACGAGACAGACTGTACATCCTCGGACACGGTAGACACAAAGTCGTATGTTGGAAGTTCTCGATCGTTGCCTCTGGTTGGCTACTTGTCCCATACCCCTCCGCCTTTCCTTTCTCATGATTAAAACATAACGCTTTGAATGATGTACTCTTTTGCAGCAATAGCTACATCGGATCTGTCTGCGCCATATATATTGTATGTGGTCACGATGAGCGCCTAATCGTTGATGGCGGGGTACGATAAGCAACGCAGAGAAGGCGTGTTGCACAGCTCCTATCTCTGTTTCCGACCACCATGTCCTCCGGAATACTTCAAGGTGCTCACGACCTCGTTCTCAATAACCCACATCTAGAGGATTTATCACACAAAACAACTTACAAAACGAATATTACCGCTAATAGCACCAATAACACGACCATCAACAACACAACGATAATTCCTGAGACGCGCCCTGGTGGGTTCGTTGGTTTACAACATCAATAGCTCCTAACTATAGCTTTAAATAGGTCTTGCAAAGCTTCTCAAGGCTTCTATGCCTGAAGCATTCCACGACTCCTCCGCTCGATACCCGCCGCCTCGGTGTCATCCCAGAACCCGTCAGGACTATATCAAACGAATTACAGAATGGGGATCCTCTTCTGATGCTCGTCGTCTTTTATGGGTGCAAGGCCCTGCTGGAGCCGGGAAATCAGCTTTAGCCCAAACTTATACGGAGCGCATGGCAGAGGAGGGAAGGCTGGGCGGCTCTGTCTTCTTCTCTCGTCCTAACAGGAGGCACAACTCGAACGTCCTCTTCACTTCAATCGCATATCAACTCACCACCAAATTTGATGCATATGCCGACATCCTCGACCGTCGTATTGAAAGGGACCCGACCCTCGTAGACAAATCAATTCGGGAGCAGTTTCAAGAACTCTTAGTCAAACCTCTACAGAAGCTGCATGCTGACGGGGTAGAGATTGGGGACCTGGTTTTCATTGTTGATGGACTAGATGAATGCGAGGGCGCAGATGCGCAATGTGACATCGTGGAAATTGTCGCCATGTCCGTCCGAGGTGGAAACACGCACTTTCGATGGATATTCGTCAGTCGTCCGGAAACCCACATTACCGCCACCTTCCACGCCAGTGAGGTGGTTTCCTTATCGCTTCATATCGAACTGCCCGTTTCACGCGAGATCGACCACGAAATGCTGTGCTTCCTTACAGATGAATTAACAAAAATCGGGAGGAAATGCGGTTTACCTTCTACATGGCCATCTGAGGACGACTTTCAGGCGCTGGTTGACCTCAGCGCGGGCTTATTCGTATACGCGGCCACTATTGTTCGCTTTGTCGGCGAGCAAGACTCTCTTGGTCCTGTTGATCAGCTACGTAGTGTTCTAACACTCTCCAAAAAGGCCAAAAGGACGGACGACTCGGACCATCCACTGGCAGCACTCGACCTATTTTATACGCTTATCATGCAACGTATTCCATCTAAAATCCTGCCTACCCTACAGAAGATATTGTTACTCCAGTGTCTGTGTACATCCCATTCAGGTGCCCCCTGTGTTGCGATCCACTTTGCCAACGTTCTTCGGTTGTCCGAGTCACAATTCCAGACTGCCTGTGGTACTCTCCGTTCCGTATTAGAACTCGAGGTCGTGTGCAAAAATTCCTCTCAAATAAATTTTCACCACGCCTCATTCTTGGACTTTATACAAGACCCAAAGCGCTCTGGAAAGTTTTCTGTCTACTCTGGTTGTCAGGATACTCTTTGCGTGGAGCTGGTAGGGCGATTGAAGAACATTAAGTCCTGTGGAACAGGTGCGTATTGCAGCTTAATAAATGAGTGATGCTTATAATTGCCATTCTTTGCTCCTTAGATGTGGACTTTTATGACCTCACATGGCCTAGTGGCCGAGATTCCTTTCCAGAAAATAAATGGGCCTACGCTTGTTCAGTTTGGGTATTGCTTTGCCTCGCGTCCTATCATATCCGTCCTTTAAACCCATCTCTTACCGTTGCTCTATCCGACTTTCGATTCCGAACAATCACAACTCTACCTGACGATTGGACATTCCCCCTGTCTCCAGATCAGTTAAGCAAGCAGGTACAGGACCCTCCGAACATCCTTCGATCACCATATTGACAACAACTCTAGGTTCCTTGTAGATTCTGGAACAAGATCATTCGAAGAAGTCACAATCCACTTATTCGCTTGCAAAAGCCAGGTTATGCGACCTCGCCTTACATCCTTGGACACGGAAGGAATAAAGTTGTATGCTGGCAGTGGGAGGAGACGACCTGGAAAATTGAATCGTACCCAACACTTTTGGAATCTATACGGGATCTCACTTCCTTCATTCGCGCAGCAATTCGCTAGCTTCTTCCGATCTCTCCCCCTCATACACCCCGTGGTTCTCTGACTTGACGTCTCTCGGATCTCGATCGCTACCGTAGCCTCAACGCGCTTCCAGACACTGTTGGTAATACGGATTTTTTGGAGACGGAAATAAATGGAATTATAATGTTTGGTGCTTTCTGTGTTGGCACACGGCGGAGGTCCAGCTAGTGTTGTGGTACCATGTGGTATTGCACCCTCCACCTCTCCATCCTACGGCTGGTTAATGTGATCCGCGCACGAGCCGTTCAATAATTCTATTTCCAAAATTTGGTGTTCCCGAACTTACCGGGTTGATGTACGGGGGACCTCTTGGCGTAAAGCACCCAGTGAACGTATGGCTGGCACTAGCCTCCACCTATATGCGAAACGTGAAGCAGAAAACGAGTACAATGTCGGCTCTTGAAGGCTACCCAGCCGCGTTGCTTCACCTTCGGATCTCAAGAGACGCCCATGATCCAAGTTTCAAAGGGAAGGTATAGGTATCTTTAACAGAGCAAATAAACCACCAATGAAATATTCAGCTATAGTTTACTTATCAAACCCGTAACATTTACGCGAGACCCAAACACCAAATGTCAGGAAAGAATATAAATAGAACACAAAAAAAAATCAATCCGTATCACAACTAAGTATGTACAAACGAGAACAACCACAAGAAAATTATACACGCTCTTGCTTTTGTAAAGACCTGTTTTTTTTTTGGCTCGGGTCAGATGATAGGGGGTTGAATCACTGGACCCTGTTCAGCTGAGGTCTCAGCTTCAGGCTGCAGGTCAGCCCCCGGCTGTGGTTCTGGTTCTGGTTGTAGTTCCGATTCAGCCTGAGGTTGGATGTGAAGTTCATACTGGGCTTGAAATTCGAGTTCGGGCGCAAGCATAGTTTGCATGAACTCAGGTTCGAGTTGAGAAACTTCGTGTAGAGGTGGACGTTGCATATCGTTCAAGTTCAATTGGTCTGTCTGGTGTTGAAGTTGATGCAAGTCGAGCATGACTGCATCTGCGTTTGCGCCTGTGTCTACGGTGGCTGCTTCAGTCTCGTGCTCGTGCTCGGGCTCGCCCTCAGCGTCTTCTTCGCCAATCGGTATGCGATCTGAGTACGGTTTAGTCATATAGGAACCTTACGGGATCGGAAGTGGCGCACCAGTGGGATCTTCACTGCTCTCAGATACATTCCTGAACGAGAAATCGTTTTCTAGCACAAGATAATTAAGCAACTTAAGGAAAAGATAGAATTAAGTCAGCTACCTTTGTTCGATCCGCCTAAACTGGACGCATCTTCGTGACCCAAGACGGGGTCGGAGGTCATCATCCCATTCATATTTCCAACCCCCTGTGCGTTCTGCCTTTCAAGTCCATTTGCGACAAATTCGTCCAACTGAACTTCCAGACTCTGGCGATGATCAACGTCATCGCTGGCCCCCTTGCTGCCCACTGTAACTCTACGCTTTTTTAGAATGACACCGTCAAATATTTCTCTAGGACTCTCGGACCTCCCATTAAGGCCAACTTGGACCCGAGGTACAGAAGGGGGGACAACACCAGCGAGCACCCTCCTCCCGCCTCCTCTCCCCGCCGTCTGAGCCTGTGTTTGTCTTTGGGGTTGAGAGCGTACAGGCCTACTGAGGATGGACATAGGACTCAGTAGAGCCCCCTTCATCGTGGGTTTAATTGTGCGCTTCGGACGTCGGAGTGCAACGTCATCCGTGCTGCCACCCGTACGGGTACGCGACTTGGCCGAAGGTGCGGATCTTGACCTTGTTGCGGTTGCAACTGTAGTCTTCCGTGCTCGGGAGGTTCCGGAGGGACGACCACGGGGACGAGGAGTTCTGGATTGTGTGCTAGCTCGTGTTAGGGCGGCGGCGAGTGCGCTTGGCCCTGTGAATCGTTCCCCCGTCTCTTCCCCCGAATCCACGTCGTCACCCCCCTCTGCATCTGCATCCTCGCCTTCATCTTCTCCGTCCTCTTCTTCCTCTTCTGCGTGAACTTTCCCTGTAGGCCGGCGACCGCTTCTTTTGGTGTTTACACTCCCATTCGACCGAGTGGAAATTCTCACTCGTTTGCCTCTAGGCGACGATCTGAGAGTCATTGCAGAAACGGAAGTAGAAGCAGAGGCCTTGGACCTAGTACTTTTCGCAGGTCCTGGGCCAGGATCTGACAACCGCACTCGTTTGGCGCCTCGTTGGCGTGTGTTACGCCTCACTGTTGACACAGATTCGGGCATTGCGTCTTCTTCATCGTCCGGTTCGCCTTCCGCATCTTCGTCCTCGCCTTGGTCATCAGCGAGGAACAGAGGCTCGGGTTCAGGTTCCGTACTGGGTGCGGGACGTTTGCGCGTTGAGATCCGACTTGAAGTTGACGGTTTTGACTTGGTTCTGGTCACAGGAGAGCTTGGATATGAGGGCGAGGAGGTAGCGACATCCTGCTGTAAGGCAGAATTTGTAAAATCCTTAGCAATCTCGTCTGCCAACGCAGGACCCACTATGGCAGCAAGAATATGAACCTAGTCAGAACACAGTGCAAAAACGGGGAATGTAATGGAGAACGTGCAACGTACATCCTCTCTTCTGCACCGCGCGTAAAAACGCAATGATCTCCTCTCGTCTCAAGACTCGCTTGATACCGAGTTCGCGAGCGAGAACTCTGAGAGTCTCGGCCTTGATGACTTCCCAAGGAAAGTCCGTCATGGTTTCCGGTCAAGAGGGAATGGCTATCTGGGGACTGCAATACACCAGGACCAGCAAGCGCTGTGAAGCGACGCGAAATGGTACCAGACCTGTCACACGTCACTTTAACACCCTGTCACAACTCCAACACCTGCCAAGTGGCCACACGACTTCTAGAGGTGATGGCCAGCCGAGCACTGGCATGAGATGGTACCCGGTCAACGTGCTTCCAGCGTCGATGATATCTCACACCTCGAACGCAGCCGAGTGCAACCAAGGTTCACAGACTACGTAAACATTTACCAATTATGAGGTTTCTGAGCAATAAAGACCCAATATTCGTAGTAAGTTTCTGGCGTCTCCTCGCACTGCTTCTTTAGATCTTCAAGCATGGCATCATACTCCTCCCCACTCCCCACTATTCCAAATCCTCCTTCATGCATCACAGGTTCCTTAAGACCACCAAAGATCCCCAAGGCATTCTCCAAACCCAATTTACCAGTTTCACCTGCCCAAGAACCCAATGGTAAACCTCTCTTCTCGATCAGCTTCACATTCACAAATCCAGCCTGTTCGAGCCAAGTCGCAAGGTGTTTGATTATATCCCAGACTACGAGTCGTTTTTGACACAACTTGTTTTTCAATGCGGACGCTCTATTATTTCGTATAGTCTCTGAAGGAGAAGCGAGTGTCCAATATGGCTCGAGGAATTGCACCCATCCTCCCGGGACGAGAACGCGAAACATTTCTGACAAGGCAGCTTCCCATTGTGGCTTTTGGAGCGCACCATTGAGAAGACGTTGATGTACGAGTGATGTTGTATTGCTCCACTCATCAGGGAGAGACGTAATAGAACAAGCTGTGAAGGTCGCGTTTGGCGGTGTCAATGAAGGTGGCGGGAATATACGTGATGAGACGTCGATCCCGCGGAGACGGACGGCTTCAGAGACACCTTTAGCCACCGAGCAGAGCCAGTGACCTGATCATAATGTTAAGTGCAATGGCATTAGTAAACTAAGTTGTTTGTACCTGAACCCGTTCCGCTATCGAGAACGATGTCACCGTCTTTGAGAGTTATCGGGGCCAGTATGGTCTTGTTATCAAAAAGTTCAATGATCATTTCACCTTGAAGATTCAATCTGTGAACAAAGTTGAATATCTATGTTATGAGCGATGAATAAACTCGACAGCTTACCGCTCTCGTTCTGCTTCGTCAGAAGGGAGCATGTAGTTGTAGGCACTTGAAGAATTGGAAATATAGAATCTTCCGGTATTCTCTTTCCCGTCCCCGGGAGGGGATGCAACTTGTGAAGATGCCATCAATGGATTGTTCAAGAGGGATCGTTTGACAGAGCTCAGTGCCCGAGGGTGGACGTAGGTGGCAAGAGAACAAAACTCGGGGTTCCCAACTCCTTTATCACGATTATCATCGTGATAATGACAATGTCAGATCATAATCTTCCCGAAAGATAGCCGTTCTATTACCTCTGAAGCGACCTACTACAATTAGGAATGCCTTCCCTCTCCCCAGACTGCGCAGTCGCTTCAAAACTTATCCAATGATATCAGGGGCATTACATGCTAACATAGAAATGACGTACCCCAGCCACTACTCCATATTTGGTGGATGCATTCCCTTGCTTGGGTTTCATACCTAAGTACAAATAGCGCTGCTCTTACTATGAAAAACCACAGTCTAGAGTTCGACACACACTAACCACCATGGGAGACACCAAGACAACAAATTTTCAAACACTCACTAAACGTCTACGGCCCCTCCTCGCGCAACTTCATCAGCCCCTCAACAGCAGCACCATATTCTTCCTCACTCTCCACCACGCCCGGTTCACCCGAAGACTTCCGGGTCTTGATCATGCTAACATGGCCATCCGACTTTGTTCCAACTCAAATTCGATAGGCATAATTACAGATATATTACACGGAAGTTTGGTGATTATTGTTTGCATTCACCGCTCACTCTGCGGAATAAGCGATCCGAAGAGCATTGTCAAAGTCAGCAATAATATCACTGATATCCTCGATGCCTACGGATACCTATATCCTTTGGATGAGTATCACGCTATGAGCAAGGTCGAAGGAAGACTTACCCGGATAAGGTCAGGAGTAACGCCAGAACTAAGTCGGTCCTCTTCGCTGAGTGGGTAGTGTGATGTGGTGGCTGGGTGAATAACAAGAGTCTTAGCGTCACCAACGTTAGCAAGGTTGCTGGCGAGTTTCAGACTATCAACAACTTTAATAGCAGCCTTAACATCACCCTTGACCCCAACGCTGAGCACACCACCGAAAGCATTGGATCTCAATAACTTAAGCGCAAGTTGATGAGATCCATGTGATTGAAGGCCAAGATACGAGACCCACGCAACCTTGGGGTGCTTCTCTAGCCACTGAGCGAGAGCAAGGGCGTTATCACTGTGGCGTTGTCCACGAAGACTGAGGGTCTCTAGACCTTGAAGGAGGAGGAAAGCGCCAAAAGGATTCAAACAGGGCCCGAGATCACGAAGCAACTGTGCTAGAATAAGAGTTGAACACGACAGTTTGGAGTAGTTCATACCTCAGCTCGCACTTTAACCGCAAACGCAACCGGACCAAAGGTCTCGCTGAACTTGATGCCGTGGTAACCCTCGGAGGGTTCAGTGAAGCCAGGGAATTTTCCAGACTTTGTCCAATCGAACTTGCCGGAATCAATGATGACACCGGCAACCGTGGTCCCATGGCCACCTATCCACTTGGTCGCACTGTGGACTGTAAATACACTTTCAGATAATGTCCAACGTAGCTCGGACGGAACAACTCACCGACGATATCAGCACCGTGCTGAATTGGCTTGATCAGATAACCACCCATCCCGAAGGTATTGTCGACGATTAGAGGAATCCCATTGTCATGTGCGATTTTGGCGAGAGCAGGGATATCATTCATAGTATATTTCGGGTTAGAAATACTCTCAACGAAGATTGCTTTCGTCTTCTCATCAATGACAGCTGCGAACGCTTCAGGTGTAAACTCTGTGACCCATTTAACCTGAATGCCGTATTGTTTGAATGTAACCTTGAACTGGTTAAAAGTGCCACCATGCAGATGAGTTCTGGTTTCCAGCTCCATTGTCAATATCCGAACGAAGAACACACACAAGTCTCAACGTTGAATTGAACTCACGCAGACACAATGTTGTCGCCAGCACTAGCAACAGCACTGATTGCCAGAAGTTGCGCAGCTTGACCGGAGGAAGTCGCGACGGCGGCAGCTCCACCTTCTAACGCGGCAATACGCTTTTCGAAGACATCCTAGAAAGCCATCAGAATACATGGGGGGGATCTAGTCGAAGCTTATAATTACCACTGTGGGGTTCCCGATACGAGAATAGATATGGCCGTGTTGTCTGATCTATATTTAGCACTGAGAAGGAGGATGGCTGATTAACCCTCACTTCAAACCGAAGAGATCTGCGCCATGCTGTACGACGTGTCAACCTTGGGGGAAGAAATATGGCTAGGTAACCACTGACAGCGGAATCATTGAAGACAAAGCTGGTCGACGCGTAGATGGGGGCGGCGCGGGCATGCGTGGTCTTGTCAGGGACCTGGCCCGCATGAAGCTGAAGGGTATCAAACTCAGGTTCTCTAAAATCAAGTAATTAGTTAGTTACATTCAGATGAGAGGAAATATGATATGTACTTGTAGAATGGGTTGGCCATGGTGTATAGTCAGAAAGTGGTGCTACAGTGAGAGGTGCGGAGAGGGAATTTGCAGCTGCCCTCTTATAGTCCAAGGAGGGGGATGTGTTGGGGATGTACGAGAAAAGAAAAAGATCGGAAGCGAAGGAAAGCGAGTAACTAGTCGAGTGTACAAGTACCATCGCTGCTTCTCATTGCCATGATTTCTGACCATATCCACTAACCTCCGCCACCTTCCTCCTCCACCGGCAGCATTCCCACATGCGATACAAGAGTTCCACAACATGTGTCTGAGTCGCCTGAGGGCTCTGAATGTCTGAGAACTGACATCAAAATCACCAAAGAATCGGGAGTTTAATGAGTTTTTTTTCACACTGCAAATTCAGCTTCTCTAGTGCCCAAAGACGGCCGAGAAAGAATGCCCCGAAATATCAATTTGTGATCATGGCCATGTTCACAATACACATCAAGTACGAGCCTGGATACTGCAATGCCGAAACCATCGGGAGTCTACAAAACTACATCACACGTCCATGAGACTAGACCGCCGAGATAACGGTGACCCTTATCTTATTCGCTTCCCTTCGCTTCCGATCTTTTTCTTTGCATTCTTCGTGCATCCCCCGAGTCGTAAATCAACCATCCTAACTATCAAGAGTTGCTTCTGCCTCTTTCTTTCCTTGCATCTCTTCGCGTGCGGGTTCGGGTGGCGCATCAGTTACAAAACTAGATCCCCGAATACGGCTGACCTGGGAACCTATAATCCTCAAGACCGCCCCGAGTTTTTTTTTTGAAGATCGGGAATATGTTATTCCTTACGCTACTTGTGGATGTCAAGCTTAAATACGCCCATTTTTTTGTTTTTGTTTTTGTTTTGCGGGTCCTTCGCTTCGCTCGATTTTTTTTTGCCTTTTTCTACCCACCTATGTATGACTTGTCGATGCTGAACATACCTTGTGGCAAGAAATCGGTCAGTTACCTACGGATCATGACCAGACTTCCAGCCACAAACCTGCAGATCCGAAACAAACATCACTGAGACTATTCCGGAATCCTTTGCAGGCTGACTAGTAAAGCCTGATTTTAACCTACAAATAACCCCATCATCTCACACTGGGGAGGGGTGCCACGCACCACAAAATCTCAAAAACATGGCCTCTGGGAGAACCAATCGTGAGTGAACGGGGTATATGTATATGTATGAATGCATCTGTACGATATCGCGCGACAAACAACAAATCGGTAATTATTTGCGAAAAAATTGATGGAAAATGCATCGTGTACATCCAGTTGTCCCTTCGAATGACCAAAGTCCCTTTCCAAAGTAGTAAAGGACGGTTACGCATCGGTGGTGCCGGCGGTACGCGTGAGCATCATGATATGATGCCGAGGACCCTTCCGTATCAATGTGAGCGCCCAAAGAGGCACGACTTCGTGGTGAAAGTAGAAGGGGTCTCCCACACCCTAATACTTGCGACATTTCCCCGCTACCCCTCTCCCCGAACCCACTGGGCCGCAACTCGCACCTCCTGACCCCTCAACGCCAAATTCACCACGTCTCCCCGCCTAAACTTCGCAGTCTTCCAAAATAAAACCTAACATGACAGGGGAGAAGACAAACGAAATATTACACACATCTCATACTCGATCCCTACTCCTATCCCGTGAAGCTGTTGTACCGGCACCAGCAACTCCAAACGACGAAGTAACAGGACTCCAGCCATCCTCCGGTCCCCTTTCATCACCTCTAATCAAACTCGCAATACTAGCCGTATGTCTATGACTCTTCTTCCCTTGAACCTTCTCTCCACCACCTTTAGTATTACTATTAGACCCATGGGGTTTCGCCGACGATGCCGGTGTGGTGGAGGCAGCCGCAGGCGATCGATAAGTGATATCCATCTCTTCATCATCAGAACTGGTCTCGCTCAACTCAAACTCCGCTGCATCATGAATCCCCATTCCATTACCCATCCTTCTCCTCCTCGGGTCCTCTAAATCGTAAATCTCGTATTTAGACCTTGTGCCATTTGTTGATGATAGTGATGTTACACCATTTCGCAGAGCGCTGGCGAGGCCGCCTGGGGGTGCGGCTGCACCGGGACCTTTGAGTTCGTCAGGTAGGAAGAGGTAGAAGTAAGCTGTGGCGAGACATGCGCCACCGACAACGTCGATGAGGTAGTGATGTGTGAGGTACATTGTTGCCCAGTATAAAATTCCAGCGTACGCCAATGCATAGCGGGTTGTTTGGGGGAAGAAATGTGAGAGGAAAAGAGCTTCCATTGTAGCACATGCTGCATGCAGGGAAGGGAAAGCACCGAATACGACAGGAGAATTCGAGAATGTGACAGTATATCCATGGGAATGGAATAAAGCATCGATGCGCCCCAAGCCGCCGGGAGATCCTTTCATACCGTAGTTGGCTGGCGTGAGACCATGAATGAGTTCATACCACGGTGCAGAGCATGGGAAAAGAATTTGGAAGAGAACGCCCGTGACGTTGAGGTATCCAAAGGCTTTGCCCCAGAAGTGTAAAACTTCCTTGCTGCGGAAGAGCCAGAGGAAAGCCGCTACGACGAAGGGGAAGACAAAGTGACCGACACCGTACGGGAACCAAGCGATGATATCGAGTATGGGGTGCGTAAACCGTGTGAGGATATCGGAAATGTTCGCGCCGTAGAGGACGTATTCGAGTGTAGGGAGCAAAGCGACTGAGATTCCGGGTCTCCATGGTTCAGGAATAAAACGAGATGAATAAAACGAGAGAAGGTATGTGAATATTGGAGTAGCAGGAACAAAGAACTGGGATGTGAGAGGGATGAGGAGTGCGATTATCCAAAGGATGGGAATGAGAAGTTTGATAGGAAATCCGGGGTGTTGCATGACAGTGAACCAGAATGCGGCAAGGAGAGCATGGAAGATGTACATGCAGTCAGAGAGAACGAAGGAGTGGTTGCGTAATTTGGCAAAAGTGATGGAGGGGGAGAGGGATTTGTCGAGGCGGCCGACGGCGGCTATGAATGCGGCACCGACGGTGTTTAGTGCTTGCACGATGGTTGCCCGTGGACGCATGGTTCCAGATATACTGCTAGCACAGGTGTCAGCCAAATCATGGAGCTAACAATATATAGAGCCAGAGCGCTGCGCACCTCGAATTAGTCCTACAAGTGACTTTAAAATCTACAGGTATCCGTAAGTGTGTCCTGGACAAAGACGTATCCGCAGTGCGCAGATTCCGCGTGGGTAGGCAGGTCTGGGTGGCACGAGAGCATCAGAAACATAATCAATTGCCGTAACGACAGCACAAATACTCACGAGAAAAAGGCGGGAGAGAGGGGACAGCCCGGGGACGGGGAGAGGGCTGGTTGCGGAGAGACTGTGTGCTGTGCAAGTTGGATGCAAGCCCAGAGCAAACCTGCGTCCACCGCGAACCTTTCCCACGCAATTTCCCAAAACCAGTCACGTGGCGGATATCCCACCCGGTGCTCACGGAAGCTGTCGGTGTCACGAAGCACCCATATCGTTCAACATGGCCCACATTAGCAGCTCACTCTTGCTGCCACCATGAAACTCTCGGCGGCCTTTGGTCTCCTGCCTGACCTCCGAATGGGTATCCAGATCGCTTTCTGGCCTACCCTCGTGGCTATATGGCAGGCGCCGATGCTACTCCTTCAACCCCGGAAACTCTCACAGACGTTCTTTGGTCATCTTTGGGTGATTTTTGGTGATGGAGTCGATGGGAACGGCAAACCAGTCAAAGAACAGCTCATCACTCCCTATGCATCAGGCGTAGTTCTTGATCTCGGCGCTGGTAACTGTCTCTTCATCATCTGTTCGATGTGATTATTGATGCTTGTCAAATCAATAGGCTATGGCCACACTGTCAAATATCTTGATCATGAAAAAATAACCAAATATGTTGCTTTGGAGCCAAACACTCAAATGCACGACCGACTTCGTCGCGTTGCTTCAGAGGCAGGATACACAGAATCCGATGGAACATTCCTTATCCTCTCTTGCGGTGCTGAAGACACATCCTCCATCCTTTCCTCTCTCAATAATACCCAAGTCGATACCATTATCTCAATCCTCACTCTCTGCTCAATACCCGACCCTCAAATTACCTTGACCAACCTCGTACGCGATGTCCTCAAACCAGGAGGAGAGTTCTTGTATTACGAGCATGTTTTAAGTCCAAGGAAGGATGTCGCGTGGTGGCAACGTTTTTGGACGCCCCTTTGGGCGTTTGTACTTGACGGATGTAGGCTTGATCGCCCAAGCCACCTGTACGTTGAAGAAGTTGAAAGTCACGATGGAGAGAGTGTTTGGAAGGAAAGGAAAGTTTGGGGAAAGCCGGATGAACCGGAGGAGCATTTGTTTTGGCATCGTACTGGTCGATATATCAAGGCTTGAAGGGAACAATCATTATACTTGGAGTCCTTTTTCTTGGCCTGACGTAATGTAGCTTGTACACGTCGTTCGTTTCACAATTGTCATCCCCATGTACATTACGCCTGAATTCATGAAGTAAACCCTTGCTGATATCTCATTTACTACCCCGAAAAAGGAAAAAATAGGCTTGAGGGTCTCCATAAGGTATCTTTGAAAACAATTGATCCCATTCTAAAGAAGAATAAGCATTAATCTATGCACAGTACGAATGCAATCAAGGACTAGTGTATCGTGGGAAGGATATAGGCCTTAAAATCAAGGTAGGCATGCAGGGGTCACTTCAATCCGTACGTGGACGCTTGTTGGTGTGTCCGTTGGTATGGCCATTAGTATGACCATTCGCATTAGCAGCGGAAAAATACTCGAGTTTGTCAGTCGGATTAGGCTTGATGGTCTTGGAACCCTCAACCCAGTTCGCAGGACAGACTTCACCATGCTTATCCTAGTTACAGGGACGCAATTAACAAACTATATCATCCAACAGTCAAAAGGGAGGCGAACGCACGGTGAATTGGAAAGCCTTGATCAATCGAATAGTCTCGTCAACGGAACGCCCAACAGGAAGATCATTGACAGTGATTTGCCTGAGAACATCATGCCGTTAATGAGTTTCTAAATATAAAATTACGAAGCACAACCCTCACCTCAGGGTACCTTTGGGATCAATGACGAAAAGTCCACGAAGAGCAATACCTTCGTCTTCGAGCAAAACTCCATAATCACGAGAGATTTGCATGCTTCTGTCTGCGACAAGAGGAAGTTTGAGGTCTGGACCAAGTCCACCCTCCTTGCGCGCCTGGGTTGCCCAGGCAAAATGAGAAAATTTGGAATCAGTGGAAATGCCTAATGTTTTCATGAGACGGCTTCAAAAAAAAGTGGATGCGAACAATGGGCTGACCAAGGACAGTAGTGTTTAGTGCCTTGAATTGAGGAAGCGCGTCGTTGAAAGCAAGAATTTCACTGCTCACATGAGCGCCCGAACATGAAAAAATTGGCGGGAGGGGCGCTTACGTTGGGCACACGAAAGTGAAGTCCCTTGGAGGTAAACCCATCAGCTTGATTCAACGAAACGGTATGACGTTCAACATACATTGGATAAAACAAAAGAACGACCCTATATCAAAAACAAGTTATAAGTCACGACCTAAAAAAAACTCGCGAATATGATAGGGTTTACCATTGACCGAGGAAATCAGACAAGGATATTTCTTTGAAAGAACCTTCTATAACAGCTTCGGCTGTGAAAACAGGAGCAGGACGTTGAACGAGAGCAACCATATCGACGGAGTGTTTTAGTCAAGAGAGTAGTGAAGCGAAAATGCAAATGAAAACGCGCTAAAGTCTGGGGCTTTTACACTCGCGTTATTTGGTGATATTTGGTGGATCCAGGTTTTCGTTAATTATTTCGGAACTAGGCATGGAGGTCGGTACGCCGTGGCCATTGGACAGACCATCACAAATACTGCATTCAAATATCAGTACTGTCCTCAGCTTGTATCGACATCACCGTTGTCTAATCTTGCTTAGATCACCAGTCGGACGTCATCCTCAACAAAGTCACTTCGCACTCCGTTTATCCGTTCATGGCACCTCTTTGGGTTAAATATCTTCATCCAATCATGGACATACATGATACTGGATGATAACAGCAAGGTATAATTGATTTTCTCCCAGGAAAAAATGTTCCATAGGCCCATAATCCGCGGGCTTCCCCACCAACATAGCCCTGTTTAATACGAACTGGAGAACACCCTCACGGTGGCTAGAAGTCAACTGACTTGTCACAACTGCTCCAAACTCTCTTATGAGCCAGTTGGGAAGGTGTGTGTGAACAACAAGACGGCCAAAGTTGACCTACTTATCGAGATGCATGTAGCTCATAAAGTCGCACTCAAGCGGGCCGAAGTTGTTATTTCTGTCCATGTTCACCTCTTATTGAATACAAGCAACATCCGTCATACTCGCTCAAATTTTTTTGGACAGGTCTGGCCCTCTGTTCTCCACCAACCCGAATGACGTAGTGGGCGCTAATATTACCACTTCGACCCTGGTGACGCAAAACCCACCCGTGTGGGCCACGAGTATGCGGTAGGCACTCCGAAGCTTGACACCCAACGCACGTTGACCAGGCTCAGAAACCTTACACTTGAGAGCTTGATATCTGGGTTGATCGTCGACCGGTCGTCTGGACTTTAAATAGATGGTCTCCCGCGGCAATATCGTTAAGGCAATGTCACTGATGGGATCCACTATTACGCCAGTACTGGTCAGATCGCCAAGCTGGGCCCAGAACATCTGTGAATCTGTGCCTTTTCGTGGCTTTTGACGTCCAATGGGCATCTTTCTCTCGGCGCCCGGATAAATCAATGATTCTACCAATGGTAGCTACTCATATGCTGAACTCTTATGATTTCTGCACAAGCCAATCACAATTCAATGATGCTCCAATTTACCGTCAACAACAAATTATCATCATTACTTCACCCTGAGAAGAGCAATGACGCAACCGGTGGGGTAGGAGGTACTGTGTACGTATAAAATCCAAGTCCTAAATTTGATGGAGCGTTGATCAATTTACCCTTCTCCCGCGCTCAAACCTCGACCTCAAACGAATTAGTTCGTACAACAAGACTAGAACGCTATCAAAGGATCCTAGATATCCTCCCAGCGCTCTCCTTCCTAACCCCAAAAATCCAACAAGACCCCAAAACGTGGGGACTTGAACACAGCAATATTCTCACGTTGTATATTGTCCTCTCTTGCTCGCTCGTTCCTTCGAGGTATGCACAGTGGACCCTTCTTCAGGACGGACCAGAGCGCGACCTTGACTGACTCTTCCTGATCGTGGTCTGGTAAGCTTAACTCTTTCTGTGGTATGACTTTCGGAGCTCAAGTCTAGCATAGGATGACCATCATTCTGCCTACTTATACTCCGCAGTTCCTGTGGAAGTTCTGGTTGTCTCATGGGTAATCACCGTTCCTTACCGCATGCGTATCTCAACGTTGATATCCCCTTAGCTTGACTCAGGACATGAAGTCAACTCCAGGCCCTCGGGTCCATAAATATGACGTCTACGATAACGAGTTTTCGGAACTTCATCAAAGTCCCTTCGTGTCCCGTCCAATATTCCAAGATATCTACGAAGATGATTTAGACAAGGAAACCATCAAGATTTATGAGCAAGCTACGGAGGAGTTTCTAATCCTGGAGCGTCGGAGCGAAGCTATTCTTGCCGATATCCTCCATCGTACCATCTGGTCAGACTGTTCAGACGCCGAACAGCATTCTCGCAAAATTTCTCTCAGCCGTTTGGATGTTGAGACAATCCGGAAATTCTTCACCTTCATCCGCTTTCGTAATAGTGCTGGATATTCGAAGACTGTTGCATCCCTAAACGAAGCGGCGGCGGAGAAGCCCTATGATGGGAGCGTTTACCCCGCCTATCGACCACTAGTCGTGAGAATTCGCAAACGATTCATATTACGACACTTCACCTCCTTCCTCAAACACTCTTCTCTTGACGCTAATGCACCTCATATACGCCCTGAATACACTGGGTACGGCGGTGGTAATAGTTTCGATGATTTCAGAGATACTATGGAGCTCTACTGTTGGCGCCTATGCGGAGCGGAAGTTTGTTTAGGCGTCGCCTCGGATGACCAGGAGTACATGCTCCCTGATTGCGTGTTCGGCACTCTAGACGAAGGCTTTGAAGAGGATCCGTAAGTTATCGTCTCCACTATCCCCTTTCATCGCTCATATCCCGTCAGCACTTGCTGTGACTTGTTTTTCCCGATTTTTCCAACTCTATCTGTTTACGTGCTCGGAACAGCTGAGGGTTGCTATCCTTCCAACTCGACGTGCACCCAGCTTAGCCAGAACGTAGTCTGGATCGACGTAGGCATCGAGTCAGCCTCGGATGTGCATTTGCGTAATGCCATGATTCTCCAAACATACCCACACTACTTGCATTTCTCATCTTTGCGCACGGTTGCGCTATCGATCTCATCATACGACGAATTCCGATGGATTCAGGAACACCAGGACTACAGCCGCCTGAAACAACGATGCAGGCAGAAGTTTTTGCAAGAGACTGTGACGAAGACTTTGGTCTTGCGTCCATCGGTCGTCCTTGTTGATTTGACAGATCAGGTAAAAATGATTGGAAACTCTGCGGTTGCACATGGTTCGTTCTCCGATGTCTGGAAAGGAAAGTGGAATGATCCTGTTGAAAGGCGTACCAGATTTGTAAGTCTTCCTACATTTCCCCCCGACTCTGCTGCTCACAACAGTGCAGGTCGCTGTCAAATTTTTGCGTCAGATCATGGTGCAGAATATTCGGGAAAAACTCATAAAGGTGCGCCTTTTCTGGTCTTCCTTACCATATGCAGCGACTGATTTATCACATTTAGCGCCTGCAATCTGAGGTCATAGCCTGGCACCAGCTCTGCCACCGCAATATCAGTCAACTGTTCGGCATCGTACAATCCATAAACAGTCTTGGAATGGTGTCGCTGTGGTATGACAACGGTACCATATGCGAATACGTCAAGCGCAATCCCCAAGCCAATCGGTTGAAATTGGTGAATACTTTAAACATGCGATCGTGTTCGCCAACTTATTCGGACTAGCTTATTCAAGTGGCTTCTGGCATCGCCTACTTGCACGACTTCAAACCCCGCATCATACATGGTGATCTTAAGGGTGTAAGTATATTATTTGACCACTTATCGACAACTTCTGACATGTCTTTAGGGCAATATCTTGATTGACGATAATGGCTGTGCCATAATTAGCGACTTCGGACTGTCCAAAGTCATGGAAGAGACCATCACGAAGTCTGATAACAAGAATGGGACCTCTTTCTTTGCAGGGTCCACGAGGTGGATGGCACCAGAATTGATTCTGGCCCTTGTGGAAGATGACGGGTGCATCCCACCGATTACGACCCATAGCGACGTTTACGCTTTCGCCTCCGTTTGTCTAGAGGTGAGGATCTATGATATCCCTTCCTAGCACAAACAGAATTGATTCGTTATTGTAGGTTTCCACGGGCCAGCTCCCGTATGCGCACCGTAGCAATGATCACTCTGTCACTGTCGATATAATGCGTGGAATCAAGCCGTCCAGAGGTGTCTCTCTTGTTGTTCACGGCATGACGCTTAAATGTGTTGACTCGTTCTGGACTATGCTGGACCGATGCTGGGATGACGAGGGCCCTTTACGTCCCTCGATGCACGAAATGGTCGGCTTCTTGGAGAGCATGGTTCTACCTTGAATACCCTCTTATCCAACACCAACCGTCAACCAGTAAATTCATTTTACTTCCTCGCTCCTTCTGTTCGGTCTCGTCGGAGAAATTATACTCGTGTTCCGATCTTTTTCTGTACTGGCGATTCTACTGTACTAGTATACCCCCACCACTCGTGTGCTCTCTATGGTTCTCCTTATCTGCGGTTATGATTTTCCCCTGGGTTTTCTTGTTGGTTGTACTGTTTCTCCTGGGACTTTGGAGGCTCTGGCCTTTGTATTTCCTTAATTCAATAAACACGGTCTTTCCCCACAATAACCGGCATAGTTTGTGATTGTAACCGCAATAATGTCTCTGCTTGCATCGTAACGAGTCTTCCTGACCAGGGTGACTATGATTAGCAGATCGTACTCTGCTACAATTGGTTCAGTGGTCTAGTGGTTATGATTTCTGTCTTACACACAGAAGGTCTCCAGTTCGAACCTGGACTGAACCAAATTTTTTGGTCTAGTATATTCGACAATGTCAGGCTTGGAATTGTGCTGAAAACATTCCTATCCATGTGGTGTATGTTATGCAGTCGATCGCATCCAGTCTGATGCCTCTAAAGCCCACTCTTCTCCCTGTCCACTCGAGAGAGCAGAGCTGATACTGATGTGGTTATGACCTTTGGCGATCAGAAACTGAACTTGTTTCCCAAAGAAGGAATCGAGTGCATCTCGTAATTTCCTCCCAAAGGCTTTGAAGACCTCGATCTCGTGTTCGGCTTCCGCCAACAGGATCTTTGGCAGTGTATGAATTCCATTACTCTTCGCCGATGTAAGCAGGGCAATGATTGAGTGCGTTTCCAGCTTATTGCCATAATACAATTTCATATCCGGCTCGAAACCAGAACGACTATGGTTGTAGTACAACCCTGCCATGAGGATGACACCCTTGATTTTGGATCGAAGAGGAGAGTCTACGGGGAGGACTGCAGGATCCAACAGCATTGTGCCTATGTGATTGGCCCCGGCCGAATGCCCGAGGACGAAAATGGAGTTTACGTTAGGACTGGGTGTGGTAGAGCTGACAAGCTCATGTAGGTTGGCAACCGTCCAAAGAATGGCGTCTCGCACGTCTTCTGCTGCTTTGGGGTATGCTGCGGACATGGGCGGGGAAGCGAGGCGGTAGTCGGGAACCACAGTAATGAAACCCTGACGCGCAAAGAATGCGCCAACGCAGGGGTAATTCCAGTCGAAAGGAGGAGGGAGGACACGCGCTCCGTTCACGAAGCCGCCTCCGTAGATCCAGAAAAATATAGGAATATTCCCGGTCTGTTTCGTCGGAGGATAGTAGACGTCGAGCTACGAGTACACGGCCGCTGAGCTCACAAAGGCCGATGGTCTGGAAGAAAAACAACATACATGGTGACGGTCCGTATTCCCATATCTGAAAGTCTCCCTTCGGACGTCGGTGACAACAGATTTGTTCTGTTCTATGATCTTCCCAAATGCCAAAGCAGCTAGACCTTCATCAGCCGAGCATTTTCAGGCAAATGCGCAGAACATACTAGGCTCGAGGACGTCTGCGACCGCCTTTTTCCCGTCACTTGTCAGCCTGGCAACTTCATCCATGATTGAAACCTGTTTTTGTGTAGATAAGAGGATACTAATGATGGCGCAGACGGTGCCCACCTGTTATTCGACTGTGGGCAGGGGGTTAATCGGATACTGGTAGCGACGTTCCGTAACCATAATTAATGCATAATCCAGCTTAGCCGATAATAATTAAGCGTTACTCCTTTTTAATCTTCCTCAACCATCCTAGCTCGGACCGTGACCGGCCCGGGGAAGCACCAGATCCACCCCCACGATGAAGTCAGAGAAAGCCTAACGCTTAGCTTTGACATGTCTCTTCTAGTCCTTTCGGCCAGCGATGTCAGCAAGGTCGTATCTCTCTTCAGTACGACCTTCCTTCAGGAACTCATGGGACGTGTTTTCACCGCGATTTCGCAACTCTCAAGTTCCGATAAGGCCCCTATCGTACAAACACCCCATCGCACAACAATAGACATGAGATCTCATACAACTTTATTCATGCCTACTCGAATATCGTCTTCTCGAGGTCCGTTGGAGGGAACCAGTATCAAAGTGGTTAGTATACCTCGTAGCGCGCACGACATGCGCGGCTTGCCTGCCACCACCCTCGTTCTAAATGAGGAGACCGGGGCAGTCGAAGCGGTCGTAAACGCACGAGAGCTTACCGCATTACGCAATGCCGCAGGTCCGTTGTCATTCTGTTCTCGGAGTTAAAATTTCACGTCTAACACCGTTGTTCTACAGGCTCACTACTGTCCACTACTCTCGTTGGGATACAAAAACCTCAGCATATCGTGTTATTTGGTGCCGGGAAACAAATTGAGGCACATCTTAACATTTTCCTCAGACATTATCCAACTATCAGCTCCTGCACCATCGTCAACCGCAATCTCAACGAGCGAGCACTAGACTTGTATAAATCAGCGACTACAACTTTCCAACGAGTTATATTCCATCTCTTCGCGCAGAACAACGAGAGTTCGGTTCAGAATGCTGTCCAAATGGCAGATATAATCATCTGTGCAACATCTTCCACTGCTCCCCTTTTCCCTTCCTCGTGGGTTTCTACAGGAGCCCACGTCGTACTCGTTGGAAGCTATAAGCCCCATATGCAAGAAATTGAAGAGGCACTTGTCCAACGAGCCATTCCTTCGACCCGCCCGTGCATCGGGCAAAGGATAAACCAGTCAATTATTGTTGATTCACGAGAGGCTTGCGCAAAGGAGGCAGGAGATTTAATTAAAGCAGGGGTAGATCAGGGATCGATGATTGAGATTGGAGAGCTACTTCTTCAAGCTAGAGACCGCTCGCTAGCAGAGCTGATGTCCGAAGGTCCAGACGAAAGAGCTAGTGCTCCGCCAAGTGACACGACTGCCTCCACGGCTCCCATAACTATATTCAAGTCTGTGGGAGTGGGCCTGCAGGATGTGGCTATGGCCAAGGAGGTCGTGTCTCATGCAAAGAATGCTCCGGGTGTTGGGACACTGATAAAGGGATATGACATGGCCATTTAAGTTTTACTTGCATTATATTAGGAATACCACACCAGGGAACGATCGCTCAGACGTGTCGCTTGCTGGACTACGCACATTGCCATCAACCAGAGACAGCGAGAGTTCCAACAACAGAACACCTCAAATTCGACAGGTATAACTACAAGTATATTTTACAGAAGCTGGGCTGACAATTGGTGTCTTTCGCGACTCACTGCGTGGAATAAGCGATCCGAAGAGCGTTGTCAAAGTCGGCAATAATATCGCTGATATCCTCAATGCCAACAGATACCTGTATTTTTGGGATAAGAATCATAACAATATGAACGAGATTTAACGAAGACTTACCCGGATGAGGTCGGGAGTAACACCAGAGATAATTTGTTCCTCTTCCGTGAGTTGGGAGTGTGTAGTGGTGGCCGGGTGGATAACAAGAGTCTTGGCGTCGCCAACATTAGCCAGGTTGCTGGCGAGTTTTAGGCTGTCGACAACTTTGCTGGCAGTTTTAGCATCACCCTTGACACCAAAGCTGAGTACACCGCCGAAAGCCTTGGATCTCAGTAGTTTAAGTGCTAATTGGTAAGATTCGTGTGATTGAAGGCCAAGGTACGAGACCCAGGCGACCTGGGGGTGCTTCTCTAGCCACTGGGAGAGAGCAAGGGCATTATCACTGTGGCGTTGACCACGAAGACTGAGGGTCTCTAGACCTTGAAGGAGGAGGAAGGCGCCAAAGGGGTTCAAACAAGGCCCGATATCGCGGAGCAGCTGTACTGGATCAGAGTCGAAGAAAATGAATTAGAATAGCTCATACCTCTACTCGCACTTTAACCGCAAACGCAACTGAACCAAAGGTCTCACTGAACTTGAGACCGTGGTAACCCTCGGAGGGTTCAGTGAAGCCAGGGAATTTTCCAGACTTCGTCCAATCGAACTTGCCGGAATCAACGATGACGCCAGCAATCGTGGTCCCATGGCCGCCTATCCACTTGGTAGCACTGTGGACTGTAAATACACTTTCAGGTAATGTCTAACGTGGCTCGGACGGAGTAACTCACCGACGATATCAGCACCGTGCTGAATTGGCTTGATCAGATAACCACCCATCCCGAAGGTGTTGTCGACGATTAGAGGAATCCCATTGTCATGTGCAATTTTAGCGAGGGCAGGGATGTCGTTGACAATGTATTTCGGGTTGGCGATGCTTTCTATGAAGATTGCTTTCGTTTTCTCGTCAATTGCAGCGGCGAATGCTTCAGGTGTAGGCTCTGTGACCCATTTAACCTGGATGCCGAATTGTTTGAATGTAACCTTGAATTGGTTAAAAGTACCACCGTATAGGTGAGATCTGGTTTCCAGCTCTGTTGTCAATATTCGTACGAAGGGCATTATCTTGACGGTACTCACGCCGAGACAATGTTGTCACCAACACCAGCAATGGCACTTATCGCTAGAAATTGTGCAGCTTGACCTGAGGAGGTCGCGATGGCAGCAGCTCCACCTTCTAATGCGGCAACACGCGCTTCGAAGACATCCTAGAAAGTCATCATCAGGTCATCACATGGTCGGATCTAGCCAAGACTTACCACCGTAGGGTTGCCGATGCGGGAATAGATATGGCCAAATTGCCTGATGGACACTGAGTACTGGGAAAGAGGATGTCAACTTGACTCTCACCTCAAACCGAAGAGATCTGCTCCATGCTACAAGGAACGTTAACGTTGGGTAAGATAGGAGCGACATAAATACTAACGGCAGAGTCGTTGAAAACGAAGCTAGTCGACGCGTAGACAGGGACGGCACGAGCATTTGTGGTCTTGTCAGGGGCCTGACCTGCGTGAAGCTGGAGGGTATCGAACTCGGGCTCTCTGAAATTTGGTAGTTAGCCACATTCAGTTGGGGAGAAATGCGAAATATACTTGTAGAATGGGTTGGCCATGGTGCGCAGTCAGGAGTGATGAGAAGGAAATTACCCAGAATTGGGAGCTGCCTTCTTATAGTTTGGAGAGACATGTCTGTGTCAATGGCGTGCTCGTTCATCATGATTCATGAACTGCATGGGTTGAACTGATCACGCCACCCAGATGAAGCACAGATAACATGCCCCTTCGCCGACATATTCCCACACCGGTTATAGATTTCTCTGCACGAATAGAGCTTCGTGAATGAGACGCTTTGTCCGTATTAAGGCATCCCAAGATTTTCGTGTAATCATAGGGGACGAGATCTCTTGCGCGGCTATTGCCAAATGCAACGAGCTCACGTGCACAAGATTGTTGTTGTACTCTGTGTCTGTCGTCCCCAGGGTGTTGTTGTACTCCAGATATTCGCTGCTAGGACCTGAAAAACACTTCCACTTCGTCATAAGCATCTCCGTCCTCAGTCAGAACAATCATCCACCATTGCAAATAGGTGCTACCTTAACTCGATCAACAACGAATATTATTATTATTATTGTTCGTTAACCATTTTTCACCGTCAGGGCCTCGGGCGCTACTATTGTTGTCTCCACTCTACACTCACAGCAAATCAATTGTTGCTATGGGGACTTTTTAGGACAAGGACGACGAACAATCAGAATGCTGTAGGTCCCTGCTTTGTCTCGAAAACAAGCTGGCCTATGCACAAAATTCAATAAATACTCGGTCAATTTCTGGACACCACCGTCATATCACTTCTCACTCTCCCATACTCCCATCCTTCCATCACCAGCTGTCAATCATTAATCAACGCACGACGTTTAAGTCATCCGACTTCCTACAATTGAGCATGGCTCCCGATGTCGAACGCCTCGCGATCCCACCCGGTCACAAATTCTACCACGCAACATATGACCTCCACAGTTGTCACATACTTCAATTAGTCACAGACCTACACTGTGAGTTGATTGAATTCCGCAAGCGTTGGGAGGGTGAAGGACACAAAGAAATCTTTATTGACAATATCGTCGGGTGATTATTATCGTTGATCGGACCCTTGTATCTCATCTCTGATACCCATATTTTCAGCAACCTAGAATTTTTGTGGCGGGAGAACAGGAACGCCTCTGAAGACCAAACCAATACTGATCCGATCCTTGCTTCGTCCGGGGGTAAGGGAAAAGGGAAGGCCAAGGCGTCTGATCCTTCGGAGGAACGGGTGCGTTCTTTTGTATATGAGCAGTGGGCTTTGGCTGAAAAAATTCCAGAACGTGCGTAGGGATGACCCCAACCGCACTAGAGGTGCTGTTTCGAGTAATACAATGTAAGCTCCCACCTTCTACGTCTGCTTAATATTGCTGAGTCCCTGTGCAGGCTTCCCTCGTCCTCCCGAGCACACCCTCCAGTACAGGCACCGTGTATACTTACTCTACGTAGGGACGGGGTCTGCAAACCGTTAACAATCAGGTTACCCCCTATCAGACGTCCGGAATCTGCTGAAATCAACGGGGAGGACTCAAGCTCCACCTCTACTATACCACCTGTTACCCGGGCATCCCATGCGGTTAAGATGAATTCCCGCACAGAGCCTCAGAAACGCCTCAAGCCAGATCCTGAAGTCAAGGAAGAGCCTCGCCTCGATGACACTGGTGTTCTCCTGGAGGGACGTTGGGAACGCCAAGTGTTCCAGCGCAATTATACCGTTGTCGGCCCTATTACCAGCAATACTCCCCGTTATCAGCCTCCTCCAAACCACCCTCCCGTTTACACGACCCGGCCATACGTTATAAACCCCCTACCAGGCCCTTCACGCGCAAAACCTGAGGTCCGCATTCTCGACGAGCGTGGAAGGCGTCGGGTCCAGAAACAGAAGGAACAGGACTCAAATATCGGGAGAGTCCATCGATACCCGACTAGATCTTCAAGGCGCAGGTCGTCTAGTCGCCGGAGAAAGGACTCTCAGAATGAAACCGGGGCTGCGGGCAATCAGAAGGATTCGACGGATGGGGCCAAGAAGAGGCGTCGGGAGGGTGATGAGGAGGAGGTGAAGGAGGAGGCTCCGAAACCGCGGAAGAGAACCAGGAGAAACTAGATATTGCGAATCATCGACTACTAATTGTAATTTGATTGCATAATTAACATTAACCTAGTTTCGCTTGTAAATAGTATACCCTACTCTCCCGTGGTCCGTTTGTTTATAATTCCATGATAATGCATAGTTCTTTTCGCATAGGGGCCGGTGTTTGGTGGCAGTCAACATACTTGTGATGTCATCGAGAATGTACCAAATAAAGCCGTCAGTATTTGCGCACGGGTTGTCTTTGGCCAGCACATCGGGCACGAGCTCGGCGTACCTGTTGTTGTGTATGCCCAGTATGCCCTTCGCTATGTCGAAGCCGGCCCGGTCATTCGCTAGCCCAAGCCCCCATCCAGGAGTCACCAGCATTCCTCAGCCTCCTATCTTCTACCCTCCTTCATACTATGCCGCAGCAAGTGGAATACCATACCCCCGGAAGCTTCAAACGAACTCGGTACAACCTTCGCTCGCGAGCGTTAGTGACCAACACGACACTGCTATCCATTACGAACAATTCATGCCAGTGTCATATACTCCCAACACGTCTTCCTCAGAGTCATCCTTCGAATTTAGCCCTTCTAGACCAACGAGTCGTTCCAAGCATCGGGATCATGCGCATGCACCGAAAACAATCAAGCGCGAGAAACGCCAGAGCCAGATTACTGGACTTCCCCAAATCGAGGCGCATCTACTTCCTTCATTGCGTGACACTGTTGTTAGGATGACGCGTCCGCCCTCGCGTATTGCACCTTCGCAATCCGCTTTCACGCCGAGTGGCAGTCTACACGAGACTCAGCATATTGAGCCATACGAGCTTCCCGACGTCCGAAACCATCCCTCGGACTTCTCGAGCAATGCCTATGATGCCCGTTCTACCCATAAATATATTTCGCCCCGAGACCCGCCACCCTCGGATGACGCATGTTCAGTGAAAAGCCTGACCCCAAAACCCAAAGTCGAATCCCTCAGGTCGGCATTACGCACTCCCACTCCCCGGTCATTCCAAGGCCAAGAAACGCCGCGATCCGAATTTGGGGAGAACTCTGTACGAGGACCATCGTTTCGTCCTGTCAAGAGCCCTTTGGCACGCAAAATGTCCACAAAATCCACAGCAACGTCTTCTTCCGTGGGGTCTCCCAGAAGGCCAATTCTGAAAGTGGGTTATTAGTTTTTACCGCAGAATTAGCCACCGATATTGACGTGTCCCGGTGTCAAAGTTCCCCGCTCAAACCCCAAGACAGGGACCTTCTTCGCAGAGCCCCTCCCTCCACGATCACCGCCAGCCAACCAACTATGACAATCACCAATCCCCACTTGCCCCACCTCTCATGAATGACAGGAGTGATCCTCAAGCACAGAAACAGTCCCGATCACCCCAACCGCCAAAACGGCTTCCGTCGAATATCCCACGATTTCGAGCTCGCCTCGCATTTGATCACGCACAATACCAGAGCTCCGAATCATCCGATTTCGAGTGTCGTTATGAACGGGAACGAAGGGATCAAAGGAAGCTAACTGTTGCCAATGTGGACGTGCTGTCCAACTCGAGCTCCAGCTACGATAGTGACAACCACAAGCACCCCTCTCGTCTCAATCAACTGCAGCCGAAAGTCGGACTTGGCCTTGATTACCAGTTTCCAGAAATGAAGTCGCCGTGTATCGAACCAAGTAGAGATAGGCCCGATACCTGCCCCAACGGCTTTGTGACCAAGACCCCCCGTTTTTCTGTCATTTCCTCTGCGTCATCCGACTCTCACTACTCTGCCACTTCCGATGACCATGTTCCACCTCCTGAACAAACTCGGAGCGATCATGAAAGACGACGGGCGGCTCTGCTTCACATTGTCTCCACCTTGGATCAAAAGCCGCAGCGTCGCGCAACTCAGTCCAGTGAGAGCAGCGAATATCACGGAGTCGAAGGAGTCGCATATAGCGCCTCCGGTGAGTTGGAAGTACAACGTGAACGCCAACAAGATCCGAATACAAACTCCGGTGGTCACCTATCACCTTTATCGGGTCCTGACAATAATATGATCGGTCCTATGCCCCTTGAACTGCCGGGCCCGAGTAAACAAAGTCATAAAGAACACAGAAGACGTTCCCAGTATAAGCCTGGGTCATTACCTCTTTCTGTTATGGACAACCTACATCAAAATTGCTCTCAGCGTACGTTCGTTCGCTTCCGCCTGGAATGCTTGACTGATTCATCACCGGCAGAGAAACAAAGGAGACGTGAGAGCAACGAGATTGGTGGTGCAACGGCTAGACTTGCTCGGCGGTCACTCATGGTTGCTGCACGCGAGCGGGAGGCTTTCGGTCTGAGACCCTCCGACTCGGAAGAGTACCATCAGCAATATGAGAGCCTCCGAGATCATTCGCGATATGAGCGTCGTTTGTCGGAGTCTTCCGCAGAAGACCTTGATCTTGATGAACCGCAGGAGAATACGCTCAGCCACGGAGCTTCTTTTATGCTACAATCTATCCAGGGAATGCGAAGTTCTGTGGCACATAATCAGCCGGTCTTTGATGATGGCGTTGTAGAAGCACAGGTCAGTGCAATTATTTTAGATTATGGGACTGGTAGTGATGCAAGCAGGCGCTGCCGGGCGTCAGGAACCGTTCTGCTTCGACAGTCAAATCTTTGCTACCATCCCCGCCCATGATGTCAACATCGCCTCCACGGATCGATCGACCACCTACCGAGGAGTTGCCACCCTCGCCCGATGTCATGGACCAGCTCTTGGAAACGGAAAAGACTTTCGTCAAGCACATGCAAACTTGCATACAGAATTACGTTCTTCCTTTACGTATACACGGAAGTAGAGTATGGATCGTGGGCATCCCGCCAGAGATATCTCGATTCTTGGACTGGCTAGAAGATATACTGCATCTACATGAACAAGTCCTCGAGGTGTTTCGTGGTTCCAAATACGACGTCATCCGGCAAATGAACCTTTTTCTCCCGAGATTTGAAATATACCAACCCTACATTGCTCGCCTTGGAGAGGTTTCGCGACGGCTTCGACAACTGATGGACGAAGGCAGCGATTTTGGACATTTTGTGAATTTGCAAGACAAGGAGATCCGGCGCTCTGGGTGGTCACTCCCAAGGTATATTTCTGAACCCCAGAAACGGTTACAGAAGTATCTTGATCTATTTTCAGTCGGTATTCTTTTTCCTTGTATTCTGGCGCTGATTTGCCTCTGTTCGTATCAGGCACTACTCGAGTCGACACCGCGACCAGATCCCCAGTACTTACATGTTTTCAGTCTACTGCGCTCGATGGAGTTGATCCTTGATGTGATGCATACTGTGAAGCAAGAGGAGGAGGATCACCAGATGCTCTCTACACTCTTCGGTCTATTCAAAGGCCCGTGTTCTCTGAGATACCTCGCCGACCGGAAACGAACTCTTCTCTGGCATGGGCTTCTGGTGCTGCGATGGTCGGTGAGCAAGGATTGGTCACTCGAACCTCAGACAGCACGGGACGCCTTCCGGACGCGGAGGTTGTCAAGAGCTGTCAGTGCTTTGGACACGAAAATTTCTCAGACCCTTTGCCTTGATGGATCGCAGGATAGCCTCTCGTCTTATGGTTCTACATCAAGTTATCCTAGTTCTGATTCTCGGGATGGCTCTCCAAGTTTACAGCCTGATGCGACAACTTCGGCTCTTGTCTATGCTGTCGTTCTCTCTGATCTTGTTGTGTTTGGCGAATGCGTGTCTGGTGCCTCCGCTTCCTATCGCTTGCTCGACACCATCGGGTTGGTCCGGGTTCTCTCAGTTGATTTGTCTGGTGAGATATACCAACCCTTCCTGCGAACTGCAGGGAATAGTAACACATTGCAGATTCTACGGCTGTATCGATCGAAGTGATACCCATCAGCTCCGCCGAATCGAATATCAACAACATGTCCCCTCACATAAGGAATCTACAAGTTTCACAATCAGACTCGGCGTCGGGCATATCGCCATCTCGAAATCTTCACCAAGATTGGCGCTCGGCTCTACGTCGCTCGAGTGATCATACGACACAACTCTGGTGCCGCCCGTGGAAAACTAATAAGGCTGTGGAGAAGAACGTCACTACTCAAATCCTAGCCTCTCTTGTTGATTCTGGTCTGCCTCTTCCGAGAAGTCCCTCTGGGCGTATCCCTGAATCTAGGCCCCAAGATGTAATCATGTGTGTTCAAGAACGCGAAGAACGGGGTTGGTGGTCTTTCCGCTTTCATAAAGTCATGTCCGCCAAACGACAGATGGTCTAGAGCACTACGCAAAGCACTCTATATTCCTATTCCTCTGATCTTGATATGTTGTTTTTGAAATCTAAATAATATCCTGCTGTGAATTAGATCACCCCCAACATATCATGTACCCTGTGTCTCGCCCAGACCACGAACAACACCCGACAAGTCTTGTTGAGGTGGGTAAGTCGGAGGTCTAAGATCCGGAGGTGGAATACAAGAAACCTTGTTAACACGGGAACCCGTCAAACAAGTTAGCCACAATTATCCCTCAGCACAATGTCATAGAGCGAAGCGAACTCGATCACAGCTCCGAGACAAAAACGGTCGTCGTAACCGTTGGCATTTCCAGGGACTTGTTGTGGAAATTCCCCTGCGAACCAGAACTATTCAGCGTTGTGATGCCAATGGCGTTTCCAGTGAACATACAGCTCGTTCACCCGAACGATTCCCGAGTTCGGCTTGTCCTGCATCTTGTGAACCCGGATTGAATACCTTAGAGGCGTACACCTGAAAGCTTCCAAAGGTGGACACCGCAGGAGTCGGTTGCATGTGTTTCTTCTTCCAACTTGACCTCGCATTCAACCTGCGCGAGATTTTCAGTTAGTCCGACGGTTGTTCCGGGGTTCGCTTACATGGCAACTATACAAACGATCAATATCAATCGTGCGTGAGCAACAAAATCTTGGCCTCGGACAAAGAGAACTCACAGAAGGTGTTTGCGTAAAGCTTGGTAACATTGACATGGAACGCGAACCTGGGAATAATGAACTTGGTTAATCCTAACGGGTGCGCGCTGTGATGGAAGACTCACCATATAAGCTTTGTGGGGAAAGTATAGAATGTGATCAAAACCAGAATTTGCACGAGGGTAACGAGAGCGCCCCTCTGGATGACGAATTGCATAAGCGATTTCAGGACGCCATTCGTGCTGCACAGGGTTGTATATTTTAGTTCGAGTTGAGATTCGAATTACACCTGGGCCTACGCGTTCATTCCGGTTCTAGCGGATGAGAGAAAGAGACACATCGCAAGGGTAGCAATGATATCGGTTATCGCACCAGCACCTTTAGCTATCCCAAAGAGCACCTTGAGATACCAAATTAGATGCATGTAGCATGCCTTGTCGATGAATCTGGGCTCACCGAAAATACCTCTTCCCGGTTGGACAGGATACTGTGGTGGAACTTGTACATCGTAACGACACAGCCTAGGACGAAAATCAGTCCCATAAGGTATTACAGAGTTGCAGTAGAACTGACCAACACCGCCGGCTGAGTAGACGGGTGGATTCGGATCGTCAGTAACCAAACTTCAAACTTCAAGGCCACCTACCAAAAGCTACGATGAGGAAAAATGACTTTTTCATGTCAGATCGGGTTTGTCAACGGTGGTGCCCATTTTATCACATCACTCACAGCAGCGACAATGAGTATCCAACTTCCGTGCCCTAATCGTTTAACTGCCGTGAAGATTCACTGCTTAATAAAGATCATATTCGATAATCGAATGGGTGACCTACCATTGACGAGCTGATGGACGAAATATAGCTGAGAGCTGATTGGCATCAGTCGTTATCTTCTCCTCTTGGCGTGTGACACGGGAGACACATACATAGCCGTGATGACAGCAGAGATCAGACATTCTGCTGAGAGCTCCCTGAAAAAAGTGAAACCGATAAATGGGGGGGTGTGCAGCACTGAGAAGGACTCACGGTGTTATTGAGCCCAGGGGTGCAAGTGAGCCGTAATGAGGTATCTATTGATATATTCAGCTAACGTTATAAAAGGAATGTGCTGGGGAAGAGGCCACTTACAAGGTAGTAGTAGACAGACTGTGCAGTTAGAGCAGAAGAAGCCAGATCGAGGAATCTAGCGATCCAGTGCCTATCAGATTCAGTGTTTAATTTGGAGGATAATGGCGTACAACATGGCAGCTGCCTATACCACAGCTCAGTCCATCCTATCTGATACGTCATATTATTGAGTGGACGTACTGTTGTTTGAATATAGGTTCCGTCCCCCTGTCCTGGGAAGTAGACATAGGCTTGCACTATCGTCATACCACCGAGGCTGAAAATGCTTCAATTCAGGCCACTTTGTACATTTTGGGAATGAAGAAAGATCATACAACAGCGATATTATGAATCCTAAACAAAGAACTATCAGAGACCTTTTACGGTGCTACGAGAACAAAACTCACCCCAGTAGATCGGCCCAAAGGTCGGCGCAAGATTAATTTCCGCAAATGTCTGGGGATCCATACTTGTTTTGATGCGGGTAGTATGTCGGACAGAAATGCGAAGAACGTGTCGATACCAGGACGAAGGAGGGAGAATAAAGGGTATAATTTGTCACTCGCGCCTTTTAGACTTTATGTGTGTGTGTCTGGTTCCGCATGATAGGCGCACCTGAAAGCGCATCTCCGATCACTCCACCTGAGATGAGTATCCGTTGTAGAATTGCACCATAACAAAGAGGGGCTCCCGGATGGAGGAGCAAGCCGTGTTAAATATCAATCACCCTGTGACTGCGAATTCCAAGCACTGCTAGAGACTGAATACGTACGGCCAGTGCAATATTCTCATAGGACAAGCTGTGGAACTTAAACGCCAGCCGTCCAGGGTTGTTGAAGCCGACAGCAGAAGATTTACCCCCATCCAGGGACCACTGGACTAGAGCCTAAATTACCCGCATGCGACAGGAGAAAGCAAAGCAGATGATGGATATTTGAATGATGTGCAACGCTGACAACGTTGACAACGCGAGAGCCTGAGCATGACAAGGGTAGTTTATGTTATCTCCGACACATGAACGTGATTGCCACGCAGAGCTTTCACGCCATTCGAAGTTTTTTTACACCTCTATTGAGATCAGCCACAACAACATGAAGACATATCAACGCGGTTGCAAATTTCAACTATGATCCATTTAGTTCATGAGAGCTTCGGCGACTGGTTCTGCTCATTAAGGCTATATGATGGTGGGATATCAAATATATCATGAAGCATAGGAGACCGTGGTAACCGACCCGTTAAACGATTAACTTTGAAGTCGCCAATCAATATTAATCAATGTTGACGCTGCCCTGAGTGAATTGGTGTTGTGATAGATGCCAGCCAGCGAGAAAGCACCCGAGTATAACGGCATTGCAGAACCTTGGGTTTAATGCCCAGTATTACCAGCTTCCCCCCTCAATTCAAACCGAATCCATGCGGAAGTTGCTCTGGGAAGTCATGGAAGGCCCTTTGCTGAAGACAGCCCTCATGATTTCCGCTTGTGAAAATCTGTACTCCGACGACCTTTCAATCTAATTCCCGGAGACCTTGTGGAAAGAAGCGATTATCCGGCTTATCTGATACACACAGGAAAGCACGCACAGATACGCGTCAATGGGGTAGGAAGTTGATCAAGGATGGGGAGCCTGTAAAGGTCTGGAGTTTTCGATTCGCCCACCAAATAATTGAATAAACAACCTCCATAACAAGGGTTGTCATCCGGGACGCATTCACCAGAAACCAAGATGGTAGAACTTGGTTGATTAACGTCGATTATGCGACCAGCTGCCAGCTTTGATGCCAGGAAAGTGTAGGCAGACCCCGTAAGTCAGGAGCGAGGTACAAGTATGTGGGTCAGGTTTGTTCAGTCTGCTACGACATAACCGCCGGAAATGCCCGGGTTGAAACATACGGCTTTTGGTTATGCCCGAATGTATGTAAGATTAGCCACAAGTCAATTGGACATCGTCAATATCAACATGGAAAACTTGAAGTTCATCAGCAATGCTCTGCATAAGTCGTAGCCGCAGCTCAGAAGCTGTTTTATTTAGCCAACGACTCTCAAAAGCCATCACCATAGGGGGATGCGTCGGAGCTTGACGGGTTTTATGAGATTTCACTTTCAGTTGTGCTGCGGGCGCACTGTATTTGGGGGAGGTTATATTTTCGACACGTCCGCCAGGGGAAAGACGAGATTGAGATGGATCTGGTGGTGTCATTCCTGAGTCTCACTGTTCCATCCACCAAGAACAAAGGACACCGGGCACCTGGATGTCTTTGCAATGTGTACCCGACTCCTCGCTCACATATTTCGGTGGGAGGCGAAGGGAATTTTTAGGTTTAGTCATACAAGAGGAGTTATGTGGCAAGCCGGGGTGAGCACCCTCAAGGGAGCGTCCGCAGAGACACGGACCCGGCATCTCATACACAACAAATGCTGAGCCGCCACCCATTCGCTCTCCCAAAAAAACAGACCCAGCTCCATCGCAAATTTGACTTCCCCATACCTCTCCGTTCTCCTTGAGCATACCTCGCCCAGGTAAAATCATATGGAAGCCGCTCTCGCCTTGGCAGGTGATACAAACTCCTCTTGTTTTTGGAATGCAAATGTCTTTGCCCGTCGTTGGTGGTCGAGCGCCCTGTCTGTCCCTCAGCGAGCGGACCATCTTCATTCTGTTTGACGGTGTGTTCTGACCCGGAACTCGTGGGGAAAATCGGCAGGATTCCGGGTTGTCCATTTTTCCCACCAGTCGCCGTCACCCCTGGATGCCGACTTTACCTGTGGCAGAACAAGAGGACGGGTAGTGGGTGTGCCCCTACCGTCGCCTCCTTGCTGGCTTCCACCTCTTTACTTCCACCCCATACTCACGCCCACCCTGTTCGTACAGGAACCCCTTCCCTCGGCATGCCTACGTTTTGTGATACGCTAAGGTCTATGTGCTGACATCCCGATTCCCAAGTGGCAAATAGTGTCATATCGTCATCTGTGCCGTTTCGTGAACCACACAGGAGTTCTGGGAGTCCCATGGAGTTGCGACCAGCTGTGGTTACGCCCCGACTTTCCAGGAGTTAGAGTTTCAAGGATACAAGATGTATCTTGCTACTGTCTCCCGGTCTAAGTCAATTTCGATCATGCTCCCGCAAACGGTTCCTTCCTAATCGGCTTATATCGAAATGCAGTATGAATTTGGATGAGCATCCCACCGGAGATATCTCGATTCTTGGACTGGCTACAGGATCTGAATGAACGAATCTGTGAGGTGTTTCGTGATTCCAAATACGACGTCATCCGGCAAATGAACCTTCTTCTCCCGCGATTTGAAATATATCAATCCTACATTGCCCGCCTCGGAGAGGATTCCCGACGGCTTCGACGGCTGGTAGAGGAAGGCAGCCATTCTGTAAATTTGCAGGACAGGGAGATCCGGCGCTCTGGGTGATCACTCCCAAGGTGTATTTCTGAACCCGAGAAACGGTTACAGAAGTGGCTTAAGTTATTTTCAATCGGTATTCTGTTTCCTCGTATCCTGGCGCTGATTCGCTGATGCGCTCCTGTTGGTATCAGGCACGACCCCAGTCGACACCGCGATAAGATTCCCAGTACCTGGATGTTTTTAGCCCATTGCGCTCCATGGAGCTGATGTGATGAACGCTGAGCCAAGAATCACCAGATGATCCTCGGTCGATTGGTGCCGCCATGTCTGTTGGCGTCGGACCTGAGATAACCCGGATGCTTCCAGATGCCCAGATCCTGGGACAGAATGCTTCTGGCCTTAATGTATCGTGGGTCAGCCTCTTGTCTTATGGATCTACAAGAAGTTATTCTGGTTCTGATGCCCCTTTCTCGTCCAAGTTTACAGGTGATGCGACTGTCGTCTCCCCTGATCTTGTCGTGTTTGGTTCCCGGCGTTCCCAGTCTCTTATCATTTGCTCAACACTATAAAGTTAGTCCAGGTTTTCCCACCTGACGTGGCTGTGAAATATTCCACGAACCGTAGCAGTAGTAACAACTGCAGGTCCTACGGCTACGTCGATCGAAGGGTTCAGAGCACCCCGCAGTGTACTATAGATTTCTCCGATGATTACGATGTGTTTCCGAAATGCAGTTATGTGCTGCTATAAAATTAGATCAGCTTCCGGGTGCAGTACGACACCCTGCACTCGGGCAGGGCTGTCAGCTACACCACACATATCTTGTTGAGTTTTCTGCGGGTACTGAGTCACAGATCTAATGGAATACAGGAAATATAAGAAACCCTATCAACGTGAAAACTCGTAAAGCAACCGGCAAATACCGCAACGATATGGTACAGGACGAAGGAACGTCATCACAGCTCGGAGGTCAGAACGGTCTTTGTAATCGTTGGCATTTCCAGGGACTTGAGGTGGAAACTTCCCTGTGAACAGATATTTTCAGCGGTATAGCAGCGGTGGGTTTTCCGACAACGTACAACACCCTCATGTGTGGAGTGAATGCCAGATTCGAGTTGCCCTGCGTCTCGTGAACCCGGATTGAAAACCTTAGAGGCGTGCACCTGAAATCTTTCAAAGGAATGCACCCCAGGAGCCGACTTCATGCGTTTCTCCTTCAGACTTGACCTCGCGTTCAGCCTGCGCAAGACGCTTGAGTTAATCCAACGATTGTTGTTGGGTTTACTTACATGGCAACTGCGTAGTCGATCAATGATGCATCAGGTGTGAGTAACAGAACCTCGGCCTTGGACAAAGAGCTCACAGAAGGTGTTTGCGTAAAGCTTAGTCACATTGACATGGAAGGCGAACCTGGTACAATGAACTTGGTGAAGCCTAGCGGACGCAGACCACGAGGGAAAACTCACCATATGAGCTTTGTGGGTGAAGCAAAGAATGTGACTAAGACCAAGGCTTGCACGAGGGTAACGAGAGCACCCCTGTGGATGACAAATTGCATAAGCGATCTCAAGACGCCATTCGTGCTGCGCGGGGATGAATATTTTAGGTTGAGTTGAGACGTGCATAAAACTGGAGCCTACGCGTTCATTCCGGTTTTCGCGGACGAGAGGAAGAGACACATTGCGACGGTAGCAAGAATGTCTGTTACTGCGCCAGCACCCTTAGCGATCCCAAAGAGTGTCTTGAGAATCCAAAACTCAAAATTGTGTACGGCTCATCAGTGAATACGAACTTACTGCAAATACCTCGTTCCTATTGGACAGTACACCGCGGTGGAATTTGTACATCGCAGCCACACAGCCTACCATGAAAGTCAGCCTCGTGGGAAAATCTGAAGTTGCATTGGAAACTGACCAACGCCACCAGCTGGGAAGGTGATGGTAGAGGGATGGATCCATATCGTCAATGACCAGACTTCAAGTATATCAAAGCACCTACCAAAAGTCACGAAGAGGAAAAATGACTTTTTCACGTTTGGTCATCAGGTTGTCACCACCTATGTTATTGATTCACTCACTGTAGCACCAATGAGTATCCAATTTCCTCTCCCTGATCGTTTGACTAGAATAAAAATCCATGTCTTAGATAAATACCATCTTCAACCGTTAGATCACCTACCATTGATGAGTTGGTGGACGAAATACAGCTGCGAACTGATTGGCACCAGTTGTTATGGTCTGTCCTTCCGCAACAGGGAGAATACACACATGGCTGTAATCATAGTAGAGATCAAGCATTCCGCTGAGAGCTCCCTGAAAAAACGGGGTCGGAACGAATAAAGGAGTGTAGAGCAGAAGAGAACTCACGGTGTTATTGAACCCAGGGGTGCGAGTGAGCCGTAATGAGGTATCTATTGATACCATCAGCTAACGTTAACCACAGGGAAGAGGCCACTTACTAGGTAGTAGTATACAGATTGTGCAGTCAGGACAGAGGAAGCCAGGTCGAGGAATCTGTCCAAGATCCGGTACGTAAGTCAGAGTCAATGACATTTGATTTGTAGGAAAGACACACAGCATAGTAGCTGCCTGTGTCATAGGTCAGTCTATTTCGTCTAATACACCATATCATTGGGTGAACGTACTGTTATTCGAATATGTTGTCCATCTCCTGGGCTGGGGAAGTAGACATAGGCTTGCACTAATGTCATACCACCGAGACTTAAGACACTTCAAGTCAGGCCGCCGATATTTCTGGAATGAAGAAAGATTCACACACAACAGTGATATGACGAAACCTAGATGAATGACTGTCAAGGTTTTTCGTAGTCTTACAAGAAAGACACACTGACCCCAGTAAATCGGTGCAAAAATTGGTGCGAGATTGATTTCTGGAATTGACTGTGGATCCATGCTTGTCCTGCCAGTGGGAGCGCGCCTAATCAAAATGTGAAAGGCGTGTCGACACCGGATGAAAGAGGAGCAAAAATCACAAGTACGGAAAGAAAGCAAGATTCCGTCACTCGCATTTTTAGACCCTTTATGTGCGCATAAGTAGATGTGTGTATTTCGGTTCCACATGATACATGCGCCTGGAGACACAGCTCAGATCACACCACTGAGATGGCTATCTGATGGAGAAGTCCACTACAAGAAAGAGGGTCTATTCTTTGTTGCTAGGATTGCTCTTGTATCAGACGACAAGCGGTAAGGCGAAGTAGAAGCGGGCGTGTTGAAATGTCGATCGTCCTCAGGTTGTTACTGAGAATCCCACTGCCAAAGATCGATACACACGGTTAGCGCAACGGCCCCATAGAGAAAGCTAGACGTCCAGGGTAGCCGAAGCAAGCAACAGGAGAGACCTGCCACCAGCTAGGGACCAAAGTCAGAGCTTAAAATACCCACACGTTGGTAGGGGTCTCCAAAGCAGACGCCAAGTTTCAGTGAATGATGTACAATCTTAGCAACGCCGGACACTGGCAGAACCTGGGAGAGAGAATGAGTGACAATGGTTTACCGCGATCATCGTACCAAGCCTACCTTTATATATATTTGATGACCGACTCTAGAGGTGTATATCTTCATAAACTCAGCGGCCTACATAGGTTGAACCTGCACCCTCGGCATATCATTTGGTTTAGGCTTCAGCGTCGGTGCGTCCGAGATATCGTTGACGAAATTACGAGCCTCTACTGTGTTCTCCCACAATTTCCCAGAGGAACTCACGCATGGATCCGGCCTTCGCTTGAAGGAGAAAGCTGATACTTGTGTGAGTATCAAATCCATGTGATGATATGATATCTATTCAATCGTTTATGCAAGGGCTCCGCAAAGGCTGTGTCACTTGATCACAGGGCACAACATCGTTGCTTCGTGACTTGAAGCATCCAATGAGTCTATTACCCTCGATACCTCCCATTGCCTTCACGACGGATTTGACGTCGGTAATCCCGTTATAATATAGCCTTTATAGGAGCAGGGGCCGGTCATCATGAAGTAATTCTGTGTAATTTGATAGATCTCGACATGGCTTTACTCGATTAAAACATCATGAAAATATACCGGTGGGACCACCATTATCCTGGGGTTCAGGGCACATCACTCAGAAGGCCAGACGGTTGAACTTGTTATTTGATCCCGAGACTGCAGTGTGGATCAGCGCTGTGGTGGGGCTAAAATCGGAATATACAGTCTGAATATAATACCAAACAAAAGTCGCTTGTCCAACTTTAATGACAAGAACTACCCAGTTTCTGAGGATTGGATAGGCCTAGTGTCACAGACGCTCTCCTCTGTTCATGAAATTGATACTGTGTGCACAGTGTCTCTTGGTCCGAGTCAATTCCGAGCACAAGTTTCCCCGCAACGGCATCCCCGCATCACATCGATAATGCCGTCGGCTCCATCCGATAAGCGTCCTAGCCCTACTAAAAAAGGAGAAAACGCTCCACGTGGGGTACAGACTGTTCCAAAAATAGGACCAAGTGCTGATTACATCGATGATCTCTCACAAGCCTTGCTTTGTCCTCGTACCATCCTTTCCCCCTTCGTCCTTCCCTATTCCTAAATTTTCGTTGGGACATCCTGGACTCTACCGATTGAGTGGTGTGTGTGTGATCTCACTAACGGAGATCCTCCACATCCAGTGGATCTACTTGACATTGGTCAAGGTTGGCGTGTTCGCCAGAGTTTCGTCACGACCGGATTTGTGCATTTTGAGCCGTCCTTGGTTGCGTGAGCGCGGACACACTTCGATTGTTGTTAGTTCGAGACGTGAAATTGGATGAATTGATGATATTTAGCTTGTGGTAAGCCATATCGTTTACCATTTCGTCCCCGGGAGCGCTGATATCCAGACCGATCAGACGTAGACCACATACAACATACCGTAAATTCGGGATCTCTACATCGGCCCTTTTCTATTCGAACCCATAACCCATCCAGGATATAATCCATGGCGCCCTGGGATCTACACTACACCTTCCCAACTGAACTCCTCTCCGAAATCTTCTTACACTTAATCGCATCCCCTCCTTCGCCCTCTCCAACACCAACAAACACAATCCATCACCCCCTACTGGTATCACATATCTGTACGCACTGGCGTACAGCGGCCTTGACGACTCCGCGTCTATGGGCTCGATTATTCATTCAATTAGGCCTTGCCAAGGCCGAATCTCAGGCATCACTAGTCCGCACGTGGATGGAACGTTCGGGAGGATGTCCGTTGACCATTTATGTCTTCTGGGAGGATCCGCCCTTTGCGCCTACTCACCCCGCACTAGAGTGTTTGTTGAGACATTCAGCCAGGTGGAAGGAGATGTTTTTCTACTTGCCGTTTGATGTGTTCAAGAGGTTCAAGAAAATAGTCGGTAAAGTGCCGTTGTTGACGGATCTGAGCCTTGGTACGGGTACGGATGCCCAGGATATCGTTCTCGGCGTCGATGAAGCAGGAGAGGATGAGGATGAGGACGAGGAGGATGAAGATGATGAGGATGACGGTGATGATGGTGATGACGATGAAGCTGACGATCCATCAAATCGGAACAAGAACGAACTCGAGATGTTCAAAGTCGCACCGAACTTAACCAGTCTGGAATGTGTCAACCTGTCACCGTTCTTGTTCACGGTTCCTTGGCGCAACCTTACGAATATCCCGGTCATGGCAGTCACCATCGAGGAATGTTTATCCATCCTTCATCAGTCTACATCTCTCCAAAAAGTCGGATTCATTTTTCTAAACACTTCGTCATCTCCCATGGTCTCCCCAACTACGATCACGGCTCCAAATGCGCCCACTACCACCGCAACAAACAACGGGATAACACCCATACGCGGTCTTAGATCGATCCATCACCCTTCCTTGACCCATCTCTCAATCCTCACATCACCATGGGACGAATCCATAGACCTAACACCCCTCTTCCCACTCTTATCCCTTCCAAACCTCTTATCCCTAACCATCTGTAACCTCAAATCCCACTTTGGAACATCAGGATTCACAACATTTCTTTCTCGTTTATACTCCCTTCAAACACTTCATCTACGCAAAACGGCATTATCAGATCAAAATTTGGTTGCGGGGTTGAGGATGGTACCGAGTGTGGAAAAATTGGTTGTACATCCGTTAAAAGAAGGATTTGGACCCCCGAGTGTGACCGAGGTTGTTTTTGATGAATTGAGGTGGAAGAGTTGGGTTGTGGATGGGGAGTATGCAGAGTTCGATGAGGACGTTGTACAGGATGACGATGAGAACGACGGGGGTGTTCATGATGAAGGAGATGAGGATCGTGAAGGAGATGGTGCGGAGGGAGAGAGAAAAATGAGGAAGAGATCAAATTCAGGACTGCCTCTACTACCTAAACTGACTTCGATAGAAGTCAAATTGGACAACACAATCGCCGACACGTTCATTCACATGGTCCACTCCCGTCGTACAAGCGTCCATTTCCCTTCCAAACCTTACCACTATAAGAAAGTCAAATCAAGAGAGGGCAATGATGGTATCGAGAGGGGACGAGAACAACAACCAAGCAGACTTGTCGTAGCGCCAGTCGTGGAACAGGAAGAATGCGAAGATAGAGAAGACGAAAGTGATGAAGAAATTGATAAACCAGCGATATTGGAACATGTGCGGATACGATTTTGCGAACCTTTGCACTCGCATTTTATATCCGAGTTTGAGGATTTGCAGAGGGATGGATTGAAGGTCGAGCTAGATTATATGAATGAAAATGGTGGGATCGAATTCGTACGTCTCTTTTTTTTCCCCTTGGAAGCTGGTCGAAAAGAAGCTGATCAATCTCGCCCAGAACCTAGTTTGAACTCTCGGAGGGTACTTGACTCTCTTTTATGGTTTGAGTATGGTGATCCATTGATGACCTGCTTTGTTCGGTTCTTATTTTCCTTCTTCTGTTTGACTTCCTTTGTTCACGCTGATTGTCGGGCTTTGTCCTCGATGACGATGGACAAACCGTGAGATATAGACTTGTGCTTCTGTGACATCGTATGCGTTCCCTCATTCGAAGTTTTTGATGCGCTCTGCCTTTTTTTGACCCATATGCATACCTTTACAGCCTGTACTATACGTCAATAGCTAACCTCATCCCTGCTCAGTCTTGTTGTTCCACCTTTCACAGCTGTCAGCTTACCGCCCACAGAACGATACGAAAGAAGTGGGAGCTCACAGGTCCAAGAAGAATTTCCAGAGGACAGAGAACATCAACCCTTGCAAGCCGTTCGCCAGGATTCTCGTCTTCAGGCCGCGACCGAACAAACCTTTCCAGCCATCAACAGCTACAACGGCGCGTGCGGCGCTGAGGTAGCCAATACGCGTTTCGTTGACTTGTCGGTATGTTTTGACCACACGGAGAGAATTGGACACGGTATCGGACACGATAGAAGCAACGAATCCAATGAAAGCTTGTCTAGAGAGGTTTTGGAGGACGGTGTAACCGGGAGGAAGGGCACGTTGAAGGTAGTTGTAAGTGCCGAACCACTGTAACCGATATTAGCACTGAGTTCTGGGTTGGGGTGGAAATCGTACAGGGTAGTGACCAACGAAAGTCGCGGCAGCAGTAGCTATCGCGCCATACCACATTGTTCTAATGCCGTACCTCCGGATCTAAGCCAGAAACAATTATCAGTGCAATTATGGCTGATAAACCACCGGAACACACCCGATTCCTCAGAACCACAATTCCAGACCTTCCCTGGGTCTGTAACGTCGTTTTGACTGTATCAATTGGTGTCAAGACAATCCTAAAAGCTGCCGCGGCAAGCGATGCAAACGCCGTCTTGACAAACTCGGGCAAGTCGTGGGTATAGGGGTTCGAGTTTAATAATGCGAGAGTTCCAGTATTAGCTGCTGTATCGCCAAATCGAGCCACAGGGCCTTGAACGAGAGCGGCTGTGAGGCCTTGGTAGTATCGTGTCCAACCACCAGCTTCGTAAAGGGTGTGAATGGCGGTTGTGGTGGTAGTGCCGTAACGGTATTGGTAATTCATTACGGTTCGCAGTGGCATGAGGGTAAGGACCTGCAAGACCATAGCCGCTGCACCGCTGAGCCCACCCCCGAGTGCACTCCGGAGAGCCTTTCCAAAATCGAACTGGGCGGGGGTGGTTAAATTTTCTGGTTGTTCAGGGAGAGGATATTAAGACGTACGTCAGTATCTCCGGCATCGATGAGACCTTTGATTAATAGGCCTAGCGCGACAAATCCGACAATGAACGAGCCTGTGTACCAGGCTATCGAGAATCCAGTCCATTCATTGTCCTTTCCAGTTTGGCTGCCATCTTGGCTAACATCTGGCGTTTCTGGCAGAGATGAGCCCTGGGTTTCGGTGGCCAGGCTCTCCTCATCAGTAGGCTTTGTGAGTAGCGGCTCCCTCTCCTCAGTGCGGGATGCCATGGACAGGTGTAGTGAGGGAAGGAAGAAGAAGAATGAAGAGGCGCATGGACGGGAATGAATGGAGTGACGAGAAGGTCATCCTGATTACAAATCGTTGTACTTAGCCTCAGGTCCTCGAGGCTGCGACTGTTCACGGTTTTCGAGTTCGGTAAGTTGGCAATAGCATTCCATGCGACGGCTATGACGAATGATTAATTCAATGAAACGGACAACTCGTCACCAGCAATTGATATACAAATATACAGATATACAGAAATCACATCAGAAGAATCCATAGCCGCCAGCCAGAGAACTGATCGGAGCTGGGAAAGCCGTTTCCCGGCCCGCCCAGTTTCTACCAACTACTCACAAGACCAAACCAGGGCTCATGCTTCTCCAAAATAACGCACCTCCCAATGGATAAATATCGTCGCATAATGGCCAACCCTCTCAAAGAATCCGCATGCTTTCGATACTACTCGCCTTAGGCCTCGCACTCCTCGCACTGGCATCGGCGCAACAGCAAAATCCAATTTTACCGGGTTGGAATCCTGACCCGGCGATATTACGCGTTGGCGAGGATTATTTTACTGCTACGTCGACGTTTGAGTATTTTCCGGGGCATCCGATATATCATAGCAAGAATTTGAAGGATTGGACTTTGATTGGGCATGGATTGAATAAATCGTCCCAGTTGGGGTTGTATGGAACTCCTTCGGATGCTGGTATGTACTGCCAGGCGATTCAGAATGACGGGTAGTGATTCTGGGTTGATCGACAGGTGTGTGGGCGCCCTCGTTGCGGTACCACCGCGGAACATATTACTTGACGTCGACGAAACGATATGTTTATACCTGTGAGTAGTCATATTCTTCTTCTTCTCTTGCTTATAACTTCTTTAGCGGAACTTCGACTCCTTCCAAGGTCGTTCTACGTGACGACGAAAGATATATTCTCGAATAACTGGAGCGACCCGATCTACTTTGGTAAGTCCCTCAGCACACCTCGCGTTATCTTAGCTCACAACGTCGTTCCAGACATGTTAGGCTACGATGCGGACTTGTTCTGGGATACAAACGAAGAAGTATGGTTTTTCTTCCTTCACTAGCATTCTTCCGTACTCACTGAAACGACTCAGGTTTACCTCACTTGGTCAGGCATAAACAATAACCAGGACAAGATATACAGTACGCAGTCTCTCAACCATAACTAACCCTCACCTAACATCCTTACCACAGGCATATATCAGTCCAAAATCGACCTTGAAACCGGTGCATCTCTCACCCCTGCTCAAATCATCTTCAACGGCACCCTCCCACATGACTCTGCCGCACGACCAGAAGGTCCACACATTTACCACATCAACTCAACTTACTACCTCCTCATAGCCGAAGGCGGAACTGGCATAACTCACCGCTCTACAATCCAACGTAGTTCCGTTGGTCCTTCAGGACCTTGGGAGAACAACCCAAATAACCCTATCCTGTTTAACGGCGAGGATACGAACTTACCTGTGCAAAATACTGGTCATGCGGATATTGTACAGGCTACGGATGGGAAGTGGTGGGGTGTTGCGCTTGGTGTAAGGCCACAAGGTGATCTAGATGACAAGTTGCGATTAAGTAGGGAACAACTCGGGCGAGAGACATTTATGTTCCCCGTCAGTTGGGTTGATGGATGGCCTGTGTTCAATAATGGCCAACCTTTATCTGAAGAGGTTTTGTCGCACGATGACGTCGACATCAGCTCGACGTCAACCAACTCAACTTCTACCGACGATGCAGCCGGGAAGCAAAACAAACTCTACTTCAACAATTTTAAATCTCACACCCTGGACAATACATTCTACTTCCTCCGAACTCCCTACAGTCCATTCCACACCCTCACCTCAGGTTCTCTTCAGCTCAGACCAAATCCCTACGCTCCGGGAGACCGGGATTCTCCAGCTATGCTCCTTCGCAAACAAACATCCCACAACGAGACATTCGAAACGGAATTACACTTCCCTTCGCCTAGAACTCAACTCGAAGAAGCAGGGATTAGTATTTTCTATGGTGATATGTTGCATAATGAAGTTGGTGTAACCGGACCATTGGAGGGTCAAAGTGGGAGATTCGTGGTGGTCAGGACTATAACGTTGAATCATCAAGTTGGACCGTGGGCTTTAACAACGGAGAACGCTACCGTCACACACGTATGTTTTACACGTCTTTGCTTTCCTGAATTACGTTGACGGGTATGGGATGCAATAGACGACGTACATTCCGCTCTCGAGTACAACGGAGCCTGTGAGGCTCCAGATAGATGCAACTCCCCTCGAATATGCACTTTCATACGCCGAGGGTACGAAAGGAAACTGGACAGAAGTGGCGAGGTTTGACGGATCGGTGTTGACAATCCCACCTGCCGGGTGAGCCTATTGCGCTTAACTTGGGAACGAGATCAGTTGTTCATGAAATCTCTAGTGGATTCTTCTTCAAAGGCGCTGCATTTGCTGTGTACAACACCGGCAACGGCAAGCCTAGTTTAACGAAAGCCGAATTTGCCTACTGGAAACAAGGACAATTCTCATAGTCTCCTTTTTCGAGTTGATTATTACAAGATATCATCGTGTATGGTATAAGTCCAAAAAAATCATAGAACAATCAACCCATTAAAGCGTCGTGATCAATACCTCGCTCTCCGTCGCATAAACCCTCCCCTCCTTCTGGTGGAATACCCTCCCGTCCTGGCTCCGGTTCTCCGAGAGCCGCAGCATCTGCAACACAGGATATCTGCTATGACGCCGAATATCGTTACTATCACCTGTACATGACATCAGTCGTTTGTGTGAGGTGAGAGGGAAGGTGAAGTACAGAAGTGATTGCGCTGATGATAGCGATAAATACGCTGGCTATTGCGGATATGATAGAGTTTAACCCGCTGCCGATTGATGAGAAGATAGCGCCCTGTGACAGTGTGGCGGCCGTGAGTTCCCTTTCAGCTGGCATAGGAGAATAGCTTACCATAGTGGTTTAATCAGATAGATATTCGAGCAGATTTAGTAGTCTGGGGTTCTATAGTGGTGTCTCTTTGAGATCAAGATTGTTTATGTTGGGGGTTGTATTATTTTTCATTCTCCTATATATACCGGAGGAGATATGGAGCCATGGCGCCTTCGAGCGCAAAATGGTAGAACTCCAACGATAATGACGTGCATCCCCTTTCACCGATGTAGGTTATACAGCTCCCCAGTACATAACATTGATGTATCCAATGCGTCACTGAGTGTGGAGTAAAGCTAACTTACGTTTCTCCCCACCCAGTTCGTCACTTCGACGAGCCACTGATGTAGCACAGCCAACTAAACCTGTATCAGATCGTAACATACACAACTGCCTGAGTTGAAGTGTCGTCGCCGGTAACGTCACGAGCCCTTGGCTCGGGCATGCTTGTAGATGCAGATCCCAGAAAATAAAAATAAAAACCATTCAAAAAGTATATATATACACAAAAAATTCGGATAAAACGGAGTCACGAGACCATTTTCGAAAGATGAAGTGACAAAAGCGGAAGAGCTACCGCCGACGATAATCAAAGCTTTCGCGGTTCGGGACTCCGTCTAGTTGATTAGTGACATTGACATTGATAAGAAATGTTGAGTCAGAAAGGAACTTGACTTGAACCGCTATGTCTTCTACTACTATGGACACTGACGCCGAGTATGATCACAATTTTTGCTTTCCCGTCCCCAAAGCTCTCGAGAGTGACCGAGTGAAACTCGTGCCTTTCATCGTCAGTCCTATCAAGTCGATGAACCCTGTACACCTTAACATGGATCTTTGTTGTAGCCCTCGAAACATGCCAAACCATTGTTTGATGCGGTCTTCCCGCACCCAGTGGTCTTTAACTACCTTCCTGTTGGTCCATACGCCACCCCAGAACAGCTCATTACCACGTTCCACGAACCGATAATTCAGAAGAACCCAGGGTTTTTCCTATTCCTCCTAATGGATAAGACCAAACCTTCGTCTGTATCCGTAGGTCTCGAGGGCGAGGAAGGAGCAATAGCAGGCCACTTGGCCTACATCAACTCATCGGCTATCAATCTCGTAACCGAGATCGGATACATCCTCATCCTTCCACAATTTCAACGTACACATGTCACGTCGAACGCCGTAGGGCTCATGATGCATTATATGCTTGACCTACCGGACCGTGGGGGTTTGGGTTTGAGGAGGGTATTCTGGCAAGCTAATGATCTAAATAAACCATCGAAAAAGTTGGCTGAGAGGATGGGTTTCCGGTTTGAAGGAATTTCAAGGTGGGATAGGGTGTTGCCGGATAATAAGCAGGAGTTCGGGAATGGTGTGAAGGTGAGGGAAGGGGATCCAAGGGGAGAGAAGTGTGTTGGCCGGGATACGGCGATTTTTGGCCACTGTTGGGATGATTGGGAAAGAGGTGGGCGGGAAAAGGTTGATGCTATCATGGCAAAAGTGGTGTAGTGTTTTCAACAATATTATCCGGCGGCTTCACAAAGAGTTTTTTTTGGTTGGTGTTGCCGAGCTGCAATAATATCTCACAGAAACGGAAACCTGACGACAAATTCAGATCTATAAATCGCTCCGCACTAACTTTGTCCCACACCATCATTAGCATTCCTCAGGCCGGCCCTCCTCAAACTCCATGGCCCAATTTAATCCCAATTTCTGTTTTCCAGCCCCATCCGTACTCGAGAACGAACGACTCAAACTCGTGCCGTGGAATCCCTCACTGCATTCCCCGATCTATGTCCAATCAATCGCTCCCTACCCCGAATTATTCAGCTACATGCCCTTCGGACCTTTCCCCTCTTGCGAGTCCTTCGACTCATGGCTGGAGGAAAGAATTCTCAAACGAAAATCAGACATCGCCTTTGCTATCTTCGACAAAACCCATCAAGAGGGGTTGTTTGCGGGAATGATCGGCTTACTGAATGCATCCCCGCAGGATCTTTCAGTCGAAATCGGATTTATAACCATCTTACCTGCATTTCAACGAACACATGTCTCGTCGAATGCAGTGGGTCTTTTATTGCACTGGGTCCTGGATCTACCCAGTTCGGCGGCTGATTCCACAGACGCTCCAGCGGGACTGGGCTTGAGGAGGGCTTACTGGAGCGCCAATACCTTGAACACTCGCAGCATCGCGCTTGCAGAGAGACTTGGGATGAAACTTGAAGGTATCTTGAGATGGGATCGCGTTTTACCTGCTGATAGGGTGGCAGTCGCAAAGAAAGAACAGGTGAGAGAAGGAGATCCGAAGCGAGATAGTCCTGGGAGGGATACGGCACGATTGGCTATATGTTGGGATGAGTGGGTCAATGGTGGGAGGGAAAGAGTTGATAGAGTGATCCAAAGAGCCAGCTGAGCCACATGGTTTCCAAGGTGAAATGACTGATTTACCGATCCATATGGTTCTGGAGATTTTTATCTTTACGTATATGAGAATCATGATGTATGTACAAGCCGAGTGTCCACTGGGACTCCACATCAACAAGTACGGCCTCTTGATTGGAGGCAGGAATCAGTTTGCATTGTTCCTGGCGCTTGGGATTGCGAAGACTGTTGGAAATCTGAACACTCGCAGTATGAGATAAAGATCTTCTGCCAAACGGATTTGGCGGGGTCTTATTTTACCCAGGAATTGTGTCGCACTCAAATGATACAGGTGGAGGGGACGACCTGAGGACGGAGCAACGGAGATGCAGTAATTTTCGTATTCTACTAGAACAACTGGGCCAATGGTAAAACAAAACATCGGGTGGTGTAAGGGGAAAGTTGAAACATTGCTAATGATTGACTGTAAGGAAGGTGACACGGAGCATCCTTTAGTTGACACCCTCGCAAGTGATCATGGCGATGATCTGAAGATAGCCAGCCATCACGGTAATGCCGGCTTTACGCTCTGAATAAAAATAGGGGTGTACAGCCTTCCTTAGCCTTCTGCGGTAGGCTTCCTTTTGTTCGCCTGCGCCCAGGTTGCACGCTATATGAGGACTTGCTGTTTCAGTCTAGAGCACTTTCGCCCCAGATACGTTGGCAACCACCATGACTACCAACTCGGAACATTTGACAAGATACAAGTCTCGTTTTGTGAAATCCGCCGACGGTACGGAGATATACGGTGATGCAGTTGGATATCGATCTCCGGGTTTCCCAAGTATTGTCCTGATCCACGGCGCTTCCATGGTCAAAAACGCATTTGATCCTATCTTCGAGGACCCAAAGTGGACCTGTACTACATTCCTCGTAAGTATATTAATATAGTACATTGGCACAGCCGAAATTCATGGTGGTGACAGGTGCGCTACGATGGTCGCGGACATGGTAGAAGTGGCAAACCACTCTCGGAAGAAGCGTGGGAGTCAAAGCGGTTCGCAGAGGATTTTGAGGCCGTCTGTAACGAGTTTGAGGTCAAAGAAGCATATGTCTTAGGCTGGAGCGTTGGCTGTAAGTCATACCCGGGTCCCAAACACAAATGCCACGGTACCGAGCCCATTGCTTTCTAGCCGCACAGTTCGTCGACATCACGGCATACAACACATCTGTCAAGATATCCGGCTTCATCAACGTCGCGGGCGCAATATCTCTTGACCCTGTCATGTTCCAGCGCACCGCTAAACCAGAAGTATTCGAATGTCTAGGCGCACTCACGAACCCTCCTTCCGCTGAAGCATTTCAGGAGGCCATCCTGAACTTCATTCATCTGTGCTCTGACGAACTCTCTCCAGACCTCTTCCGAGTCTTGTTTGAAGGAATGATTCTGCAGCCGCGTGAAGTGATATCAAAGATAAATGGACGGAAGCAAAACCCAGAGAGGATGTTGCAAGAGGCACGAGACGGAAGACTACCACTGTTAGCGATTGGTGGGGGAAAGGATAAGTTATTGAATACTGGGGGGTTCAAGGCAATTTTTGAGGAATTGGGCTGGAAGAGATGTACGTATAAGCACTTGGGGGAGGCGGACCATCTTCCATGGGTGTCGTGCCCACCAGAATTTAGAGAGACTGTGTTAGAGTGGGTCAAGGACCAGAGCCGGTAGTTGTGGGCCAGTCGCCCACAACTACTTTGATCTTGTTCCACGATTTCGCCGGCGTCATTCGCTACTGAGCCAACATCGTTCTTAGCTAGCTGGGTATACATCTGCGGAGTAAGATCCATCGAGGACCAGAAACTGGGCTCCCTTATTTTGTGTTCCCCAATAAATCCGCCCTAGAGTTGGAATTCATGTGAAAGTTCGGGCTCATCCTCGCCTTGGTCCACCCAATCCCCAGACGGAAGTCAGATATCGTGAGCATGGTAGCCTTTACTCCGATACCTATCACACACATCGTGTTGCAACACCGAAAGGAAGTCCTAAAAAGGGATGACAGCGATGTAATTTTGGCAGTTGACATGAGCGAGTGGTGCATTGATTTTTGTCGATTGTACCCCGAACCCGGTGGGTCAGCCTCCTAATCTTGCAGTGTTAAGTCCATTTATGTATTGTGAAACATCCCACTGGGTGACGGTTGCACAGGTAGATAGATGCGTTGGAGTCGGATTATGGAACTATCCAAAGTGACTGTGCAAAAAAAGCACAGGAATTGTAGGTATAAAGCGACGTAGGTTTTCAGCAGTGAGGTATTTTCACCTATCCCACATCTCTTAGCAGCTCCCACTAAAACAACTCAAGGACTATGAACTCTGACACTTACACTCGTTATGAAGACCGACTGGTCAAATCTGCGGATGGAACAGAAATCTGTGCAGATGCAATTGGAAATCGATCCCCGGAATGTCCTGTTATCGTGTTGATACATGGCTTTGCTGTGGTCAAAGAGGCATTTGACCCATTATTTGAGGACCCCAAGTGGGTTCAGAACACTTTTCTCGTGAGTGGCAAAACATCATCCTTTATTCAAATTAACTCAAGGTCAATCTCCAGGTCCGTTATGACGCTCGTGGCTTTGGTCGAAGTGGGAAACCACTAAACGACGAGGCATGGGACTACCGTCGCAATTGTGAAGATTTTGAAGCCGTTTGCAAGGAGTTCGGCGTTCAAAAGGCCATCGTATTAGGCTGGAGCCTTGGCGGTACGAGTGATATGTAACTACGGTGGCGTGTAACAAACTGATGGTTTACTAGCTACGTATTTCCCGGATATCGTCAACTACGTCTCATCCGTGGAAATTACTGGCCTAATCGCTGTCGAGGGTCCTCCATCCATGGAAGAGAACGTGATTGCACGCGTGGCTACTGCCGAAGCCATTAAAACACTCGGAAATTTTATCCGCCCAGCTACCGTCGATATCTTCCAAGAAACTGCCTTGCACTTCGTTCGTTTATGCTCCGATGCAATTTCAACCGATCTTTGCAGAATATTGCTAGAAGGGATTTTCCTCCAACCACGATCTATCGCAGCCAGAGTGGTCGAGAGGAAGCAGGAGACGGAGGGATTTTGGCAGGATGCGAGAGAAGGGAAACTAGACATCTTGGTGCTGACCGGGGGAAAGGATAAACTAATCGACCCGGAGGGACTCGGTGCGATGTATGGAGAATTGGGCTGGAAGAACTACACTTTGGCACACGTGGAGGAGGCAGATCATGTGCCCTGGCTTTCGGGCGCTGAGAAATTCAGAGACGCGGTGTTGGGATGGGCCAAAACACGTGTATAAAATTTCTTTGGTAGTTGTTCAAGTTGGGAGTCGTGTGGGGCCTGCGGAGTTGTGATATGATAGGTTTTATTATTGTCGACCTCCTATAATTACCATAGAGCTTTGGCACCCGGGTGTGCTGTATTATGATACACACGCAGTGCGTTCTTAACTTCTTGGGCGTTAGCGGCTGCTGCATAAACTCGCCAGTCACAACTGCGTAAGTTAATGGTTGAACGCACTGTGACACAAAGAATCGAAATTTACAGCAGGCCGCTGCACACCAAGGGAAAAGGTCCTTCGTAAGGCTTTGACTTTTCTGAGGGTTTATTCTTCGGGACAACGTCATGGCGAGAGGGCATGTCCTGATCGTATGTTGTTTGGCAAGGGCTTTTGTGCGCTCAATGCCGATACCTGTGCAACCGAGCATTCTCCGTTACATTTAAAGACAACCCTTGCTAAGCCAGAGAGCCATAGCTTGTGTGGAATCGTTCCTCTCAATTCACTCGGGAAAAGGTCTGATTCTGTTGTACCTGTGACTAGCTGTGTTCCAGTGCGTTGCCATGTGCACCTCTATTGACTTGGTTGCTGATATGGCAGTGCGCTTTTGCAGAATATTCTATGGACTAAGACGCTGCGATCTCTGAACATTCAAGCCTACACGTTGTTTCAGCATGTTGTCCTACCTCTTCTAACGAGGAAAACACCAAATCGGACACTGTTCAGCTAAAATTATATCCCGGCTAGGGCGAATTTAATTGACTTTCTGTTCCGCTGTACTGCCTCGCGGAATGTTATTTGCAGCGGCAAACTACGGCACTTCTTTTTGGGATAGGTAGATATATGAGTCTGTCTCTCTACAATGCATCAATCATATTTGAACTGCCAGGGAATCTAACACTAGGAATGGAAATGTTGCAATGCCCAGCAGTAGTCCCGAACGAAGCACTGTTTGCACTCCGATCCAGGTGCATGTAACACTATCGATTCATACTCATCATCATGAGGATGAGTCGCATGCCGCTGGTGGCAACCAATGCCCAGTCAAGGTTGTCAAATTAGAAAGTCCGACAAGGTCCTGTAGGGATCCACGAATCTGGCTATACAGTCACCCTCCAGCTTGTCAGTCTCGCTCTTTCTCGCTGCCTGTCCTTCCGGGCTTCTAAACTTCTCCGACATCGCCTACAATTGAGTTTCTTTGACTAACATCCTTGCTTCCCACAAGTCCAGGTCCGGTCTACGTCTTCTGAGGTAAGCTTGGTCCTCGGAGTAGAACCTGTTCACGGCACACTCAGTGGGGTTTCTACAACGGCCCATACAGATTCATCAAGGCCAATGCCAGTGTCGACGAAGTCGCCGCTGAAAGCTTTGATGCCCCACGAAAGTGTGGTAATCTTGCTCCTGGTTGAAAATTCGTCGATTATGACAAACATATGGAATGAGGTTCGGCACCGCTACCTTTCACCCTTGGCTGAAATGCTGCAGTTCTCGAATGAGGGCTCCGCGATTTCGGTATGTTGATATCTACACGAAAACTCACGTCCGATTCATCCGTATAACCTTATTGCCGAAGATGACCACCATTTTACTGGAAAGCATGTCAGCTGAGTATGGGGGTCGTTCTGGGGCCCTCCCGCGACGGTGTAGCAGTTTCAACAATGCCCTGGGAAGCATAAAGTTCTGTCCCCACCCTAGCAATATAATCACAAGCAGGTTGATCAGCCAGAGCATAGACGTAGGTAATGACTTACAAGCGCATCGACACCGCTAAAAGCCCCGCTCAATAGATATTATCCTCGGCTCGGATGCCAGGACATCCATCAACGCTCCATCTTGTTATTGTGTCCGCGAGCCCCATCCATAGCACATGTTCCCAACAAGGTGTCCGCAGTCCTGAGCGGGCTTGGGACAAGCAGGCACTCCGACTGAAGGAGGTAATACACGCGTTGAGCCCATTACATTCGCCGCTGTCACAAATCTTGACGCAACCGCTGTTTGGCAGGCCGGTATTCGATGTCATCTGGTCTATCGACCAAATCAAGACATGACTGGACTCACATCGCTTTTTAACACTGCGGTAAGGGTTGTTGGTTAGCCTTCCCCATCTGGAACACTATGCCCCTGCGTGGGCAGCACTCACCCGGGTTTCTGTGGCTCCGTAGATGAAAATGCAGAATTTTGTAGAGAGAACGTTGCCGCCGTCGCTTGCATGGGTGCCCGTGGAGCCATCGAAGGACACGATGATGGTTCGTCTAGCAGTGGCAAATTCGGGAGGCGCCAGTAGTGGCGTGTGTTTGCCAGTGGGAAAGGGTAAGTAAGCCATCCGTGGCTGGATCCCGCTTTTGCATACCTAACTAATCGCCATGACGATCAATGCTTGCGTATTGAATTCTTCTGGTCGAGTAGAATGTCCGTCGTCGAACAATGTACGTAAAAACGGCAGAAAGTCCGCTTGCCAGTAAATTCCTGTGTTAATTTTGTGCCTTTTAACGCGATTCACAGGGTGGTCGAATTGACTCTCCGAATTCAAGTTTGATTCGGCGTGGCACTGGCAGCGGAGTTCCTGGCGACCCTTCCAGACGGGCTCCCCACTTCCAACGTGCCAACCGCGAACCTATCCCTTCAACTGAATTACCAGCCAGGTCCCCTCCCGTACCAAGCATCGTCGCTCGGCTCCAACAGGTTCATGGACTAACAAAGAAGAAGCTCTACGGGACAGTTAACCATCCCCCGCCCCCCACCCCGTTTTTCAAAGATGAGTGCGCCAGTGTCCTCCCCCAGCGTGGGCCCGCCCAGCCCCCCATACCACCCGAAATCCAGGAATATATCAGCCACAATTATCCCTGCTCAAACCCGGGTGGGAGAGCTCAAACAAGGTCCAGAGAGGGAAGGAAGAATCGTTTAGTGCAGCGCAATGCAACTAGTCCACCACGCGCCCCCAACAAGAGGAAGAAATCACACAGCTCCCCGCTGCCCGGCAATAGCATCACGCCTACCGTACCGGCTTCACCTAATCGATATTCCTTACACTCTACCTATGACCATACTAACACTACACTGGCATCGTCAACAGGCCCATGCGATAGTACCCAAGGGTGCGATGGATATCGAGCGCCTGATCCCATTCCCACTTCCATTGATCCACCCCAAGGAACCCAATCCATATCCAGCAACACCCCACATCCGAGCGCCGGTAACCTCCCTTGCACCATCCAAAGCCATACGCCCGATTTTTCGGGTACTTATGTCCCATTCAATACCTCGACCTTCGGCATGACTTCGCCCAGCCCGCGCCTCAGAGACCAAGACGTCCCCCAATTTTCTGAGATACAGGCTGCTCGGTCCAGTGCTGATTACTCTTGGATCCAGCCTCACCGAAGCCTTGCCCAAGGCAATTCATCTCCTTGGGGCCACCAACGGGAGATGATTGTCTCATCTCACGTTCTCGGCGCCTACGGTGAAGGTAACGGTCCGAGTCCAGCTGTATCTATCTCACCAGAAATGGTGCCTTACATGATATCGGACCATTTCTTTTCTAACCACGAAGGAGCTGACACGGAGTATGGGTCGTATGGCTCAGTAGCAGGGCCGGATCCCTGGAGTCCTGCGACAACTACTCTATCCACCTGTGGGAGTGATCTCAGCGTTAATGCTGTAGGCGAAACGCCTCAGCCCTTCGGCCTCACCGGCCTCACCGCTCTCACCCATCACCCAACTGCGGATCCGCTGCCCCAGTTTCATCACTCCTCGTCCAGCAGTCTTTCAGCCATGATTAATCCAAGATTAGATACAGACTCGCCCAATGTCAGTTACAGACGGTGACTACCAGGATGTTCCCAACTTCTAAGTTCTGAGTAATCATACAATTCAGTAGGATTGTGTCCGGGGCTCTTTTTCTGATGTGGAATAGGTACTATTTATTTACATCAAGGACGGGATGCCGGCTTACCACCCGTCATCAGTGGAAGCGAGTAAATATATTGAATTCCTGCCCTCAAACATTCTCAATTACTTACACCAACTCCGCATGTCGTGGAGATATAGCTAGCTCATATCACAAAATAACAACCCCACCATCGGATGATGCCATTGCTCAAGCGCATGGCAAAATGGTATCGCACAATCCCGAAGCATTCCCACTAATCAATGACTTACCATATCTCGTCTGGTCTATAAACCGCTAAATCCGCAATAGTCGAACTGGAGCCACGCTGCCTACGCAAGAGCCACGTTCCAGGTGTCAAACATTCAGGCTTTCAGGGCTAATCCCGAGTCTCGTAACGTGCCCCATAATATAAGATATTACCACCGCGTATGTGACGTAAAGTACAGCAGACGCCGCTGGGGCTACCGCGAATATCCTTATCTCCTCCACTTGCACTCAAGTAGATTGCTCAGCATAGACCTATTGCGATCAATCAGTATCGTGAGAAGAACACAGAAATGGTATCAACAATACCTTAATAGTCTTATCGGCACATCCAGTGATCAGCCTCGTTCCCGTCTGGTCAAAGGTTGAGCAGAAAAGACCTGCTTCGGCTTCGAGCGAGCCAGGTTGGGGTATGTCGTCTAGGGTCTGGAATGGAGTGCCAGAGTTCCAGTCCCAGAATGTTAATGTACCGTTGTCACCTGTCACGAGTTATATTGAAAAAGGGTGGACGGCGAAGTTAGATAGGTGTCGAGGTCAAGGGTTTTTAGAAAAGGAGGAAATGAATGAATTGAAAGAGTCAAGTGCCAATGAATGGGTCAGAAGGGGGAAGTGATAAGAGGAGAAAGATGACGCGGGGGTAATAATGTGGTTGAGCAATACCAAAGATATTCAACCTCGAAGGCGAGCAGCGAGGAACAAGGAACACGTACCTCCAGAGACAAATACTCCCTCGGAGTTAACGGATAGCGTGTTGATAATGGCGTTGTGCCCGCTGAAATTGAATACAAATTCGCCCGCAGGGCACTTCCACTTTTTGACATTGTTGCCTCCTGCAGAACCTGAAGCGAAAGAGTATTCGGTTGGGTGGATTGCGAGGGCTCGCACAGACTTTTTGTGGTGAGTTAATGTTACCATCGTTTTGCCGGCTGCAAGGTCCCATAGTCTGGAAATGACGCATTTAGCTGAAAGAAGCCGTGGACAAGAAGAACGCTAACCTGATGGTAGAATCCATACTGCCCGTGATGACTTGCGGATCAGAGTCCTGGCATTTGACGTCCGCGACAGTCGCGGTATGACCAGCGAGGACGTGGATTTGAGCCTTCGTACGCATGTCCCAGACTCGAGCGGATGCATCACGGCCAGAAGTCACAAGGACATCCAGGGTCGGGTGCAAGGACAACGCATACACACCGGAAAGATGGCCGTGGTAGTGGCGAATGACTTTGTTGGCTTCCAAATCCCAACATTTCACCATCTAGGATCATGTTTCCCGTCAGGGTCAGTTTATACCCCGTTTTGAGGAATGGAAGTACATACCTTATCCTCTCCACATGAAAAAAGATAGGGATGTCGAGGGGACACCGCCAATCCACGCACAGTCGAAATATGGCCAGTCAGTGATAGTTTTAGTTCACCGGACGCTAAATCCCAGATTTTGATTACACGGTCACCGGCACCCGTCGCGAACCACTTGTTGCCCGGTTCGACCGCAACACTGCGCACCCAGCCCAGATGACCCGAAATGACGCGCATAAGCTTCCATGGAGGGTGGTAGGTTGGTTTGATTGTTCGGGTAGTTTTATGGAGGGTGAGGGCTTGCGAGAGTTTAGACTGTGAAGCAAAGGTAGAGGCTTTTTGCTGGGGTGTCCTGTCAATGAGTGCGATAGCTTGTGAGGTTGTTGTGTCGACAGCTGGGCACCTGTAAGTGTTTGAAGCTAGCGAGAATGGTGTTTGGAGACTCACATCCTGCAGTTATCATCTTTCTGGACTCCTTGGGACGTGATGGACCTACAGCGCCCTGTTGGGACAGCAAAGCACCTGGAAGCTCCCGGTAATGCTGGTATTCATCCCTTATCTTGACTGCTACCCGCAGCCGAGCACTAGGGAGTATGTGAACTAGGCGCTGGGGAAGGCACACCACTGCACTCACCTCTCTTCCTCGTCCTTCAGCCCAGCGTCTACATCTGACGCGAATACGTCCCAAGTACGCTTCGCACTACGGTTGAAAAGAGGCTCCAGCGGGGGCAGCGTCGCGGCCATCGTTGTCGATGTTGGGGTGCTGTGAGTAATGAAAGGTTGTTTGTGGCTGTTGACGTGTCCACTGGTTATCCATTGACTACGACATACGTGCTTGGGATTGAGAGCTGTACGGCGTATATAGTGAGGTAGCGATGACAGACCCAATAGAGCTCAGAAAGCTTGTAAAACAGCTCCAGAATGCATCAACACCGACGGTGAGACCAATTTTCCGATGTCAAACCCGTCAAGTTCGTTTTTTTGCTTACTCCTTTGCGTCTAGGACATCATTGGCGTGCTCAGCATCCTCAAGACCCAGCAGAATGTCACAGAGCCTATCCTACGAGTGCGTGGCTATGTGCTACACTGCTTACTCTCAGCTCAGGGGCTCACGTCGAGCAGGAAACCAAGGCTGGCCTTGCCGTCGGAAAACTGCGTTCCCATGCTTCAAAAGAGGTTGCAGACTTTGCAAAAGAAATCGTGAAGAAGTGGAAATCTGCCGTCGAAAAGGCGAAGCAGGCCAGCAGTGGCGGTGGCAGCACACCCAAACTGCAGAACGGCAAACTAGTCGGTGCGTGGCGTCCGCTATCCCGCCCTACAGCCAGATACCCTTATCTTGGCGCCCGTAGATCGCAAGATGTCTACGAGTAATGCCAGCACGCCAGCAACACCAACCGCGGGTACAGGAAACCGCTCAGCCAAAGCAGACGGCATAAAGGGAGGAACCGCTGATGCGACACGCGACAAATGCATTGAGCTAATTTATGATGCCCTAGCGAGTGATTCCTCTGCCCGTGAGTTCGTTTCCATGATTACCGACATATCATCACGTCAATTTACTTGCGCCAGCTGTCGAACTTGTCCTATCACGGGCGCGCGGTGTTGAAAAATGTGTTCACAACGACAATGGCGGAACCACGACCGCATATAAACAGAAAATTCGTACATTATTCGTCAACTTGAAAGACAAGAACAACCCAGGTCTACGGGAGACTGTTGTCAGCGGGGATTTACCGGTGGAAAAGTTAACCAAGATGAGCAGTCAGGTGCGCGGCAAAACATATGCCATGTGCACATAACCGAAGATGTCCTGTAGGAAATGGCCTCAGAAGAACGGAAGGCTGCTGATAACAAAATCAAGGAGGAGAACCTTTTCAAGTCGCTATCTGCCGCGGAACAGCAGGCAGAGACGGACGCATTCCAATGCTCACGATGCAAGCAGCGAAAATGCCGCTATCGCCAAGCACAAACACGCAGCGCTGATGAACCCATGACGGTGCGTACAATCGCCGCTACCCGTACTGCAATACAATCTCATTAAATTTGCCACCAATCTTATTCAACTCTTAATAGACATTCGTGACGTACGCTTTTTTCCAAGTCTCAGTCTTTTCTCTGAACTAATCACTCCCTCCGTAGATGCACAAACTGTGGAAACAGATGGAAGTTCTCGTAGAAGCTTTGATACAGCCCATCCACTCCTTATCACTTTTTCCTCCATACCTCCCACCCCCTTCGTTCCAATATCCCCAGAGTTGGTTTCATTTTTTTCTTCCAGGGCACCACGCTCAATTTAGTCCGTCCTGCCCTCTTATTTATGCCGCCAGTGTTTTGGAAACAGAAATTTCAGTTTCTTCTATGAGTTACACAGCTCTTTCATTTCGCCATATAGTTCTACTGGTACATCTGGAACAATACCAGTACAGGTGTGGAACGAGGTCGGCATAGCGGACTGTAAGGGGAGATCTACATCGGTCACGTGTGTCACACGCACAAATTGACAGGCGCTAGTGCTATTGTTAGCTATCATGACAATTGACCCTGATAAACTTGGTCCCTCTAACCCAAACAATAACAAAAACCTGGCCTAACGACAGCGCTTTGTTCTTTTTAACATTCCGTGGCCTGTGTCTATTGTCCTGAAACCTGTTTCCGCTTTCTTGCCCGGATTTTGGCTCTTTTTCCCTCTCGAATTGGACATAAAAGGACTGGCTTTCCCGGTGTCCGGCTCTTTCCTTGTCTTCGTGGTTCATTTCATATAACCATCAGTAACTATACTCACAGCTCCAGGTCAGGGCTATGTCAATATGCTCGCAACATGCGGTACAGGCGGCACAGGGATTCAATTGGGCCAATAGGGTCGACCGGTCGCATCAACTGTGGGCAGAACCACACGTCACAACTTCTCTTTGGGCCCTTCCATTCGGGGTTTTACCAATGTTTGGTGTACCTGTGGCTCAGTTGGCACCTTCGCTTGGACACCACGAGGCAGGGTCGGCGATGAAATCAATGAATGAAACAGCTTTGATCCTTGTACACACAGCGCCTCGTGATTTCTTTGGTGGGCTAGCGTGCACGATCGTGCACGCATCAAAGCACTGCTTGTGACTCGTTCGAAAGGGTGGCTCGCACCACGCTTTTGTTTGTGTTATAAACGAAGTACACTATTTCTTCCCTCTGCCCCTTTGTCTCTTCCCGACAACCATCATTAACCTCAAACTCTGAGCAGCGCTCTTCTTTCCGCCTTCTAACCTCTCTCCACTACGAGTTACAAAGATGTCTTCGGGGAATTCATCCGATCCTTACGCGGCCATAAGGGCACTTCTTTTGCCATCTGGCTACGTACCACCGCAGCCCCAGGTGACCAACAGTGACCTATCCGATTCCGATATCAGTACCGATGAGGAGGATTCTGATTTCGATGATTTTGAGGATGAAGATATCGATCTGGAATCTGATGATGACGACTCCAACAGGGGAGTCGGAACAGCTATACGAATGCTCGAATAGTGAGCCTTCCTTTTTTCTTCCTTACCACCACTGACTTTGTGCGATGGACAGCCCCTCCGCTCCTTCCTCCACTCTCAGCCTTGTAGTCGCTGCTCCTCGTGCCGTGGAAAACTCCACCCTACCCTCTCCAACACCCACCACTCTGCCTTTGAACCCGAATCCTGGCCCCGTATCGCAACCGCCATCACCGCCATACCTTGAATCTCAGAGGTTGATGGACAATTTCTTGGCAGTGGCGTGGCTCGTCATCGAGTCCTATCTGGTGGCGTACGATGAAGCTTATGCCCCCGAAGAGAGAAACTGGGTGATAAACGATTCTCGTAACTACCGTCCTCAACGATCACTCTTGGACCACATTCTCCGCGACCTCCCCGCTGCCTTCGTCCCATTGTGTGACTTTGTGGATGTCTATAATATAATGTTCCCGGACATGACCTACCCCACGCCATCCATGCCATTGAGCTTCCCTCTTACGTCTATTGATTGGACCATCCCCCCAGGCTCGTTGCCACCTATTACCCCGACTCTGAACGCAGCGCCAGCGTCCACAGCGAACAAAGGCCCCGACTGGAGAGCCAAGGCAGAGCTTCATAATATAATACAACTTATTGGGCAGGTGCCCACCAACGATGCGGTCATTGCAATTCCTCGTCGCCGTTCAGCCCTGCATCCCCCTGGTATGGTGCAGCCTCGGGCACCACGCCTCAGGAGCGTGACCAGGGTAATGAAGCCTTTGCCCAGACGAATCCGATCGGCTGAGGCATCGTCGCAGGCAAATATCGTTGGGTTTGTGACACAGGCTGCAGCAGGCGTTGGATCCGTGATCGCTAGTGGTATAAAGAGGCTGAGGGATGAGTTCGACGAGGGAGGGGGTTCAAAGAGGATGAGGATTTTTTAGGAATTATTTTAAGAGCTTTTTTTCGTGGATGCTGCCAACTTCTTTTCCGTTCATCCGTTCATCTCCTTTCATCCTTTAATTACCTTAGCTTAACGTTATACCCCATTGGAATGCCCGGCCTATATCGTACTTTGACCGCTTTGCCAGTCGCCCTTTAAGCTTTGGCATTATACATCCCCATGCGATTCGAGAGGGTAAACTCACCTTCCCCGTGTTGTTGTGGGAAATGCATCTCCGTGATGAGCGGATAGGAGTGACGATCTGGTCGAAGACAGGGAAATTGCAGCTGTTCAGCTTTTGCTGTAAACTTCGGGGACAATCGAGCATGTAATGAACCAAAATGAAGCAACCATCAATAGCGAAACATGGATACCTCAGGGGATCATATTGCCAGCAACCAGGAAACTCCCAGAATGAACTTGTGTTTGTTCATTTTCCCTTGAGGGCGTCGGCGTCTGTGTCCCATCCCGGATGAACATTTCAGCATTCGAAAATTAAGCACGTTGGTTCATCAAGTTGAAGTTTCATTTTGCATGACTGTCTGTGCCTTGTGACTTACACTTACGTTTCCCTGGTTTTACGAGGGAGATCTGATTCGGGTGGGGAGAGGCTAGCAGCCTTAACTGGAATGTTGCAAGTTTCCACGAGACGTGCCGAAAACTTCTGGGTCTTACTGCCTTAGACAGTAGACGAACTTGCCCAGCTAGATGAACTTCCTACCGGCCCTCAAATGGTTGCTACCACGGTCAAACCTAGCGCTATCAAAATCTCAATCGGAGGTTGAAACGTCGCTACTATTTAGTAAGGCGCCAGCGTCTTGCACTGTCGTTATTAATAGTCGAATACCGACTAGACGTTCTTCCAGGTTGTCTGCATTGCAGCCAGAATTCGGATGCCCCAGAGGGGCGAATGGATCTAGTGTAAATTAAAGATCACAGTGTTCTTTTTCCGCGTTATCTCCCACCCTGGGCGAAATTTTGAGGGACTGGGACTCTTTGAGGATAAGGATGAATTGGAAGGCCAGAGGGAGACTTGGACTCGTAGATATCATAGGAGATGATGGGAACATCTCGACGCACAGATGAAGAGTGTCGCTATAGTGCCTGGCTGACAAGTAGTTTGTTAGTATCTTGGATACATTCCGGCTCCGACCCAAGTGGAGTCGGTGACGTAACGAATGGGAAGTCCTGCTGGTCGTGCCCTGTCGGACATGTTCTAGCTCACTGGGTTATTTGTCGTTCGGCTATGCTCGCCCTTGTGTCATTTGGAAAAACATACTCGACTTCAGGTGCGATGCACCACATTGACAATGCCGCAGAGCGGTTCATTCACTTGACTTGAGTAAAGCGGGGCACTCGGCGCCTCTTTGATATGGATTATCACCCTGATTTGCTATTCTCCAAATTCGTAAGTATTTTCGATCACGTCAACGGCTTTCCCTTAGAACTCCGGAAGCATGTTCGACCCGCATTCTCTGTCATGTCCCTAGCTCGATTCTGGAGAAAATGTTCTAGGTCCTTTGGGCAGTACCAGAGAAATCCTACGCCATCCGCTGGAAAAATTTCATATCCGAAGTTGAGCGCTGAGACAGCACAATGTGCAAGTTCAAGAACAAGAGATGCTGGTAACCCCCTTGGGCGAATTTTTCCACAGCCAAATGAACACGATGACCACACACCACTCCAAATCAGGTTAAGAAATGAGGGACTAGGGCCTACTGAGGGTCAATGATCTCTGATTCAATTGCCGCTATTGGATGGCGTTTTGCCGTCAAGCCCATCTTACGAGAAAACAACACATTCCCATGTTCATTAGGTTAGACTGAACTCCGGTTGTACAACTCGCTTCTTTTATAGCGCTGGAAGTTTACGGATTGGTTATGGCTTCTTCACTACTACTTAGTTAAAACGGATCGCTGTTTATCTTCTGTTCGCTTTTGACCCCGCCCTCCTACTCAACTTGTGTGCCTATTCAAGCCCTTGGGTCTTGCTGCCTTCCTGAGGATTCCTATCCTTGTCGCTCTTTTACCCTTCCTTTCGTTTGTTAGTGAAACTTCTCTGGTACCAAGTTAGTGGGACAAAATGGCAGCGGATAAATTTCCGATAGATGCAGCGCAGGTTGTCGCGTTGTTCATGGAATGTATTTTCTATGGGTGGGCACTGGTTTTGCCGTAAATCAATGTCTTTACTGACCATTTTCCACGTCCATTTGGTTTTTGGCGATCGAACAGTAAGTCAATCTGCCCATGAGCTGGGCAATCCCAAAATGACACACCATGGTACTAGGAATCTTCCTAGTGACATTTTTCGACTGTCTCCGAGTGTTGACAATGATCGAGGGAAGGTTCAAAACCCCCAGTCATATTCACATTAAAATGGTCATTGCTGCAATTTCTATGTTCATTTTTGCATCTTTGGACGTCGCATTTCACCTGCGTCATAACCTCGACGCGTTCATCTCCTTCAAAGGAGACCCGATCGTGGAGTTTTCCAATACATCGAGCTGGATGAATGTCGTGAGTATGGGGTGCTATGTCGCGCAGACATTTGTGGGGGATAGTATTCTGGTATGCATCTTCTCGTTATGTTGAAACCTTCTGTAGTTCTCACCATGATTTTTTGTTGTAGTTGTACAGGTGTTGGATCATTTGGAGTCGGAGATGGTACATTGTTTTAGCTCCGGCAGCTTTCTGGTTAGCTGGTACCGGTTCGTCGTCTCGTTGATGCTTGGTCTTCACCAGCTAAATGGTGATTAGCATGTGGGGTCTTGACGATCTATACCGAGGCAACTTTAGGACATAACGCAGCGTTGCTCAACGCGTCAAACCTGATACCTTTCATCACGAGTATGCTTAGCTTGACACTGGTCACAAACCTATTAACAACTTGTAAGTTCTCTCCACGAGCCGCAAAGATTATCTGGCTGAGAAGGCTTATTGCTCGCCATAATTGCTCCGTAACGCATCTGTAGCCCTCATGGTATATCGTATCCAAGTTATCAGAAGAAGGTTGAAACACAAGTCGAACTCAACCACTTACACCCCTTTGACCAATGTGATGCGGCTGTTGATCGAGTCTGGACTGCTTTACACGTCGTCCATTGTCATCTTGTTCATCCTATACATGTCGTCAAACAATGCGCAGTATGGCGTTTCCGATGCGGTAAGCACTTGGCGATTATTTATCCTGCTACCTTGAGCTGATCCGTGACCAGGTTGTTCAGATCATCGTGAGTCGCCTAGGGCTGTGTATCCATCCTTGTAGACGTTATAACCGTATTCCAGGGTATCACCTTTAACCTGATCATCACTCGGGTAGACCGTGGAGAGGCAACTCAACCGGCATCCCAGAACTTGCACACTGGAGCTACTGTCGCCTTACATACGATCAGCATCCAGACAACAGTTTCTCGCTTCGCTGATCCCGCCGACGCCCCGAAGGTGATCATCACAGGCGGAGACGTAGAAGCGCAGGAAGGGGGTAATAGTTGTAAAGAAGCTTGGAGGGCCTACTAGATGTTTGAGCAGAGCTAGAATCGGTGGAGTAAGCGGTAGGACCTTGTAGATTGGAGAACCGGGACTTGGCCTGTACATTTATACACTGTCATTACTATTCGTTGCTCCTTTGTAGCTGGGGAGTACATACCTGCCGTTCCATATGCTGATGGCATTGAACTCCGGCCGTCCAGGTATTTCCCTTTATGGACGTTTTCCGGAGCATGGCCCATGACGCGTGAGGGCCGCAAATGGCAGACGTTGGTGTCCTCCACCTGCCCCATATTCTTCCTCCACAACCTTCTTGCATCCCCGACATGCCACCAGTACCTCCAGCAACACAACCTCTCAACGTCAAGCTACTTCTCATTGGCAACTCTTCCGTTGGAAAGTCGAGTTTACTGCTACGGTTCTCGGACGAACAATGGCTGCCTGAAGACGAGAGCAGCGCGACGATCGGTGTCGACTTTCGTGTGCGCCATGACTTTCATCAACAGCTCGAAAGTGTTATCTGACTATATTGTCGCCTCAAGGTTCATAAAATGGAGGTGAAGGGAAAGAGAATTAAATTGAGCATCTGGGTAAGTAATCTCTTTTTACTCCACAAGGGAAGCAATGGTCTGAGATTATATCAAAGGATACTGCGGGCCAAGAACGATTCCGGACAATAACATCGTCATACTACCGTGGTGCACAGGGCATTATACTTGGTACGCCCAACAACACATTACTACACCTCCATTATTGACCGTCTACCTTTCAGTGTATGATGTCTCGAATCGCGAGACCTTCGACGCCCTACCACGCTGGTACAGTGAACTCGAAACCTACGTCTCCAGCTCAGTTATCAAGATCCTCGTTGGCAACAAAGTGGACAAGGTTGCTACCACTTTCCATTTCAAAAAAAAACAGTCCGTATTGACCCACCTTCAGGAATTTTCAAGACAGGTCACCACTAGTGAAGGACAACAGTTTGCTGAGCGAATGGGCTCCCTCTTCATAGAAGCGTCCGCAAAGACCGCATTGGGAGTGAAAGAAGTATTCACCGAAGTAGTCGAAAAGATTCTCGACACACCTGAACTTTGGGGCAACACTGCAAAAGGACATAATACGAGTAACGGGAACGGTGGAATGCCTGGTGGAGTGCAGATATTGGACCTTCGAGCAGACAATGCTTCGACACAAGACAGCAGTTGTGCGTGCTGAACTCAAGGTCCGGCCTCGTGGCTCACGCACATGCTGGTCAATCGCACCACTTGTACTCATCGAGACAGTCTCACACGGCTTATACTACAGTGCACCTGTATATCATCCGTTACCCACCAAATACCCTAATTATGTCTATATTGAGAACTGCACTGACAGGAACCCGCCAACTCTTTTTTTGGAAATTGAGTTACTAGGAATACATAATATGGTGGAAAATAATGTGTTAGGAAATCTCTGAATAATGGCGTATATTACCAGATCGAGAAGTCTGGTATCCGGCTGCAAAACCTTGAAGTCGACCGGCAAGCGTGGTTCTCAAACCGGACCCAACTCGAGATACGAATCGTGAGTCGTGTTGGATTTGGGCCTGAGGTCAGCTGGACTTGATGCCTCTGCGAACCGCGTAACAGATGCTTCACCAGGACTATTCGAGTTCACACTTGGGTAAGTGTGTTTGGTCATCGAGCTAGCAGTGACTGGTGAACGAAGGACCGAAGTAAATACAGGCCCAAGCATCTCTACCCGTGCTGGATTCGGAGATGGATCCTCATAGTATATACGCTGGTTCAGGAGGACCAAGAAGCTGTTGCTGTACCTAGAGATTGCCGAGGTGAGCCGATGAAACGGAATATCTGGACACTCAGAGTACGAACAATTTCCCGATGATGTATCCGCTACTCGTTTGAGCATCAGTAACAATGGAATTATGAATTTAATGGCGAGTGCTGACCCAATTACGTGTATACTAGAGAGCTGTTCGTTGTTAGCCTCAAGATAGGCACGGTATAGGTGAATAATAACTCACTGGAGGTGCAACTGCCGGGATGAAGAACACGAGGACAGTCACCAATGCAACAGCCGCTGTATTATAGTATCTCAATAGGTGCAGTCAACTAACAAAGTATGTGACTTACTGGTCAAAATGTTCGTCTCGAGGGTGATGAGAAGAAGGCGTTGGATTGCCACCATGACATTTGAGCTGAGAGGTTGAGATCGAAACTTTATCAACTAAGAACACCAATAGTGAGAACTCATTCAGCACTCCTTGTGGCGTGACGCACTAGGTATATCATAGAGGACGCGATGAGGATGTCTGTAGCGACACTTGGCCATAGCCAGAGCTGCGAGCGAGGGTTGAGTGAGTAAATTCGTCAGTGTTTGTTGAGGCAAGCTAACCATAACCGGAACGTAAAAACCGGGTTTAATATTTGGTATCGTCTTCACGACACGATCCTATAGTGTTGTGCTTTAACACCACCACGCCGGAAAACAAGCGGATTACACACATAGATCCCGACCAGCATTCCATTGACGCCACCAACAAGAGCAAGCTGAGTATCCTGAATCAGATATTTCCAGAGCACGTACATGAGGGCCAACTCACGAAAGCAATAATAGCTGGGATGATTCTCCACTTACTCAGAACCCTGACCCTCCAACAGTAAACCATTTGAACGATGAAAGCGATTATTCCGTCCATGAATGGTGAGTCAATACTATCGACACCAAATTCGAGGAAGGCTTCGTAGTTACCGAAATTGTAGATAAACCAGTTGAAGGCGTCTACCATTGTCATGATGGTCTGGATGGTATCAAGTATGAAGAGGAGGTGAACTTGTTGGAATGGTATTCAGTAGACGAAATCACATTTTTCGAGGTCAGACTCACCAATTATTTGTAGGAATTTCTTGTCTCTGCTCGCCACATGAGTGCAATATATAGCTAGATTCCGATGAGAAAACAAATGACATGGAGAAAATCCACTAACTCACAATATTGCATGATCAGAATACCGAAAAGCCACCAGTTAAGAATAATGCCAATTAGCTGTAAAGGGTCCTTGAGCAGGTAGATGAATTGATGATTGTATATAACACACTGGGGGACCTGTTCTATCACTTTAGCTTGAGTAACGCATTATAGATCGGTAAAAAAAGTTCAGAACTCACTTCAGCGCATTATTTTTCGCTGAGTCTGAAAGTTGGCTCGCACCAAAGGCCATTGTGTGTGTTGCGTTACGATAGTTCACAGGGATACAGATATTGGAAAGATCCCGCTCCAATGACCCTTATATAAGGTGACCGTATGGGGAGATTCAGCTTGGGGTATGAAACAATTAGGAGAGGTCCAAATTAAACCTGACATAACTTCTGGATTTGGTGAGGAGTCTTCTCACCTGAACAAGAATCTATTTGATTGGGGTTTCTGCGGAATGACAAGCATCGAATTCCAGCACACTGCACTGCAGACTGTTCGGCTCGTGGAGTACTGCTTGGCACACGTTGTTTAGTATCATCGCAACGCTGATATAGACACTGATTGGGGCGAGTGGGCGGGTGATGCGGGTGATCTCGAGCCCTCGGGGACTATCGGTCAAGGACCTTTGATTGCCACCATTTCATCGGAAGGTCGAGATCGAGCATACAGTACAAATTCACAGGCGCCTCGAATAGCCTGATGTCGTTCGCCCACCTTTGATGAAGAGTCTGGTATAAGAAGAGACCAAGAGGGAATGGTGTCCGAGGAAGGGCGAGCATCGAGTGATAAATATTTTGGCGCGCGACTGTCAATCGAACCAGAGCCTTGGGAAGAAGAACAAAGCGCTGCCATATCCCCATACACGCAAGTATTTTAGACACTGTCACTAGTGGCGGGCATATGATGCATCGCATTCCTATCAGCGGACCCGATGTTGGGGCTTGACGAGGATGTGGGGGTCGATTCCATCACAGCCCAAGATTGAGTATGTTCACGATATGAATAAGGGGTGTTCGCTGGGGTGCGAGACGATGCCCATGAGCCAGGTTCACCAGAAGGCAGTAGAATCAACATCCTTATACGATAGACGCTGAAGGTGCCCTCGGCTCCCCACTCTCATGCATCATGCATCATGGCTGTGGGGTGATGCATTGATGACCGGTGGTCGCCTCTCTATCGTGGATGGCTTCTTCCGTCCCATGAGGATACAAGGACTTAAAGATCGCATTACAATGATTGTTAGAGTTGGTTCACACTCGTTCTTATCTAGGCGACCCGGTTTCTCCTTTTATAAGTTACCTTTAAGACCTTCTCCGCTCCCCTTGTTTTCCTGTTAAATTCCTTCATACTGCCAAGTTAATCATGAGCCTACACGCACCTGAGCTATGAGCCACATATCAAACCATTTCAGTGATAACCAAATCTCGTTGACACTGAAGTGAGCACGACATGACTATCCTGATATCCTGTATTTGACAGATTCGGTACGAAGCGCCCAGTTCTCATCATAGTCATAGTTCAAACGCTCACCGACTAGTCGTTCCACTTTGTGCCTAAGCTCCCGATGTATTTGTGAACTCGTCGAACATTATGGTCACCCGATTTCTGGTCCACAGAGTATATCTTTGGTGCGACTACCGGTGCATTATTGTTCCTTCCATTCCTGTCTTCCGCCCAGTGTACGATGCCCCAAAACCTGAGACATTCGATGCTCTACCACGCTGGTACGGTGAACTGAAACTTATATCTCCAGCCACGGGCCGAATATTGGGGTTGTCTATCTTGTCGCCGACGAGGCGTACTAGTTATTTACTTCATGAACTTGTACTCATCGGGACAAACCTCAGATCGCTGATCCTATGGTACGCTTGTATATTGTCCGTTCCCCGTTACTTCTTAGACACTTGATTTTACACGGCCACACCCAATCATGTATTTAAATAGAACCCCGCGCTTACAGGAACCCGTTACTAACTTTTGTCAGGAATACAGCAACTAGGAATACACAAAATGAAAGGGAATGTCTCTGAACAATTTGATACTTCAGGAGCAGAGTTCGAAAGTCGGATCATTGAAACCGGTTGAAGTCCAACCCCAAAACCCGAAAGTCCGCCCGCAAGTATAATCGTCAGCGTGTTCGTTTCGGCGGACTCAACTCAATATACGATTCATCGCCCAGTTTGGGTTTGGTCTTGATATCAGCCTGAGGTGGTCCCTCGGCGAACCGCATAACAGATACTTCACCAACACTACTCGTGTTCACATTAATCTGTACGGGCGAGTGGACAGTGTCGGATGTTCGGATGGCCGAGGTAAATCTAGTCCCCAGTTCTTCTGTTCCTGCATGATTCTGGGCTGAATTCTCATAGTAGATTCGTTGATTCAGGAGGACCATGAAACTGTTGGTATATCTAGGGAATGCTGAGGTGAGTCGATGAGCCTTGGTATTTGGATGTTCAGAGAACGAACAATTTTCCGATGATATACCCGCTACGTTTGGGTATTAGTAACAAGGGAATTATGTATCTAACGATGGGCACTGACCCAGCTGAGTGAATGCTCGTGAGCTATTCTGCCGTCAGACCCGGGAAGGACGCGCGGATGAGGCCATGTCAAGAACTCACCGGAGGTGCGGCTGCCGGGATCAAAAATACAAGGACGGTTGCCAGTGCAACAGCCGCTAGATTAAAATGCCTTAGTGGGTGTATTCAACTAACAGTTAGGTTATGTGAATTACTGGTCAAGATGTTCGTCTCGAGGGTGATGATAAGAAGGCGTTTCAATGTCATCATAACGTTCGAGCTCAGGGGCTGAGACCGAAGCTTCAGCAACTAAGAGCAAAAAAGGAGAAAACTCAGCATTCAGCACTCCTTTGGTGCTAGTAGGGACGACACACTAGATATGTCATAGAAAATGCAATGAGGATGTCTGTGGCGACGCTTGACCATAGCCAGAGCTGCGAATGAAGATTGCGTGAGCACAGCTATCAGTATTTGCTGAGAAATAGCTAACCATGACCGAAACATAAAAACTGGGTTTGATATTTGGTATGGTCCTCGCAACACGATCCTATAGGGTTGTTGTGCTTTAGCGCCACCAGGCTGAAGAACAAGCGGAATGCACACATAGATCCCGACCACCATTCCATTGACACCACCAAGAAGAGCAAGCTAAACAACCCGAATCAGATAGTTTCAGAGCACGGAGCACGTATATGAGGGCCAACTCACGAAAGCAATGATAGCTGGGAGAACCCTCCACCCACTTAGTATATTGATCCTCCAACAATAAACTATCTGAACGACGAAAGCGATTATTCCGTCCATGACCGGTGAATCGATGCCCTGAACACCAAAGTCGAGGAAGGTTTCGTAGTTGCCGAAATTGTAGATGAACCAGTGAAAGGCGTCTACCATCGTCATGATGGTCTGGACGGTATCAAGTATGAAGAGGAAGTGAACTTGTTGGAATGATATTCAGGAGACGAAACCGCAGGTGTTGGGGTCAAACTCACCAAGCACTTGTAGAACTTTCTTGTCTCTGCTCGCTACGCGATTGCAATACATAACTAGGTTTCGATAAGAAACCGGACAACATAGAGGAAATACGATGACTCACAATATTGCATGATCAGAATACCAAAGAGCCACCAATTCAGAACAATGCCGACTAGCTGCAAAAAAATCTTGAGCAACTAGATAAACCAAGGATTGTATACAACAGACCGGGGGACCCGTTCTATCACTTTAGCTTGAGCGAGTGCATCATTAATCGCCGGAGAGGGTCGGTGCTCACTTTAGCGCATTGTTTTTCTGCGAGTCTGGAGATTGGTTCTGACCCAAGGCCATTGCTTTACGGTGGTTCAGAGGGTTGTAGATGTTGAAGAGACCCCACTCCGATTGATCCTTTTATAAGAAAAGTGTCATATCAGTTCATCGAGTATGGGAATCGAATCAAGCCTGGCTTGGCGGGAGGGGGAAGTTCCTGTGAGAATTCTTTCACCCTGGGAGCTCATACATTTTCTGGATCTGGCGGAATGGCAAGCATCAAATTCGAATGGATACTGTACGTACCTCTTCCAGGGTGATGGAGGACGCACGGCTATTTATGACTGATCGAAGTGAGTCGGTGGGTAGTCTTCTGTCAATCTGTCGAGGGCTTATGATTGTCGTCAATGTGACCTGCTAGTTGAGATTGGGTACACGGTACAGGTGTACGAGGACCTCATATCTACCCGATCTTTTTTCCCGCGCCTCCGACTAAGAATCCCAGACAAGACCAAGAGGAAATCGTGGATTCGTGCGCCGAGAAAGGGTGGGTGTCGCGTAAAAAACCAACAAGAAATCACAAGAAACAGAGATCGAGTAGCCGCCCTCCATCGAGTTGGAATTTAGAAACCAGGGAGGAGGATAACATTCTCCCACCCAACCCACATCCACAGAGTGTTGATGTACTATGTTATTATAGCCCAGCTCGGCGGGAACCGAGCACGTCCGATACCATGCGGACCAGATGCATTAAAAACAGTAGTTTATGGATCTCATGCCTGTCAAACGCACACTGCTATACCCCCTCAAGCTATCCCTTGTCTCACGCATATTTGCGTTGCGATATTTGATACGATTTATTCTGTGTCCCATCAGGTTCGAGATTCAAGAATCCAAGAAGCAGCGGCCAACTTGAGTCTTACACTGTAGTATATGAGAGAGTGGTAAAATTATACTAATTACGCCGATGCATAGGAGGAAGTCGACCCGTGATGTGATGGTTGAGTAGCAGAATTCAGCATATCTATCATTCGAAGAGTGGCACATACACTTCAAGTTCTGTATCTTACACCTGCCGGGGGCATGGGTGGGACCTAGGTGAATGACAAATGTTGGCAGATCTCCCACCGTGTCTGGGTGGAAGCAATCGCTCTGTACATCTTTCTGGGTCTTCATGAGTGCCAGTCTTTGCAAGAGTAAGGTCAGCATTCTCCTCCATAATGACCTGTTGTCTAGATCATAGTCTGTACTCGTTCCCAGGTATGTAATAACTATGTACCGTCGTTCCTGGTGCTGCTGGAGGGCGCGAACCAGGGGACCGAGCTGGCGAAATGGGTCGCCGTTACCATTGAAGTGGGTCCTTTCACTGTCTACATCGTCCTCAGAGAGACGCTCAAGGTGTTGTGGAGTATAGCAAGGTAGAAATTGTAGTCCATGAGGGTCCCCAGAGCTGTTCGCACCATGGTGCACTGGCTCTTTACTAGTCTTATGTGAATGACGAGGGGGATACCCAGTATAGTTGCGAACACGCCAGCGTCCGGCTGATATTAAGGCTTCGATCCCAGACAATAAGAGAAATTTAATATTTTGGGAGTAATTCCCCCAACTTGAGAAGTTCATGGATACGCGTGAGGTGGGCAGATAAGACTCAAGAAGGTTGAGAAGAGGCGTAACAGCAGTTACAGCCTTCGCACCGACCACCGTAGTTCAGGGTACTTTTCACGAGAGGTCAAAGCGCAATTCCCAGAAACTATGCATTTCTAGCCGTTGCGGAGTGGGGTCTATGGAAAGTAAGCCCGGAAATATAGCGTGACGAAGAAGGGGGCACCCCAGCGGAACAGACTAGAGGCTTCCGAGTATAATGTCATAGGACATGGCTTAAGCTTGTACTCACAAACGCAGATCAAGCGCTTCGGCACCGAGAATTAATTGCCAGGTGCTGATGTCCTCTGTGTCCAAGCTGCCTGTGTCGATTCACAGCGCAGACATTGGCGGCAGTGGCGGTGTAGGCCAACTTTCAGTGTTTGCGTCATGTTTTTGCAATTTAACCACTCCCTCCACGTGATGAGCAAACGAAGATCGCAAACCAGTGGCAGAGGCCAGGAGGCTCCATGTGGACTTATTTCCGATAACTCAATTCAACGTTTCAACACGCAACTCCCTTTATGTCCCATTGGTGTCTCTACAAAAATATCACCAGGTGCAAGCCTGATGGTCTGCGGATCTCCTCCCACATGAAGGTAATTCCGACAGCAGCGTGGCGCTTACAGGATAATGTCGTGCTTCGTGAGAACCATCGGCTGGGTTAACCCCACTCATACGTGTATATATAGGTACACAACGGGGATTAGGTCAACACTCCAACCCTCCGCTCAATGACCATGGGACAAATCGAAGGCTGCGATTCTACAACTAGGGAGGTTCCCGAAGATCGAACATGGGAAGATGAAGCAGAATTGGCCAGAATGGGGTATAGACAAGAGTTAAAGTATATCATATCTCCCGGACCCACTTTCATATCCGATTTTCTGACGACATCTAGGAGAGAACTAGGTCTTCTTCAAAATTTCGGAGTTGGTATATTTTACTCGAGAAAGCTTGATTCTTACACCGAACTCCGAAATTAGGTTTCATTTTCGATCATCTCTGTCATTACCGGCATTCCATCGTTGTTTTTGTATGGACTGGTAAGTTCCGTACTTGCGTATAATTACAAACCTCAAACCCTCAATAGAACACTGGAGGACCCGCAGTGATGGTTTGGGGCTGGGTCGTCGCGTGTGAGTAACAAGTATTTCACCGAGGAATGAGGTTGGTCATTAAGATGACTAGCGTTCTGTACGATGTTGGTGGGGCTGGCTATGGCCGGTATGTAACCTATAATCATTGAGATACAGCAAACTTCTGACCGGACGCATGCGGGGCAGAGGTGTGCAGGTGATACTTTTCTAGTGGTCCGATTCCGTCTGTGCTGAATGCTTTCACCTCACAGTGCACACCCAACGTCGGGCGGTCCCTACTTTTGGGCAGCTATGCTTTCTAACCCGGAGGACGCACCCTTAGCGTCCTGGGTAACTGGTATGTAGTATAAACATAGCCTACCAAGTCATCGCTGTATGGCTAATCTTCGTTAGGTTGGTTTAATCTCCTAGGGCAAGTCGCCGTAACGACAGGTATCAGGTGCAGCATCTACCCGAACACACTCCTTCAAGTACCTACTTCTGACCAGAGGTTGTACAAGTTTCGCGTGTGCCAACTTCCTCTCGACAGCTTGCACCTTAAAGTCTACTTTTATTCCCACTCCAAACACGACAATTGGGATATACGCTGCCGTCCTAGTCACCCAAGGCCTCATTAACACTTTCGGTGTGCATCTTCTACACTACCTCAATAATGTCTCTGTCTGGTGGCATGCTCTTGGGACGTTCTCACTTGTGGTTGCTGTCTTAGCTAAGGCACCAACACACCAGACAGGGAAATTTGTTTTCCAAACATTCATTGACGGGACGGGAGTTGATGGGAGTGCGGGCTGGGGTGCGAGAGCCAGTAATGCATATGTGGTGGTTGTTGGAGTGAGTGAGCTACTTGCGTTGCAGCTACGGGTATGCTGAAAGGATTTAATTCGAGGTTCTCATGGCACAGGTTCGTTCCTACCAAGCCTACTGTTTATGCGTCTCTCATGAAAATGATCAACTGATCAGTATACTCTAACTGGTGGGTTTCTGACTTATCAGGTTTAATAGGCCAATTAACCTGCGTATTTCAGGATTTGATGCCTCTGCCCATGTCAGTAACACATCATCGAACCTGCGGGCTCATTCGCATATCTGATTTCTGGCGCAGATGACGGAAGAGACAAAGAATGCTGCCATGTCAGGTAGCATAGGCATCGTAATGGCAATAGGCGTCTCCGCCGTACTCGGCTGGTTTCTTATTCTAGGCCTCTTGTTTTCTATCCAAGATCTTGAAAGAATAATCAGCTCCGAGACTGGACAACCCGTCACTCAGATATTCCTAGACACAGTTGGGGAGAATGGTGCTATTGTATTGATGGTGAGTTTCTAGCAGCAATTCTTGGCTTGAGACTCGCGTCATCAAGTGTAACAAGGTGATCGTCATTGGTGCCATGTACTTTTGTGGGTAAGTTGGTCATTTCGTGCATAGTCCCCTATGTCGACACGTTAACTTCTAAGAACATTCTCAATCACGTCAAACTCGCGTATGATGTATGCTTTCGCTCGGGATGGTGGGGTTCCTGGGCACCGTTTTTTCGCCAAAGTCGATGATAAATGGAAATCTCCGATTCGCACAGGTATGTTCTGGCTGTACTGACTCCGAGATCAACCCTCTCATATAAAACAGTCTGGCTCGCGTGCACACTGAGCTTCATTCTCGGTCTACCAAGCCTTGGGAGTTCTGTCGCCTTCTCCGCTGCCACGTCAATCGCAACGATTGGCCTCTATATATCTTACGGTTGGTTCCTATATGGTTCGGTTCATCCTGCTTCTTCTGAAAATCATAATAGGCATCCCCATTGCGCTTAGGGTGATATATCGTGATCGTTTTGTCCGTGGGCCCTTCCATCTCGGGAAGTTTTCATACCCGGTGGCGCTCGGTGCGATTGCGTGGATTGCATTCATCTCGATTGTCTTCATTCTACCTCAAGTCAACGTAAGGCCTAAAGAACGGTTTCTTTTTCATTTCTCACCTATGATCTATCCTATAGCCCGTCAACTCGCAGACGCTTAACTATGCGATAGTTGCTGTGGCGATTGTGGTGGTGTATAGCACAGGTTTCTGGCTCATCTCTGCGAGGAAGTGGTTCACAGGACCAGTAAAACAAATCCAGGGTGAGTACATTTTATAGCCTCTCAGCTCCATTTTGATGAATCGTGTTTTCGTGGAACAGAGGAAGTGAAAGGAGAAAAGGATAGTATCACCGAACCATAGGCGTATAGATCTTAATGATGGAGTGGCCCTTGTTATGAGAGACCATGGCGGTTTTAAGCGTGGACCCGGAAAGAGGTAAAGGACCCAAAGGACCCATTTTAAAAGAGGGGTTAGCTACCTGTGGAGGGATACGAGGAAGCTAGGCGTAGATTCTCCAAATTCGAACAGTGATTGACCTTAGATGAAAACGTTGACGGAAATGGGTGATAGGAGGGTTTTGGTTCTTTGTGCATCTGCGAAAGGAGATTGGCAACGGTGGAAAAGTTTTCGCAGCGGCATGGTCCCCGGTGCCGCCTATAGTTCAACACTTAGTTTCAAGTGGACGGCAGCATACCACCAATGCCATGACGGTGCGAACAACCGTGAAGGCGGATCATCGCGATAGACTGCAATTTCAAGCTCGCCGCAATTGATGGTACGAGCAGCGGCTTCAGCCATCGCTTTGGAACGATGTGGAGGGTGAGAGAGCTCTCTTCATCGGCAAGGACGGCTCATTCTATCAGTTCGGTCTCAGGGTCTGTGCTTTCCTAGAGGTAGCATTAAGAATGAGGTGTGAGCCTGTTACTAACGAGGTTTGACTATTATCTGGGTACAACAATTCATTAAGGAAGAAATCACTACCTTACTCCCGCAGAGGCTGGCGCTCACAGGTTCAAAAATGCTCAGAAAAATGTAGGGTGACCACTCCTTCCAGGCATGGGGCAGTAGATCGACAATGCTAACGGTTGTCATTCCCCTCCCACCCATGCCCTCAGGTGTGTCCTACTAGTACCTCCACAGCCTGGTCCGTGGGCACGATGCTCCGGAGTTGTAAGATACATAATGAGATATGATACTGTGTAACTTGTCATTTTCGAATGATAAGTATGTTAAATTCCGCCACCCCTACATCAGATCTCGCCAGTCCACTTCTCACTAATTCAGAGATTAGTATCATGGACAACCAGTCTTTCGCACATTACGACGTGATGCTCAAGTCTGCCGCTGCTTCTGGGATCCTTGAATATTCCTCAAACCTGATGGGACACAGAAAAAGTCGTACTGCGCGTTACAACGTAAATATACATGAGATAAAAGAACTATTTGAGGCGATTATTGTGGTGACAGGCATGAGATTAGTGCTCAGCTTTGACCAGACAGGAACATTGGTCTCAACTTTTGTTGTGGTCTCCCACACTGCCTTTAGTGCTCACAATGAGTGATGGAAAGAGCCGGTGGAGAAGTTGATTCGACAGAATTGACCTTGACTCTTGCACAGGTCTAACATAGGTACAGCACAACACTTCACATGAGTACGACAGTACCTACTCTCGACGTATACCATGATACTTGCGATTCCTTCTTTGTCTTCTCCTATCCCAAACTCTCTCTCGAATGTGTGCAAAACAGGATCAAGCAGATTCAAAGTGTTTGTATACCTGTACTGTCTTGACTTGCTGATGAAAATAGCGACAATCAAAAGACCTCGACGGATTTGTAGAAATTCGGGATAACCCGCTTCTAGTGGCGCAAGGGACTATTTTGGTGCTGCGATGGTACTATACAAAGCTACGCATCATGCACTAATCCACTGGCAGAAGTGGTTGGCTCTGCAAACCAGCGCTAAGGAACCCGATGCTTGCTGTTCTGCGGAATCCACAAATACACAAGCTCCCACTCAGGTGAGAAGATTCTCCTAGAATTGCACAAATAATTGACACTCATCGGGCCAGGATTAACTGGTTCCCAGTGTTCCACACTTGCTGTTAATATTTTTGGTCTCCAGTTTCCTTATAAAAGAGTGATGAGGATGGGGGCTCTCTAATACCTACGTCTTTGTGACATACCTTAAAGCAATGGCCCTGGGTCCTAGCCAAGTTCCAGACTCACAGAAAAATAATGCGCTGAAGTGAGTGTCGAACTTCTTTAAGGACTGACGAACTGTTACCCAAGCTAAAGTGATACCAGAACGGGGCCCCCAGTGTGTTATACACAGTCATTAGTTCATCCACCCGCTCAAGAGTCTTTTGCAGTTAGTCGGTATTATTCTGAACTGGTGGCTTTTTGGTGTTTTGGTTATGCAATATTGTGATTTATGGGATTTTCTTCGTGTTGTTTCGTTTTCTTATCGAAATCTAGTTATATATTGCAATCAAGTAGCGAAGAGAGACAAGAAAGTCCTACAATTCATTGGTGAGTTTTAGCTCAAAAACATGCGGTTTTGTGCTGAATACCTGTCCAACAAGTCCATATCCTCTTCATACTTGATACAATCCAGACCATCATGACAATGGTGGACGCCTTCAACTGGTTTATCTACAACTTTGGCAATTATGATGCCTTCCTCGACTTTGGTGTTCAGGGCATCGACTCACCATTTATGGATGGGGTGATCGCATTCACCGTTCAAATGGTCTACTCCTGGAGGATCAGGGTTCTAAGCAAGTGGAGGATCATCCCAGCAATCATTGCTTTCGTGAGATGACCGTCATATATGTAAATGCTCCGGAGCTATCTGATTCGGTTATCCAGCTTGCTCTTGTTGGTGGCATCAATGGGGTGTTGGATGGGATCTATGTTTGTATTCCACCTGTCCTTCAATGGCCTAGTTGTACTAAAGTACAGCACTATAGGATCGTGTCGTGAGGACTATACCAAATGTCATACCCGGTTTTTACATTCCGGTGATGGTTAGCCTGTCCTCAGCAAACACTGACGAATTTACTTACTCAACCTTCATTCGTAGTTCTGGCTATGGTCAAGCGTCGCCACAGACATCCTCATTGCATCCTCTATGGTTTACCTCGTGCGTTGTCCCCAAGAACGTCAAAGGGGTAGAAAGAGTTCTCACCGTTGGCGTTCTTAGTTGGTAAAGTTCCGATCTCAACCTCTGAGCTCAAGTGTCATGGTGGCGGTGAAACGCCTTCTCATCATCACCCTCGAGACGAACATTTTGACCAGTAATTCCCATATTTGTTGGTTGATTGCACCCACTGAGACACTCTAATTCAGCGGTTGTTGCATTGGGGACTGTCCTCGTGTTTTTGATCCCACAGGTCGCACCTCCGGTGAGTTCTCATGACCTCATTCAGGTGTTTGCCCCGAATCTGACAACAGGCAGCTCACTAGTCTCTACACACTTGGGTCAGTGTGCACCATTACATCCATAATTCCACCGTTACTAATGCTCAAATGTAGCGGGTACACTATCGGGAAATTGTTCGTTCTCTGAGTATCTGACTAAGTTGATTAATTGACTTGGGCATTTTCTAGGTACACTAACAGTTTCATGGTCCTCCTGAATCAGCGTATTTATTATGAGGACTCAGCAAAAAATCACGCAGGAACGGAAGAGCTGGGGGCTATAATTACTTCGGGCGACGGTTCAGGTCCCGTCAATCCGGCGCCAAAGCGCATTAATGTGAACACGGGTAGCTTTGGTGAGGTATCTGTTATGCGGTTCGCAGACGGGTCAAGCCAGACTGACCTCAAGCCCAAACCCAACACGAGCGATGAATCTTATATCGAGCTGACTCCGCCGAAACGAGCGCTCTGACGGTTATATTTGTGGGCGAATTTGAAATTTTACGGCTCGGATATCCATTTTTATTTATTTTCAATGTCCGGCTTTCGAGCTCTAGTAGCATAACCGAGTACCAAGTTCTTTTGTATCATTTTTATGTGTTCCGAGCCACCCATATCTACAAAAGTGTCAATAAAGAGTTCCTGTGAGCGCAGCATTCAATATAGTGTAAAACTACAATTATGTGTAAACTAGGGTGGTTGTACAGTATGTGATGGACGATAACTGGAACGCGGGTATCAGACCTTCAGACGGATAACGACACCAGTGGCTGTGCATGCTGGCGCTGAACCTAGATCGCGCTTCGCAGTGTTACCGATCACGACGCCCTATTCATGTACACTAAAGAAGAGGTTGAGCATGGCAAGGACAGTAATGGTACACCGGGTATGGTACCCTGTGAAGCGACTGAAAGCTCTCGTTCACAAGATACTTGGCAGACTTCCGAACAGGGGTCCGAAGTGATGAGGTCACAGGCACGTGTGGGAAGAGCGGGTATTTCCTAAGCAAGTGAAACCTCGGAGAGAACATACAAGACATATCATAGCCAACAACAGTACGCCGTTCCTCCTCTCCTAGATGCCATGCTGACCTGGTTTTATGGAAAGACAGAAGACAGTGCTCCCGACGAGCAGATGGTCCATCGACCATCAGACTCTCGCCTTCTCTCGAACCTCATATCTCACGAGAAGGACTACTCGAAGCACCTCCAATCTCTCCTCGAGTCGTCCCATGCGTCCTTAGCTTCCTTATCCGCTTTTGCTGCTGCAAATCCACAGCCAATTTCCCGTGTCATTCTCTCTATTGCAGGTGACTTTTCCGGAGCCGATGACGCGTTCCGTCGTTACAAGGATGCTGTCGACGCGTGGCGTGAGCAGCTAGGGTCCCTCAAGGACATGGAATCTGACGTTGCGAATATTGTCAGAGACAGAGACATCCTGTATGCCCTTTTTGTACAGTTTCTTGATTTGTGCTGAGCACTTTGGGCGCTTCGCAGTGTCACTCGTTTACTCAAGGCTTCTAAGAACGAAAAACCACCCAAGGACAAGGATAGGAATAACAATACATCGAGGCGAAGTTCCGTCATGAGCCAGAGCCCACGTATCCCGTCCGAGTCCACACTGTCCTTGTCGGCCGATCATCCTTCTAACGCTCCCCCGACATCACTGCAGACCTCCAATAAACTCGGGAATGCCCAAGCTGAACTCCAGGCATGCGAGGTTCATCTCACTGCAAAGGAGAAAGAACTTGAAATAGCTCGTATCACTGCCATTCGTGATGGCCTGCGCATCCGCTGTGACGCGCTCATTGAGTGTGGTCAAGTTTGGGTTGACATGGGTCAAGATGCTCTCCGCACCTCGGAAGGCTTGCAGGTCGATGCCGGTACGTGGACCACTCCTGGAGATAACACTCATTTCCAACTCCTACCTTGATGATCATAGGAGGTTCCCAAAACTTCAAACAATCTCGGGAACCCTATTTGGCTCCACACACATTCTCTTCCGCTCCTCATAAAGCTTTCCCTCAGCATATACTAGCTGAGACTGGCTCCGAAATTGGTCATCATCATTCGGAAGTTTCATCAATTGGTCCATCTCAATCTGCTTCTCAAGTAAACATGTATGTTGACCAGGTAGCCTCAGTCAACCCGGTCGTTATTCCCAACGCACCAAACCCCATTCTTGGCGCCAACGGAAGTGACATCCAGTGCAAATCACCAATGGCCAATGCTGAAAATATATCGGGTACTGCGCATATCGTTAGGTCAAATTCTACCCCCCCGCCGGCTATCTCTTCGTATGGCGTTCAATCGGCTGCCCCCCTTCCTCGAACAAATACCTTGACCAACGATATTACTTCGGACAAGCCTGCACCGGGGTTCGAGTACGGATACAGCAAGATTCAGGTCCCACCGGCTCATGCCATCCGCGACGGGATGATGCCCACTGTCACTCCTACAACTTCCAAGCCTGAGGCCACGCAAACAGGTAGCGGGTACTTGACTCCCGTCTCGAATGAGGATCTCGACGTTAAGAGCGATGCGAGGAATCCTGACTGCTCGAAGGAGGACAGGTTGGTCAAAGAGGGGAAGTTGCGGGTAGTTGAAAATCCACGGTTTCACCAAGGACACACCGTTCCTACTACCCAGATGGCGCCTGCGCAGGAGGTAGTAGTTGAAAGGACCGAAGTCGTCACCACCATGGATGGCGTCCCTCGAGCTGAGCGCGAAGAGGTTAATGTTGTGGATGTCAGGGAGATTCGACAGGAAAACGAGCTGCCCCACCCCAATACCGAGCCTCCTCCAGGGGTCCCTGCTTCTGTTCCTACTGGAGAGCCGCAGACCCCCCAGAAACGTACGAAGCGCTCCCGATCTCCATCACCTCGAAAGAGCGGCTTCCTGGGTAGCTTGAGGAAGGTGTTTGGCGGAACCCATCGCAGTAGTGGCGTGGATCAGGAAGAGAAAGCTCGCGAGAAGGAAAACAAAGTAAAGGAGAAGGAAGAGAGAAGGATGGAGAAGGAAGAAAAAAAGATGGGGAAGGCACGAGAACGGGACGTGAAGCGTGAGGGGAGGCAGCGGGAGCAGGAGGAGAAGAAAGAGGAGCGGGAACGGGAGAGAGAAGAGAGAGCGAGGGTGAAACAGAAGCAAAAGCGGAGGCAGAAGACGGAGCGCCGGGCTAGGTTGCTTAGGCCTGATTCTTCCAGTGAAGATGAGGAGCTGGACGATGATAGTTTCCCCAGCCGACGCGCGGGGAAGACAAGTGGTTTTATCGGAGTAAGGAAGAAGGAAGAGAAGTGGACGTCAAGGACAGATAAGAATATCTCTGAGATCCAACAAGAGAACGTGGGGGCAGATAGTGCGCAAGGTGTTGTGCGTGGGTTTGTTGTCAGGCAGAACACGGACTTGCAGAAGAATTTGAGGGGAGGGATCGTCACTGCTGGGCACGTAGCACCTTTTGATATGCATTCAGGGAGGGTGAGGGTACCTAGTGATATTGGAGGGTACGACCCGGGCATCGATGATGTGGAAGGCGGGAGGAAGTTGAGGGGAAGAAGAACGTCAACGACGGGTGCAAGCTTTGTTGTTGAAAGGGGTGCGAAGGTTAGTAGAAGGTCGAGCGCTCCCCCTCGTCCAACTGCGCCACCTTCATACTCGCGACCGGAAGCTATCCCATCAGCCATTGCACCCTCCTCTACTGCGCCTTTCTCTGCCCCCCGTCCCTCTGCTGCACCCCCGCCACTTCTCACTGAGACAAGATTCTGGGAGGATCTCAGCAGCAGAACTGGATCACCTTTGAAAGTCCCCCCTGCTCACAAGGACAGGGGTTACGTGAGTGATACTGGTGTCTCCACCAGTGCTGCAGCTGTCGGTCCTGGATCATCTGGCGGAGAGCGTAGACCCTCAAAGATGAAACAGGCTTCACCATGCGATGGAAGGGAGAACATTGGGGGACGTGGAAAATCAATTACCAGTGCAACCGCACCGGTGTTTGGTGCTACAGGTCCTCCTGCTGCGGGAGGCGGCGGTCGAAGAGCAATCAGCGTGGACTATGGACGTTACGATCGTCCCTCCCCTGTCACTTCACCGCGTGCCCAACATGCTGGGGCTTCAGTCCCCCTCTGTGTAGTCCCTGCCACTCCGGAATCAAGGCAACCTCGGGAGAGCCTGATGAACATTGTGGATAATTTGACGAGGAACAATCGGCAGGCCTGGGAATTTGGGTTGATAGAGCTGGATAGGGCGAGAGGAGCAACGCAGGATGAGGCTGTAAATGCGCCTCTGGGATCTGCTAGAATTGGAAATGGCATGAAAGCGAGCGGGAGTTTGAATGCCGCAAGAGGTATCACTGGCGCTGGACTGGATGTGACTGGGACGAAGGTGAACGATGTTAATAACCACGGCCCTGATGGCATTACTCCTGGTAGACGTCCTACAACCGGATACGCGGTCAAAACAGGCAAGGATGGAGTCGTACCAATGGATGTGTTACCATCGCTGTCTCTGGAGGAACAGGGAGGGTTGGCTGATGATGGTTTACCCCCTCCGGTTGTGAGAGTTGGAGGTGTCCAGGAAGGTGTTGGAGAGTACAGGAGAGAAGGTGGTGATGATGATGACTCTACCTCGACGACTTCTTACGAGACAGGCCACGAGAATTTCGAGAGTGCCGACGAGGAGACACCAAAGAAAAGAGTCAGCGTTGTTGGCGTTCCAGCTACTACAGCCTTGGCGGCACCCGTTCAAAAACGAGAGGACGACAATGACAAGGGACCTATCGCCATGCCATCCCCAATCCTATACACCACTCCAGACTATACCGATGCGTCGCCTCACGCGGCGGTCGTCCTTTCCAGCTCGCCACCTCGTAGACGGAAGAGTGTTCGCGTTTCGCTGAACCCAACATTCTCACCCACACCACCCGCTATTGAGGACGAGCGAGATGAATATGGGCGAGCACCGTTTGTGTTTAGGGAGCCGGTTGCTGTTGCACCTCCTTCTGCCCCGACACAGGGAGGCTATCACTCCCCAAGTCGAGTACCACCCGCTGTAACTCGGGTGCCAAAAACACACGAGATGCGGATGAGCAGTGACAGGGATGTATGGGATGATGATAGTGATACGAACGCGGAGTATCAGAGAGCAAAGAGGTTGTTGATGAGGGCAACAAGGAAGGAGAAGGACGTTATGTGGTAGTTAAGGTTTTTCGCTTTGGTTATATGTTCATTATGGTTATGGATTATGTACTTTCTGTATCTCTGCTTGCTCATTTCGCTTGTGTACATCTAAAGCTTGTATATTTTATAACATTCTGTAATTTATATATGTACCACCTACTCAGAGTGTGAGTGACGGAAACAAGGGTGGTGCTGACTAAGCGATGTTAATGAGAATGATCTGATGCAAATTATAGACAGACAAAGCTCAAAGAACCGCGCTTTGCTTTGTCCCACCATCTGCTCGCCCTCACTATACCTTCTCCTCGCGTCCGGGTGATCTCTGCAACCACATATCACCTTTCTTCTCAGAATCTACCTTATTGAATTTCAAGTGATAAAGTCGTGATTGAAAGATGTCTGACCACGAGCAGAATACCTCTCAAACTGGCGAGGTGAAGTCTGAAGACGCCAACGCCCCGATTAACATAAAGGTATGCTTCATTTTTAACGATTGGCCACTCTAACTAATTCAACGATCATCATTTGCTGTCTTTCCATTCACCTTGTGCTCTCGAACCCGCCAACATCGACTCCTTTCCCAATTTTTGGCGCTCAAACGCCATACCGGACTTCGCTCGCATATCTGTAAACGCGTCATCGCGCTCGTTGTAGGTCGTCAGCTCGGGTGGAGACGAAGTTTTCTTCAAGATCAAGAGGAGCACGAAGCTTAGCAAGCTTCAAGGTGCTTATGCGAACAAAGTTGGTAAGGATGTGGGCAGCATCAGGTTAGTTTGATTTGGTCCCTTTCCAATTTGAAGGTCTTTTTTTGCTCATTTGGCACGACACTTATAGATTCCTATACGATGGTAACCGGCTAACCGACGATGATACGCCTGCAAGTCTGGACATGGAAGAAGGCGGTGGGTTCTCATTTCTGTCGCTGTGTACCCAGTGTTGACAACCTACGCTATGGACAGATGCCATTGATGTCATGGTCGAACGTACGTCACTTTCTTTAGTTGCATGTGCAACGACTGATGTTCTTGTGCCTGATAGAGGTTGGAGGCTGGTCGTGATCAAGACCAGTGTTCTTCCCAGATTTCCTTCCTCCGTCCACCCAATTTCGATTGCTTTTTCTGATTTCGAAGTTTTTCCGCGCGTGAGAAGCATATGTATAATCTCTCACTTGGTAAATATATGCTATTTCGCAGTCCATGCCGCAACATAACCTTGGCTTGAGCCGCCTACTGACCCACGAAGAGTCGCACCAACATGGCCCTCAAACACAAATGATCTGATGTCTGTAGGAATCAACCTGAACCCAGCTGAACTGGTACTCTTGGTGCAGTGCGCTGCTTATCGCTACTCAGGCAGGCGTTAATACTGGTGTGGTTGTTGTGTGTGAGTTTAGGCCTGAAAACCGGGAAATTCGGTGGCTAAATACATTGCGTTCAATCATCGTCAACGTTCACTTTCAAATCTACATCGCGTGAGAGACTACATAACTCAATCGGTGATTGATCGCATTGATCTTCGACTACATAGCTAATTCGTGTCTATCCAGGAGCTGGGAATGCAGCAGGGCTTTTAAACCCGTTCTTACCCACAGCACGGATACCAAAATCGACGTTATCCTTCGACAAAGCAACAGTAGCGCTCGTCACTTTTCCAACAGGAATAGTGTGAGTCCAGAATGTTTGGTCTGTTGGCCTCCAAACAACCTCATAGCTGGCTGCATTGGGATCATCGGTCCACTGGAAGGTTGAGTTGTTTGTCAATTGCGACGCCAAAATTTTCACCCCTTTAGGCGTTCCGGGGGCGTTTGCGAGTGACCATAATCCTGCGCCATTGACTCTGGCGACACGGGATATGAAGTCGAAGTCGACAAAATCGATAAGGTCACCAAATTGGACCCCATTCTCGACTCGGACATCCTGATGTTGGTGAGCGAAGTTTTCCCGAGGTTCTGTGAAGCGAACGGCGGGGAAGCCATTTCTGAGGAAGGAGAGGTGATCACCACCACGAAGGAATCTGTCGGGACGCCAAATTGTCTGGACTGAATATCGCTGAGCTTACTCTTCCTCGTTCATGAAGCAGACTTCTTACCGTGCATTCCAGTTACAGAATTTTGCGCTACTTCTGCTACAAATCGACCGAGCTCTCTCGCCGGAGAGTCATTCTCTCCCCCGATATCTGCGAGATCGGTTACTTGCTGAAAGGTGTCCGTGGGGGGAATACCCGCTGCGAACATGCGGATCACGAATGGGTCCTTGGTACCATCATCACCGGTAGAACTTCCGACGATATCATTGTCAAGCATTCCTTGGACATCCATGCTAGCATTTTTCATCGTCTCAGCCAAGAACTCCGAGCCGAACAGCCCCTGCTCCTCCCCCGCCACCGTTGCAAACACAATCGTGGCAGCTGGGCTGTGAGTCGCCATCACACGAGCAAGTTCCATGGAAACCGCAACACCAGATCCGTCATCGTCTGCACCAGGAGCGTCTTTTTCAAAGTTATTCGGGTCAGAATTGCGACTATCATAATGTCCAGACACGACGTAGACGCGGTTGGGCTCTGTTGAACCTTTGAGCGTTGCTATGACGTCCGTAATTCGGACTGGGAAGAGGATGCGGTCGGCAATGCCTTGTATATAACTCGGCGTCGTGACAGTCATACGCCCACCGGAGGCGGCGGCGTAGGTTCGCAATTCGGAAGCGATCCAATCCCTAGCGGCACCGACACCGCGGTTGGGGTCGGTCTGGCTGGACAGAGTGTGACGGGTGCCGAAGGAGACGAGTTTCTCTATCGTGGCTTGGATGCGGTTGACATCGATCCGGGACAGGATCTCAGTCAGCTCCTTGTCTGGTTGTTGGGCGGTCACTGGCTCTCCTGGGCCTGGCGGCCAAAGAGGCTCAAGGGGAAACTGTGTGCTTTGAGCACAGACTAATCACATTCCAGGGTCAGCTTCATTGGTCAATATGTCGATTGTCGAACTAACCTGCAGACAATCCCAATAGACTGAACACGACAAGTAATTTCATCTTGTTTGGGAGGTTCTACCACAACGACGCTGTTCACTTATATCCAGTATTTGACAAGTGGCACATAATTTTCCCTCTTCCCCCTGTCCATTTGTCCATACGGTTAGACTCATGTCTGCCTGCTGACATTGTCGCGCACCAATAGTATTAGTGGAGAGGTATCGGCTGAGAGATATTTTTCTCATGTCAGTATGGACCATATCTTCGAGAAGTATTCCCAAGGTACGAAATTATCATTGTCTATTTATTCTGCTCTATTTTTTCTGGTATTTTTTCCCCAGACTAAATCGTATGCTTCCAAAGATGACATCATCCAAGGATGAAGTCGTTAATCGATTTATATCGTACTTCACAAGTACGGATCGTACCTCAGGAACACAGGATAATGTTGCGGCCCCGGATCAGATCGAACAGTCGTCGGTCAATGGAAGTTATACGCCTAGATCTGCGCCGGGAATCCGATAGCTAAAGTGGCCTAACTAGCATTGATCACAAGGAGGCACTGAGACGTTTGAAGACAGATTCAGCGAGGTTCGATGCCTCGAGGCACAAGAGACCATGCGGGTGGCGGAGTTAGATCTGGGATCAATGAGACCATAGACGGTGAGGCGGGTTAGCTGTGTGGCTTTGGTGGACAAAAGACGGATAATGCTCAACGGAAGCTGGATGGCTTCCGGTGCCGTCTTCGATAGGAGGACTATCCGGGGTTCTAGAACAGTTTATTTGTCATTGGTTGGTGGGGCGAGCACGGTAGTGGGATGCTATTGGCTTGTCAACGAATTGAGGACATCGGATATGGTTCCGGTGCGCGACGGGAAGCTGTGGGTGATAGGTGATTTGTGGATGATTGGACGTGCGGATTTAGGGGTTTTGCGATGCGTGGGTTATGCGGCTAGGGTTTTATTATTCCAATTTTTTGTGGATTGTGGATTGCACTCCACGACTAGGTGCGTACGATTTTGTGAGTCTCGTTGCTGACAGAATTTGAGGGTCGTACTATATATGGTATGTATGAAGCCTGGCATGTTGGGTTGGCGGCCCGAAGGCTACCCGTGCCAGGAAGTGATACGCTCTGCAGGCAGGAGAGAATCTAAACTGATACGCTTTGACGCCACTGTCCGAGTAGGAGTATCAATCAGAGTACGAGTACAGACCTCTAACCAAGTGCCGAGGATCGACGCCATCGAACAATGGCAATTGTTTAACCAAGGATAACTGGCAACGGATGAGGAGAAGAGTTTGCCTGGCACGTCGTAGATCGGGAGAGAATGCGGTATATATCCTTGAGCTGGAGCGGGTATGCAGGATTTTTATCGCAAGATTCTCTCTCGCAGACTTGGGTTCTCGACTTCGGATAACGACCTAAGTATCCCCCACATTACGCTGAATACTATGAATGAGACTTCCGCCCCCGCTGCTTCTGCTACCCTGGTCCAAACTCCTCCAATAGTCACTGTACTAGACGAAGAGGTTCCTGTGGAGGAGGACGGGATAGGACCCCGTGGTGATGAGGTCTTGGATGGGAGGCCAGCAGGACAGCCACGCAGAATCGTCCCTCGTGGTAGTGATACTAGGATGCTCGTCTCCGCCGATGGGACACAAATTTACGCAAATGCAATTGGGGATCCGTTGAAACAGGCTATCGTGTTCATACATGGATTTGTATGGAGTTTGATGGCCTTTGATGATATATTCAGCGATCCTGAATGGACGGATCGACTGTACCTTGTGAGTTCAATCCCCCTCCTCGTGGAAGTATTAAATGAAATTGATGATTGTGGTTTGGTTATGGTTTGTGTGAGGAAGGTTCGGTATGACGTTAGAGGACATGGAAGGAGCGGGAAACCTGATACGGATGAAGGTTGGGAATCGGAGAGGTTTGCAGAGGATTTTGATACGGTTGTCGAAGCGTACAAGCTTCGTCGGCCTTTTGTTGCTGGATGGTACGTCGTTGACTCGACCATCTTTCTCACATCTCATTTCTTGGGATACAGGAGCCTAGGATGTAGGTGATGGAATTACGCTTACACACGAGGCGACGGGCTAATCAAGGATTCTAGCTTCTCATTTGCTTGATATACTTTCTTTCCATCCCATTGACTATGTTGCCGGCATCATCAACATTGCGGGTGCGACTTTTATAGATGATACGATATTAGAGAGATTGGGTCGACGGGAAGTTCTCGAGTACATAAACCGTATGGCGGTCGTACCCAATGTTGAAGACTTCCAATCGGGTGCAGCGGAGTTCATTGACGGGTGCTGCCGTAGTTTGCCATACGAGGTACGGCAGATGTGTTTAGGGAGTATAATGACCCAACCGCGGAGCGCTATGATGCGCTCTCTTACGAGAAAGCAGAAGGTAGAGACGTTTGATGGAGTGGGCAAGACGATGTTGGCTTGTTTGGTGATATATGGTGATAGGGATGAGTTGGTTATGGTGGAGAAGTTGCCTGAGTATTATAAGGAGTGGAGGAATGTGACTGTGGAGGTTGTTGATGGGGGGTGTCATGTTCCGTGGTCAAAGTCCGATCCACGTGTGGCGGCGGTGTTTAGCCAGAAGACGTTGGGATGGATTGATTGTGTCATGGGATCCTAGATGTAGATTGATGGATGCACGCTATATTTTTCGAGGAAACTGTCGTGTGTGGTGTGGATGAGTTGAGAATGGGCTGGTAACCACGACTACCTCATTTAATGTAGGCCGGATAATCTGGTGGCGGGGGCATGGAGGGGTTAGAAGAGCTCATTGGGTCTGCGAAGGAGACGGATATGAGAAGACTTGGAGGCCCATATAACGAGAGGTAGCCGCTCATCCCATCCTACGAGATATTTTAGACCTTGTTGACCTCGGGTGTTGTCACTGGAATGTTTTTTCAAATATCGAGTTGCAAACCGAGGGGCTGGTGGGTGGGTGATTGATGATCCGGAGCCTGCGGACGGCAAGTGCTTCGCGAGGCCTGACGTTGACGGCGCTGATCCCGTCTAGCGCCATGCCGGCGCTGGAGGACATCAACACATACCCAAAAAGGAAATGTTTGGATTCAGGCACGGTTTTTAGGCATGGCGGTCGCGTTTGGAAGATTTCTCCGCCAGTCCACGCCCGTCCGTCAAAGGCAAAAACACGAGGCAGGCCCTGCTCCTCAAGCCACAACACGAGGCTCGCGCGTTTACCATCTCCCTCCATCTATCTCTCTACTTAACCATCTCCCTAATCTCTTCTCCCGTTCTTTTCCCAGCTCCCTTGTTTTTTTCTTTCCCTTCTAAGCCTCCTTTTTTTCTCTTTATCATTATGTTTTACGCGCCCCGTTCATCCCGTCAGGCCTCGCCAGAGGAGCCGGCTTCGCAGCCGAATAACAACAATGCCCAAACCAACAATAGTCCAAGTAGCCTTCATCCTTCTCCCACAAACCATCAAGCGGACACCTCTCAACCTTCATCGACCTCCCCGCCTCGTATGTCCAAGGACTCTGAGGGCTATCCTTCCTGGCTTCCTAAACGACCCCCACCGCCCGCCCCTGCATCAACAATGCATTCTTCCATCGGCGTCCCAGAACCCGATCCTGACACCGACCCAGAGCTTTTTGCAAGTCTTGGTGGTCGCAAACCAACACCTCGCTCGGTCCGCATCGTCAGTTTGCATGGCGTGAGTCCACCGGGGAGGGAAAAGTCTGGTCGTCGAGGGGCGCATAATTCGCAGTCGGGGCCCCCTACGCGCGCGTGGTCTCGAGCAACTGCTCCGCCGATCCAATCGTCAGGCGAACAGGGAGGATACGCCTATCCCTACTATACACCGACACGGATACCCCAGCCTAAATTCAACGCTAAGAACCTCAGCCTTAAGGGTGTGGTTACTCCATCCGTCCTGGCCCGGCTCTACTTTTACATCTTTCCTGTCCTCGCCTTTGCCCACTTGCCTTTGCAAACCTACTTTGACTTCAATGCTGTCTACGTTCTCATCCAGTGAGTTTCTTTCTACCTCTTTCATTTTTTTCAACATTGCCGTTCCATCTCTCTTTCGTTATATCGCAGCCTCCCGTTCCGAAAGCCCTTTCAGGAATCATTCTAGCGCTATGACCTGTCAAACTCCTTGCTTCTCGTCTCTTTCCTTGTTTGTTGTCATCGTCCTTTGCTTCCTCCGGTATTAATTTTCTCCTTTATGGCAGAGTCTCGAGGAACCCTAATCCAGAAGCTCCCGGCGTACCCGGCGCGGGGAGGAACTGGGCACTCGCGGCCGCCGCCTACATTGCGTGTTGGTTGGTATGGATCATCTGCGTCTTCTTACTCTATGAGCTCGTGTATTCGTTTGTCCGGCGATGGCGCGTCAGTGAGTGCTACTTTTTTTTCATATCACGTCCCGAATGATCGGAGAGCTTACTTGTCGCCCATGGAACAGAACGTCCCCTGATGATGCCCATCTACCTCTCTGCTCCTGCCTATACATTTGCCTCCCTGACCTCATACACCAACTTTCGCTTCCTGCTCTATCTTCGGTTAGAGGCTTTTTTGGGAGATCACGGCAGTCTTCGTGATGGCCTTGCGGAGACCTTCTACTGGTATTCCCAGAATCTTCCAACGGTCGCCTTGCTCATACCTCGTGCCGGTCTATGTCTCGCCCTCCTGTTTGCGTTCTCCACTCCACAAGCTGGAACACTTTCCTTGGCTAGCATGGGCGTCAATAATCGCGACCCTACGTTTTTTAGGAGGGATGATGGAACGCTTACCGGATACGCCAGGGGCGTGTTGATAGCTAATGCCACATGGACTGCTTGGCGGATTCTAGTGCTTCTATTTAGCTGGATCGGGTTGTGGATTCTCAGTGGGCAGGGGTGTGCTGGGTTCTGTGGGCCACGCTATCGGTGGGAGGAAGAGGAGGCAGAAAAGACCCGGTCATCCATCTACAGCACAGAGAACGATTCCAATCGTGATATCGATGCACTTGCTTGGGCCTGGAAGGAGTGCACGCGGCTAAGGATTCAAGACATCTATGAACTGTGCTTGAACGCACCTGCGCTGCGGTGGGGTAGCAGTACTTCGCCGGGTTGGAAACAGGAGAAGGGTAAAGAGGTCGAGGAACCGGATCCTGTTGAGGTTCAACGTGTTTTGGCTGCTGTTGGAATTCCTACCGTTCCTGCCCCTGCTCGACGTCGCGTTTTGACAGATGACTTTTTTGAGAGTCCGAAGGAGGAGAAGGATATCCAGCTTAGGCATAGGGACTCGGATAAGGGCGTTGGTCCTTCGACTCTCCCATATCCTTTCAGCCAGTCTGGTTCGGCACAAGTCTCTAGCCAGGACAAGGTACCCTTCCCGCCTTCACCGAGCAAGAGCAAGCAGACCACTTCGAGGTCCGGGACAACTCATACATCGACAGAGTCAACCTCGAGTTCTGGCTCGACGGAAAGCAGCAGCGGTAGTACCGAAGATGATGAGGAAGAAGAGGCGGAAGGTAGCGAGGAGGTTGTCTCCACGGGACATGGTTCCAATTCAATGTCGAGCCTCGGACATCCTGTCACTCCCTCACGTCGATATCCTTTCGGCCTCCGTCAAGCTGCGGGACGTGGTAACAGCACGTCTTCTCGTTCTCACCACTCCCGACCCTCTCAATCTGGTGTTTCGCAATCGGGTGTCTCGTATTCTGGTGTCTCGCAGTCGACGGGCAACCGCCCCTCCACTGACTCTCCTTCTGATGCCACGTCAAGTTCAAGTTCTCGTCCTCGCGCCAGTCTTAGTCAAAGTAGTGGCGGTAGTGGAATCCCAATGCCACCACGTCATCCTAACCCACAAACTCGCACCAGAGCTCCTTCAATTCCTCTGCCCCAACTCCCTTCCGCCACTGCTGTGGAGTTCCCTAGTATTCGTATAAGGGCAGATAGTGGTATATTACCGGGAGTGACGGCGGTCGGTGTAGAGTTGATGCAAGACGACGTGGAGAGCGTGCTGAGCAGTGAATCATCAGTAAATGATGAACAACAAGATGAAGTTGGGCTTCTTAGCCCTGGTGCCAGTCATACCAATCTTGGTGTTCCTGCTCCAGGTGGTCCGGGTTCTGCGTCGTCAAGGTCAAGAGCAGGATCCTCCTCGGCACGATCAAGAGCAAACTCGAACCGATCACAGCGTTCCAACCCCGCGATCAGATCCCGAGTGAGCTCACTTGGTGTTGTCATGCGCTCGCGAGCACAGTCAATGTTGCAGAGCGTTTCTGCAACGAGTTTGGAACTTGTGAGAGGTGTAACGGCGGCGAGGTCGAGAACCAATTCGTCAATGGCGAGGTTGGAAGAAGAGGCTGCTCATAATTTACCCGAGTTACCCCCTTCGCGTCCACGGGATGTTTCTGGGTCGACGCAAGAATCACAGACTTCGTATCCTTATTCGTTCTCGAACCCTCAAGCTTGGGAGGACGTTTCGTCGTCGTCGCATTCGAGAAGTGGAAGTGGGAGTGGGAGTGGAGGAGAGAATTGGACTTTTGGTCAACCTATGCCATTTATGAGACCTGGTAATTCGCATTTGCGAGAAGAGGTTCACACTGATAGTGACCGTGAAGAGAGCGGTGGAGAATCGAGGACTTCGAGGAGGGGGGAGGAGACGAGGGAGAATGAAAGTGAAATTGAAGAAGTGACTCGTGAATTTGGAGCTGCGAGGATAGTTGATCCTCAATCACTTGTTGGTCCCGGAATGCCTGGTGCTACACCGTTGTCGGCTAGTATCGAGACTATGTCATCGGACGTTTTCCATTCGGTTGATGTTTCACCACGGACGACGTCACCATCACTTCCGTTTGGCGCTGGTCCAAGTACGACCGCTGCTGTTTCTGCCAGTCCGAATATCGATATTCCATGGGGTCGTTATCGATTACATGAACCTTCTGCTATGCGCGGACGTGGTCAACCACATGGACATTGGTCTACAGCAGGAAGAGAACGTTCGACAAGTTCTAGTCCACCTCATCAAATCATGGCCACGGGACAAATGAGCACAAGTACGAGTGCACCTGATATTAGTACGGCGGCTCAAAGTTTTGTAACTGCGGCAGCGACTATCGAAGGTACTACGGAAAGCAGTGAAGGGAGAACTGAAAGAGGAAGTAGTTTGAATGAATCATCTTGGAATGTCGCGACGACGTCGAGAGGGATGCGCGGTGCTGGGATTGGGAATGTTGGGTTGGGTACGGGTGGAATGGGCCCTGAGAGAGGAGACTCGATGGGTGATTGGAGAGTACAATGAGGTGTGTTGATTGTGTGTTGTGGTAGTGTAGTGTGGGTGAGGCGTGGTATGACTGCGGAGCTCGTGGTGGGCTCTTCATACTTATGAAGCAACGTTCTCAGTCTGGCTCGGATGACAACCTACCCATCCATTTCCCCTCTATCCTCCGTTCTCCGATTTTTGCTGTTGTTTTATTGATTGTTTTCTTGCGCGTTCTTCATTTGCTTGGTCTCCCTTCTTATCAATTGTTACCTTTTTAGATTGCATTGCTCTTTGTTTATGTTTCCCCCCTTAGTTTCCTAAATCCCCTCTTCCCTTCTATCCGCTTTTGGGACACCCCCCTTCTTAACTTCCGCTTCTCGTCTGTTTATCCGCAATAACGTTGAAACTTACTACTACTCACGGCGGCTTGCGATATCTAACGACTTTACGTTTTTCCCACACGACTAATACGCAGTAACCTCAAGAGATTTATGCTTCTACTCAGCGTTATTATCTGTTCTCTTCACGAACTATTATCCATTCATGGTGTTTCGGTTTGGTAATCAAGATAATTTACGACGTCTCTTGCATCGTGAGCCTTTTTTTTTTGTTGTGTACGAATTTATTAAGTTGGATTTGTATTTGATTCAAAAAGTTATTTAGTACTATCAATCAATCTTAGCTTCGTTTAAACAGATGTGCAGATGCGAGAGAAAGGTTTTTTTAATTTACACTTTTGAAATGTAAGACATTGAAACCCTCTCCGTACCATTTGTCCCAATCAAACTCTGGATTTTGGTTTTCTTCACCAAAAGCCCATATCAAATTCTCTGCATCCTTTATACCTGCTTCTGTGGTATCATCCAAGATCTGTTCAGCGTTCTCGCGAGTCTTTACTCGTGCGCCGATACCCCAAATTGTTTTATGAATTGGATTAATGAATGTGCCGATCCATCGGAATGTTAAGCTGATACGAGCGCCTTGGTTGATTTGTTCAGCAGGGGATTTAATTGAGAGTGGACGTTTGTCGGTGGATATTCCATGAAGCCATTTTTTATTTGTTTCGAGACCTAGGATGAAAAGAGAGTTGTCTGGTAGAGGAATACGTTGGGTTAGACGTGGAGGTGGTTGAACATGAGCTTCGGTAGCGGTGGACTCGGCTTTGTCGAGTCGTTCTTGTTCTCTTGAAACTTTGTCTTTCTTTTGACGAAGTGTCATGATGCGTTGAGCGCCTAGGCTTACATTGACGATAGAAGAATTGCGGATGACATCGATTGTTTTGTCGGAATGATCGGAAATGTAGTCTGCACCTGTACGATAGTGTTGGATCAGGACATGGTTCACTGGGTGGTTTAGAACCTTTGTTATAGATGAGTAATAGGTGTTGTGGTGTGCTGGAGAGGTTATCTTACCTTCTGTACGTGTTCTCGGATAAGTTGGACTGTAGGAGAAAAGGCCAGCAGTGGAGGCGATTCATCTGCTGGGTGACGATATATCGGATAACTATTTCATCCTTCAGCGTTATCTACACCATTAAAGGTGTTGAAATCAACTCTCACCTTCCATCTTCGTCTACAATCTCTCCTTGCTGTGCAACCAACCTTGGCACCTCTCCTCCTATTATTCAGAATCAGTGGTCGCACACCGAACTCTTTAAATATCATCACATACCACGATGCATCATTTTAATCCAATCAACCTCTTCGATCAACTTCGTATACGCACATCCTGCAAGTTCAGGAGGCAATAAATCATATACCACACGTGAATCACCAGCCCCTAGAGCGTCTTGTGGATCTACAAGCACGGCAGTGTGTGGAGGTTTACTGGCTGACTTCGAGGGCTTTGAATTGGTCACTGTTGTCGACATCTGAGGTAGTACTTCTGCGCTTCGAGGGACGATCGACGAGTTGGAAATTAACACAACACCGATAGCCTAGTGTGCAGTTTGAACTGCGGTAGCAACCAGGAGATAAATATCATGCTGAGCGTTGGTGACATATATGGGACGATGGCTGTGCAGTATGTTCTGTAGGCGTCACCAAACAATAATCTCGATTCATTTGTACTCTAACCTACACTGGAGCCTTCCAGCAGATTCCAGACGTGTGGAATTACGCAGAATATATGATATTCTGAGTTCAGTATACTTCACGACACAACCCAACAATTGACAAAATTCGATGGTCGTCTATTTTTGGACACACCGTTCAGCATAATACTCTATGTGTATACAAATAGGTTGTTCAGACTTCTGGTCGCTGTCCTATCTTGATATCACGATATTTGACATACGGTACAAGTGAAAGTCCCTAGGTACTAAATTACTGAGTGACAGTTGTAATTACGGTTCTAAACTGTCCGCTACTCTTCCTTCCCTTCCTTCTCCCTCCCAATCCCAACCCGTCCAAGCACCCAGCCGACCCTCTCAACAACTCTCTCAACAACACCCCACGCACTCACCAGCACTCCTAAATCCACAAGGCCCAGCTCAACAACCGCGGCCATAAACCTCGGGGCAAATACCTTCCATACCATCAAGTGCCTCCGAAGCACTGCTGCACTCGTTGAGGCGCCAAAGAGGAGTGTGAGGAAATATATTTGAATAAGAAGTGTAGCGAGGAGTGCAGAGTGAGATATGTCAAGACCCAGCCTGCCCGCCTGGCCATCTTTCGGTTTTGTCTCTGCTTGTTTTGTGACAGGGCTAGGTGATAGAGGAGAAGTGGGTGAAGGTGATCGCTTCCAACCGCCAACCAAGCCACCTCCCACCATTCCAAGCACCAGAAATGGCCCTGCGCTATTCAACACGACGCTGAAGATGCTCCAAGGGTATCGCACACTCTCACTCAACACAAAACCCGTCTTCCATTGCAAAGAAGAAACAGTGCTTTGATGACCCGTAGCGTAGAATGTGATGAATGATAAGAGGATGAGTGGGAGCATTGCGAGAAATGTTGTAGGTTCTCCGGAAGCTTCATCTTCTTGTCCTTGTCGCCGAGCCTCGTTAGCTTTTTGCGAAGCCGGATTGGTAGTGGCGGCGGTAGCATTGGCAATAGCAGGGTCTAAGGCACTCCCAACAACCCTCTCAATCTCCTTAACATCCCTAACCCCATCCAACGCTTCCAAATATGCAACAAATGCAACTGCACTCAATCCAAGTACAACCTGTCCCGGAAGCGGGGTACACAGGTACACGAGCGCAAACGAAAGCAAATAAAACAGGAGGTACGGTGCTCCATATGCATTGGCATATCCAAGGATCACAACTTGCCTTTTGACGTTCGGTGAGACTGTTGATGTGGGTGAGGGCGAGCGGATGCGAATGTCCAAGCATAGAGGTATAATCCACCATCCTATCATCCCGAGTCCAAGCCATGCCAGGATTCCCCTCGCGACCCACGAGCGTAAAGTCCGTAACCCGGCGATGCCCTCGATGGTGCCAACTATGATATCCACAACTTTGAGTAATGCATTGTTGTCGGTGCCTGCTGCGCGAAGACCACCACTGTCAACCCACTCCAAGGTCCAAAACGCCCACGAACCGACCAAAGCGGGCGCAACCACACCCCAAATTATCACAGGCCCAATCCCACTGTCACTCTTCGTCATCTTCAAGACTCTCGTGATAACAACCGGCAAAAGGAGCGCGGTGGGAAGTGAAAGGAACAGAGACCAAGTTGGGGGTGTCGTGGATGTGGTGACAACGGCCATTGGCGCCGGACTTGCGGCAATGTTCGAAGAAGCTGTTTCCAGGCCTAAGTCGAATGCGGTCGAAGGCGCAGACGAAGGTGCAGAAGGTGTAGCATAAAATGTAACATGACAGTATGCGCCTTGTTCTTCTCTGCATACGGTCACGAGTGACATGAGTCTGGTGCAAATGAGGAAGAGGAATGTGAACCCCAGGATTCTGCCTCGGAGTGTTGTAAGTCCTAGCTTTGTCCATAGGCTGGTGAGTTTTTTCTTTAACTTAGTGGATGAGGACGGGTTACCAGAAGATGAAGCAGGAGAAGTGGATGACAAGCCAGGCGCAGCCACTCCCGTGAGCACGAACGGTATCATTGCAGTGGCACATAACCACAACATGAGCCTGTCCTCCCAGAATGTGAAGGAATTGGAGAAGAAGGAGACCGTGTGCAGTAACAGAATCAAAACACTGAAAATACCTCCTTTCCCGATTAGCTTGCTACTCCAACCAGACTCCGATCGAACCAAAACGGCGACAACGGTAAACACGCATCCCATCATAGGCCCAGTGAATAAAGCAGCCTCAAGCGCATTTAATGGAACTCCACCTATTGTTCCCACTGGGAGGACAGATCCGATGAGGTAAAGCACGGTGAACACCGCCACACTCGCAGCTACGGTCGCCTTGCAAGCATTGGGCACAATGGACCGTACAAACGTATCACCAGCACCCGCCCCCCGCAGGCGTAAAGCAGCGTAGACGAAGAAGGTAGTGATAATCGCAGTTAACATGAGGGCTAAACCGGTGGCCATGAGCACGGGATTGAATTGCGCCCAGATAGAGCGACACGCAGAGAGTGCGGAACGATTATAAGATACCATTGAGACTAGTTTCGCCTCAAGCGCATTTCGGAGAGAGAGTTGGGGTGCGATTGATATGGCATCCCATGTTGATTGGAGGGAGGGCCATGCGGAATCGAGTTCGGAGCCGGAAGCTGAGGTGCGGTATGTATCGAGGTATCGACGAATTTGGCGGGAATTGAGGTTGAGTGCACGCTCGAGTTCCAGCTCGGATGCAGACCCCGCCTGTGACTTGGGAGAGGTGCGCCAGAATAGCTCGGGGATGACGCTTCCAAGATTGTTGTATGGGATCGGCAAACCCAATAATAAACTCAACGTCGACAACAGATCAATTTGCTGCACAGCCCTCCAAGGCGTGATGGCGTCTGGGAACGTCTTGTACCTAACCAATCCCGAGAACACCCCGCCCAAGGTTTTGTCCATCAAAGGTGGGCCTTTAGAGTATATCCAAAGAGCGGATGATGTCTCGAGGACACCGTCGCCCCCGTGGTCGCCAGCCCTGTCCATTCCGTGGTCACCAAGTACAACAAGGAGGGTATCATGGTCGAGGAGGTCGACAACGTTGCGTAATACAGTGTCCATCTGCGTCAATTTGGCGTGCATGGATGGGTGGGAAGGTCCCACGCGGTGTCCAACGTGATCGACTCCGAGGAAATGACCGATGAGGAAGTCGAACTGTTTTTCATTAGAATTAGAAGGGAGGGGAAGGCCAGGATGGCTGTTGAGAAGTAAGGGGAAAAGATGGGTGAGAACACCCGTGTCGACTGTATGCAAGTCTTCGACGTTGAACGAATCGTATGGAAAAGTGAGATTGGGATGGAATGACGTTGGGAATACAGAAAGCCAGGTGTCGTCACCCACAAAGGCAATCTATGTAGTGTTAGCTTCAACAGCTTGACTTCGAAAGAAACAATGAACACGCACAGTTTTGTTGGCCAACTGCAGCTGTTTAACTATTGAATCTTCCAGAATTGCGGAACCACCAAAGTTGTTTCCCATGTCGACAAACGTAGGCAGTGACCCGGTCGTCAGCGCCTTAATCCGCTGTAACGTCGTTGTGGGTGGATCCGCGAATGCATTGAATAAAAACGAGTGCTCCGGACGCTGTTCCGTCAGCTGAGCAGGGAGTGTTAATACATTGTGGTGGTATTTGTTATGTGGTTCCGGTGGATTTGGAGAAACAAAATCGAAACGAAGTGCGTCGATGATGAGGACTACGGCGCGTGTATGGGTCTGTCGTGGGCGTTCCTGCGGATTTGAAATCGCATTTGAAATATCAGAGAGGGCTAGTCTGTTCAACAAGAATCCGCGAGAGAAGAGGAGGATAGCTGCAGTGTGGACGAGGATAAGCCATGTCACCAGCCCAGCACGCATAACAAGGGAGACAAATTATGGTCGTGGGAATAACATACCATCATTGCATTCTCATCTATTCTTGCACCAACACTAGAATTCCAACGCCAGCCTCACCACTCACACTCGAACATACAAGAAAATTACAGCAGCACGGACCTGGGTAGAAATGCAAAAATAGTTCTTGAGCCAGTCCCACGTTAGCTCATCCGAGTCCAATCAAGGATTCTGTGCCATATGGTGTATGTGGTCTATAGTGTCCACAATGTGCGTGTTCTACCGTAAGCCCCGGGGTGTGAGAGTTAAATCGGCTCTCATGGTAATAAAAAGGTCCTCAGCACCATTCCAGACGTCTTTGTTAAATGTACCCAGAATCATATCCGGGCCTTTTGGTGCAAACTCTATGTACTGAGTTATTGAATTTACCCTGACTGAAACAAGGAAGACCACATAATAATCATTGAATGTAACCGAAAAGACACCCCTCCATCCCCGGCAAATTTCTTATTATTCCCTGACGGGAACCAGCGATATGTCCAATGCAAAACCCCGAAATTATGGTAATTCACACACAGCGCCTGTGCTTCCATAACGGCAACTAGACTTCTTGCAAGTGTCCGAAGAAACCCTAGTCCATATAAGATGACTTTGATAAATCAAAAGCAATTGCATGTAAGTCTGGTGACTTATTGAAATCCTCAACTCCCAGTAATAATGCGTCTTCTCCCACAGAGCTTAACATTGGCGTGGGTGTAACGCCGCCATTCCGCAGACTGTTGCTCCAATCGTCACAAACGTGCGTCGAGTGTTCGTGCGGCTTCAGTATCGGAGGGACTGAACTCTTCTAAGCAATGAATAAATCAATACTGCTGATATAAATACTAGCTGAGAGTTCGGACTTGACCAAGGAAGTCGCTGAAGATGCGCTTCTTGCTTGTGTCGCTATTCTTTGTGGCAGGTGTCTATGCCACCGTCGCCAAATTCGATAAAAACTTGGTCTTCCACTCGCCATTTTTCGATGAGCCCCAGGTGAGGTTATCAGCCACTAAACACAAAAATACACTCTGACAGGCGGACCCTTGGCAAGTTTGCACATGACACAGTCGCACTAAGCCGAAGAAACATTCACCCAGCTCGGAGGGACACTGTGGATGCTGCGCGTTTCAAGGACGAACCGTACCCCGGTTTCTTCACCTCTGACTTCAGTAACGTAAGCCTGACATGACCCAAATGCCACGCCTCGGCTCTGAACCTCGAGGAACACAGGCCTTGACTGTCTGGAGCTCTGGGATAAACTTCACCCATTCTGGTAAGCCTCCATAACTCAAAGTCACACTCACAAGCTGACAGGACTTTGACGACCAGTTGCAAGTGTAGGTTCCGGGACTATGCCAGGGCTCAATTATCCCTGATAAACCATTAGGGCGATCCACTCGACGATTCAATCATCCTGTGGACACGAGCTGTTCCACTTCCCAGTAGCAGCGGCCAATTGCCCGATCAAAGCATCCCCGTATGTGTCTCGTTCAAGATTGGCACAACCGAGGATCTGTCCGGGAAACCCGTTGATTCCGGGGAGGCATTTACGACCTACGATGTGGATAACACGGTCAAGGTCGAGGCTACAGGACTGAAGCCAGATACCAAGTATTTCTTCCAATTTGCGGATTGCACGAACCCCACGATAGTCAGCCCTGTTGGGACCACCCGTACTCTGTCCCGTCCTAACAGTAAGTGTTCTAGATGACAGTGAAAGACCAACGGGGTTCATTCATGTAATAAACCTTAAGCGCCTGCGGAACACGTCAATGGTGGCAAGCCCCTGACGTTCGCTGTCTTCTCTTGCTCTCAATTCCAAGCTGGTACGGCATTCTTGTTACACTCGCGGTGTATTCTGACGCGTAGATCAGGATGGTTCAATGCCTACGGATTTGCGGCACACAATACCACAGCTGACGTTTTCGTTCATCTGGGAGACTATGTGACGGCATATTTATTCCCCTCTAAATGCCCTGACCAACTTTGGCAATTTAGATGTATGAATCTGTCGGTAATGGGTATGTGTTAATTGTCAAACCCGGACACAGTGTTTGGAACCATGTTTTTCATTCATTAAACAGTGGTCCAATTGGTCGCGCTGTCCTCGGACGAGAGATGGCCACCATCCATGACTACCGTCAACGCTTGGAACAGTATAGGTCTGATCCCGACCTCCAGTTCGCTCATCAGTCCGCTCCGTGGATTAATGTTTGGTAGGCCTTCCCTAAGATATAATTACAGAGTTATCACTGAGTCGGTCTTCATCTGATAGGGTAAGCCGACAGAAGAGATGCATTCCGTGATCCTAACTGAGGATCTGACACGAATGTTTTTAGGACGATCATGAGGTTAGTAATGAGATCACAGCCACCCATTGCCAGATATCAACCCTAGTGATAGGTCGCGGACAACGCATGGAAAGCGGGTACAACAGACTCGAATGATACAGCGGCGGGATGTACGTTTTCGCCTTCTGGTGCCTGCTTCACAGACAGAAAATTCGCTGGTGTCCGTGCCTATCATGAATGGGTACCTATCCGGCAAGTCGACGCCAAGGATCAACTTCGTATTTGGAGGAATTTCCAGATTGGAAAGTTGTTAGATTTGTCTATGCTCGATACTCGTAAGTGGGCAACCAACATCTGTCTTTCGGGTGAACTCAGGAATGAATACTCTCAGGTCAATACAATCGTGATGTAACTGACGTATGCTATGCTCTTCACTGTCTTCCATAGTCTGTGACTGACGTAGCCTTGCGTTCTTGCGTTCTGGATTAGGTCAATTATAATCATGGTGAGTCCTTGGTTGCCGCCTAGCGCCGCAATTCTACTAGACCGTTCTTATCATATCGCAGATTGTGAGTAAATGCTCTTGATAAGCACCCCGGGTCTAAACCTGTCTCTTTCAATAGTGGTTGTATCAATCGCTGATGCACCTCGCCGGTCCCTGATGGGCGCTAACCAAGAGAAGTGTATGTGTCGCAGTCGGATGTGTACATCAGAATTCACCGAACCGGAACCACAGGGCTCAGCGATACATTATCGGAGTCAAAGTCTCGCGGAGCGATCTGGCGTATTGTTGGGTGCGTATGTGTGGTCAGTTTCTTACAGCTCCGCCTCGCTGAAAGCGCTGTTATAGTCAACAAATCGTGTTCACTCAACTTGACGAGCTTGGAAGTGAGCGAACCAGTGGTTTTTGCCGTGACTCCTAATCAATATGCCCTCCTGCGAATAGATCTTGACGTTGTAAGCATCCAGTAAAGTTCCCGTCGTGAAGAACCACTACTCAATACCCAATACAGGATGCTTGGGATGGCTATCGCGCTAACAGGAACCGCATACTCGACCACTTAATTGACAACCATATCAGCAACACCATTATACTGTCAGGAGACAGCCATGCAAATTGGGTATCCGATCTTGCACGTAAGTGATCTTTCTAGGCATTACTATCGATCTCAAAACAAGACTTCTAGACGTGAACCAAACCGAGACGTGAGCGAAACGAGGCAAAATCAAAGAGGATAACTAATAATGGAATCCGCAGATATAATCCTGTGACTGGCGAGGGTGCAGTTGGTGTCGAGTTTGCTGGAACAGGGGTGACGTCTACGTCGGGACCGTTCCACCCCGGCACTCTTGAATCTGCAACGAATTTCTCGTCCACCTTTGTGAAGGTAAACACGGACTTGCAATGGAGTGAAGGATTCTTTAGAGGATTCTTCACGCTCACTCTTACGCCGAAGACTGCAAATGCGACTTTCTACTCCATGAGGGATGTCAGTAAGTATCATTTTGCGAAAATCTTACTTGAATCATGATAACATGGGTTTTCTGCCAAGCGTTCCGGAATCTAGACGGGTTCGCAACCGCAACATTTATTGTTAATAATGGGGAGAATAGGTTGTCCCGCCCTGTTGCTGGAGGCCATGTCCTCGGTGGGGCACTGAAGAATCCGGCCAATTAAGTTTGAGCAGTAGTAACTGAGTCATGTACCTCCAAAGATGAAATGGATTCTTTTAGGAACAGCTATTTATATAAGTGGGATGCCAGAACCATTGAACGAGGAAGGCTAGACCATCTCAGATACCGCGCACCAGTTAACTGGCTATTCTTTGATTGAGACCGGCCGTTCGACAAGTTAGGTCACTATAAGTATTGGACATCATTTTGCTCTAGCCAATGACATCCTCTGCCATCCGTAGTACTCATAGCCGACTTTGGACTACCATATACTCCAAGTAGAAAAGTACCGCCGTTGGCGCCTGGGCTTCCGGTTCGACGCAAGTCTGGAAAGCCGACTCTTGAAGAAGGTCCGTGATGTACGATGACATTCAACTGCTTCCTCTATGTGGCATGCGTTCTGCTTGCACATACACCCAATGGTAATTGGTATCGTGCAGAGAGGCAAACTTCCCACTGATTACCCCTCCAATATCTGGCTTTGGTTTTTTGTTTGAAAAATATTCACAAATAAACCAAAGCCGCTAAAAATATCATTCAAACAAAAAACCCTCGATTCATTGTGATCCACATGTACTATAAGAGCTTCCGCCATAAAATTCTTACGGGTTCTTACTAGGGCCTGAAAGAAACTCCGTACCTCACGGCAAGCCGAAGGTGATGGCAAGTAAGTCTGGTGACTTATAGAAATCCTTGTCCCCCAGTAACACCCCTTCTCCCACCAAACTTTAAGAACGCTGGCGTGGGTGCAGCGCCACCAGTCCGAAAGCCGTGGCTCCAAGTTGTTGCAAACGTGCGTCGAATGTCCGTGTGATTATGCCTCAGCATCGAAGTACGTCTCTTCTAAATAGTGAATGTTTTTGGCATAAATACGGGCAACAGTTTCGAGCATCTGCGTTGACCAAGGAAATCGCTGAAGATGCACTTTTTACTTGTCCTGCCATTCTTTGTGGCAGGCGTCTGTGCCACTGTCACCAAGTTTGATAAAAACTTGGTTTTCCGTTCGCCATTTTTTGATGAGCCCCAGGTGAAGTCATTTGCTGTAAAACATAGAAGTACATTCTGAAGCCTGGCAAGTTTGCCCATGACACAGCCGCACTGAGCCGAAGAAACATCTATCCAGTCCGGAGGGACGTAGTAGAACCTACACCTTTCAAAGACGAACCGTACCCCGGTTTCTTCACCTCTGACTTCAGTAACGTAAGCTCGACATGACCCGAGTGCTATGCCTCGGCTCTGAACTTCGAGGAACACAGGCCTTGTCTATCTGGAGCTCTGGGGTAAACTTCACCCATTCTGGTAAGCTTCTACAACTCAAAGTCACTCTCGCAGGCTGACAGGACTTCGACGACCAGTTGCGAGTGTAGGTTCCGAGACTATGCCAGGTATCAATTGTCCCTGATAAACCGTAACCACCAGGGCGATCCACTCGACGATTCAATCATCCTGTGGACACGAGCTGTTCCACTTCCCAGTAGCAGCGGCCAATTTCCCGATCAAAGTGTCCCCGTATGTGTCTCGTTCAAGATTGGCACAACCGAGGACCTGTCCGGGAAACCCGTTGATTCCGGGGAGGCATTTACGACTTACGATGTCGATAACACGGTCAAGGTCGAGGCCACAGGACTAAAGCCAGATACCAAGTATTTTTTTCAATTTGCGGATTGCACAAACCACACGATAGTCAGCCCCGTTGGCACCACCCGTACTCTGTCCCGTCCTAACAGTGAGTGACCTAGATGACCCTGAAGGGCTTACGGGATTCATGTAATAAACCTTAAGCGCCTGCGGAACACGTCAATGGTGGCAAGCCCCTGACGTTCGCTGTCTTCTCTTGCTCTCAATTCCAAGCTGGTACGGCATTCTTGTTACACTCGCGGTGTATTCTGACGCGTAGATCAGGATGGTTCAATGCCTACGGATTTGCGGTACACAATACCACAGCTGACGTTTTCGTTCATCTGGGAGACTATGTGACGGCGTATTTATCCCTCTCTAAATGCCCTGACCAACTTTGCCAATCTAGATGTATGAATCTGTCGGTAATGGGTATGTGTTAATTGTCAAACTCGGACACAGAGTTTGGACTTATGTTTTCATTCATTAAACAGTGGAAAAATTGGCCGCGCTGTCCTCGGACGAGAGTTGGCCACCATCCATGACTACCGTCAACGCTTGGAACAGTATAGGTCTGATCCTGACCTCCAATTCGCTCATCAATCTGCTCCATGGATTACTGTTTGGTAAGTCTTTCCTGTAATATAATCGAGTTATTACTGAGTTGTTTGATCTAACAGGGTAAGCTGACAAAAGAATTGCACTCCACGATCCAAGACTGATGATTTGGCACAAAACCCGTTAGGACGACCATGAGGTTAGTACTATTGAAACCCAGTCGCTCATGTCAGATGATCAAGCCTATACGTAGATTGCGAACAACGCATGGAAAGCGGGCACATCAGACTCTAACGATACCGCTGCGGGTTGCACGTTTTCCCCTTCCGGTGCTTGCTTCACAGACAGAAAGTTCGCTGGTGTCCGTGCCTATCATGAGTGGATGCCCATTCGTCAAGTCGATGCAAAGGACCAGCTTCGTATCTGGAGGAATTTCCAGGTTGGGAAGTTGCTAGACCTATCTATGATCGATACTCGTAAGTGCGCAAACCGAATCTGTCGCTCTATTGAATCCAAGAATTAATGCTGCCAGGTCAATACGACCGTGATATAACTGACGTACGTTGTACTCTTTACTGTCTTTGATATGTGCCGACGTAGCCTTATATCACTTAGGTTTCATATAATCACGGTGAGTCTTCAACACCTGAAATCCAATTGTTGGTCACAACTTCGCGGAATCGCTCTCATACTATCCTAGCATGTGAGTAGGTACTCTTGACAGCCGTTGTGTAACTCACAATATCTTTTTCAACAGTTGTCAAATCGATCGCTGATGAACCCCGGCGGTCCCTGATGGGTGCTAACCAAGAAAAATGTAAGTGTGCCTGGATTCGTATATCAGAGTTCTTAACTGGCTACGCAGGGCTCTTCGATACCTTGTCCAAGTCACAATCTCGTGGAGCAGTCTGGCGCGTCATTGGGTGCGCATACGTGGTTGGTTTCATAAATACCTTCAGCTTGCTAAAATCGCTGTCACAGTCAACAAATCGTGTTCACTCAAATTGACAGATCTGCTGACAACGCTGGGGGTAAGCGAATCGGTGATTTTCGTCATGGCTGCTAACAAATATGCGTTACTGCGAATAGTTATTGACTTTGTGAGGAATCGATGGCGGTTGTACCGTTAAGATCCACGACTCAATGCGTAATACAGGATGCCTGGGATGGCTATCGCTCTAACAGAAACCGCATCCTCGACCACTTGTACAACGACAGTATCAGTAACACAGCCATCCTGTCAGGAGACAGCCATGCAAATTGGGTATCTGACCTTGCACGTAAGTAGTTTCTTTAGGCACCTGCATCTATCGTTCTCAAAACAACGCCTCTAGACGTGAACCAAACTGAAACGTGAGCCAAACTAGCGAAGTCAAAAGAGGGTGGGCAATAACGGAATCCGCAGGTATAACCCAGTAACTGGCGAAGGTGCAATTGGTGTTGAGTTTGCTGGAACCGGCGTGACCTCGACAGCGGGGCCATTCCTTCCCGGCACGCTTGAATCTTCAACGAATTTCTCTTCAACATTCGTGAAGTCAAACACGGACTTGCAATGGAACGAGGGATTCTTCCGAGGATTCTTCACGCTCACTCTTACGCCAAAGACTATGAATGCGACTTATTATTCCATGAGGAACGTCAGTAAGTATCCGCTCGCAAAAAGGGCTTTGTTTTATTCGCAATAACATGTGTCCGGCAAGCTTTCCGAAATCTAGATGGGTTCGCAATTGCTTCGTTTATTGTGAACGCTGGGGAGAATCGCTTAGCCCGTCCTGTCGCTGGAGGTCATGTTCTGGGTGGAGCGCTGAAGAATCCAGCTGATTAAGTTTCCCTTGTAGTACCTGAGCCATGTATTTTTAAGAACTTCCTCGCGTAGAAACAGCTATCTCGGTCCTATGGTCATTGAGATGGCATATAGTCCGAACGGGGTGCCTTCAAACGTCCATCATAATACAGCACTCCAGCTATCCAGTTTACGGATAACCGGAAAGCTATGGTGATCATTCTGGTCGGGGAACGATTCTGTGGTCGGAACAGGGTAGAATTCTCCCAAAATCCGGTCTGGTGAATGGAATACTTTACTACACGGGCGGATTTCCTGAGTGCAGCCTGCGTCTAGGAGGGTGTGGTTTGCACCCTATTTTTTTTAATAGATACAAGAAGGTTGGCAGATTAGACCCTTCTACTTGAGAGGAAGGCAGTCGCATGCCGCTGAGTTCGAATTTTTGGACGTGTTGGGGGGAAGACCTTCACATTGCTACCCTGCATTACTGGAGGGCGCGAACCATGGAGCTCACTGAGATTCGATCTGTGGTATTGTAATCCAGGGGCTGTGATACGCACAGTGGTTGACCTCCTATATAGGTGTGAGAATCTTGCATCTTCCCTGTCACTCACCAACACCACTCTGAACTAACCCCTGCACGTCTAATATTATGCGGGGTGGGACACAAAGATGCACCGGATAGGGCTGATTGATTTTGCGCTGATTTTCTGGGATAACGGGGCCGGTACTTGTTGCACTTTCGTTTGTTGTTGATAATAAACCGGTACACATGCGGCTATGACGCGCATTCGTTGTTGACGTTGAGTGCACTTCAAATACTGGTTGTGCAGGATGCTTTGATATCCCTCGTGTGATCAATGTTCAATTGTGGGTTCCCGTTCATATATCTCTTATGCATATTTTTACATTGGTTTGCGACGCGTTCAGGAGATTGGCACGGGTTTCCTATTCTGCGCCTTCAACAGCTTGTGTTAGTGGAGAGGTCGTGGTGCGCAAGGTACGTTATGTTCGTTGTGTGCTTAGTGGGGTGACTGATCGTTGTGGTTGGTGCTACGATCCTTGTCGACCGGATGCATGCGATACGGATGTGCTACCGTGGTGGTTGTCAGAACGTCAGCTACTGAATGGAGAATTAAATGCTCGACCACGGAAACTCGGAAAATGTGAGTGATGAGTCAGATTACTATTGAGCTTTATTTCTGAAGACTTCTTGTGGGTACGTACGGGTGTCTGAAAGAAACCTCATACTCCATGACAGGTCGAAGACGGTGGCATGCAAGTCTGGTGACTTATTGAAACCCCCAACTCCCAGTGATGATGCGTCTTCCCCCCTAAGCTTAATGTCGGCGTGGGTGTAACGCCGCCATTCCAAAATCCTTGGCTCCCATCGCTACAAACGTGCGTCGAATGCTCGTGTGGCCATGCCCCCGCGTCAAAGTAACTAACTCTTCTAAGCCGTCAATGCTTCCAGTGGTATAAATGTGGGCAGCGGTTTTGGACATTTGACCAAGGGAATCGCTGAAGATGCGCTTCTTACTTGTGCCGCTATTCTTTGTGGCAGGCGTCTGTGCCACCGTCGCCAAATTCGATAAAAACTTGGTTTTTCGCTCGCCGTTTTTCGATGAGCCCCAGGTGAGGCCATTATGAAACATAGAGATACATTCTGAAGCCTGGCAAGTTTGCCCATGACACAGCCGCACTGAGCCGAAGAAACATCTATCCAGTCCGGAGGGACACTGTGGATGCTGCGCGTTTCAAGGACGAACCGTACCCCGGTTTCTTCACCTCTGACTTCAATAACGTAAGCCTGACATGACCCAAATGCCACGCCTCGGCTCTGAACCTCGAGGAACACAGGCCTTGTCTATCTGGAGCTCTGGGGTAAACTTCACCCATTCTGGTGAGCTTCCGCAACCCAAAGTCACCGTCGCAAGCTGACAGGACTTCGACGACCAGTTGCAAGTGTAGGTTCCGGGATTATGCCAGGTATCAATTGTCCCTGATAAACCGTAACCACCAGGGCGATCCACTCGACGATTCAATCATTCTGTGGACACGAGCTGTTCCACTTCCCAGTAGCAGCGGCCAATTGCCCGATCAAAGTGTCCCCGTATGTGTCTCGTTCAAGATTGGCACAACCGAGGATCTGTCGGGGAAACCCGTTGATTCCGGGGAGGCATTTACGACCTACGATGTCGATAACACAGTCAAGGTCGAGGCTACAGGACTGAAGCCAGATACCAAGTATTTCTTCCAATTTGCGGATTGCACGAACCCCACGATAGTCAGCCCCGTTGGGACCACCCGTACTCTGTCCCGTCCTAACAGTGAGTGTTCTAGATGACAGTGAAAGACCAACGGGGTTCATTTAGTAATATACTTTAAGCGCCTGCGGAACACGTCAATGGTGGCAAGCCCCTGACGTTCGCCGTCTTCTCTTGCTCTCAATTCCAAGCTGGTACGGCATTCTTGTTACACTCGCGGTGTATTCTGACGCGTAGATCAGGATGGTTCAATGCCTACGGATTTGCGACACGCAACACCACGGCTGACGTTTTCGTTCATCTAGGGGACTATGTGAGCAACGTGGTCGTTTCTCTCTCGAAATGCTAATCCCGCCTGTCCAGATGTATGAAACGACCGATGTGGGTATGTCGATGGACAAAGTCATGTAGAGTTGGTTAATCTCTTCAATGATCGAACAGTGGACCAATTGGCCGTGCCGTCCTCGGACGAGAGATGGCCACCATCCATGACTACCGTCAACGTTTGGGACAGTATAGGTCCGATCCTGACCTCCAGTTCGCTCATCAATCTGCTCCATGGATTGTTGTTTGGTAGGGTTTTCCCAGAATATAATCGTAGAGCTATCACTGAACTGTTTGGCAGGGTAAGCCAACAGAAAGGATGTATTCTGTGGTTCGGACTGAGGATTTGACACGAACCCCTTTAGGATGATCATGAGGTTAGTGACTACCATAGTCATATATGCCGGCAATCAACCCCAGTCGTAGATCGCGAACAACGCATGGAAAGCGGGCTCGTCAGACTCAAATGATACCGCGGCAGGTTGTTCATTTTCGCCCTCTGGCGCGTGCTTCACGGACAGAATGTTCGCTGGTGTCCGTGCCTATCATGAGTGGATGCCTATCCGACAGGTCGACGTTAGTGATCAGCTTCGTATATCCAGATTGGAAAGCTGTTAGACCTGTCTATGCTCGATACTCGTAAGTGAGCAACCAAAATTGCCCCCGAACTAACCCCAAAGTGAATTGTCCCAGGTCACTACGATCGTGATATAACTGACGTGTGTTGTGCTTTCTCCTGCCTTTAGTGCGTGCTGACATAGCCTCGCGCCAATTAGGTTACATATAAACATGGTGAGCCTTCAGCTCCCACTGACCGGCACAATTTCACGAGACCGTTCTAATGCTATCCCAGATTGTGAGTAAATGTTGTTGATAAGCACCGCGGGCCATAACCTTCGATAGTGGTTGTATCAATCGCTGATGCACCTCAGCGGTCTTTGATGGGTGTTAATCAAGAGAAATGTGCGTATCCCAACCAGATTCGCCCATCGGGGTTCATAACTAGAAGTACAGGGGTTTTTGACACATTGTCCGAGTCAGTCTCGTGGAGCGGTCTGGCACATTTTAGGGTGGGTATATGTCGTCTGTTTCGGACAACTCTGGCTTGCTAAAAGCGCTGTTGTAGTCAACAGATTGTTTTCACTGCGCTTGACGAGCTTGGAGGTGAGTGAATCAATGCTGCGACTGCTAACGAAGATGTGCTCATGGGACTAGATATTGACTTTGTAATGATCGGGTGAAGTTGGTATCGTTAAGAACCATTACTCAATACCCTATGCAGGATGCTTGGGATGGCTATCGCGCTAACAGGAACCGCATACTTGACCACTTGATTGACAACCATATCAGCAACACCGTTATATTGTCAGGAGACAGCCATGCAAATTGGGTATCTGATCTTGCACGTAAGTGATCTTCCTGGACATTACTATCGATTTCAAAACAAAGCCTCTAGACGTGAACCAAACCGAGACGTGAGTTCAAACTCGCGAAATCAAAGAGAATGAGCAATAACGGAATCCGCAGATATAACCCTGTGACTGGTGAAGGCGCAATTGGAGTTGAATTTGCTGGAACAGGTGTGACGTCTACAGCAACACCATTCCTTCCCGGCACACTTGAATCCGCAACGAATTTTTCATCGATTTTCGTAAAGGAAAACACGGATTTGCAATGGAGTGAAGGATTCTTTAGAGGATTCTTCACGCTTACTCTTACGCCGAAGACTGCAAACGCGACTTATTATTCCATGAGGGATGTTAGTAAGTGTCGTTTTTGCAAAAAGTGTTGTTTTGAGTTGCAATGACATGGGTGTGCAAGGTTTCCGGAATTTGGATGGGTTCGCGGTTGCGAGTTTTATTGTGAACGCTGGAGAGAATCGGTTGTCGCGTCCTGTTGCTGGAGGACATGTTTTAGGTGGAGCGCTGAAGAATCCGGTTAATTAAGTTTTGTTTGTCTGGACTATGTTATCCCAAAGTGAAATGAAGTTTTTGTCTCGGCCCTCGAAAGACGTTGAAGATTCCACTAGCATGTGATTGTGTTGTGATTCTCAAGAAGTTTACTTGCAATGCTTCTGATGGGCGTGGGAACATTGTATTTGAACTCTCATGTCACTCACCACTCTGAACGTACCTCTACACGTCCAATATATCCAAAACCTAGGCAAAAGCAATGATGAATTGATGTACCATTTGACAGCGCATCTTCGACTGAATGCGGTATATTGGGGATTAACGGCATTATGTGTGATGGGGCGTAAAGATGCATTGGATAGGGATGAGATGATTGATTTTGTTATGAGTTGCTGGGATGACGAGGCTGGTAATTGTTTTTTTTTCGTCTTTACGTTCGTTGTTTTTGAATGGGTTGTTGTAGGTGGATTTGGTGCACATCCGGATCATGATGCGCATTTGTTGTCGACGTTGAGTGCGATTCAGATATTGATTATGCAAGATGGTTTGGAGAGACTTGATATCCCCCGTGTGGTCAATTGTACGTTCTCTCCAATTTCACACACACACACATATTCTGACGTTTTTAGATATTGTATCGTTACAACAACCGTCGGGTGTATTTGCAGGGGATGCATTTGGGGAGATTGATACGCGGTTTTTGTTTTGTGCTATCAATGCGTTATCACTCCTTGGTCAACTTGATAAGGTTGATACGGAAAAGGCGGTGGAGTATATTGAGCGGTGTAAGAATTTTGATGGTGGATTTGGGGGTTGTGTTGGTGCGGAGAGTCATGCTGCGCAAGGTGTGTTGTGTTCATTGTGTACTTGAAGAATTGATTCATTGTTGTGATAGTGTTCGTTTGTGTTGGGGCACTTGCGATTCTTGATCGGCTAGATGTATGCGATGTGGACATGCTGTCGTGGTGGTTATCAGAACGTCAGTTGCCGAATGGAGGATTGAATGGTCGACCACAGAAACTCGAAGACGTGAGTCCCGAGTCAATGAAATTGTTATGAGCTATTCAAATGTGAATACAGGTGTGCTACAGCTTCTGGGTACTCTCGGCGCTGTCGATTCTTAACAAACTCGAGTACATTGACTCTGATAAACTCACGTCGTTCATCCTGTCTGCCCAAGACACCGAAGGGGGGGGTATAGCTGACCGGCCAGGTGACATGGTTGACGTGTTTCACACCTTATTCGGCGTAGCAGGTGCGTCGAGTCAACAATACACTAATGCCCATTGTCCACACACCACACAGGACTGTCGTTGTTGGGATATCCTGGACTGGAGGATTTAGACCCTGTGTACTGTATGCCTGCAGGACTGATTGAGGAGATGGGGCTGAGGAAGGGGTGGCAGGCGCTCCCGCGACGTAGAGAGTGATGTAGTAATACCGGAGCTTTAACTTGAAAAGGAAAGTGGGCGGAGAGGAGACGTGAGTCATGGTCTTGTCGGCCGGATCCGGGCGGGGATATAAGGGGAGTGTTGTTGTCGGTCAGCCACAGCACCATGGACGACGACTGGACCATGCCTGGCCAACAGTCCACCACCCCCTCCTTCTCGAGGTCCGCCGTCCTCAACAACGACCAGACCAAGATTGACGTTGACCAGCGCTGGGAAGATGGCACCCAGGACGTACCAATGGGCGAGCCTCAGCCACTACTTGTAAGTTCTTCTTTGCTCTCCATCCCTTCACTCGCTAATTCGTGTTCAAAGGCCCCAACAGGCCCTGCCCCCATACAACCCAGCGCTACAAACGTAAACCAAAGTGCACAGCGCCAGCCATCCCCAGTCCCCACAGAACCAGAAGATCCAGACCCCGAATTTATATCAGACCAACTCTCCAAACTAAATATCAAAGTCCGCGACTATGGAATGTACCCACCGTACACTACCTGTTCTCCACACACAATCCCTGACGCTCCTGCCAACAACCCCAACGCACGTATCCCCCTCACACTCGAAACTTTCGATCCCTACAAAGCCCTCGGCGAGTTTGAATATCGTCTCCGTCAACTTCCTCGTACATTACCCATCCCCGCGAAAACCCTCCGTAGACTCATCGAAATTGGATGGGTCAGCGAGGAAGAAGTCACAAGGAGGTGCAACGAGGAGGATTTGAACAATTTAGAAGAGTTTGACGAGAGGAATAGGGTTCGGGCTTTGAAGTTGACTGAACTTCGCAAACGGCGCGAGGTCGAACCTGGAGTCGAGGAAGGAGGGGATGATTGGGATTTCGATCCTCAGACCGGGTCGTATCCATACATCACATTGCCCTTTGACTCTATACCGACCCGAGCAGAACGTGATATTCTCGTGACCAATGTCCGTCCCTTGTTCGTAACCGTGGATAGGGTAGTGCGTATGGCGATGGCTGCCGAAAGGGAACGGGAACGTGATAGGTTGGAGGCCGAGGAGGTGATAAATAAGAGGAGGAAGGAGGAAGAAGAAAAGGAGAAAGAGGAGAGTAAGAGGGTCGAGATTGAGATGCTCGAGGAGACGGAGAAGGAAGAGAGGGAGGAAAGAGAGAAAGCAAATGCGACACAGGCCACTACTGGGGTCATCAGGATTCCACCTATGGGTGGTGCTACGACAACGACGGGGAGGAAGAGGTCACCTCATCAAGCTTGGGCAGACGATGAAAACGCCGATGACGCGGGGAACGAGGATGGTGATTTGGAAGCAAAGAGGTTGAGATTGGCTCGTTCCCAGTCGGAAGTATGGTATGAACAAGAACGACGTCTTCAACAAGAACAAGCACAGGCTTCGCAGGGTCCTTTTGCCCAATTACCCTCTCAACCCCAATCCCCTCGCAAAACCGTACCTGCGCCATCTCACTCGCGTAACCCAAGCTCGTCTAAAACCCACTCGCGGTCTCAATCCCAAACTACAAACTTTATCCCTCCAGAGAAACAATACCCCGCACCATTATCAGCTTACGACCCTGAATTATACCCCGACGTTATCGAAAGTCAATCTCAATCTCAAGGTCGACATGTGTTTAATACTAGGGAAGATACACCACCTGCGGATGATGATGACGAAGAACGACAACGGCAGTTACATGGTGGAAAGGGAATCGGTTTGGAGGGAGAGGAAGATACGAGACCGAATGCGTTGAAGAGGAGTCCGAAGAAGGGGTTGAAGAGAGGTTTGACTAGGGGTAGGACTTTGGTTCAGATTTGTTGAAAGGTCATGAGCGTGTTACGGGATGGGTGGTTTCTTCTTGGTTGTGTCATTTTCTGAAAGACGATCCATAATGTAGTATATACTTCAGCGACTTGCAGTTTGGTCTTGACCAGACTTTCAATGTTACTTGTATCAACACTGCAAGCAAAACAGTATATTGAGTGCTATTCTACCGAGTTGCAATTGCTAATCTTGACGTCAGAATATATCCAATGTCCGTAACCCCCACTGCGCACAGGGTCCCCTGGTCCTCGAAATCGCTTTCGGTGCTATAAAAGTGATCCACAGCGTTAGTAAGATGTAACACCTTGATTCCTCTTTCTTCGGGAACCGGACTTGCGCAGTTTTCTGACCATTACTGAGTAAAAAATACTTTTTTGGAAAGACAGCTTGATAGGTATTGACTTCCTTTGAATCCTGGATGAAGATTCTTTAGCCTAGAAACCACGAGCAAAGGTTACTCACTGGTTCGAGATAAAATTGGAATTGATCAAACCGGGTATGTTCTCCAGGCGACATATAAATAGTATTAGCGGGACTATGGATGTGTGATTTTGTAAATTTCTTTATGTCAATTCCTGTCCAGGCGTGGAATATGGACCATGTGCGAGTTGGATTTATCCGTGTTGATATATCGACACACTAAACAAAACGATGGGGTGGAACGAACTTCATTATTGGAATCACTGGACAAGAATGGTATAATGTATGCTATCTCCAAAGGATTTTGACCAATTCCAATAGGGATCTCGTTTTCGCGTCTTTGGTTCATGAGATATGTTGCGCGATTACTGTCGAATGTTTGAATGATCGCACAGCAATAATTCTCCCGAACGGCAATCTGTAGCTAAAAAATTAGAATAGAAGAATAAATTGGCAATCTCTCTCTCACATACGTTTTGTTGAAGTGTGCCTTGGTGTGATTGAGTAATAGTAGGGGTTTGTGGATTATTGAGGTCGGTGTTCACGCCTCTCCGTTCCTGCATCACTGGATAGGATATATTATTAGATATTTAGACTACTAACTCTTTAGAACAAGGTAATCCATCCAAGCTTTTGCGACGCTAATCACACCATCTGGCCCCTTTCCGTTTGCAAGACGGAGGATAATGGCGATATATCTTTGTCCAGGGGTGACGATACCAGGAGCAGAAAAGGCGGGTCCCCTAATATTTACACAAGTGGATACCGACAACTTGTGTCCATTCACAGCCCCCGTTCCTCGGCTAACCTGGCGTGTATTCATCTCCTCAGTCAAGGAGGGGACCCTTGCGTATTCATGAAAGATAAATAACTCCCCATTGGGTGCGCTTCCGAGTTTCTGTCCAGGTCACAACTGATGCCTCGACGGTCGGCGTAGGGATGCTAAGTGAATGGAGGGAGCCGAGGTATGGCGCGAATCGAGACGACGGAGAAGACGAGCCGTTAAATGCAATGGCGAGTCACCATGCGAGAGAGTAGTGCTTGGGGATATCGGGAGCGGTCCTATTTTTGAAGGAAGGGTTGGCGCAGGAAGAGGGGAAAGCAATGGCGAGAGTTACTGGCACTCTCGCCATGGTCGCACATCCGGTGGATAGCATAGATATACTTAACCCTATTCCACTTGTAAAGACTTACCACTACTGCCACCATCAATATGCCAGAGTCCCTTGTAAAACTTAAACGCACTGCCTCGGATGATTCCACTTGTTCAGTCTTATCATACGCCAACTCTGAAGCGTACAAGGACATATTCTTTGGCAACCGCGATACAAATCTTCTGGTCCAGGATGCATTGAAGATAGTTACGAAATACAGCGACAAACTCCAAAAAGCTGAAAGTCGATGGCGTCTGTTGCACAGCCTACTGGAATATGCTCCAGATACCTCTTCAGATGTCTTGGACATTTGAACATTTCCTATATACTATCATTCTCAGCTAAGGAAACAAAACATACCGGGACGGAGTTTGCGCACCTTCGTACCACCTTCAAGTCGGCATTGTCACTCGGGATGGTCATGCGATACTCAGGCGTGGAAGTGAATTTAAACTATCTGACCTAGCAGTTAGCCGAGTGAATTGAATATTGGAAACACATGCGCTGGTGCTCCATTTGCACGGGAACAAGTAGCAGTTTATGTAGAGTGCGGAGACCGACATTGATCCCCCCTACGACACCCTTGCGCCGCCGCCTCTTCGTTCCAGTAGTTCCTGTCAGAACGTTGATACAGGCCATAGGTTTGAGTGAACGCTGTTTCCACCTTCCAGGAACGAACTCTACATCGAAATTAAGACTGGACAAACCCATTGTCCCCAGTGTCGCGGCGGCGCACTTGAATTTATTTTGCTTCCAGAGTCCTTGTATAAAACGTCAGGCAGATTTCACGTATAAACTTAAAAAGAAGACGCACGCCTCCTGAGCATCAACATGGTCGTGTTCCGGGCCTATGCTTGGTCGAAGCAAATTGACATTTCAAAGCCCAGGCATCGTTCGCATCATAGGTTCCTGAAGCTCTTCTACATGCTACATGATGTACCGTTTGGATATATTACATCTACAATAAGCAGGCTAGTGAGCACCAGTTGGGGGCTGAGTGACCCACCAGAATCGTAACCTCTAGGCTCTAGCCGAACGGTGTGGTAGTCTTTTCATGACTGAATCTCAGGATCTTCACATCATGTGTAAGGACAATATCTCGGACTTAGAGGAGAGGAGAGCCTGCCGGACAGGATAGGGAATGTTCGCAGCAGCCCGACAGCTAAAATGTTGATTGTCCTTAACAATTGTATGCGCTCCTAGTGCGGTGGCCGTTTAGTAACACACTATTTGATTCTCCTAATGTTAGTCTTAAGCACCCTGCACCGTAGGTAAGAAAAGGGAGCTCACCGCATTATCCACTCCCCGGAAGAAAATAGAAAGGCGCTGGCACGATGCTACCATAAGGTTCGATAAATCAATGGCCTTGCCATCTAGCCGAGCAGGACGGTGGTACGCAGTCGGTCAAGTCTGAATCCAGCGGTACCGAGGCACGTGGACAACCCAACTGAAGGACCCCGCCTACCCGACCCGCTGGAGAACATTTCATCCCTACAATAGCAGAATTATAACTATATGAACAATAGGGTGTTTGTTTTTCGACGACATACTAATGCGAATCTCCTCATCCAAGGACGTCCCAATACAAACGACCACTTGCGTATAATGACGTTAATGATTTCACCTCTCTATTCTCCAAAGACAAGTCTCCAGAGGTCGAATAGAGCCGGGACAGACGACGCATGTGCATTGGTTTCTTGTTACACGAGAAAGCGCGTAAGTAGAATGTAGAAGAGATGGTCGACTACACACTGTTTGTTTCGGGACGGTAGAACGATGATGGCATCACTCAGGCCGATCAATATACAATTGTTGCATTCATCACTCCAATGTAATATACATATGCCTACTCGTCAACACCGCCCTCGACCCAGGAACAAGAACAATAGTTTGTGTGTCATCAATCACAACAGCCGGTCCAAAAACTTCATCTCCAACACTCAATTTATCCAACAAAAACACAGGCGTATCAGCAACCCTAGCGACTTCGTCAAAGTACACACTATGATGCGAGTCAGCTTGGTTTGTAGAGACCGTTTTGATTGCTCCGGATGACTGGAGAGAAGCAATTTCGGTGTAGACGGTTTGACCGAGATTGTCAAACGTTTTGCCTATACCTCGGACCTATTAGGAGGAACATCAAGTCTATACGAAGTACGAGCAGATGAGAGGGAAACAAACTTTGATATCGTCTACGATGACGCTCTTTGTATCCAATAAGAACCCAAACTCGGACTTGTACACCCTATTGAAGGCGGCCTCGAAATCTTCACTACCATCACCATCTTTCTCAGTTGGGAGCACCATAAGCGCCGTATCCGTCCCTGTAAGATCGTTAGAATAACTCATGGACCTGGGAAGGTGAGAATATGCGCACCTTCAAACCTCATATTCAACATCCTTTCAATATGGATCCTCTTGTCCTCGAAGCCTTGTCGTTGAAGCTCAGCGTGAACTTCGCTTGTCAGCTTATCCAGCCTCGACAAGAGACCAGCGCGGTTCTGGGGTGTGTAGAATGTCGAAGAGGGTTCTTGTAGCTCAAAAGCTCTTGGAAACATCAGCATCTTGCAAATTGGGAGCACAAGAGGTGAGAGACGTACCGATCCGCTAGAGCAAGTCCATAAGCAGATAAAATGGAACTGTACCGATGGATCAAGATTGTCTTAATTCCTAGCAGACTTGCAATTTCGCAAGCGTGCTGGCCACCTGCACCACCAAAACTCGCCAGTCTAAATGATGCCTATTCAACCCAAGAAAACGTGAGTGAAGATAGGAACACGTACACATGCTTCGACGTCGCGTGTCCCCTAGCTTCGGTCAAAGCACGTATAGGTCTACACATCGTTTCATTTGCAACTTTGATAAACCTACGTACAACATGCATTTTAATCAGTCCCCCTGTTGAACGGTCGAATCTTCGAAACAAAGAAACATACCCATATACAATCTCATCCAGGCTTAACTTGCCCTCATGGCTCGCATTAATTTCCTCTGCAACCTGCTCAAATAACACCTTGGATGCATCTATGTCCAGCGGTTCTTTCTCTGATTTTCCAAAAATATTTGGGAAATAATCGGGAATAAGACGTCCAAGCATCAAATTCGCGTCTGTTACCGCTAATGGACCCCCTTTGCTTTAGGCCATGTCAGTCTGCAGTAGCGTATGGCCGGGAATGGGCTTACCGGTAACATGCAGGCCCAGGTTGTGCTCCCGCGCTCTCTGGACCAGCGAGGAAGAGACCGTTGCGGAAGGTGAGGCAAGATCCTCCACCTGCTGCGACAGTGTTGATATCAAGTTGCGGTGACTGGATCGTTACTCCTGCTGTAGTTGTTTCGTACACAATTTCATATCGCCCATCGAACCTCGATACGTCTGTCGAAGTCCCTCCAACATCCAACCTAGTCCGCAAACAACTTCAGTTTCACGGGGATACAGTCGTAAAATTGGAACTGACCCAATAATAGGCTTCTTCTCCTTCTCATCCCAACTCGTCAACGCATATCCAACCACACCACCCGCAGGTCCACTCAAAATACTCTTCAACCCCGAAAACCAGTTCAAATCCACCAATCCACCATCAGAACCCATAAACTCCACCCTCGGACTCCTCACCTTTCCATTTTTCAATTTTTCATCGAAATTATCAAAGAACCCATCCAAGTACTCTCTGAGTATAGGCGTGAGGTACGCGTCAGCTGTGGAGGAGACACCTCGTGGTACCATTTTGATCATGGGTAGGAGTTGAGCGGACTCGGAGACGTGTGAGAACCCGATCGAGCGGGCGAGCGACCCGATGAGGAGTTCATGGTTTGGAAAAGTGTAGCTGTGGACGAGGACAATGGCAATAGAACGGTAGCCTTCCTGGTAGAGGTCGCGAAGGTCTTTTTCCACCACGACCAAGTCTAGAGTTCAGCCAATCAGTAAGGAGCACAACTGTGTCAACAGAGGGAGACCACACCGGGTTTCTTCATAATCCTAACAGCCTCGCCACTGATACCTCTCACAATTTCACCAGGTCCTTCGGCATGGCCAATGCCATCCCACCCCTTTCCTCTATAACCCCTCATAATCCTTCCAGTTTCGTCAAACTGGACAGCATGATCCTCTGATTTTGGGTCAGAGGTGTATCCAACAAGAGTGACGCGTTCGTCGACTTCGATGACTTTGGAATAAAGTGGGGGAGGACGCCGGATGTTCAGATCGAAGATTTTAGGACGTGACTGGTTTCCTATGAGTAAGAGATCTTTGAAGCCTTTCGTGATTAGGAGAGCGTGTTTGTGGCCTTTACGCTCCAGGAGGGCATTTGTTGCGACAGTCGTCGACAGACGGATGTAATCTGTGGGAGGGTGTGATGAGAAGACATGATTAACGCCGAGGGTGAAGGGAATAAGATGGCATAGACGTACCAATCTTATCAGTCTTCAACACACTCCCCCTGCGGATCTTCTCGCCTGTTACGTGTTCCAAGACTCGTCTTATACCCTCTGTAGGCGCATCCTTGTAATTTGCCGTATCCTGTGACACTGAATACAATATTTTAGTACACTCTTACACCTCACGGGTCGTAAGGCGTACAGAGTTTCACGACGAATTCCTTGTGTTCGCTTGGATTCTCTGGATCGGGATATGATCTGCAAGTATAGAGACCGATGAGCCAGCGGAACGACAAGCAACGGGCTTAAGCCCCTGAAACCCTTGAATGAGCAAGGATCGACGCACGCATGGACGTCACAAAATGTTCCTCCCCTGTCTGCGCAGATGCGAATCGAGCGGTCAGGAACTTCCGTGGCAGTCATGATCCTCCAGTAGAGGAAAATTTATAAGCAATTAGCTGTTGAGAGTGGTGAGAGTGGTGATGGTGGCAAGACGGGCTATGGATGAGTAAACGCTTTTATCTCATCTGGGGCTCTCGGAAGACGTACGGAACCCAAATATTCGCGGGTATCCCGAGCCGTAAACTTGTGGATTTATGTACGATGGGGTGTTGATTAGCGCAGACCCTTGGCTTGTCCTAACTTGCCGGTGGCAGGATGAGTGGAGTTGGGCCGGCGGCATCATGCGTATGTTTTAATTGGAGTGTACAACCACATCTCAGGGTTAGGGTTCAAGACAGGACCATTACACATATTCACAACTTTTACAGCTTTTGCGACTGCTCTTCCGAGGGTAGCTCGACAATCTGCGAGAACCCAGGATAAGGAGGTAAATTCAACTCAAATTTCTCTTCCATTGCCCTACAAGAATTCCAAATTTAGTTTCGGTCTCAACACGGAAAGTAAGGAAGCACTCGAGACCCACTTAGGAACAAACCGTCCGCCTAAAAAGTGCCTCCCCTTGAATTCCTTAACACCCAACTTTGGCGCAGTCAAGCTCACAAGTACATCGGGCTGCAAGCCGACCCCAAATTCGTCCCCATTCTCAACACTCCAGCCACTCGGGGTGTCTACTGAAACGATTGGTAGCTTGGACTGCGTGAGAAGGGGGAGCACGGTGTCGAAGGGTGCCCGAATAGGAGGTTGGAACGAGAATCCGAAGATGGCGTCGAGAATGACGTCAGATTGAGCGAGTGTTTGTTTGAGAGGTGAGAGGTCTGTGGGTGGAGTGGGTGAGAGGATTGGGATGGACATGTTTTGACATTGGGTCTCGAGGCGCTGGTGATTGTGAGTACAGGTGATGTGTGATAGTCAGAAAACGCCCACTTTGTAAATATCTTTTGATCCGGGCTTGATTTCGAGGTTCAATCGGGGGCAAGAAGCTGTGGAGAATCGACTTACCTTTGGCAGGTATACCGTTGGCCTGTAACCGAACATGCCTTCGAACATTCGTCAGACTCCGTTCATTATTTATCGGATGTTGACCGTACCAAGGTGTCTAGCAGCAACTAAACCATCTCCCCCTATATGACCATAGCATCAAATGATATTGCCCTAGGCGCCAGCCTACGTACCCTGATTTCCGGGTCCACAGCAGACGAGGACACGGGGATATTTCCCCCTATTATAGACCGTCGCAAGCGTCTGAGCGCAGGCCAGTCCAGCGAGCTCCATCAACTACGTTCGCAAAGGCACCCAGCCAATGAGTATCGCATCTTTCGAATTGATAATGAAGGGAACCCTACCTGATCAATGCTAAATGAGCCCGAAGCATTCATCAGCTCCTCGTCAATCTGCCGGACCATACCCTCATTAGTATAACCATGTCTGTGAAATAACAATGCTATGAGATCAACCTGCTGTGCAAGACGTGCTGTAAGATAACGGATGGTCATGATGGTAATGAGCAAGTTTGTGATTGTCGGTCCATACCCATGACATCATCATGGAATTTCCGAGAACAAAGACATGGAGTCAAAAAGGAAAAGTACGGTGGTTAAGGCAGGAAGGAGGAAAGGCAGGAAAAAGGAAGGAAAACAAATGTGTGCGTTTCTGTGTAGGAATAACAGCACAACCCTGGCGCTGGCATCCAACTGACGGCGTTCGAATTTCGTGCACGTCATGGACACTCGTAGATGCCCATGTCATCGCCGTGCACGTCGATAGGGTGATTTCAAAAAGATTTTGACAGCAAAATCCTATTGCTATCGTCTTGAACCGATCCTTCGCCACACAGCAACTTCTAACCATCGACAACTTCTTTCGGACATGCCCCACAAGGTACAATGTCAGAGGAAAACTCCACAACATCTGTTAAAAGTCCTCGAGGCAGAGAAGCAACGAGGATAGTACAAAGCAATCCACTTTGCACCCCACGCTCTGATGGGTCAAACTTCCTCATGGACAAATGTGAGTAGCAAAAGGACTCGCGATTGAGTACTTCGAGCATTCCGAGTCGCACGTTGATGTCACGATAATCGATAATCGACAAGCTGGGTCAGGGACCCTGTGTGTCATGAAATGTTGAAACACGTTCATTCACTCCAACCCCGAAAGTAAAGCCTGTTGTGAGCTATAGGCCCATCAGGAGATCCATAGATCGATGGGCGTGGACAACAATGGTGGATGTGTGGATGATCATGAGAACTGCCTTAACGAACGGGTAACCCAATCCGTCGGCGATGCAAGGGCAGGAAAGTATTTGCTGCGTTGAATTGTATGACAAAACATATATATTCAGCGTTGCTAGTGGATTTCAAAGCGGCAAGTAACCTGCTGCTTCAGAGGTGCAATTCGAAACAAAACAGTGATTTGATGCGTCGTCGACTCGTACGTCCGTCACCCGCGATACCCCTGAATACGATACCACGACTGACTCAGCCTCAGCCCAGACTAGTTACTCTGGCATCTGCCATGAAACTCGCCCCAGTCCACGAGCGAATTTCTCTAGCAAGCCAGACAGTCTCGAAATCCCCTCAAATCCAGTCCAAAAGTCGTTGGTGAACCCGATCTCGCTTTCCTTCTCTCTACCACATCCCCTTCAAACTCGTATCCTCACTCTATATGATTCTGTCGCTCGTTTTACTCGTCTTCCAAACCACTACTTTCCTTATTCAGGCTTCCATCATTCTTCCCTTGACACGCAAAATAATCCCTGTACTCCCGTATCTCGGCATCTGGGAGTTTACCTGTAATTCCCTCTCTGGATTTTGCCTCAAATCCGTACGTCGTGTTGAAGACCGTGTGTCCGCCGTCGAGGTGTTGGTGACGGTCTTCGTTTACCGGTTGTACGAACTATACTGGTCGCTTGTGTTTTGGCCCGTCCTCATTAGGGATGCGATACTAGGCTTGCCAGCATTCGCAGCGGATGCAGTCGCTGCCATCCTGGGCTTCCTCCTTGGTCTTGCTTCTCACCGTTCCACGACGCGGGGTGTAGCGATGGGCTCTGGCTCGCACAAGAAATCCGACAGGACCCTGGCCTCCGAGTCCGAAGTGGCCGACACTCCTATCCCTTCCGAACGATCGCCTGGTACAAGGACTGAACCAATCTCTAGTACCGCTCAACCCGATTTACGGAAATCCTCTCCCTCTCCTTCCTCGTCCAACGACGTCCACAATTTCAGCTCAACAAACTCAACCCCATCCCACAAGCTTTCCTTCACACACCCCAGGCGTACCACCACCACCACTTCACACCTCACACCCATCAGATCCAAACTCGCTCCCTATCCTTCACCCTCCACCACAACAAACTCACCTTCTCTCATCTTCTCAACCTCGAATAAAAGAACGGTTTTAGTCAGTCTACCCACCACCGGTTCCACTATCAGTTCACCACTCAAATTCTCTACACCTCCACCTCCACCTCGGACCAAATCTAAATCTAAATCAAAGTGCGCAAAGAGAATTCAAGGTAGAAAGAAAACTGGACCTTATCCTGCGACGCCAACTCGAATTGGTAATAGTAGTTCGGTGAAAAATTTGGGCAATTTGAGCACGAGTAGTACTGCGACGGTGGGGAAGAGTGATAGGTACAGGAATTTGGCTGATGCGTTGAGGGAGTTTGAGTTGGTGTTTGATGATTAGATTTATGGCTGTATTGTTTGTTGTATCTTCGGCAGCTGTGCTGCTGGGTTAGTGGTCGTGCATACTATACTCTATCGTCCAACCGTTGGTACGACAAAACACTCGTCTGTCTTGCAATTAGGCGGGACCCCAAGCGGGGAGCGCACTGGAGGGTATCTGAACGTACACTCCACTCGATACCTATAACATTACAATGCATACTGCATTTCGAAATATGGCAATGTATTTTTCTCTACGATACAGTATACAAGGATTCGCACTAATAGACCATATCTGCCAATCTGTATGCCACCATGGATCCACTATCCGTTGCTCCATTTGGACAGAGGGTCCCCTGCTCTTCAAACTCGTCCTCGGTACCAAGGAGATAATCTGCTGCACCTGACAGATGAAAAACCTTCGCAAAGGCAGCATGTATCTTGATATAGTAAGGATCCGGGGGGTCAATACGGGATTCATCCTTCTTTGGGAATCTGATTTCTGCCGTCTTCTTTCCGTTGCTGAGAAAGAGATATTCGTGGACCAACACTGCCTTTTAGGCGTTTGGCTCCTCCGGATTCTGAAAACCACAAGCCCGAAGGAAAACCAACATGAAGATGACTCACTGATTCATCGTGTTCTAGATATAGCTGGAATCCATCAAAGGTGGTATGCTCATCGAGTGCCATGTAGATAGCATTGGCGGGGCCGTGAATCTGTGACCCTGCTAGCTTCTTGATATCAATTCGTGTCCAAGCCCGCAGCATGGACAAAGTACGAGCCACATTTACCTACATCAGAGTCGCATCAGCACATTGACGGAGGAAGAGACTGCGACAAACGGTTTGCTGCTTGTCATCGCTATTGAAGCCGTTCAGTAAGAATGGTATAATATGGGCCACTTCTATACGACCCTGAGTCTCCAGGGGTATTTCACCTTGACGTCCATGCTCTTTACTCTGCTTCGACTAAACCTTCGGGTCACCGCACAACGGTATTTTTCCCGGAAAGAAATCTATAACCGATTGTAAGGATGACAAAGGTCAGAAATACTCCTCTTGCGACACACCTTTTGTCGAAGCTTCCCCTGGCCTGATTGCGCGGTATCCTCACAGGTTTCATCAAAAGCAGGGGTCTGACAGCTATCGGGATCAGTCATTGGCCCCCTCGGAGGTTTCTGTATCACTGAATAAAATCTCTTGGCGCATATATAGAGGGAATGCTGATTGACCAACTTTTTAAAACCAGATGGTCCATCCAGGACTTTGCAATATTGATCACGCCCTCTGCCCCTTCCTTCTTTGCAAGGTGGAGGACAACCGCAACGTATCTTTTTCCAGAGGGATCTGGCGCATACTCCAGCAAACCATGCAAGATATCATCAAGACGCCATCGGTTCTCGGACTTGCGAAGGTCATTGCTGTATTTCTCAACCACCTTGAGCGCATCTGCAACGGGGGGCTCGGTGTCATAGTTGCCATGGAACATATACTTGTATTTGTCAGAGTTGACACAGGTGAGGTCTGAGCAAGTGGAGTCATCCGAAGCAATTCACTCAGGTTTTTCGAGAAGGTCAGACTCCAGCATGGGCGGTGATGAATCAATATTATTGTAATCAATGATGGTAGTGATGAGACATTGGATTATGGAGTGGAGGAAAAAAGGATGTCCAGATTTGCTAATCCCCTATTTTATCCGGCAACGAAAACGTGCTAGGTGCCCTCGTACCAGGTGGTAACGACGTATTGAAGAAAACATTGTGGGATGGAGTTGTGTTTGTTGAGTTGAAACGTTGCACCAGGAAGGGGAGGGTTTCCGTAAAGAGGGTTGAGGAGTACTAGAGATTGATTGCCCTGAATCCACACGAACAAAAAAAGCCTCCTCTGATACCCCACAAGCCCGAGCAATGCGTTCCGCTAGTAGGACATTGCATCATAATTAAAAAAGTTCTATTCAGTGTACTATTAACGAGAACAAGAAAGTGAATATATCCAAGAAACAAAGAACATAATTGATCAGCGTAAATAATAATAATAATGCGAGGAACAAAGGGCCCAAATGTCCACACGAAAAATAAACAAATAAATGAGTGATTAAAACAGGTCCTGGTACATGAAAAGCAAAGTCATTTTCAAGTATCCAAGGTTACGGACACAAAGCCCAATCATTCGATAACAGATAAGGAAGGAGCACAAAAACCAACAAAGCAAAGAACGGAAACATCAAAATTTACCAAACAAATGAAGGAACAATGGTGTCGTTAAACGGAAGACGACTTCTTCCTCCACTCCGCTCCATCCAAAAACACAACAGTCTGCATATCCGGACAATGTTTAGTCCATTGTCGGATATACGCTTGTTCAGGTGGCGTTAAGTCTTTCCCTTTTCCGTTCTTTTCCCCTTTAGTATCAGGTATAGGCGTGGTAGGCATACTCGACGCCGAAGAGAATGTCGGTGTCAGAATTGGTGATGTTCCATTTCCATTGGGTGTGAGAGGGAGTGGGGATATTGAACTTGATGGCGTTGGGACTAAGTTACTCGTGCTGGTGTGGTGGGAGGGGAAAGGGAGGGCGTGGTGAGTGGTGGTGGCGGCGATATATGTTAATCGCAATGCGCGGAGGTACGGGTATCGGGGTATAGCAGAAGATATCATTTTATGTAGCGCCTGTACGACAAATTAGTACTTAGAACTGTAAATTAATAACTAGAGAGTTAGCACTCACCTCGTCACTCCCAGGTCCACCTGCGACGAAACCTACATCCAACTGAACAAGACCTTTCCACTCGCCTTCACCAAACTTGTAACCTGCGCCCCTCCCCAGCCCTTCTTTATCCTTTCCTTCATTCTCAGTATCACGTTCCCTAGCCCGCTCGCCACCTAAGGTGCTCCCAGCAGCCCCAAGAACCTTCTCAACACTCCTCCTATCCACACTCTCCCCAAAATAAAGTCCCAAATGCCTCGTTACACCCACCAAGCCGGTCATTATCGTCGCTGGACGAAGTCCAGAATATAAAGTCGATGTAATATTGAGATGCACAACACGAAGTGGTCTTTGACGTCTGGTATATGGCCATGTACCTTGTGAATGAGAGGTTGAGGATGTAGGAGAAGCAAGAGCGATTATAAGCGATGGTGGACCGTGTAGGTTTGTTAGATTTGGAAGGAGTGTGGGCGAACAAAGTGGAGATGTTGAATATTGTGGTTGCGGTTGTGTATTGGTGAAGTGTGGTGACGGGGGATTGTATGCCGGAGTCGTTGTAGTCGTTGCTGTCGGTTGGGAAGACTTGGTGTTGTCGGCTGATGTCGGAAACGGGATTTGGGGATACGATTGAGATGATGACGAGGGCGAAGGTGAGGATTGGCCAGAACCCTCGGGCGAGGATGAAGTCGCGGTAGCAATAGCGGCTGCAGCGAAAGTTGCATATGAAGGAGAGGCTGGTGCCGCAGATTTCGGTCTTGGAGACAACCTAGGGTTTGGACGTAGTGTTGGAGGTTTCGAAGTTCTTGGTGATGCTGAGGGTAGAGGGACGAGATATGGCGGACCAAGATAGTCTTTCCCCTGTCCTTGTCCTGCAAGGAGGCCATTCGACGTCAGTGGTCTAGTTGCAGCAGAAACCGATGCGGACCGTGCGACAGTCGTCGATCTAGATTCATCCGAGGCACCATAATCAAATTCCTGCACCAACCTGGGAAAGAGTAGCGTAGTTATATTCGTCTGACCGTCAAGCCAGGCGAACATTTCATTGACATCCTCCTTGGACAACATTGAGCAAGAGAATGTGATTGTCCGTAAACCGAATGCGGTGTGATGTGCTAAAAGGTCGTGGTCGTAGGAAGGGAGGGTAAGGGAGATCAAATTAGACATGCGCTGGAATGCAAGTGTAAAAGTTGCGGTGAGTAGGGTGTTGCGGTGTTGGAGATCAGGATCATGAGATGGCTCGAGCAATATGGAAAGGCGTGCTGATGTGGAAGATGTAGATGGAGATGCGGGTGATGCGGATGATGAAGAGGGTGATGTAGATGGTAATGTAGATGTGGGGAGGAAGAACGTTGGCCAGGTCTCGCATGTAAACGTCCGCACGAGGTCGGTGAAATCGCGCCTGATGGATAATACGGCGACGAGTTTTTCTAGCTGAGCTTTTGGGAGTTCACCTAGGTTGATGTGCGTATACAGGACTGTCCGACTTGCGGATAGGAATAGTCTGCATGTCCTTGCGATTTGGGCAAGGTCGGATTTGGGGAGGTAGGAGAAAACGAGGGCGATGGTTTCCGCTGGAATGGATGCGAGAGTGACTGTGTTGCTGCGAAGGTGGATCTGAGATCCTGTGCGAGATGTTGAGCTCCCCCTCGTTCTTGGTTTTACCTTGGATCCCCGTGAGCGAAGGCTGAGGGATCTGAGGAGGTTGGGTGTGCTTGTTGCACGTGCGCGTATGTATCCGAAGGGTGTGTGTGGATTGAGGCTGGGGTCGCGATCGTGTGCAGGCGTGAAGGGTGAGGGTGGCAAGGACCTGTTGGACGAGATTGATGCGGCACTGCCGAGGCCACTTGGTCTGCGGATATCATCCTCCTCGTCTATCAGGGATCCTGCGCTGGAGGTTGGGGATTCGTAGATCTTTGAGACGTTGGTGGGAGAGAGCGAGAGTGCGGTTGGTCGTTTTTTGCGGGGGGTGAAGATGGAGGAGACGCGTCGGATGAGTTCGCTTGCTGTGGATGGTCCGGCACGGTTCCGCGGTATGTTTTCTATCGCTCCTGTTTTGTTGGGTGTGAGCCTTGGGGTCGTGGGGAGCGGCTTGTCCTGCTGGAGAGGGTCACGGTCCATGTGGGCGAGAGCAATAGAGCGACGGCGGTGCAGAAAGTCCATGATGCCCTGGTTAAAAGAGCTTGTTGTTGATGATGGCGACGAGAGGTTCTGTTGGCAACCCGCCCGAATACGAAATTTACGTCATGTCGATGGGAACCAATCAGTCCTTCCCTGATAAAAACACACATATCGCGTTAGTTCGCTCCACCTTCGAATGATGGCCTGACGAGAAGAGCAACCTAGACGAGGTGAGCTCCCAGCGCTGCTGTGGCGAGCACTTGACGTCCGACGCGACTGCCCCGTGCGTCGACAAGGCACAGCAGTTTGGCTCGGCCCTTGATGCATTCGCACGCTGGATTCTCAGCATTGGCTTCGACGACCTTGATACTGCCCAGATCAGCGCTCAGCTGTGGTGCGGCGTCGCCTTTGTTGCCAACACCTCCCCAAATACCTTCGGGACCGTCTTTCTCCTAACATTTCAGCGGAATGTATCCCCCGATCACTGCCCTGACGCGACCCTGACCGTGGACACCTGCAAATACCGTCCAAACAGCGGCGATTCAAGTGACCGGCCCTGAATCAAGACGCGTCGGTCACATGACTGCACCGTCGCGCCCAATCCTGCAGTCATCTCATTAACGAACGTCCAACATGCGGATAGAAGAGCTTATCATCGAAGGTCAGTCCCTGCAAATCCGGTATCGTGCAATGCTGACAATCACACAGGCTTCAAGTCATACCCAAACCGCACGCAAATCAGTGGCTGGGACGTCTCTTTCAACGCCATCACCGGTCTCAATGGCTCGGGAAAATCCAACATTCTCGACGCGATATGTTTCGTCCTTGGTATCAATAACATGACCACCGTGCGTCACCTGCGTTACACTATGAGGACCGGGGCCTAATGCTTCTACACAATGCAGATGCGAGCCCAAACTCAGCAAGATCTCATATACAAACGTGGGCAGGCAGGCATCACAAAGGCCAGCGTAACCATCGTCTTCGACAATACCGATACAAATAAGGATCAAATTCCTTCTGGATTCAAAGACCAACCTCAGATCACTGTCACCCGTCAAGTATGTCTCCTCTCCTCCCCTTTCCGTATGTCGTTTCTGATAAAACTCGAATGCAGTTTTCCCTCCCAAACACCACTAAATGGCTTCTCAATGGCCACAAAACCACTCAACAAGTCATTCTCAATCTATTTCAAGGCGTCCAACTCAACATCAACAACCCCAATTTCGTCATCATGCAAGGCCGAATCACCAAAGTCCTCAACATGCGCCCGCAAGAGGTCCTTGGTATGATTGAAGAAGCTGCCGGAACCAGGATGTTCGAAGCTCAAAAGGACAGAGCGAGGAAGACAATGGGGAGGAAAGACAAACGAGTAAACGAGATTAATGAACAGATTCGCGAGGAAATCGAACCCAAGCTCAATAAACTTCGTGCTGAAAAGAAGGATTTCATCCAGTACCAAAAATCATCCACCGAACTCGAAAAAATCGGTCGGATATTGCGAGCTTGGGAGTACTCTGATGCCGAGAATCGCGTGGGGGAGAAGGAAAACGAGATTGAAGAAACAAAGGGGGAGAAGAAACAGGTTGAGGCGGAGATGAAGAAAGCAGGCAAAGAGTGTCAACAGGCTGAGAAGGATTACGATGAGGTCGTGAAGAAGAGAGATGCCGAGATGAAGAAGGGCGGAAAGTTGGCAAAGTTGAAAGATGCGGTGGAGGCTTTGGGAAAACAGATGGTCAAGGTTCGGACACAGGCCGAGATCAAGGGGGCGACTATTGAGGAGGAGGAAAAGGCCCTTGGAGAGATCCAGAACGAGATCAAGGATGTACGTTCATTACTTTTTCGTGCTCTTGGCATTTTACTCATGTATATATATTGCGCAGCTCGAGCAATCCATCGCGACCGAGACCCAAAAACTAGTCGACATGGCTGAATCGCACAAATCTATCAAAGAAAAACACGCCTCTCTTGAATCTGACGTTCACAAATCAGAAGAACTCTTGCAAACTCTCCTCACTGGCGTTTCTTCAAAACAGGACAAAAATAACAATGGGGGTGGATACATGGGTCAATTGGCCGAAGCGAAAGCACGTCTTGCTCAAGGGAAAGCTGAGGAAGAACAATCTAGGGTGAAATTAGCGATGCGGGAGAAAGAGTTGGATGGATTGAAGAAGAAGATGAAGGAATTTGAGAGAGAGGCTGGGGAGGGTCAGAAGAAGCTGAGAGATATGAAGGCGGTGGTTGAACAATTTAGGGCTAGGTTGGGGAAGTGTAAATGGAATCAGGAGGTTGAGGAGCAGCTGGAAACGAGGTTGAAGAATCTGAAGCAGAGTGTGAGGGAGCTCACGGATGTATGTCTCCACATTCGTATTTCTTATTTGTCGTCTAATATCGTTTTTATAGAAACGTGACCGTATCAAACAGGGCATGAGCCGCCTCAACTTTGAATATTCAGACCCGTATTCCAATTTTGATCGTAGCAAAATCAAGGGATATGTAGCCCAGCTGACATCTTTGGATGAAATCAACTACGACAAGGCTACTGCGTTGGAAGTCGCTGCGGGTGGTAAACTGTTCAACCTCATCGTCGAGGATGAACAAGTCGGTAATGCATTGCTGAAGAATGGACGGCTAAGGAAACGTGTCACGATGATCCCTTTGACCAAAATCAAATCTTACCCTATTCCTCAGAACGTGTGTTCCCTTATTCAGTCCCTGTACGGACGGCCCACTGACTTATGTCCAGAAAATTGATACTGCAAACCGAACCGCACCTGGAAAAGTGCATACTGCGCTCTCCCTCGTCGGTTATCCCGAAGAAATTGCAAAAGCCATGTCTTTTGTCTTTGGCTCGACCTTTATCTGCAATGACGCAGACACGGCTAAACGCGTGACATTCCATCCTTCAATTCACACTCGATCCGTGACGATTGAAGGAGATGTTTATGATCCTCAAGGATCTCTTTCTGGTGGTTCCGCACCGAGTGGGAATAAAGTGTTGATTGAGGTTCAAGAGTTGTTGGCTGTCGAGAGTGAATTACGGAGTTTGACGAGGGAGTTGAATGGAATTGAGGAAGAGGCGAGGAGGAATGAGAAGGTGAGGGAGGAGTGGAAGAAGTTGAGGAGGGATTTGGAGATTAAGGAACATGAGCTGAGACTTGTGGAGGAACAGGTTGGTGGGAGTAATGCTTCAAGGGTGAGTTTACGCGCCTTTCCTGTTGGTATCGTGTTGATTTGGGATTTTAGATCGCTGCGGACGTTACGGAAGCGCAAGAGAACATTCAGCAGTTGAAGGATGCTGTCAAGGCCGCGAAGGATAAGCAGCAGAGTGCGCAAGCTGAATGTACGAAGCTTGAGCGGGACATGAATGAGTTTAAGAATAACAAGGAGGGAAAGATCGAGGAACTCAAGGTTGGTAGTGATCTAGCTCCTGTAGCCTACTATTCTCACATTTATACAGAGAGAAATTTCAAAGAAGAAAGCCGCTCTGCAGAAACATGCGGTAGTCGTCAAGACTGAGCAGAAGGAACACCAGACTGCTACGCTAGAGTTAGGTATGATGCGGCCCCCGTTTGGTTCGGGCAATGGAGGTTGACGGGCGCTTTTTCTTCCAGAACAACAAGAAAGGGATGTTGAAGCCGAGAAAAAGAAGCTCGAGGACGCCAAGACACATGTGTCCACCCTCAAAAAAGAACTCGTACAGATGAGCGAGGAAGTAGAATCCTACCAGGTACGCGTACACACACTTCTTCCGTGTCCCACAATATCTCACCGTTATGCCCGTTCTTTAGGCCCGCTACCAAGAAGCTGAACGAAAATATAAAGAAGAACAAGATACCCTTGGCCGATTTGACTCGGAGCTCAAATCTTTAGATGAGGTTATCAGAGCGCGCAAGAATTCCATTTCTGATGCTCAAGTCAAGATTCAAGAATTAGATCACAAGGTGCAGACATTACAGAAGGAGAAAGTGACTGCCCAAAATCGGAGAGAACATCTGGAGAAGTCGTATGAATGGATCGCGCATGATAAACAGTATGTTTCTTTGTTATACATTTTTTTCTCATGTCTTCGTCGTCCGTTTCTGTCGGGTTTACCGATTGCCGGTTAATTGATTGATTTTTTTTTTTGTAGTTTATTTGGCCAACCGAATACGCAGTATGATTTTAGTGCTGGGGATATTGATCAACTTCGTGCAAAGGCACAGGAATTGGAGAAAGCTCAGCAAGCGACGAAGAGGAAGATTAATCCTAAAGCGATGAGTATGACCGAACAGTATGTCGTTTTTTTTTAGTTTCTTCTTTTTTTACAACCGAGACGAGATGAAATCTTTATTTAGACTTGAAAAACGAGAGGCGGGGCTACAAAAGATGGTTGCGACGGTTATGAAGGATAGGGAAAAGATCGAGGCTGGGATTGAAGAAATTGATGCGCACAAACGAGATGCCTTGCAGAAGACTTGGGATAAAGTCAATGCGTGAGTGGCTTTTTGTGCTCCCTCCGTTCCGGAGTTGGCGGTGGCGGTGATGACTGACACGTTTATATTCTTTAGTGACTTTGGCGCTATTTTTGCAGAGCTCCTTCCTGGTAACTTTGCAAAGCTGCAGCCGCCCGAGGGACAAGATTTGATGGACGGTTTAGAGGTCAAGGTTCGACTGGGTTCGGTTTGGAAACAGAGTTTGACAGAATTGAGTGGTGGGCAGCGATCACTCATTGCACTCTCGCTCATCATGGCTCTGCTCCAATTCAAACCCGCGCCAATGTATATCCTTGACGAGATTGACGCTGCGCTGGATCTTTCACATACACAGAACATTGGTCAACTCTTCCGGACGAGATTCAAGGGCTCGCAGTTTATCGTTGTGTCGTTGAAGGAGGGATTGTTTACGAATGCGAATGTGTTGTTCAAGGCGAAGTTTAGGGATGGTACTTCAATTGTTGAACGGACAGCGCAACGATCGTCGTCGACTTTGTATAACTAGAGGGCTACGATTGATTGACGTGGTTTATTGGTTTTCGAGGGAATCTTCTATTATGTGTACTTTTGTCATATATGTGTTCTTGTCCATGGTAATGTGTATCATTATTCTAGCAGTATTGTTACTGCCATTGCTACGCATGCTAATGCGACGTATGGAGACAACCGTTCGCCTAGAATGGGGAAGCACAACCGTTTAGCCATGGAGCAAACAGTGACAGTAAGTTGAAGATACCGATTCGGGCAGACTTGAAAAGAAGACCGGGGAATCTGGATAAGATTGCAAAGATTCAGGCACGCGACCTGTTGAAGAGGAATTTGGACGGACGAACCCATGTTTGTTTGTGTCGATGAGTCTTGGCGCAACCGCGCGAACGTATGTGCATGTGCAGATGAAAAGAAGAATGACGAGAAGCAGAGCCTGGAAGTTGAATAGAGCAGACTTGGTGTGTAACAGAGTCAGTAATGTGTTTGTTGAAATAGCTTTTGCCTAGACATACCATGGTCGTCAATTGAGGGTAGATTCACAAGGAATGTATTCAGTGCACGTCAACACCAACGCGTGACTAGTACTAACACCGTGGGAAGACACCCATGCGGCTCTTGGTCAAATTTGGGTGAGCGCTAACGTGGACGACTTGCTATTTTTGTGGTCAATTTACCCACTGAGTAATATGAAGTTTGCGCAGCGACAGTCACCGGGCACCTAGTCTCCTGGCAGCTGGGGAAACCCGCAAAACCTCCGCTTCTTAACTCCCGTTCTGGATCCGATTTTCAACTCTTTTGACCTTGGTCTACCTAAAGCCGTTTCCTGTGCGCTTCTGATTTATCACGAGAGTACGCGCCAAGGTCCAAGTTTATGCAGCCTATTATAAGTGGGTATCCCCCACACATCATAGGGGCTCTGTAACATTGCGGACGGTATGCTTTTCTTCGTAAGTCCCGCAACGTGATCAACTAACATCGTTCTAACTATCTGATCTTCCAAACTAGGGTTTCGCTTAAGCACGACTAAAAATGGAACACCTGGTATGTCCTGCTTCCTCTTTGTGTCAGAGCAAGAGACGTTTCCACCTGGGGTGTCAACTGTTAGAGGTTGCGATCAGCGTTGGGTTTTCACACTTCACTGACTTATGCGTCTTTAGAGATCACACGATCCTAGCTTCCACCTGGGCACTCCCATGCGTTGTTGCGGTGGCTAACGGACCACATGGAACGCTTAATGTTGTCATTGAAAACGAGCTTCCGAACGTATCCCCTTCCGGGCTTACAAAAAAGGTCTGAGATAAACTCGTCTCGGCATCTCACTGAATACGCTGACGGCCAAACGACGCTTCGTAGCGAACAGCTGGACTTCTTCTGTACATCTCACCTTGTTATTTTCACTCGAATGTTTCCGGCTTCTCTCGCGTTTTCTCCGGTCTGCAATACTTCGTATGGTTTATGGTTCTGCACTATGAGGGTCACCAACCACTCTAAGATCGCAAGAATGATACCATTCCGACGATATGCCCACCAACCACATGGTGCAACGGTCAAAGAAGTTTGGCCACCAGACCGCATCTGCCACTTATTAGGTACCCCTGTGTTGGCGTCAAACCGACTTCAGCCATTGTGTACATTCAATTCAGAATACTCCCCGTTTACACAAACGGACGTGTGAATACAGCCGATAGGATCTTGGACACAATGGTCCGCTGAGGTTGTCTACTGACAATCGCAACACCTAGGCTATGACGATCGAACCTCCTACAATTCGCAACCGGCTACAAAAATCCGTGACGATCTATCTCACAACTCACGGCCTCCACTGCCAAGAGAACGATAGAAACGGGAGATATCGAACCTGAGTGGTCATCCATGTATGGGGAAGCGATCTGATATATCCATCCACTCAGCTGTTATTCCTTCTGTCTGGACAAACTTCCGGAACCAGCAGTGGAGTTCCCCGTCCTATACCATTTCCTTATCGGCGCAAATACATGTGGGCACACGTATAAATCACCACCCTCCCTTCAAAGCGAATGCGAGGCTTCCTGCTTTCCCCGTATCAGCATGTCCCTTCATGACGATAAATCAGACATGGCTCAATATGTCGACAAAGAGAAGCACTCGGAGCCTAGTGAGTATCTATCACTGTGGCGCATAACAATGGTAGTTCTGACCAGTTGTCGTTACGTGTCGAACAGATGGGCTCCGAGTGGAGGCAGCTGCCCTTCCTGACTTTGATGATCCAAACATGGACAAGGAAGCCGCTCTTCAGGGTATCCTGGGTAAGTCCCGACATTATCTGACCAGCTAGGCTCGAATTAGATGACGAGCACGTCTCAGAGGACGACTCCCCTTATCCCGAAGTTCGCTCCGCTGTAGCAAATACGGATGACCCGGACATTCCTTGTTCTACTATCCGGGCTTGGGTAATTGGCATAGTCTTCGCGGTGCTCCTTCCTGTACGATATACCAGCTGTCACGCAGTAAGCTTGTGCTGATGGATAACCCTAGGGGCTGAACCAGTTCTTCTTTTTCCGTTATCCATCCGTAACCATTACTTCGGTTCGTCATTCCGTCCTTCGCTTACAGACTTCAACCTCTTACCTTCAACTCAGCTCGTCGGTCTTCTACTCTCCTTCCCTTGCGGTAGGTTATGGGCAAAGATAATACCTAATGTCAGGATTTTCGGCCACGAACTCAACCCTGGACCGTTCTCCATCAAAGAACATGTAAGTCTATATACCACACTTCCACTCGCAATCTCGCTCAGGACTTCGGACTAGGTCTTGGTTACTGTCATGGGCGGCGTCGGCGTATTCAGCGCCTATGCCACAGACATTGTTGCCGTTCAGCGTGTATATTACAATCAGAACTACAACTTCGGATGTGAGTCTTATTATTCCCGACTGAATGACGCTTCATTTATAATAATGACAGATCAATGGATGGTCGTCATGTCCACTCAGCTGATCGGATTTTCTATCGGAGGTATCGCTCGGCGCTTCTTGGTCCAGCCTCCATCCATGAGTATGATCGTCTTCATTTGATAACCTTCACAAGCTTCTCACCTTAATCGAACCAATAGTTTGGCCGACACAACTGGTGAACTGCGCGCTTTTCAACACCTTACACGCCCAAACGTATGCCGGTGTCGGTACCCGTGGCGGCCTTAGCCGTGAACGCTTTTTCTTCTACGCCTTCCTGGGCTCTCTTTTCTGGTACTTCTTCCCAGGATATATCTTCCAGGCTCTCAGCTATTTCTCATGGGTTTGCTGGATTGCTCCGGACAATGTCCCCGTAAATCAAATGTTTGGCTATGTCCATGGACTGGGTATGAGCCTGGTCACGTTTGATTGGGCACAGGTACGTCCTCCGGACGGGACGAAGCCGACTGTGGTAACTGATGTGCTCCCCGGGCTAGATTGCGTATATTGGCTCCCCCCTTGCTACCCCTTGGTGGGCTGAGGCCAATATCATGGCAGGCTTCATATTCTTCTTCTGTGGGTAAACCATTCGATATCAACAACGCCCTAATTGACGAGTGTACACAGGGATCCTAACACCCATTATCTATGTGCGTTCATTATATCAACCGCATAAGGAAACTGTCTTGACATATATGCTCCCTTCGATAGTATACCAATGGGTGGAACAGCAAATATATGCCGTAAGCACATTCCGCTGCTATTGTTGACTGAGAGCCTAACGACGGCGCCCTTCCCCATCTATACTTTCTTTGTCATCACAGAATCTCTTCACGTATATCCTACGATAACCTTGGCAATACCTACAATGTCACCAGGATCCTCAACGAAGACACGACATTTAACGAAGAGGCCTACCAGGCGTACAGCCCTCTATTTCTTTCTACGACCTTCGCAATCTCTTATGGATTGTCATTCGCGTCGATCACTGCAACGCTTACCCACGCCTTCCTGTTCTTCAGGAAACAGATTTGGACCCAAGCGAGGAGGTCTATGCACGAGCAGCCTGATATCCATGCTCGCTTGATGTCCAGGTATAGACAGGTTCCTGAGTGGTGGTATCTAATCATCTTCCGTAAGTGCGCCTCGCCTTACTCTGTGGGCCAAGTGTTGACTTTGATTAGTCGCCATGTTTGTATTCGGTGTTATCTCCATCGAGGTTTGGGACACCAAATTCCCTGTGTTAGTGATTTTTTTCTCTTCGGTGCACTGAAATGAAACCTAATTACTATCGCTGCCAGACAATTCTTCATTCTCGCACTAGTTATATGTGAGTTGTAATGACCGCACGTTCGCGGTGCTCTTGGCATTCTTAATCCTCACCCGACCTCCTATAGCATTCCTCTACGTAATTCCAATAGGAATGATTCAAGCTATCACCAACCAACAGGTTGGTCTTAATGTCGTTACTGAGCTTATAATTGGTTATGCTCTACCTGGCCGTCCCGTCGCCATGATGATGTTCAAAACTTGGGGCTATATCACCATGGCCCAAGGTAAGAGTTTCCCCGCCATACTTTATCATCACAGACTCATGAGCCCCCTCTCAGCTCTTCAATTCACGTCCGACTTTAAGCTCGGCCACTACATGAAGATTCCACCTAGGTCCATGTTCTTCGCTCAAGTAATTGCCAGCGCTATTGCCGGAACTGCACAACTTGGTGTTCAGGCCTGGATGTTCTCCAATATCCCCAACATCTGCGATCCCGAACAGAAGGACGGTTTTATTTGCCCGTCGACCGAGGTCTTTGGTACTGCCAGTATTATCTGGGGTGTCATCGGCCCGGCTCGACAGTTCTCCAAGGGACAGATATATTACGGTTCGTTCCCACCGATGACAAGTAGATGCGGTCGTACTCATCTTGTACGACCCTAGCTCTAACGTTCTTCTTCCTCGTTGGATTCATCTGCCCCGTCATCTCTTGGGTCATTAGCCGGCGCTTCCCCAACAGCTGGGTTCGTTACCTTAAGTGAGCTTCCTTACGATCCAATTTTCAATCGTCAGCTGATGAAATACATCGCTTAGCTTCCCCGTTATCTTCTCTGGAACTGGCTACATCCCTCCCGCCAGCGCTGTCAATTATATTCCGTGGGGTATCGTCGGGTTCATCTTCCAGTATCTTATCCGTCGCCGTCACTTCTCCTGGTGGACCAAGTATAACTACGTTTTATCGGCTGCGATGGACTCGGGCGTTGCCATCTCAGCAATTTTGATCTTCTTCTGCTTGCAATATCCGAGGAATGGCGAAATCGGCGCGAACAACATTCAACTTTGGTGGGGTAATACGTGAGTGGTCCATTCCTGATTCCCCTGAAAAGTCGGTATTGATGGTATAACGCTGGAACAGTGTTCCATTTGGTACTGCCGATGCAAAGGGGACGCCATTGTTAAAATTGGCAGAGGGTGAATTCTTCGGGTAGGTCGGCCTCAATTGTGCTCACGAAAGAAGCTGATCGCGACATTTACCCAGACCTCGTACCTGGGCCTGAATGTAGTAGTAGGACTTTTCTCGATTTTCATATGCAGCTGTAGCTTTTCCTCCCTGTATATTACTACTGTAAAGGTAACAGCCTATGTCTAAACAGCTATTGCATGGTATACGGTCATGAGTTCAGTTGTTGCTTGCATATTTCTTGGTTCATATTTATGTAAATTGATTCCCTCCATGACCACGAAATCATGGAAGGTGGGTTAGCAGCTCTTCCAGAGGCTGTTGGTTGGGAAGACGCTAGTAGACAATGTCAACATATCAGAAGTTGGTAAATGTTTAGGTATACTAACCTCTAGTTTGAACAAGCATACTTTGTGCCCACTTTTCCCAGTCTTGACTTTATCCTAAGTGTAGATTAGAACCTGTTAGAGTGTTACCTCAACACACATACCTTTACAACTTTATACAGACCATCATAACGGTAGCTGACAATAAATATGTAAATATTTGAACCAATCCAGAGTATACTAACATACCCTTCACTAGGAGCCCATTTGGATGGATTCTTGAAACCCCGTACAACCCGGACCGGTTTACCTGTGAATTGGTTCAACTGCCAAGAGATGTATTACAAAGAAATTAAAGACGGAGAAAAGAGATTTGTCATACATGGAGAGCATGGTTGAAATAGTGCTTGATGGACTGATCTCCAACTTGTGAACCTGGCTGTAATGGGAAAATGTCAGAGTTGGCATAGTGATACAAATCTCACATACTTCTTCATAGGTACCAGACTGTCCTCCTATATGCACACATAAGCTAGTATTAACAGGTTTCTCATACATTACTCACCAGCTCCAGTATAATAACTAAACATTGTTAATCAACTCATAATTTGTACAATGTACAAGAGGAGATAGTTACTTACATAGTATATCCATTGTCAAGATCATCTTCATAACCACCATTGAGAACAATGGAAAACGCTCCCGGACTGATGTCTTTTCTTGCACTACTAGTAGAACAAGATATTCCCGCTATTGGAGGGAAATGGACCCCTGCATTTGAACAATCTTTTCTAATAGTCAGTGAGTATGAGGTTAATGATGCAATGGGGTCTGGTACACAAACCTAGATGCAAACATTGTCCCAACTGGGCAATCGGGATGTCCATAGTAGCCTTTTCTGGTGGCAGCCCGATTCTTTGACTTCAAAGACAGGATACCTCGACGAGCCACAGCTACCGGGATGTTGCCTTGCGGGCGACTGCCTACTGTACCCCCAATGGACCTGCTCAAGCCCCTTCTCACTTCGGATGCTCCGATCTCTCTAGAACTTGTCTGTATTGAGCCCATTGTCGGGGAACTGGCGCTGGCGCCTAGGCCACTGGTGCTTGCTGAAGCAGGCACAGATGAAAGACTGTAATGTGTAAGGCTATTATACTAGTAGTGATGTTAATGACTCTACCTTCGGTTGATGGACATGGTGGTGGGGGATAAAAGAGTGATGCTGATCTCTATCAACTGCCGGGTTGAAGAGCAGCCTGCATGAGTCATAAACAGTCAACCTAAGCGAACCAGTAAACGACCACACGTGACATTTATACATATGTACAGTGCCGTATCCAGTGCCGAACCTTCTCTATGGAACCAGAAGGTTCGGGTGGGCATACCTCAACTGTGCAGTCTGAACATAGTATGGAATTATCTTTGATCCATGATACTCAATAATAGCTTATCTATCCATTGTAGAGCTCATTGCCTTCAGGGGCCATGCCGATTATTGCAATCGTCAGATTCAACTTTGACCTGTCGCTATGTAGGAGCATTCTGGGCGTGTGATGCACACGTTTAGATCTTCGAACTTCTCGCTGTTCAAGGAATAAGATCACAGCGCCTACCTACCATTACATCAAGAGGCCCCGTCACCAACGTATCCATTGGATCAATCTCAGCTGCACCTCGGTATTCGGGCATAAATACGCAATTAATACGGGCGAATGAAGCGTGTAGTTTGTATCATCGTTTAAATTTTGCGATCACCGCCAGCGCTAGGCAAGAGTAAGATCCTCACTCTGGTCCGGGGTTACAGGACTCTTTGAGAGACATTGGCGACCGGGGCTCTGGGTCAATGAAGGGACGCTCACCACTCTTTTGCAGCGAATTATTAGCGATTGCACATATCATCTCTTGTCACCTTGGCGATTCTGAAACAATCGTCCACAGTCTCTCCCGCATATTTCACGAGAAGGGGTCTACTTATAGCCTACCAAACAGTGCTCACGCCACAGATACTGCTCCAACTTGGACGGGGCCAAAGCAAGATATTTCCTAAAAGCGGCGGCTCCCCGTTCCTGCGGCCCAGCACGCACCACAGACTATGTACATACCTCATCGCTATGGAAAGTAATTTCAACTGGTTCTTGGGACCGCCTAATCCAGCTGGAGGTTAAATCTCCGATTGGTTCTATTCTGGTCATGCCGTGCGGCGTGATACCTACAGGGCTAGTGGGAACAAAGAATTCCACACGCCTGGTGATGCGGCATGGTGTGTGGTCACATCAAGGTCTCTATCACTGCGCCAGGTGTTTCAGATTTGACATTCCGACGATGCCATTCCCAACTATATAGGTAATCGTACTAAGTCCCTTTGATTCCTCACCTTTTGAGTCGATACTCATCGTAGGAACCACCTCCTAGGTTTCGTGGCCGGCTCTGCAGACTTGGCTACCTCTAGGAGGCCATCGTTTGCCCGTGGACTATGGAACATGTGGGCCTCCCCTCCCCGCAACAGGTGTTCCTTTCGAGATATTTCAATGGTAGGTCCCGGCGCTATAATTCCCCAGTACAACTCATCAAGTATGTCCCGATGTAACGGTATATCGCTGGTGTAGCTATTGGTATTTCGGTGAGCTTTGACCGCGCACCCCCAAGCGCCCTCCGCTCGCTCGCTGACGGCCTTGGGCATAGATTCTGATATATGATCACCTCTTGTCGATGGACGACGAAGTCGAGTACATCTGGAATGCAAGGATGTCTGCACCCAAGATTGCGTTCCTCCTAGTCCGCTATGCCATGCCGGCTGTACTCTTCGTGAATACGTACCGTGTGTAGTCCCTTCCATCGAATCAGGATTTGGCGCTGACGGTAGTATCGTCTCCGGTGGTTAGAGCAAAGCTACGACAACGTTTCTCTACCTCAAACTGTATGTCCCTTCTGAATATTTTCCTGTGTAGCACTGATTTCCTATTAATACAGTTGTGAGTTCCGGGTTTGTCGCCTTCATTCATTTTCATCTCATATCTTGATAGCTGTAAAATTTGGTTCCATGTGGCGGTGAGCATGAATTCATTCCTGGTGATACCTCACTGATTGTTTGTCAGGCCGTGCTCTTCATCATTGTCGTCGGGATTGAAAACTGTTCGTATGATCTGATGAGAAACAATCACCGTCTGACAAAAGATGGAATGCAGTCTTGATTTTACTTCGTGTCTGGGTGCTCAGTGATCGGAAGCGCAAAGTCATGAAGTGGACGTCGCTGTTCTATCTTATTATGCAAGCGATGACAATGGGCTGGACGATTGCTATCATGGTAAAGGCAGCTGGTATGAAAAGCCCCCATTGAATCTTCAAGCTGCTCACGAGCGCGCATCTTTCAGGAGCACTCGACTTTGTGGGCGAGAAACAAGCCCACATGGTGCTTTGTTCCACGAAAAGCCGTAGTATCGTTCCTGCACTGTATATCCCCCCTGTGAGCACCTTGATTTGTTACCAGGGCTTACTCTGATGGCCAGTGTGAAGGTCTTTTTCGAGGCCGTGATGCTCGTGCTCATTCTGTGGAGCACATACCTCCGCTCACGGAACGTGGAGAACAGGAGTGTTATCCATTACCTTCTTAATGACGGGTTCATATATATTTTGGTACGCTTTCATGACCATACTTGTGGCTTGTATGTTGAATTATTGGATCACGTCTAGCTTCTGTTCGGTAGGTCTTCATAGCATATCTCGAAAACCCTGGCAGCGTCCTGACGTTCTATGCTTCTACCCATCAACTGATCGTGCTGTCATTTCTGGGCTATTCTTACTTCGCTTGTCTGTTCGGATGAGAAGTTTTTCGAGTAGCGAACATGCTTGTCACCGCTTCTGCACCGGTCCGTATCGCCTTCCTTTCTCACTCCATTCATGGGAATATAACAATGCTCTTACATAGGCACCGCTAATATTTACTGGGTTATGGTGGGTGTTCTCATCTAAACCCTTGTTCATTGTCCTCGGCCATCTCACGAGCGTGGATAGTTTCGGATGCGCGACGGGTGCTGCGACCGTATCGCGACTGATACTTAGTCTGCGAAAAGAATCGGTCATCAAACGTCGGTTGGCAGCGGCGGGCCACTGTCCCATGGATGGACTATCACTCACAGCTTCTGCCATGGACGGGAACTGTGAAACGGCCGCTAGGGACTCGTGGTCAAGTAAGGTGAAAAATTATGATTCCCCAGGTAACCGGTAATCACCAGTATACAGCCACTTGAGACTTTGGCAGAGTGGTGATGCTGTATTGTATGTATGTCTAATTTCTTTGGGTTATACTTCTTATTACTGTATTACTTGTATGAGCATCACCTGTAATATACTGTCACTTTGTTTCGTGGTCACACATAGAGGTCTTTCCCACGAACACTTTATCAAATCGCATGCTTGCATCATGAGCTTGGTTTCTACCTCTATCATTCCCCATCGCAATTAGACTGAGATACCGTAGACACCGGTCGCAACAATACAGCAATGTCATCCTCAACCGCGGTTGCCGACCCCACACCTTCTACATCAACATCCACGACAGTTGACAAGAAAAAACCAATATGCATAATTACAATCGGCATGGCTGGCGCAGGCAAATCAACATTCGTGCAGAGGATAAATTCTTATCTGCACTCTTCAAGTCCGCCCAAGCCACCGTATATCTTGAATCTGGACCCCGCAGTTGCCTTTGTGCCATATGAAGCAAATATTGACATCCGAGACACCGTCAATTATTCGGAGGTGATGAAACAGTGAGTCTTTTCTTATCATCCTTTCCACGGACGGGGATGGAAACAGCACGGAGTCGAGTTCGGGCTGCATGGCGGAGGGTGGTGGTCAAGCAGATGTTAACGCGCGACTAATGGCTGAGAGTGTCACTTCCCTGCCTTATTCTCCCGATTCATACACTTGAGTTTTGTTGGTAGATCTGCTGTTAATCATCGGGCGCAGCTGACACGCTTATGCGAATGTGATTGTATTGTTTGATAGATACAACCTAGGCCCAAACGGAGGGATCTTGACAGCGTTGAACTTATTTACGACAAAATTTGATCAGGTTCTGGAGCTGGTGGAGAAAAGGGCTGACGATGTAGAGTGCGTTGCTATCTCTGCTTCTTCCTTCGGTCCCCGATTTACCCGCTGTGTTTTGCTTTTCTGGTAGCTATGTGATACTTGATACCCCGGGACAGATCGAAATATTCACTTGGTCGGCGTCCGGGGCTATTATTACGGACGCGGTGGCATCTTCGTTACCGACTGTAGTGGCATATATCATTGATACGCCCCGGACGACGGCTCCTGCCACTTTCATGTCGAATATGCTATATGCTTGTAGGTGAATCCCGGTGGCCCTGATATATATTGCATATATACTGTGGACGCTGATCTTGATTTGTTTAGTATCCTGTACAAGACAAAACTTCCATTTATTCTCGTGTTTAACAAGACTGATGCTCAGCCCCACCAGTTTGCCCTGGACTGGATGTCGGATTTTGAAGAATTCCAGGCCGCGCTTGCGACACATGAGGGTACACGGGATTCAGAAGGCGAGCCAACCTATATGAATAGTTTAATGAATAGCATGAGTCTGGTATTGGACGAATTCTACAAGAATCTCAAGGTAAAGTATCCTTTTATGGTGCTTTGAGCGCGACGCGCTGATAGAAGTTGTTGGTGCCCTTGTTCCTAGGCTGTAGGAGTTTCAAGTGTTACCGGCGATGGTGTGAAAGAATTTTTTGAGGCAGTCGGCGCTTCGCGGGAAGAATACGAGCGGTATGTATTGTTCTCGGGTCTCTTGGCGTTTCGGGCGCCGACTCATTTCCGAGTATAGGGAGTATCTCCCTGAGCTTGAAAGAGCCAGGAAGCAGAGAGAAAGGACGCTGCAGGAAGTCAAGAACGCTTCTATGAACCGGTTACTTAAGGATCTGGCTATTGATCGGGCCAAGAACCCTCATGGGCCGCTAAACGATCGCTGGGACCCTGTCGAGGAAGAAGGCGATGACGATACCGAGATTGATATCATCGACAGGAGTAAGTGTTCCTTGCGAGAAATGCATTGCGGTGATGTTGAGTCGGCGACAGATGAGGAGCGACACCCTGGCGAGTACATTGACGTGACACGAGTGCGAAGACATGAGGGTGAAAACATCAGCTGGCCACGGCCGGCTTGAAAAGTGTTCAAGTGGGCATAGGGTGGTGGCATGGTATAGAGCAGATATATTGTTATGACAACGTAGAAGTAGATTTTGAGGCAGGAATGCTGGATGGGCTATCGATCAAGTATTATGTGATCGCATTTTCCTTCCACCGCCCGTACGGTCTTCCTATTCGCTTTTCCTTCCTGATTGCCCTGACTACTGTCTCTCCCTTTTATTCCCCACTCCCTCGCTCTTTTCTCTCACCCTTCCCGAACCACCCTCTTGTATCCAGCCCTTTCTCGCCGTGCAACCATGGACCGGTGGGCGTTGCCTCGCAAGGTTTTCATCGCATTACACTGACAGTCCCGCATCATCCAGCTACGCGAAACTCGAAAAAGTCGGTGCGTAGAGTACCCCGCGGTGTCCAACTGCCTTGTCGCTGAGCGGGTCGTCTGGGGTGATTTTGTGGTCTAGGCGAAGGCAAGTTTCGTCGACGGCAACCATCCTATCTCATTGCCATTAATTACACAGGAACGTATGGTGTCGTATACAAGGCCCGTGATATGACAAACAACCAGATTGTAGCATTGAAGAAAATAAGGCTGGAAGCAGAGGACGAGGGAGTGCCAAGCACGGCCATTCGTGAAATTAGTTTGCTCAAGGAGCTCAAGGACGATAACGTTGTCAAGTACGTCTTCTGTCTCCCCCGTCCCTCAAACCTTTTCTGTCGGGCTCGGCCTTCCGTCTCTCCTTCTGCGCCACGTCTATTCATCCACCCCGTTCCCAGCCACCACGCCCTGGTGGTTGTCCTGCGGTCAGATTCACATTGGATGTGCTTTATCTGGGCGCTCATCACTCCAATCATATCACCTGTCTCTGCCTTGGTATCCAACCGCTCAATCTAATTATGGGATCTTTCCAGGCTCCTCGACATTGTGCACGTAGACCAGAAACTGTATCTCGTGTTCGAGTTCTTGGATGTCGACCTAAAGAGATATATCGAAACAAGTCGACCTCTCAAGACAGAAACTGTCAAAGTGCGTTTGGGATCCTTTATCGTCTATCCTCCTTGTCACTATATTTTCGGGAACTCCATTTCCCCATTCTCCTCCATCACTTGACACTTTTCCATTCTGCCGGCTCGTGGTTTTTAGGGTGCGGTTCCAAGCCGGACCGTGACGCATTCCATTTAGCAAATGGGCGTAGAACAAGCCGTGGGATCTGCACACCCACGGCTGCACGACAAGATGACTACTGGTGGGCTGCACTGTCGACAACTTGCTGTCGTCGTCCTCGATGATTTCCCCCTGAGTCCCATCAATTTAAATTATTTCAATGACATAACGATCACGTGGTATTCGTCGTTTGATAAATTGGTCTGACTGATTGAATCGGGCGGACCAATCATCTTCCGACCTTTCCCCTGCTCATTCAATTCTATTTTTACGCTTGCTCGCACTGCGGTTCTAACTCTTCTGCTTGACAGAAATTCTGCTACCAGCTGAATAGAGGGCTGTTACATTGCCACGCACATCGGATCCTGCATCGCGACTTGAAGCCACAGAATCTGCTGATCGATAAAGATGACAACCTCAAGTTGGCGGACTTTGGATTGGCAAGAGCATTCGGTATTCCACTGAGAACATATACCCACGAGGCAAGTCATGGTCCAGGTTTGGAACTTGCATCAACCTGCTGCGCTCACTTCGCTTGGGCTCTTTGTGTTCTTCTGCTGCGCCGGCTGACCCTATGGATACTGTAGGTCGTGACACTATGGTACAGAGCACCAGAAGTTCTTCTTGGCTCGCGCCACTACGCCACAGCGATCGATATGTGGTCCGTCGGCTGTATCTTCGCAGAAATGGCGATGCAGGGCCATCCTCTGTTCCCGGGTGACTCGGAAATTGACCAGATCTTCAGGATTTTCAGGTTTGGCTTGCGTTCTCGCTTTTGAGTACGTTCGCAAACTGAGCGTTATACAACCATTCCAGATTACTCGGAACACCGACTGAGGAAGTGTGGCCGGGTGTGAGCTCACTTCCGGATTACAAGCCTACATTCCCGCAATGGCCAAAGAAAGACGTTGGAGAGGCAGTGCCCCAGTTGGATCCGGCTGGATTGGACTTGGTTAAGCAGATGTTGGCATATGACACCGCAAAACGTATATCAGGTGAGTCATTGCCGACTTCTGGAAGGGCTGTTTTGACGCGCGTTTCCTAGCCAAGCGCGCATTGGCTCATCAGTATTTCGACGATTTCACGTTGCATTAAGGTTCTTCCTTCTCAGCATATCAGATAAGTGGATGCTGTGACACGTCGGTTTGTTGATATTAGAACTTGTTCGGGAGGATGTTTCTGTCGTTCCTCGCTGTAGTCTTTCTCGCTCAAAGCCCCTTTATGAAGCATATTATTTCCTTTTTACGAGGGTCCGCTGCTCATCGTTTATGATAACATACATTCTCTGTGTTGTTTTTTGTTGTGTTCGTTTTCGGAACTTAAGGGTGTTTACATCAGTCTGATCCACAGCCGTCCTGTGAGCTTCACTGTGTAGTTATTGACGTGATGTTGAACGTCTTGAGTCCTCGGGGCCGATGACTCGGAGCTCCAGATCGACTACCCCGACCCTAGGCCAAGGATGCAATGACCAACAACATGGTGTGTGAGCGTTCCCAGACCTCGAGAGATCCTCGTTCGTTCTCCCCGGTTGTCGACCCGACCTTATTGAGTCTGCGGTTATTCTTCGTCCGCATGGGACTAGCTCTCCATCGCTATGTCAACAGCCACCTTCTCTTCTTCTGTGTTCTCGCTCATTCGTTAGTGGCTAAGAATAGCACATTCCCCTTCAACAGCCATGAACGTCTAGACGGTTCTTGGACCCTCCACTTGTATATTCGTCCTAATTAGTTAAGTGCACCGCAGTACTGTAGATAACACAGAGGAACGGAAGGTTGTTCCTATTTCAGGGACTTTTCGATATAACGGGATTCGCCGTGGAAGCAATACCATGGGTAGGCAGTGGCCAGTCACACAATAGACTGCAAGAGCTATAAGTGGTGCATTGAGAGATAACTACCAGCCACATAACCCAATAGGGCTGGATATTCTGCGGGCTAGGAGGTGGCTCCAGGTTTTTAGACACACTTAGCACTGCCTAGCGGCTCCGGACACTAATAATAGTGTTAACCACATTTCGCGCTTGGTGCCATCATGCACAGCACTTCCGCAATAAGAATTTTATCAACCCGTCCAATTGGCTTCTGTGATACACTGCAGCGCCAGGACGCAAGTCTTGAGTACTAATAGTACTGCCACCATTTGCATAGTGCGCGAGGCACGCCTCGTGAATCACATTACTGGGAATATCCAAGGCACGGAGTAGGGCCAGAGGCGCTAGCGGCTGTGTCTTCGATTTGTTTTATATATATAAGTAAAGCTTGCAGTGCCCAAAAGGCAAACCCCAAGCACAACGACGTCCGATTTCTTACCCAAAGGATATCCTCCTCAGAAACGCACCATCTCCTTCATCAGGCCACAAACCCAGGAACAAAATGATGCAGCCAACCGCCCAGGATATCAACGTTGATATCAGCATCTACTCCAATGGCAATTTATTGTCACCTATGGTTGCTCCGGATCTGGATATCCCCCCTTTCGTCGGGGACTTGAGCTCCCTAAATCCTTGCACTAAAGTCACAATATCGCTAACCAATGATACTGGGGAGGAAGTTTTGGAAGTTAATATTGTGCCTCCCAGTCCTGCTTTCAGCCCTGTAATGGACGACTTGGATTTACAGATGGATGCTTTGTCCCTATCTGAAGAGACCGGAGAATTTAATTCTCGGCGGAGGAAGGGAGACCAGACTGGAGATATACCTTATTCCATATCATCAAGGAACTGGGGGGTGGCGTGTAGTCATTGAAGTGGCGCTCCTGTTTGGTAGTTAATCACCAACTAGTCTGGGAATGGAGTGAAGGCTGTCGTGTACGGGGGACGGAGAAAGCTGGCGGGGAAATGGACATTATCAAATGGGTGCAACGGAGGGGGGAGAGCCTAGGCTGTCCTGGATATAACTGGGAGCCAGGGGGACGGGCCCTGATATATATGAGACGATTTATGTAGGCCGAGATTTATAACACGTACGCAGGGAAGGCACGAATATCACATCTTTCTTGTGTGGCGTATAACACTAAGTAAAGCGACTTTCCTTAGACTTCTACCACGCTGTACTTGTGTGTCGACAGTTTTACCCCATTTATTGAAATGAATGTACTTCACTCTGGTGTCTCTTGGTATTAAGTTGCCCGTGGGTTCAGCTGTATTTCTGTAAATATCTGTTGACCCGACACATATCGACGCCAGCAGGTCTCGTGCCTCTGCGCCAGTGTACTCATTCTAAGCGACCACTCTCATGGCTTCTCGTTCCATTTATACCATCGAGTTCGAGCCTTCGCTCCGATCTTTCCTTACTAGTATTATTAGCCTTCTGAAACCAGTACAGAGATAACTTCTCAGTGATTAGAATTGCTTCCGCCTTGATTGATCATGGTAGTTCAGGGCTATTTGAAGCATCTCGCATCAGAGGGGGAGTGGGCCCCCTGCGAACACTGTTCCCCAACAACACGAGATCTGATTCATGTGATATATTCAACCGGAGCTCGTAGCACGCTAATAGCAGGCGAAGGCACACTATGACAGGAGTGGCAGAATCACAGAAATTCTTCTGTTTTGATAAACCATGGCGGTACGGGGAATCCTAAATGTGTAACGCCGTTGCCTTGTGCTACATGTGCCAAGTCCCAGCGGCGAAAACATCTGATACAGTATTGCGGTGAAATAAGGGGAAGGTCGACCATACATATCAACATACTTGCTCGAAATGATAACAACTTGGTAGTAGGAGAGGTCAGCACGAAACTTGAGAACAAGTATAATATGATGCACAATGCATCTGCCCACTTGTAACGGATGAGGTAACATTATCCGGAATGATGCGCTCTGGAACTTAGTGTTCAGCGCTCAATTGCGATCTTGAAGGCCACAGTCAGCGGATGACGAACGGAGGAGAAGGAGTTCCGAGAGTGTACGTACCAGGACAAGGGACCCTGGTATTAATGAAGTTCTCCACTTTGGCCCAAATCTCTTCACCATTTAAGATATCATCCGACAGGCTTACATGTATCAGACCGCGGTCCCAAGATAGTGCTTCTCGCGATTCAAGTTGCTGGGTTGTCCCCACAGCTATCCGCCTATCCGTCTCTCCCAAGACCATTTGCTGTACTTCTTTGTTGTCTACCAGATACTGTTCAAGAGGTAATTGTCCGTCCTTTACAGAGAGGATGACCAAGCAAACGTGAAGAAGGGGAGGGAAACGTGATATTAGGTTATGGACGGCCCGGAGGTTCGTTGAAGTATCGACTTCAAGTGCGAAGTGTGTCAGGTGCTCGAGGACATCAAAACTTGCCCAGGACCACTTGTGACAGTGTTCTGAGGCACCGAATATGCTGAGATGTGTGAGATGGTGGAACAACGGGATGCGGAAGGATGGGTCAGGACAGAGACATATGGGCTGCAAGGTGACAGACAGGCGCCTGAGTGCGGGGGACTGGGCCGTCACGAACCGCCCGAAGTCCGCAACGTCGTCTAATGTTATATCGAATGTCCTTTGTGAAAATTCGATCTGTGATGCTAGTCTTGTGACACCGGTGCAAGCAGAAAGGATCTTGGCAGCCTGGTGGAAGGTGGCACCGTATGTGAAAGAGAGGGATCTAATAGTATTCACGAGTGATTTCGAGCACATCGTATCAAGGTTGCGGATGAAAGCGTCTGCTTGCGAAGAGCTCTGTAGTTTGATATGTCTATAGAGTATCGGTTCAGCCCTAACAGTAGGAAACATAAGCTTTGTGTCAACTAGCAGCAGTCCAACACATACCATCGTTTGACCTCTCGAGAAACCAGCATCAACTTCAACGCCATAAACTGGTCTGTTTCGGCAGCATACTCGATAATCGTCCGTTCCAAATCATACGGCAGCTGAGTGGACAGAACAATGGCATTTGTGAACATTGAAGGGCGCCGACTCACAGGTGGGTTGTCTGGTGTCGTGTGGTAAGGGGGAGAGCGGGTCGACGCCTGAGGATGGCCAAATGGTGGTCATATATCCTCGTAGCCCGAACAGGACTGCTGTCAAGCCATGAGGACGTGCGGGAAATGGTCGCACGACACGCATGCTGAAAGAATTCCGAGAATTATTGCCTCAATCTTGATCCGCGGTATCCTTATGAGGGGAGGTATGGGGTTCCGTTCCGGGCGGTATGTCCCGAACGTATACGTACCCTCTTCTTGATGACAGCACAAGCGAATGAACAGCCAGACCTAGACCGAATCCAGACGTGTGCGGCTGCCTCCCTTTGCAGCACAATCCTGGTGGCAAGTTCAACCGCAAACCTATTTCCAAGGTTTCAGAATGCCTAGAAACTCGTAGGCCCTACCATTGTACAACGAAACAAAAGAAAAAAAAAGACCTGAAGTCACTGCTATGAGTGACTCATCGAGTTCATTTGAGAGACTTACCTGTTCAGGTCCCTTCTTGGCAATCGGTTACAACTAAGCGTTCGGTTCCTATTTGTGGGATACGCCAAACCAGCTTCCCGTTCGCTCGGCCTACCCAATTATTCCGAGGACGTTGTAGCGTTTCTCGCGAGAGGAATCAGTGAAGTGGACACTGCTCGCGATGTATAAATTTAGCAACTAAAAATAACTCGGTGATCAGTGACCACAACAGCGGACCAGACCAAGCTAGGGAAGAAATGCTCACCGCCAATATCATAGAAGGACTACAAGACGAGGATGCTTTGTTTTCCGCGGGAAAAGGAAGGCATCCTGAATCCACTCCAAGGAGCAGACTGGCAAGTTTGTCCCAGTAGTGAACGTTTGAACCCCAACGAATGGGCGACCGTTGTTGTGCGCGAATAATCGGAAACTGAAGACCGAAATTAAATCAGCTGCCGATAACCCTCCGCCTTACCTCCTGGTGGGATCAAGGTCAAGTTTAGATAGGTAGTCATGTACGAGATACTGAAACTGATAAAACGGTACACAAGTGACCGACAGCTTTGGTTGAAGGTAGTTATTTTCAGATTACAACATCTCCCGTATCCCCATTCATGTTTAGTTTCGGACATAGGGGAGCTTGCGAATCTCTGCCATGTTCTTTGAACTGAGTGGATATGCCTATCCCTGCCAGTGGTTGATTGAGAGAAGCTCAGCTGATAGACTCGCACGAGACCACTTCTCGCTCGGAACTATGCTCCTCCTCCCGCGTCCTGTGGATACCCCGTAACCACACGCTATATCTCTCCTGGGGTTTGCACAAAGAAATTGGACGTCCTGCATCACGATACCGCCCGATACGCAGGTGCTGAGTCCTCCCAGCCCCCGATAAGAGAACGTCGTTGCGGACAGGGACATAGGGTCATGAGGGTGAGAGCGTCAGATGTGACACATGCCCCATCGTCATTTCCCTGTATGCTATACTACTACAACAGGTTTTGATCCTATGCATATGCAACCTGAAAAGGAAGGGTATTCTGAGAATTCGAAGCTGGGATTACTGTATCGCGGGCCTACTAGACCAATCGGTATTAGTCCTCCTTCTGAGGAGGCCCGAAAGCTGGCATAGTCCATCCCTTATGAACTAGGAATCAGGTAGTAAGTGACTCGTCGCAGATTGGACATTGCACTACTCACGGTGACTCTTAAGATTGAATTTCCGGTCTGGGACGACTAAATAATCCTTGTGGCACGCGTACCTCCTGAACCAGAACACGCCTCTAGTTTTTGCATCCTTCAAGTATCGCTGGGTTACTGCACGTTGCAATCGCGCCTGAATAAATGCAGCTATCCCATACCACATACCCCAATCGATCCTGCTGTCTCCCAGGGGAACAGACCACAGGCCACTCGCGATAAGAACACCGCGGAGATCGTTGGGAATTAGCCACCAACTCGCGGGTTCATCTTCCACCAGGGTACGAATGGACATGATCGGCATCAACAAAGTATTACCACCCTCTGTCAATACACTCGGTAATACTTGGCGCATATTCCTAACCGCCTCCTTTGCGTCGTCAGGAAATGGTACAGCAAGTTTCCTCAGCCTTTTGAAATCCTCGACCATACTTCTGTTGACATTTCCCTCTGCAATTTCGACATAGCATACCTGGCGTTCAACTCGGAGTATCATCCCAGTATAAAATGATACAAAGAGGAATGCGAGGATGTAGAATATGTCAAAGAGGATTGAAGATGTTTTAGGATGCAGTACGATCCTGCTCAAGAGGAGGGAGAAGACCAACCCAAGGGCAACAAGAGTATAGGAGATGGCCACAAACAGGGGGTATGTGGTTCTACCCCACCGGATAACAGGAAAATTCGAGTAGTGGCGAAGGAAATAATTTTGTGTAAGAAAAGCTTCATCCGTCGATGCTGTGGCGTCCCTGGCCTCATGGGCTTCAAGTGCAGTCCTGACAAACTTGTCATAATCGTCCGAGGTAAGCTCCGCAGGTGGGAGGTTACCAACCACTTTGAAAATCTCCGTATCTTCTCCGAAAGCGAGCTTCATTCCTGCGTGACGACTTTGAAATTCGAAGGTGGCGATGTAGACGAGGAATTGGCCAAAGGACTGGCCACCAATGCAACTGATTGCAACGGCGGTTTGAGCCTCCACACCGCTCATCATTGATGCGATGTTGGACGCGATAGCTGTAAGCAGTTTGGCGATCAGCTGGCTCTCCATTTGGGCTTGATCCTGTTGAAGACGGTCCACGCCACATACATGATGCTTTTATAATGGGACGTGCACTTAACTTGACGAATTCTCGAGACTCCAGGTTAGATCATCGGGTGTGGGACTGCGGGGGCACGGGCAAAGAGCTCATACTAGCGCGGAGAATCCGCAAGTGCCTCGCTGGAAATACACTGATAAGACTCGGAGACGTTTAATTTGAAAGGAAGTTAGCATAGCAGAAGTACACAGCACTTTCATTGATCGTGAGCTGCGCAATGGACCAGTGGCAAGGATCATACAAGCATGGAAGAATGGTTAACGTACGCATACAATGCTTTCGACACGCACCACAAGGCATACTGCTTCTTGCTGTGACTGGAAATGGGCTAGACTCTGCTTTGCACCCCTGAACGAGATAGACAGCCGAAGGCTATAACGAGAGTTTTCGCAATTTCGCGGGATCATTAATTGTTCGAGCAGGATACTGACTATATCGGGATGCTAGTGTATTACCTCACAGAGATTAAACATAACTCAGAAATGGCTGGGAAGCATCGCAGGGCAAGGGCACGTATTCCATTCATTGCCTCCGGATCTATAATATCCAGATCAAATAACTGGGACGGTAGCTAACAAGGTGGGGCTTAGAAAGACAGTTGGATCAGCTCAGCTGTTGTAGCCACGAGTGACAGTAAGAGTACAAGCAAAGAAAAGTAGAACAGAATACCTAGCCGAATCCAGTCGGACAAATCAAAACGGTGAGAGAACAGAAAATGTGTTCGGTGGAGTCAGCCCAATCAGCTGTGGCGAAGAGAGATGGGAGAGTTCGCCACGCGAAGGAGGTGAGGGTAGCTGCTCCCCAGTCATATTCATCTGTTGATGATCGGGTGATGTTGGACCGAAAACGGCGTCCCCGGAAAAGGAGAGAGCCGGAGAGATAGCAGTAGGCGGTGTCAGGTCGCTATATGACAATGAAGAGGTTGAAGAAACAGACGAATAACTATCAGAAAGAGACGAAGAGCCTGAGGAGAAAGAAGCAGGGGAATAGTCGAAGGGTGATGCCTGAATAGACGGTGGTGTCACCGTGCTTGGCCACGTTGTAACTGTAGAAGGAGTCGTGGAGGCCGATGCACTCTCATTAATGCCCTTATCAGGGATTTCAGTGGCTGACATCCCAAATATTGAAGGAAAACATACCTGGTCTGCGGCCTGGGAGTTGGGATTCCTATGCCTCAAACCAGAAGCTGTGTGGTTTTGTTCCACTGAGGTAGTTCCCTGTACGGCACTGCCGCTGGATTGAGGAACTTGTGGGACGAGACTGGGACCAGGTACAGGAGCAGGATTTGGAACAGGAACAGGATTGGGGGGAAACGGTACAGCTGCAGGATTCGTGGTAGGTATAGGATTAAGGGGGATCGGGGCAGGAGCAGGAGCGGCCTGGGGAGTGTCCTGACAAAGTTTAACTATCCCATAAGTAATCCCTCCAACCTGCAAGCAACGGGGAAACCATCTAAGTGACTTTTATTTCAACTCAACATTTTGATCAACCTACCGTCACGACTATAAGGATCCCGCAGCCAGCAGCAACAGCAACAGGGGGCACGGCAGCTGTACCAACTGCAGTACCGATGATAGCACCAACTTCTACCAATGTCGACGCTATTTCTGCCCCAGTTAGAAAGGCGGCCCCTACTCCCACGGAAGGATGCATTCTGGATGGTAGAAAGTCTGAAGTTGGAGAGGGGGAGGACATGTCGGCTCAGATATAGCCAATTGCATGTCGGGACATTAAAATTCAACCCCAGAGACGCTTTCGTTACTGCTGGATATTAAAGTTTCTGATACAACATTTCGAGGGGCGAAGCCTCGAGGATTGTGGTTGGAACCCGCAGAAGTTGACCCGCTCTGGTTAATTGTCATATTGCTACTCGGAAACTCACAGTATAACAATTGTAGTTGCCGATAAAGCATGATTCTCGAGACTGCCTCCTCGAGGTTTGTGGTTGGACCTGATCAATGTTGTATCCCTGATTAATATTAGCCTGATTAGTCATATTCGTACCGCCGTCCTTGTTCCGGACCGCGGGCTTTCCACGACACCGTAAAACCCTCAGAAGCCAACAAGATAGATAAGAAAAAAATTGCATATGTATGTATCGATAAAAGCATGAATAACTACCAGCATTTCACAAATAAAAAAGAAAAAGAAAAAGTTTAACTAATTTGAAAACTGTTCACCAGAGGATAAATCAGAGAAGAAAAAAAGGAGTGATGAACTACGAGTGGATAAAGCCAATTGGTATCAGGGACAGCGCCGTCTTGAGAGTTAGAGACTAGAAGGAGAAAAGGAGGAGAGAGAGAGTAATGAACGAAGCAGTTATTGTAGTGTAAGGGAGTCAAAAAGACAAAGAGAGGTTTCCTATACGTATTCCAGAACGCAGACTAATAGCAGGGAGGGAAAGCGAGAGGGAGGGTATGAGAAAGAGAAACACCCTCTAGGACACTGGGAACCAGACCGGTACACTATGTGTGTTTGTGAGGGAGGCCGATGCTGGGGGGGTACCAGATGTCGGGATATTGTATGTATCAAACGCAGCTGTAAGTTGGGGGTGTAGTGAGAGGGGGCGTGTGAAGGAGAGAGAGGTGGTAGTAAGCATAAGTTGGTATCTAGGGAGAGGGATACCACGAGGAGCAGGGGTTGTGAGGGGTATTCACCCAGGTATGAAGTATGGAGTATCAAAGGTATAAGCAGGAAACCGTCATAGAGACTTTGAGAAGTGGAGATGGGAGGAGAAGAGGGAAATAGCAACGGCGAACATCATAAAAGGTAGATCAACGCCACCACTACCACGACGCGACGAAAATCAAAAGTCAAGCACCGATCAAGGACAACCACCACCCACGCCTATCCCATCCATCCATCACGACAACGACACGACACGACACGACACGACATGACATGACAAAAAACGTCCGTCCGAAATCAGAATATAGCACAATGCAGAACGAACCATCCATATATACACGCAACAACGCCACCCAAACACGTACTACTCCTCTTCCTCCTCCTCCAACACGTTATGCAACGGTGCACCGTGAACATATCTCGCTGGACTCGCGCGTCCCGTCTCATCAACCGGTACCTTCGGAAGCTCAATAAGCGTACTGTCTGGTGCCTCCACACCACCAATACTGGTATTAGGGTTCGTAGCACCGGGAAGTGACGCGGTCCGTGCGGGGGGGTTTGGGGGCGGTGTAGCAGTTGTAGACACAGCAGCGGCAACCGTGGGGGCCGGAACAGGAAGAGAAATAGATGTAGGTGGTGTGGTAGTCACAACAGGCGTCGTAAGAGCAGTGCCGGGGAGAGTTGCGCTCGCTGGAGCACCAGCAGCTCGTCGTTCACGTTCACGATACATTTCAATCAACGCAGCAGTCTTCGTTCCCGCCGCCCCTGCAGCGGTTGCACTAGCAGGAGCCCTTGGTCCTATAGGATGCGCAGCGCCATTTGCACTCGCGGGTCCTGGTGAAGTAACATTTCCATTCGATTTGGCCGAAAGTGGTTGTAGTGGCGGTGGTGATGGTAATACGACCGAATCAGCTCTCACAACACCAATTTTTTCCATCTCCGCTCTCCTCTGCTCAGAGCTCGTTTCAAAACTGGGTACATCTGGAGAGGGACTCGATCCTCCTCCTGTCATTGCGGATAGCATCTGCCGTTCTTCGTCCGGATCATTGTCACCACTATACAACTGTTTCCTCTCCGGGTGCATATCGAAATATCCCAACCTCCTTTGTTGTCGCAGCGCATGTCTAACCGACAACAACGATTCCGGTTCCTGTCCCTCCTGCACCCCTGGCACAACATGTTCCATCCCAGTAGGTTCAGCTTCATGAGCATGCGAATGAGACAAATCCTGCGAATGCTCAGCGTCATGATCTTCATCATCCGCAGCATACTCCTCATCTTCGTCATCACCATCCTCATCCTCATCGTTGTAAGCCAACCTTCCATGCCCACCACTCGTACTACTTCCTACACTCCCCCCTCTCCTTCTCCTTGACCTGTGCGGAATTCTCTCAATCTCATCAATCTCCAACCCTTGCACATGTGCATCCATATCCACACCTCCAACCGCACTAGGTTCATGACTATGATGCGGAAGAAAATCAACTCCCCCGGTTGAATTTGATCCCAACGAGGGTGATCGTTCACGATCACGTCGTACAGCGGCTAATACCTGTGCCACTTCCAAACCCGCCATATCCGGATCCCCTCCTTTTGGCTTGAGAGCATTAGGATCAACGTCCTGTCCAACTATTCTCCGTTGGTGACTATTCACAAGAATATCAACCCACGCATCATCCCTCGATTCCCTCTTCTTCTGTTTCTTCCTCTCCTCCTCTGAATTACCAATACCCCGACCCTCATCGGAATTGCGTCCCTCAGACCCACTATAAGACGCCAACCGCGTCTCGAAATTCACAGGAGAATATTCCGCGGGAGGTATCATCGACAAACGTTTAGGACTGGAAACATTGATAACGTTCGTGATTTTGAACCTAGATGCAGGCTTCTTGACCGAAGGAGACATGGTGGTGGCATCGGAGTGTATTTCATCACTCTTTGGTGGTCTCGGCGGAGCTTGGGTAAGCCTACCGATTGAAAGTGGTGGGAGCGAAGCTGAATTCGGGAGAGCACCAGTAGTCGAAGGTGACAACGAAGAAGGTTGAGGTGGTAATGGAGGTACAGGAGGAGGTGGAGACCGTGCTCTGTGGTTCTCAGCTGTCGTGGTGGTGGTCGGAGCAGCCGAGATGGTCGATACGACCCTCGTACTAGCTTTCGACCCCAGTGAAATGACTTTTGTCCCACTTCCTGGTTGCAATAATCCTTCAAATTCCATTTCACGGTATGAAGGACTTCGAGGGACGTGTCCTACAACATATGGTCGTCCATTGAGCGTCGCTGCTTGTTTCCACTGTTTTTTGGAAGGCGAGAAGAATTTCGGAAGACGTCGCCTTGTTGTCGATTTGATGGCTAGCTGTTGACGATATTCGAACGGCACGAATTCTTCAAAGAGGATGAGAGTTGCTGCTGTACGTGGGTCTGTGCCCCCAGATGCGGTATTACGATTCGGTGGGAGAGATTTGAACTCGACCTAGACGTCGCCTCAGCTTATGCCCTACGGGCGCACACGAGCGAACACCTACCAAAGCCCAATTAACATCCCTATCCAATCCTTCACCCCGTTCCAAATCCATCCATCCACCACCATAAACCAAATCACAAAACACATCCACAAACGCCTCCTCCACCACTTCCTCGTTGCCCATCACAGGTTCCGTATCCCAACCAAACGGTGGTAACTGTTTCTCCGTCTTTTTAATCTTCTTTGTCAACTCTGCGTCTCTCGAAGGCCAATTTGACACGGACAATGCCAGAGGAGTGCTAAACTGCAATGTGGCATTGAGGGGCGCGTCGGTGCGCGAAAACCCGGCAGCGGAAAAATCGTTCCATGACATTGTTTGACGTTTGACTGCTCGTGCCTGTTAAAGAAGGTGGTTGTTAGTTTGACTTTGATTTTAAAATCAAGATTTGGAGCCCAAGTGATGGATATCACCGACCGCGTACCTCTCTGGCACCTTCTGTCAAATCAAACTGCAACTTCTTGTCATCCCCAATACTGCTAAACCCCATTGACTCAAACTCTCCCCACTTCAAATCTGTCAAACTCCTAAATCTATCCTCACCCTCGATCCTGTCCAATCCGAAATAATCTTTGTCGGAAGCTGATGTTGGCTGTGACACAGTCCCGATTGTGAGGCTGGATGCCAAAGTAGGTGCTCGTGCAGAAGATGCTGTGGAACTTGCGCTACTAACGCTATACGCCATCCCAGGTGCCGTCTCTGGATAAAAATTGGGCGGCATGTTCATCCTCTTCTTGTATAGTTCCGAATATCTCGGAGATAGCTTGAGCGTCGCGGGCGCGATCCTTTCCCATTCTTTCGAATTCGCGAGACCATTAATCACACCATTACCCGGTTTGGTGCGTGTAGCCCAGGTAGCGGCCGTTTTCACCAAATCTGGTGAATACATGCGTACATTGCGTCGGACTGTGGTCATAGTAACAGTTTTCGCGCCCTTGCGAGGGTGTGGCTTGACATTCTTTGGTTCATGGAGGAAGGGAAGCATGGCGGGATAGCCTTTGATCCATTCTTTGAGACGGATAGGGACACCTAGACCTGCGGTGCTGCCAGAAGGGTGCGTGGCGTTGGATTTGGAGGTCGCAGAACGCGGCGGCATATCTTGCCAGCGAATGAATGCAAGCATGATGTGTTCAGTTGCATTTACGGCGCGAAGATAATGAACGTAGGTGTGATGGAAAGCTAGAGTGGCAGGTCCAAGGCCGAAGAGGAGGGGACCAAAGAGAGGAGAGAGTGTGGGAGGGGTATGGCCTGAGGAGGTACTATTGGCTGTTAGGCGACTAAGGAGGGTAAGGATGCGGACAAGGATAATTTGCAGTGTGGGATTGAGCAATTGAAGGAAATTTTCAAAATGAGCTGGGTGGTAGCCAAAACCTGGGAGGTTGTTGGGTTAGTATGTGTAGTGCCACGTAGATGAGGGAGTTTCTCTCACCAGCTTCAGCGTCGCGAAACTTGACGTAATCCTCCCAAGCGACGAGTCCACGAACGTCCATACCTCCTGCAACTCGAACGACTCGCGCGAGGCCCCATCGCAAACACATTCCGAGCTCATGGGGGCCGGCAAATCTAGCCTCCTCTCTCCACGCGCGCTCTGGGTCGTCAAATGCAGGGCTTGCCTGCGTCGAACACATGTTGAGAAAAGATCGAATCAAACGTTTGATAGCAGAAGCTGAAATATCCAACGCGGTGGTAGAGAAAATGAATGGAGTGGTGATGCCTCCGCGAGTCTCGAGTTCGTCGGCGACGACATTGACGAGGACCTCGAGCTGGTCGAGTCCTAGGACCACATGGCGTTCGTAGGCGAGATAGCCATAGTCTGTCTGCTTGGAGTGGTCGCCTGCTGCTGGATCGTTCTTAAGGGGGGGCTCGAGGTTGAGGGGGAGAAAGGAGCCGTCTGGGATGGGTGGGGGCTGGTTTTCAGAGTCAGAGTCGAGATGGTCTGCCCTGTTTCCGAGAGTCTTTGCACGGTTCTTTGCCTTCTTCCGGTCCTTTTTTGAGGGGGTGGGAGAGGAGATGGCGCGGGCGGAGAGTCTGCTGCTGACTCTGCCAAACTCGTCTAGCGAGTCGGGGATGTGGTGGGGAAGGGTTTTGTGGGGAGTTGAGTTTGTGCGTGCTCTGGAGAAGAGGGAGGGCATGGGGGGCGACGCCAACTGACAAACAACACGCCAATATCACTTGGCCCCCTCGGAAAACGCCGACATCATATTCTGTTCTACCGGTGCTACGCCTAATACCACCCCCCCCGCTCCTCCCTCGGCATCGACGTGTACAGCGGACGCGGAAACCCTCTGCTCACAAACGCCGTCCTCGGCACCGCCAGTGCAGCCTCTCCTCTCCCATCCTGCAAAGGCGTCTTAGGCTTTCGTCGCGATGACAACAAACAACAAACAACAACCACACTTACTTCTTCCTGCAGATCCTCCTTGAATCGCACCCGCGTCGCCGGAGCTGACCGCGGATACTCTCCCCGCTCGTGCTCTGCGTGCACTGCAGGCTCGGGACGAGGGAACGTCGCTTCATTTCCCTCGTACACGGGCTCCGGTCCCTGGACCTGACTATCCTCTACTTGGCACATCTCTGGTTCTCTCGTCCGAGCTTCCGCCCGGTTGCGCCTAACGAACAATACCAACCCAACAATCAGCACCACCAAGACACCTGGAATGAACAATCAGTCCTACCGTAATTTTTTACAATCAAGAATACTTACACAAAACAATCCCGACCGCTGCACCAACCCTTGTTCCCGTAGTCCACCGGGCCTTACACACCACCTTTCCTCTCCTACAAATCAATATAACTTTTGCACTAGAACTTTCATCTCCTATCACCGACTTACCAGTCCTTTCGACAAACCGTCTCAGCGGACACCGTGGGCATAAGAACCAACAGCCACAATGACAAAAAAACACACAGTACCACTAAACCATTCCCATCAATAACGTAGAGAAGCTCCAAAAAAAAAACACTCACCAGCTCCGTACATCCCGAACTCGATTTATCTAACGGTTATGGCTCCAGGCCACTTAAAGTATAACAGTCCAGCTGCGTTAGAGTTCCGTTGACCAGCAATCGGAACCGTAGGGAGGGTCACAGACAATCGCTGACGGTACCCTCCTTTCTTATATATACGTATCATTGGTCGTTTCGCTTGATGTTTTGATGTACCACCACGAAGGCGATACTCGTCGCTTACATCTACTGTCACCAGGGAAATCAATTCCATTCGCGCACACCGCACAGCCAAGTGTATCGGTTATGGGAGATGGATCGTCTATTTATAGACCATGTAGTTGCTCAGTTGATGCTTTAATCACTCCGTCCATTCTCGCAAACTCTCAATTAATGTGCCCATTAACCTACTACACTAAAATAAAATAAAACCACTTCCTCACCCCCTCTCCTCACCACTCCCTCGATACACATACTCTCTCGCATCATTCCTCCCTCTCTCAACATCCACACCCACAAGTATCGGCACAGCAACCCAAATCATCCCAACCAAAAACCAAAACGCATACCTTATATTCCCCGTCAAATCCGCAATAACACCCACCACCAGCGGTCCAACAAACGAACTACTCTTATCCGTAATCGAAAACAACCCATACCACCGCGCTTCTTCCCCAGGTGGAATCATCTCTGCGTAAAACGCTCTTGCATATCCTTGAAAAGCACCATAAACAGACCCAAAAATCACCGCTAACCCGAACATCTCCCCGGGTGTTGTCAAACCGCCAAACCGAATCGAAGTACCTTGAATGAGGAAACCGAGGCAACCGTACAGAGGGATTAATGAAGCAAGGAGGACGAGTGTAATTAAGATTGTTAAATTTGAGACGGCCAGTTTACGTTGGATCCGTGGCCAGATGAGGGAACCTAGGATTCCAGATGTCGGTGTCAGAACTCCGATGAGTATTAACGAGGATGCAGGCATGTGCAACGATGTTTTCGCGAAGAGTACAGCGGTCGAAGTCATTGTCGTAAAGCCTATCAAGGAGGAATCTAATCAGCACAGTAAGGAAAAGCAGGTGAAAAGGACGAACCGTCAGACAACAAAAACCATGCTGCGAGATACTTGAACGTATTTCTCAGCTTCACAACCTCAGTCCACTTCAACATATTCCCCAGCCTGATCCACGCTGCACAAATCTCCCTCCACAACCTCCACTCCCTTTGTTCTCCCCCCCTCTCCGTTTCGCTATTTGCCCCGTCACCCACCTCCGTCCACCCATCATCAATTTCTCCCTCTTCCAAATGTTTCACCTCACCCGCACCGGGTAGCCACACCGCCGCCGGAATCGAGAAAGCTGCCCACCATATCCCACTCAATCCAATAGCAAGCCTAAGTGCAAAGGTCGACCCTCCCAGTTTCGTCACGGGCACAAGTGCGACTATCAACAAGAATATCCCCGCAGCATAGCCCATAGCTATACCAAGCGATGAAATTCTCGACGTTGCTCGCGATAACGTCGCGTCGTACTCGCTTTTCTGTACCATTGATGGAGAAGTGGCGAGAAGAGGCTGTGATGGTATCATTGATTGACGGGGGATGAGTGGTGCTTCAGGACTCTCGCCGTCTAAATCCGCATCAAGTGAGACTGAACCATTTTGCGCAGCATCAGCGCTCTGGTCCGACTGTCGTTCACGCAGCATTTCTTGTTGTATCTGTTGAACCTCGGGAGATTCTTTTGCGAGAGACGGTAGATACGCATTCATTGCCACCACAGACGCGCCGAAGCTCACATTTGCCAAGATAGCAAGCAGTGCAGACGCATACCATATTGGTGAGTCGGAGGGTAAAAGGAGGAAGAGCACGGCCGAGAAGGATCCGAGCGCAGCGAAGAAGAGCAGTAGTCGCTTCCGATGAGGTGCTGAGGCATCATATGTCTCAGCTCATAACCACCGAAGAAGCTGGTGGACGTACGGTGATCAGCAATTCCACCCATGGATATCACTGTAAGCGCTTGAAGAGCTACGGATATCGAATAGACGTAAAGACTGGAAAGCCGTCGTTGAACATACGAACGGGAGAGCCGGAGGAACAAGGTACCTAAAGCTTGCTGTGTCAATCCACATCCAAAGAATCTTCACTTCACACCTCTCCGCATCAGCCAATGCTTCCGCCCTCGTTGAAACAGTGCCATTCGCAGGTAGGGATATGGGTTTCATCAACGAACACGGTTGCGTTCGATCTGGAGCAATATATCCATTATCCCTCGCAAATTGCTCCAGGCATATTGGGAGGAAAAGCGTCAATGATACTATGACAAATACTTCACTGACGTTGTGAATGAAGGTGAGTAAGTTGAGATGAGAGGGGGTTTGAGGTAGCGTACCTAGCAAAAGCGTAACTTAACCAACCGTATAGTTTCTTTTTGTAGGGTGAGGATATTGATGGCATTAGGAATGGTCGTGGTCAGGTCAGCGCATGCAGGTCGGATGTTGAGGTGAGGGCTCTGATTGTAGCACAGAGACAAATTCAGTACCGTGGGATGCACTAATTATAGGCATCATGACCTCTCGGTTCACCATTCAATTACTCATGCACGCAATAGCCGAATTTTTGACTGTAAAAGTACCTCGACGTACCGCTATGTCATGTACACATTGGGATGGGCATGGACAACAGACAATGGCATGCCTCTGGCCGTTCTTCGCAGACGTGCTCATATTTCTTCACGGGACTTCGGGCAACTGACACAATACCGCAACAGCGTTTGAGGTGGCGTTGAACAGTGTCGCGTATGGTACCGTACCTTCTATTGTTATCTATGTTGACGCGCAGTCTCTGATATACGCGAGCAAGGTTATCTTCGTAAAGTCAATCCCACCTGATTGCCAGCCATCTCAAGTGAGGTGTTACACCCGCCACAGAGTTGATATTGCTTCTCATGTGCGATTCCACTGCTGTGTTTCTCCAAGTCGGCTCAGACAATCGAAGCGTTGATATGCACAAATAGAAATGTGGCCAGTTTATAAACCTTGGTTACTTGTGGCCCAGTAAACAATTTCAAGACACTCGAAGCGAAATGGATAAAATGGGCCTGGCGCCCGAAGACTACGCTGACAATTTTCGCCTCGCGCTCCTGACGGGCTACGTTAACTGTATGTTCCAATCCTCTATATCTTCGAGTTGATTTATTTACATAGATTCATTCACGCCAGTTGCCGCGATAACAGTCTTAGTTTATGAGACCCTCCGCATCATACCCCGAGAAGTGAGTGCGCAGTCACGGATAACAAGTTCTGCTGACAAGGATGCAGGCAGAGCACATGTATCAGTGCGTGCCATACACGGACGCATCCCTCTTCTATCTCACCTGTTGCTCAAACCTAGCGGAAAGTGGACGCTGATTCGTACTGTGTACTTTTCCTTCCGCCTATCGGCCTTCTTGGCAATAAGGTTAGCACCCCACCGAACCTCTGAGCCGAAAACACACGCTCATATTATTTAGCATCACCGTTTACAGTGAGTGCATTAAAGTCCGTCTGTCAACTAGAAGCCCATTTATATTCTATTGCCAGTTTGGCATCATAGCTTCAGTCGAAGTCCAGTGAGGTTTTGTCTTCTTCGCTTTTATCATGGTTCTTACCTGCCCAAACTTGATAGGTGTGAGTGATTATCTCTAGAAATCAAGCACACTACAACCCGTACCAGTTGTGTCATAGCGTACCAATTATTTGCAACCTTGTAAGCACTCCTTTCCGTGTTATGAAACATGGGTCAAATGTTGTTCGTAGCCCTATACAAGTCCTGCTTTCGGCAGCGCTGAAGATTCTACTCATATTACGTCTCAGAGCACTATGGAACCAGAACATGATTGGTGAGTCCTTGGCACTTATGTTCTAGATCTGATAAAAATGTTCAGTTACAATCACCTTATGTCTTGTGACGATTGGTGAGTGAGGTCGAGGTTTGTGGGAGGGGAGACCACTTATGTGACTTTTGCTCATTAAGCTGAAGTTCTAGTAAGTCTGTTGCACATAGCTTCAAACAATTTTGCTTATTTGTTGGAATGGGGGATTAGACTGGCCTGTTATTGGCAATCGGTGTTGCCGTACGCATTGGTAGCAGTGCTATCAACGCGTTTCCACTTAACGGCTGTCAATCGAAAGATTTTTCCCAAAATATGCAGGATGGGCTCGCATTGGGAATGGCATATTTGTGAGCCCTGTTTACTTTCCGCTCTATCTATTGATTGAGTTTAATGCACCCATAGAGTGGCCAGACTATTCTCTGCAACTGTTGAAGTCCTGTTGACGCTCATCAAGCTCGTGAAAATGTCCAGGCAGCCCGGGTTTGTTGGCCGACCGTTCCACGAGAAGTTATTGCAGGTGAAAAGTCTTACCCCGGTTGTCTACGTCTTTTACCGTGATGGGACTTTGTTCTTCATCCCGTGAGTAGATCATTGTCGACTCTGTCTCATAAGTAGTGCTGATTTATCACCTTCAGGCTTTTGAGTAGGCAAAAACATCGTGGTTTGTGAGAATTAGAATACTGATATTCGCGGGAAATAGCATTAGCAATTCTTCAGTCTATTTCCGATGTAATCACCGAAACCATGAATTCAGTAACCTTCGCTCAGATCGACTATAGTGTGTACGTTTTCCCCCTCTTTATCTTTTTTGTCTCCCACTGATTCCCATGAACAAAGGGCGCTTGCAACCATGTACTACTTGATGGTATAGTCACCCCTTTACCAATAATTGGTCCATAACAGTGAATAATTTCAGGGAACACGGTTGATACTCAACCTTCGCGAAGCCAACTGCAAGTTGATGGAGTCTATGGCCTCGCGACCAGCACACTCGATTTTGTGGTTTCGGCATGGAACGACACAGGAGGGGAGTGAGGAGGCCATGGACTGTGATCACGAGGTTCCTTCAGACAGTATTGTGGAGGGGCGTTGCAACCAAACTGTCAGCACATACGGTGAGGGATTGATGCAAACGTGGAAGTGGAGGGTGAAAGATGAGGCGTTAACAGCCACGGTGTAGATGTTTTTAACACCTAGTCGTGTATAAAGACGGAAGTCTTCCTAGTTATCCCTAGCGAATAATACAGCTCACGTCGGGATTCTTCAGAATTTTTTCAACTGCTCAAATATCTCCCATCTTTCGATTGTTCTTAACTTGTCTCTCAATTATTCGACCTGGTCGTGAAGCCCAGCGACTGGTTGCTGGTGAAACCATGATGCCACTGCTTAAAATATGAGTCAGGCCAAGTGATCTTGTCAAAAATCTTTAGTACTCCACGTGAAAATAAAATAGCTTGGCAGATCGCAGTTCCGTTGCACACCCTACAAGACATCACAATGATCAATAGGTATGTTAGTGTAGTTGACAACAATCTGACAGATCCATTAGTGCAAGCCCTTTTGAGGGTGCGAGGCACCTGCGTTCCAAAATTATACAAAATCATATGTAATATAGCAATGTTACTGAGGCGGAATCGGCATGGCATGAAGCAGGTGGAATGAGTATTGAGCTCAATCTATAGTTTCTTCTAGGGGTCACGAGCAACCTCCGCCGACCTAATCAGTCAGAGGATATGAATTACCAGACAGAAGAAAAGGGGACAAAAAAAAACGTACCTGGCCCAAATGTGCATCAATCACATCTCCCTCCTCCATCCCCAACTAGTTAAAGCACGTAATGAGCGTCCAAAAAGTGGAGACTGGAAAGAGAGACGGAACTCACAGTGCCTGGTGTATCTGTTCCATTTACGCGCTGTCCATCATAGATGAATCGCAAAGTTCCTGTGATACCGCGTAGTATGTGCGCAAGCCAGTGTTGAATAAAACGGGGTTCGGGTGGTCAATGGAGGTTATGGATGTAACTTTGCGTGTGGAGACGAACCGGGATCCTTCTCAAACCTTTTCTGCAGAACTGGTCAGGGCAATACTTGAGAAAAGAGGCGTGCAAACGCACCTCGGCAGCCTGAAAAATCTTCGTAAACTGCATTCCAGACCTCACTTTGACAGTGATAGCTGCCCGTTCGGTCGCCAAAGACAAGCAGGATAAGTACAGATGAGGAGAAGACGTGTATTCCCAAGCCAGAACAAGACAAACGGAGTAGAGGAATTCGTCAGTACACTCGGGATTTTAAGGTAAAAGCATACATTGATTTTCGTATTGGACCGTCAAGTTGAGCTTTGGCTTCACGTCCTCTGGCTCCTGCGACATGGATGGCCTGTGTGTACGGAGGGTGGCGGGGAGGGTGGAAGGCGCAGGGATATGTCGGGTTAATGATTGAACCCAGTCATATTAATCGCGTGCACGTGATCATCGCGTCGTCAAAAGGTATATGGGCAAGTACATTATAGTAAGTGACAGACAACGCAGCGAAAACATGGTACAGATTCGTAGGTGAAGCAAACACAGCATTAGGCACGTGGCAAATCCTTCAAAGGGGTTTGCCCCGATCGTCTCTGGGATTGGGAGCAATTGTCAATGGCCTACTCTTGTATGTCGAGCAAAGAGGGTATCCCACCTGAAGCTTGAATCGGCAGATCCGATACCCGCTCTTCCCTTTCGCATATTCTGCCTATACATGTACAGTCAGCTGGACGACCAGTTTTATCGAACAAAAGAAACTCACACTAACAACATCATACAAACCATCATAGCGGTATCTAACGACCGGTGGTGTGTCAGGATCCACATGAAGAACAATGGTCGTTGAGCTGACTCACCCGCTAGAAGGGCCCCATTTATGATCCTTACTTCCACGAATAACTCTCACAGGATGTCTCGTCTCGGTGTTTCTCTGTTGATGAACAGAATCAGATTATGTCACGCGTTTTGCACCACACGTACTTACCAGGAGAGTGCTATTGGAAGAATGTTCAAATTGTTGATCAGCCGTCTGCGGTTCCGACTAGCGAAAACAACATGAGTCAGTATTAGTCACTGTACACCTGGTTAGAAAGCACATACACCACCACCAAAGCTACTGTCCTGCCCTCCGGCCCCGGTGTACCATCTGGATATACATTGTGAGCCGAGTCTGTTGGGATTAAAGGAACACGCGACTCACATCACATCACCCTCATCAATATCATCCTCATACCCATCGTTCACCACGATCGAGTACGCTCCCCCACGGGCGTTTCCTACAATGCCTTTCATAGGCGCTCGATGGACTTTTGCGTCGTTACAAGCCTTCCTACAGGTGCAAAATTTCAATCGTCAAGCACCGTCAACACCCCACCCTTAGCTCCTTGTGACTACGTACCGACTTGCAAAGAGCTGGCCTACAGGACACCCATCCGGATGTCCATAGTGGTCTATCGCTGACGCCTCGCTGGAACCCAATAACCAGTTCGCCGGGGACACGAGGCCCGTGGTCGAAGTTGAGCCATTCATATTGGTGTGATCATTATTGGTGCGATAGATGCCAAACTGGTCTTGTTGCATGATTTGCGCGCGTCTGAATTTATCAGTGATCAAAACTATATCAAAGAGAGGAAGCAGACGCACAATCTTTCCATAGCCATAATGGCAAAAGGAATTCCAGGATTCGTTTGAGTCTGGCCGCGTTTTAAAGTCCGAACTTTGGACTCGGAATTACGTGGTACTAATATAAGATCACTCTGTCACATTTCTGAGAAACGTGACCATCTGTCACTCTGTGTGGCTCTGACTAGGGGTTCCTTCTGTAACTGGGCACCACGATATAAATTGTTGAGATAAATAAAAATAAAAAGACATTAGCAGTTCCTTTTTTTCCTCGAGTAAAGTTTCCTGCACACAAGACTTGAATAGAAAATTGGCAAGGCCAATTCAATTATAATTTGCAAAAGGACATCATCTATCTTGTTCAATAACACCCAATAATTCCATCCCCAAAATGTGAAAGCTCTGGGTGAGATGTCCTGGTGGTGGTGATGGTGGTGGTAGTTTTAAGTTTGAATGTGGCAGTATATCTTAGCCAGATTAATGGGAACAATAACTATTTCCAGCAGTAAACAAGGTGTTAAATGTATTATAGTCAAGATAGGAATGTGTGCATTGACAAGACATTGAAATGCTTTGATAGAATAATGGAAAGCACAGTACTGGTAAACTTCTCCAGGGAACTCATATCAAAAATTGCTTTTTCACTGGATTTCAGCCAGAGGCATTACTCTCATAAATAGGGTATCTTCAGTAATGGATGATTTCTCTGTCACTTGTCAATATGAATATGAAAAGTAGCTTGAACATGGACTTTGGTGCTTGAAACCTTGAAACCAATATTCATAGTTAATAAGTGAGGTAGAGTCAACCCAGCAGCATTCACTATGGATAGCCCATGAAGGGGCCACCAGCCAATGTCTTTAAGGGCAATCGGAACAACAATCAGGAGCATACTAGAAGTGCAATATCACAAATCAGCTTACATACATTCTTGACACACACACACTCATAAGCCATGCAAAGAGGTAGATTTATTTGGAAGGTATGTACCAGTACAGTTGACTGCTTCTAAATCTCTGAAACAAAAAGTCCAATGGAAGGAGACTCTTCACAGCTAGATTGTACATGGAGCACACTGCACTGCACCATATTGCACAGGCTTCTCGGTACTGTTTGTGCTGTATCACAAGACCGGAGCCACTAGGAGTCCAGGATAATCGACATTAGCACTGGAAGGAGACCTCCGACATCCGGAAACTGGATGTTAGTGTAAAATGTGATGGGTTCAGTGTGGTTTACCATCAGGAATGGGTGCTATTAACTTCAAGAAAGCTTTGACTTGGCAGTGACATAGAGCTGTGCAAACCTCGCTTGCACTCATGGGACTGGGAAAGGATATACTGGGGCCGAACTATGTCCAAAACAAATTTAAATTTCTGGAGGGGCACCATAAACCACTTCTGGTTTATCCCGAGGGTGCTGCTGACAGAGAATGATCGTAGGTCCATGCATTATGTGATATGTAAAGAGTAGCTTAGTGGCTGAGTCAAGAGATAAGGTCTCCAAAAGGTGGTGTCGGTGATAGGGGCAAAAGAGGTGAAACCAGGCAAGGCCACGAACAATTTCCGAACTCGCTCTAAGGTGGTCATTCCTCAGTGCAAAAGGGATAGTGTCGCAGTGCCTTTCTCAACTTCCGTGAGCAAGCAGTTGTCAAATCATGCCGAGAACCTTCGTAATTTCCAGACGTTCATCCGCCAAATTGTCTGAAAGGACATGGTCTTCAAATGAGCTCTTGGTGATTAGAAATAATCCATAACACAGACGTAGAAGGAAAACAGGTTGATGAGGTCCAATACTCTGGGATTTGAGAAAAGGAGCTCCTTGATATATTATGTATTCTTTGTATAACGAATCAGGTAGCCAATCGTTGTATTCATCGCAGGCAAAGTTGTTTTAATACGAAACCAGCTCCCGTGTGCTTGACAAGGATATCGAGCACCACGACGTCATTGTAAGATAAGCTCGGACGATCGATCCACGAGCGTAACCATTGGTGCTCTTGAGAGGATGATGCGTGATGTCGTACACAATACCCGGGATCTGGCAAGGAATCCTTCACAATTGATCGTGGGGATAATCCGGCGTGGAGGCCGAAAATGGCTGCTGGGTCCATGAAGTCGGCGGCGGGTAGAACAGCGCCACTTGGAATAACCGGTCGCGAGGTAAAATGACATCGACAATGTGTGAGAGTGGTCGATATGCGTATGTGCGTCCTCGCACCCTGCGGGGGGTGGCTTGTGGATGAGATTGAGAGCATAATCTCAGGACAAGATTAGGTTGAAGTGCATGCCAAACAGAGCAAAACACAGAACCCGCCAAGTCGCGTCAGACATAACATACTTCCGCAGACATATAATGCGCCGGCCACAAGCTGCATCTACACCACAGGATGACATAGACCACACTCCTCCCTCCCCAACTTCCTCTACATCTACATCACCTCCCCCCGCTGCCCCCGACGACCGCGACTCGTCCAGCGAAAACCCCGCAGAACCCAGTTCAGTACCTCATTCCCGAGCGGGTTCACAAATCCCCGAGGACGGGGATCCGGAAGCTATTCCAGAAGACAGTGTTACCTGCCAATGGGATGACTGTGGAATCGTATTTACCCATCTACCGACTTTGATTGATCACATACACAATGGTGGGTGATGAGCGCCCTCTTAAAAAATTCGGAGCGACGGGCTACAATTCGCATCCAGAACATATTGGCGTTCATAAATCCAGTTATACATGTGAATGGGCAACGTGTCAGCGTCGTGGTCTACCCCAGACCTCGAGGTTCGCCTTAATATCCCATATCCGGTCGCATACCGGCGAGAAACCGTTTACATGCTCTAAGCCCGGTAAGTTAGCTCCCTTACGTGTCCAGTCTTCGAAAAAGAAGAATTCATTTATTTTTACGATCCCATCCCTTTTAAACTCTGTTCTCTAGAATGTGACAAGTCCTTCACTCGCTCGGACGCCCTTGCGAAACACATGCGTCTACAACACAACATCGAACCACCCGCGCCTGGGAGAGGCGGGAATAGAAAGCGCAAAAGAGGGGCTGAAGAGTCTTCTTCCGCTACCGCCATGCAAGGTAGCAACCCGGCCTTATCCCATCCTGCGTCTTCGGGCCACGCCGCTGCTTTCAGCACTTTCAAAGTTGAGCCACGCACACCCTCCGAACTCATTGACGACATCACCCTCATCACTCATCGAGACAAGGAATATTTCAATGGCCCCTCTAACACAAACGGTCGACTACGCAGATCACCTAGCCCACACGATCGCCCACCTTTCTCTTATACATCAATACCTTTCCCATCCAGTAGATATTCTAACGGGAATGATGAGGAGAACGACCCTTCCGCGGATGCTCTTCCAGAGTATCTGGCACAACAAATCGACCCCAAGACTGGATTAGTCAAAGGGAGGACGCCGGCAACGGTCATGTACCTCTTGATGAAGGCGAAGCACCGCTACGCCTTGGAGCAGCACGACGTATTAATGGAAGAACTAAAGACAACGAAACAAGAACTGAAGAGGATTAGAGACGATAAGGAAAGGGCCTTGAATGACGTCTTAAGGGCTTGTTTTGGGTAAGTACTCTGGTTGACCTTCATCGTACTTTCGTCCTCACTGACCGCCTTACGCAGCCCACAGGCAGAACAATTCATTGCTCCTATCGTGCCACCCAGCGTGTCGGCTACGGTACCCAACGCCTGTCCACCTCCGACTCCTTCCCGTGATTTAGGATATAACGGTCCTGCCCCTCCGTTACCCCCATATGTTAATGGGCATGGACGATGAGCTCTCTTCACGTGGGGACAGTTCTTTGTATGCATTGTCTATCTCTCGTTTTACGTTCGGTTTTGTTGTATTCTTGGCAGGTTCATACACCGAAGTTCTTTCATTGTGGTGTAGAATATGCTCACATGGTGTTGTTGCCGCCTCGACGGCGCCAAGGCCGAGCCCGACCCTGCTTCCCTCCGTCCTCAAGGTTCAGGGTCAGACGCCTCCAAAGGAGTGCCATGAGAAACTGGCATGAGTATACCGAAATCTACGGAACCAGGCCCACAAAATAGTGCGCTATTCGGTTCAAATGCAGTGATTAACAAAAAAAATCATAGCCGAACATAGCACAACTTGGACTGGTGGCCAAATGCCGGGAAGCGATGTGAGCCAGTTAAAGTCTAGTGATGCCTATTTATGGGCCAGCGTCTCTTCTCTGATACGTCTGTTACTTCTATCGTCACACGTGTTTTGAGGTTGAGAGCCAAGTAAATTCCTCCGCTTACTGAAATAACTCATTGCTTGTTTAGGGAAATACATGTGGTTACAGAGAAGAGTCCGTCAGAATTCGTTCGCCCAGATGAAGTAGCTCCGATCAAGGGCTATGCATCGCGTATCAGGGGCTTATTTTGCTTGTCATCGATTCCTACATATTTCCTAAGTGGTCGGCGGGAGACAGTAATAATTATGATATGTTTATGGTAAGGTACTCTTCCAGATGTCTTCACGAAAGATCATGAAAGTCTCAGAGTTTTGGATCAGGAATCAGGATAGGTCAACCCTCGACCATTCTACTATACTTCTCATTGCTCACAAGGTTCTAGTCACACACTCTTGATCAAGGTGTGGCTTCCGCCTTATTAATCGCCCTTCGTATCCGCATCACTTCCCTGTGAACCGACTCCTGGTCATCAACTTCCGCACGGCACTTCGTGGCCATCTTCGAAATGGGACAAAAGCGTCTTCAGAGCCCGAGTGCCTGGAAATTTCATCAGAGTTCGACAAACGAGGCAGCCCCCCCGGCAGCGAATTATCAGCGTCAGCACTCCTGCGGGTTATCAGCATACATACCATCTGGGGCCAGATTTACGCCTGTAAAGCAGTGCAATATCATTGGAGATTAACGGCTCCAATGAGGTACTTCGGGGTATCAACCCCACCAAGTCCCGCAGCTTGACATCAGCGTTGGCTAATGGGCGCATACCCACCGACAAACCCGTTTCAACAAACGTTCTGCATAGTTGGATTCCGGCTCGAATAGAGACGATGTTCCAGAATTGGTTAGGACAGCCGCAATCAAATTGCGTATTTTGGGTTCAGAGAAGAGGCACCTGCATGCCTCAATGGCACAACCTGAGACTCGGATACCATTTTTTGGGAGCCTTGAGCGCACTGAGCGCTTTCCGAGGATGCCGGTCCAAGAAATAGTGGTACTGCGACCGATCAGCCAAAGTTCCGCATAAGTGTGATAATAATGAAACCAACGTAGCCGCGCATGGGTTTGAATCTACGTCGTAATTATGCGCTGACGCAAAGTGATTGTCCCGCTTGCGGGCAGCCCGACTAGCCAGCGCTCCAACTTCCGGGATCCCGGACTTCAAGCGACTCATGGTACGGCTGACTTATCTGGAATACCGACAACACCGTGTTCGCAGCCGATCCAGATGGCCTACGGTGTCGATGCAATACCCAGTGACAAAAACTATTTATAGACATCCAACCGGACCCTCAACACCATTCCCCAGTGCAAGCCAGGAAGTGACACCAAGCGTTGGCGCATCAATATAGCTCTATCCTTTCCAATGGAGCTTGCAAACCGGGGACATCTCGGAGTCAAACACCGTTCAAGACGGCTTCACAGACCATTAAGGGTTGATAATTATCTCAGGCGACGGTCTGAAGGGGTAAAGATGGAGGTCATCGAAACCTATTTAACGGAGATGAAACCAAGCCTGATACACAACTCATTTATTCATCTTGTTCTAGTAGCTTAACATGCAGACACCTGTTAACCCGAGCAATATTCAAGGAGATATTTTGTGTGTACTTCTATCTTCCTTCGAACAACCATGCTGAATGTTTTCGCCCTTGTCTCCTTTCTCTAGGGCTGGTGGGCTCCCAAAGAAGACACAGACTTACCTGTTCTTTCAAATCACCGACGGAAAAAAATTCGTTGACGACCTTGCCAAGTTGGTACCCTTGATCAAGACAGTTGAACAGACCCTTCAGGACAGGGATGCTATCGCCAAACACAAGAAGGAGAGGAAGCATGGTCTGATCAAGATGGTTGGTGTGAACATTTCCCTATCGTACACCGGTCTTAGAGCTGTGAGTGATACTACCTCCTCGTCAGTTTCAACAACAGTCTAAGCAGCGAGAACCAAGATGGGTGTACCTGATGACACAATCACCAAATCTTCACTGGGGACGGATAGCGGAATTTTCAAGGGCGGTGCAGTCAAGGACGCGCCACATTTGGGAGATCCTACGGTTCCTGTCGACCCTAGTAATCCCAATTCCGGTGTCAAACCTGACTGGGAACCGGCGTTTTTGGACCAACTTGACGGCGTCATTCTTGTTGCTGGTGACAGCCACGAAACTGTTCAGGAAAAAATCAAGGATGTGAACGCGATATTTCCGGCCGACCCCAACCATTCATCAATCAAGATTGTTGAGACCATCGTTGGTGACGTCAGACCTGGAGAGGAATCTGGCCATGAACAGTGAGGATATGATTATTTTTGGTGCCATCTGGGTACTAATAGAGACTGGGGACCACAGCTTCGGTTTCCAAGACGGTATCTCCAATCCTCTCGTTGCCGGATTCGATCCTGTTGTACCAGGACCCGCTCCAGTCGACGCAAGTTTCATCCTCACAGGCTATAATCTGCAGCAGGCTACCAAGGACTGGACCGCTGATGGAAGCTTCCTTGTCTTCAGGTATCTTTTCCAAAAGGTTCCTGAATTCAATGCTTTCCTCAAGGACAACACCCTGAAGAAACATCCCATCACGGGTGCAGATCTTCCAGAAGAACAAGGTAGTGAGCTTCTAGGTGCAAGGCTCGTTGGTCGCTGGAAAAGCGGTGAGTAAAATCGAACAAGTGAAAAAGGAGTAGTATTTACGTCCCTCCCTAGGTGCTCCAATTGATACGACACCCTTTCAGGACATCCCCCTGCTGGCGAAAGATCCCCAAAAGTGAGAACACAGACATACCTGAAAAGCGTCCATCGAACTGACAGCCTATGCCATTAGGAATAATGACTTTACGTTTGTGAATGAGTTCCGGGACAACAACAAATGTCCCTGGGCTGCACACATCCGTCGGACGAACCCGAGGGCAGACTCTACGAGATTGGGTGCGAATTCGCTTGACCAACGTCGGATCCTCCGGCGCGGAATAGCATTTGGTCCAGAAGTGACCGTGGAGGAACAGATTAGTGACACCACCAAACTGGAGAGAGGCCTGCTCTTCGCTTGCTATCAGGCAAACATCAATACTGCTTTCAGGTTCATCCAGACAGGCGAGTGTGGCTCGTCGTGTTGTCTAGTCCACACTCCATTGATGATCGATTGTCTCCGACAGCTTGGGCCAATAACCCCACCTTCCCTTTCATCAATCAGGATCCTTCTCCGGGATTCCAGGGCGGGTATGTAATGTTGGGTTAGGAGATTCACAATTTGCGACTGAACATGCTGTTTCTAGTCTAGATCCCCTCATCGGCCAAGCTACCGACGGTAACAAACGACAGATGGCTGGATATGATCCTCTTACGGCCAATGTCCCGTCGCAGACACCATTGTCGATGTCTAATTTCGTCGTACCACGAGGTGGTGGCTACTTCTTCACCCCGCCTATCAAGCTTTTGCGCGAATTCCGCGCCTTCCTTGCTGATGCTTGAAGACCGAAGATGTGGTCTAGGCTCCGGATAGTCCTATATTATGTATTATATCTACTACCTTCGTATTAACGATGCCGAAATGCTCATCGTTTACTCCACGCCTCATGTACAAAAGCTTGCTTGACAGGCATGCTGCGCAGGAGACCTCATTCGAACATCTTTTTGTGTTTGTGAGAATATAAGGAAGCGAAGCCTCCGCATACCGGTGACTTAACACCATGACTATCCATGATCTTGACTTTCGCGAGGAGGTATAGATACCTGCCTCCCGCATGGTCCGTTGCTGATATACAACCCCTTCGCAGAAACTATTCCCCAATTTCAGCCAACTTCCCTGTGATAATGATTACAACGTCAATTTTTATAAGGAAGATAAATGGAGTGGCATTTTGGGACCTCGCCGTCATTGGTGCTTCCTGGTAGAAATCACTGAATGTGTCCCTTGGATTCGTCCAGCGTATTTTGCCAAAGACACCGATGGAGCGACGATATATATCGCCTTCCATACGGATGATAGATCTCCGGGTATCTTGCGTGAGTGTAAAGTCGGAGATACTATGGCAATCATGTATGCCAATAGCCATGGGTTTATGGATGGGAAGATGGGCATCCGAGTGGAAGCAGACGAATTTGTCAAGGTATGCCTTCAGTGCCATAATCCATAATGGAAGGAATGTGACGTCTGTTCAGCTGTTTCATTGTAGCCTTGACAATATTGCTCAAGTCGGCGAGGCTCTAAATGCAAAACCAGGTTCCTGTCGTGCATGTGGTAAACCGGCGACTTCTCAATGTGCAAAGTGTACAATGAGATATTGTAGCAAGGTATACCCACACCAGCTCAAGGTGGCTTCCGTCTACTGAGTTTCATTGTACGCGATACAGGGATGTCAGGTTGCTGACTGGAAGCCAAAGCACAAGCAAGAATGCATTGTAGGAAGATCCATCACGCAATGGAAGTCCTTCGACTGGTGGAAATTCGACGACTTTAGATCACCATGATGGGGATTGAAGTTCTGGTTTGAGGTCAGGTGGGGAAGTCGGTCTTGATGATGGCCCGACATGTATTTGTTTTTTTTTCGTAGGTAGGTAGTACGTTGTATCACTTGGTCGTCTAGTGCGTTGCCACACACAAACGTGGTGGCTCATCCATTTCTCCACAATGATAGTACACCACAATGCTCACCACGGGCACTGCCCTACCACGGACTGATTGTGCATGTTTATCCTGGAAGCTATTACCCTCAGCACTATCATCCTCTCTACCGCGCCAAACTCCAATTCCATCACCATGCATCAAACGAAGAAACGCAAACGTCATTCTGACAATACTCATAAACGAGGTTTCCTGCGCCACAATGACCAGGAAGGTTATGAATACCAACGGCGCCAACCCGAACAGGATCCAATGCTATTCATACAGGCACATGAAGCAGACCTGCGTCGGGGTGTACAAGCTGAAGAGCTGGCCGCGTCTTTAGAGGTAGTCGAATATATAGACACTCCAACCCGCAATGAACGTCCCCAGGTGAGACCACGGATTGGCCGCGCTCTGATTCACTGGGCTGGCGGAAGTGGTCCCCCTAACAGTCTTTTTGATGGGGATGAAGAAGAGACCATTAGTCTTGGAGCTCAGAAGGCAACCAAGGACACTCATGTTATTCGGGATGAATCTGGAATTTGGGTAGATAGGTAGGTCAATCCGAAAGGCGCCCAAAGCTTTGCACCAGGGACGCCATTATGTGCCCTAAATCCTCATCTCGCGTTTGTGCTCTGCTTATCACGGTTATGACCAGTCAACAAGTCAATTCTCTCTTCTGGTTTTCTGTCATCAGAACGATATTAATGTTGGTAATCTGTAGATACGATGCTCGCCTCTTGCTAGACGCATTACCAAGCTTTGCAACCTCCTCCGGATCCGCCTCAGTGCATGCCACACCCAGCTCGCCGTCCGGATGGTCAGACCTTCCCTCTGATACGGAAGAAACGTTTCTCTTTTCACCAGAAGAGGCCGTGGATTACAGAAATGAGAAACGTCGGAGGTTACTTGAACAAGCGCACGAAGAGCGAGTGAAGGCACTCTTAGAGGAAGAAAATGAAATGCCCCGGGAAGCCGTTGACGACGATCCTTGGGGTGGAAGCGACGAGGAGGTGGGTGTATCGCAATCGAAATGGCTACCAAATCAACTCAAATTTCAACTCATAGCCCGATGATGCCCAGAAAGAACTCATGCGCAGGACCGCTGCCCACCTTGTTTCGTCTCCCAACCCCGCTCAACTCGAGATGCGGATTCTCGCGAATCATGGCGCAGATAAACGGTTTTCCTTTCTCAAGGGGCGGTGGGGCCGGTCTTGGCGGCTCGTGAAGGCGAAGTTCCGTATCGAAAGGGAAGAGAAAGAACGGAAGGAGAAGCAGGAAAAGGAACAAAAAGGACTGGGCATACTTACTGGCTATGAGTCGGGCTCAGATGCTGGGAGTGATAGTACAGAGGATCCAAAAGCGGACGGCTTTGCAGACAAAAAAGAGCTTCGGCGGCAGAGGGCGAGAGAATGGGCAGAACAAAGACGACAGTCCGCGGCTGGGGTTGGAGCCGAAGAGGAAGTATGAGAAATATATCCCAGCCACTAACGTCTATCGGAATCACAAGGGTATACCAATGACTAACGGAACAACTTGAATCATCCTTGGCTGATATCATGATACAAGTCACCCTCTCCTGGGCCATCAGTGTGTGGTCTTCCAGAGTCCATATCGACGGGCCGCCAATAGCCAATAAAGTGGGCAATGCTAGCATATAGGGATGAGGCGAGTCCGGCAATAAGCAGAATCATGCGGATGAACGGGACGAGCGGGGGTAGAAGTAAAGCCCAAAATTCCTGTTCATAATGATGAAGACGGTATAAACCTATCAGGAATGTGGACGTACATCAGGGTGATAGAAATCCTCTTGCATTACAATGAAATACAGGCCGCCTTCTTTTTGGAGTTTCAGCCGCGTTAACAGCCTATTCAGGAAACTAAGTCCGCGGATTGTGACTGAAAAACCAGACACCTACCGGGCTGGTGCTGGCCGTATCGGTAGAAAAAACAACTTGAACCACTGAACGATGTCCAAGAACAAATAATCATGCTCTTGATCCCAGACTATCTCATCGTTAGCCCGAGTTCTTATAGAGCGCGCAACACGAAGCATTCACCAACACTGTTCACTCTAACCTCGATATAAGGACTCAGGACTCTATACCACCTGTTCTCAAGGCGTTCTCATCAGCATTCAGGGATCTGTGCACCAAAAAGTCCGACCCACTGATAAATCCCTAACACTGTCTTTCTCGACTCCGGACCGCTCTCGACGGCACACACGGGATGCCGGAAGCCAATTTCCGGAACCATATACCGCTCTACTGCTTTCTTCTGCACATCAGGTGAAGAAGCAGAAGTGAGTTGCAAGACAACGCCTCTGATCTCCACAGCCGGGTCCTCCATGTTCGTTTCGCCCGCGAAGACACGCGAGGATCAAAAGAACCTTGCTTAGATAGAAAGGAGTGTGGTAGGAGCGGCGGGCTACTAGTGCAGAGGCGTCTGACTGGCTGATTGGTAGTCCTTGTATTGCGTCTGGTGTGACCTGGCCAGTGGAGATGTGAGCGCGTTGCTGCCGTGGAGAAATGACGTCGGTCGGCTTGCCGGCAATCAATCACCCGGTATAGGAGTTGCGAGCGATGTGTTTGCCAAGCGCTTTCGTAGTGGGCTGGAGACAGTGTGAGATTGGGCGTAGACCACGGTGGTTAAGCGCTAACTGTGGGCAGATCAAGCCAAGGAAAAGGCTATCTGACGTGTTAGCAATGAGAAAAAGAGGTCATCGTTCAAGCGTTTGAATGTTGACTGGCACCGCTGGAGTCGAAAATCCTGTCGCCAACGGCTCAATACAAGCCTTAGCAGGATGCGCCACGCCCTCTCCAGAGTAGTACTGGAGGCAAATGAGTTCTGAAATTTTCGGGGTGTCGCCATCCTGGTTAACAATCTCTGCATCTCACTGTTGTCAAATTCGTATAGCTCTTCTGAGGAGTGTGTAAACCAAACTCAGGTCCTCGTCCCTTCCTGGGCCGTACACGGACCCCAAACCTCCGTGAGCAATTCAGGAACTCCGAGGAAAGCCGTCTCTCCTGAACCCTCCCACATCTCTTCGGGCGAGAAGTCATGAAAGATCCACAATGTCTACCACACTCGTCATTCTGACTGTTCTCGTGAGATGACAAGACCCAAATATTTCCTCACAACACCCCACCTTCTGATCAGGCCGAAGGTCTATTAATATAAGTGATAGGTACAGAACTAGCACAGAACATGTTAAGGGGCACGGAATTCATGAGGGAGTGAACCCACTTCTAGAAGCATGTCTTATTTAAACCCCTCCCGTCATGGCTGTACCCCCAAAACCGCATTTCGCGTCTAGCTTCCCATCTAGCTTCCCAAGGGGTCAGTCAGCTGAGCTGCAAAGCGATATGACGCTCAGGTGTATGCCAGATTGCGGAATAGAGAATTAGGATTTGTCCAGGGATTTGGCATCTCGTGTACATGAGCCGGCTGGGTGGGTCACAGGCGCGTTTCCTATACAATGGTAACGAACGACCATGCGAAGAGATAAAAGGACTTTTGTCAATGTGGAGTTCCGTTCACGCCGAGCACAGAAGATTCTGTACGATGGACAGGGGAAACCCGGCGGTCGAATATATGTATTTCCAAGAGGGATGGGCCGAAAGCTGTCGGTGAGAGTCCAACCCAAGGGGGTCAGTGCTCAGAGGTATCCTGTGGGACGAAGATGAAGAGCTTCTCGTCCAAGGCTGTGCCCTCGCGCCGTGAATTGGAGCTCGGCATACCGAACCACAACTCTGGACAAATTCCGCGAGTGATACCAAGAGTCCCACCATGAGCATATTTAACGCGTCTTGAAGAAATGGTGATAAAGTCCAAGAAAGCCGCAAAATGTGGTTCTCACCGTTACTTTTACTATTCCCTCTTGTCGTCAACGCGCAGCGTTTTGTTCGGTTTATCTCAACCGATGGCAAAGAATACACTGGTGACGCGATTCTGCCATCGGATACTGTCGACGCGTCCAAGAGTACGAGCGCACATGTGATCACCGGCGATCTTCTTGGCGATTTCAAGATCACGAACCAAGTAAAGGTAAGCCAGCGATAATGGACCTTGTGTCGGGGCAGAATTTGATGCGTCTGCTATGTAGCCCATCAAAAAGTTGCTCTCGCCCTTCCCAAGCGAGAGAGTCAGGACAGTACGCTGTGTCGGCTTCAACTACGCGGCGCACGATCAAGAGGTAAGAGATCCTGTCGTAGAATGTTTAGTATCGTACTAAGGTGATGCCAAAGACGAACATTACCATTCCCGATTTCCCCATCCTCTTCTACAAGCCTTTCACTGCTCTCAACACCCCCAGCGATGATATCCCCATTACACCAGGATACCAGACCCAGGGAGACTTCCTTTCAACTATGGACTACGAGACTGAGTTGGTCGTCATCATGAAGAAGAAGGCATTCAACATCTCCGAGGACGAGGCTCTTGATCACGTTTTGGGATATAGCGTCGGGCATGACGTGTCCCACCGTGGCTGGCAGATCGACCGAGGTGGAGAGCCCGAACCCCAGTTCTCAATGGGCAAGGGTGCTGACGGTTGGGCACCGTGGGGTCCCGCCATCGTTTCCACCAACGTGATCAAGGACCCGCAGACGCTCCACATTTGGACCAAGGTTAACGGCGAGATGAAGCAGAACGATACGACTGCCAACATGATTTTCGGAGTCAAGCAAATTGTATCCTTCTTCTCCATGGGTATTACTCTGATGCCTGGCGATGTCATATTCACTGGAACGTAAGTGGTCTGCAATTGGATATGCATGGTCATGTTTATGACGAATTTTATGACTTGCAGTCCCGCTGGCGTCAATCTCGGGAAGGCGGACCCCATCTGGTTGGTGGATGGCGATATTGTGGAAGTTGGGTTGGAGAACGTCGGCACTTGCACGAACAAGATTACCTACGTGAATCTTACGGATACCTCACACTGAACGTTGTAGTAGTAGATACTTACCGTGAAGAATTCATGCTCTCGCAAATGGCCTGGCTTTGGATGGGGTGTCATAAACATGCAGCAACTTGTAGCAGGCGTATATGATGGTGTCTCGGCCACACGGATATGTGCTATGTCGAGGAACCAATAGCGGCTACGGTAGCTAAGAGCAGAGGATGATGTGGTTCGGATTTGAGAGGCAGTTGCGGTCCGTGCAATGCGACTAGTCACGCGGCCCTCGCTCGATCTGATGTGTTCCGCACTGCTTGCCTCTTACCTCTGCATCCCTCGATTCGTCTTCATCAGCCGACACCGGTATTGGAAAGGGGCCCTTCTTCTATCAATGGCTCGTTGTTGGAACACCACCCAGCTCTGGCAGGACAGAACTTGGCTGTTTAGCCCCAGGTCCATGAAATCATTTTCTACGCTCATAGGATGTAAGTATATGTAGGGTGTGTTTTTCATGAGAGAAATTTCATCTCACCGCACAGAGACGACAATTGAGACGTGGAATTCAGTTTGTCGACCAGAACCTGAAAGAAGAGACTTTGACGCGTCGTATTGCCTGTGCCAATTTCAGAAGAATCAGAAGGTGCATTATGGATTGCTGAACCTCCCACCACTTTCGATGCACCAATCCGTCACTCAGCTCGGTCGCTTGGACCCCACCGAAATATTGCTGTCAGATGTTTTTACCAGCTTCACTCAGGGACTCTGGGCTTACTGGCCTCCCTCCCCTTGTCCCCACTGATGCAAGGACAGTGGCTTCATTCTCCAAGAAGGTGTCACCTAGGCCGCCGATCACGTCGTGACAGCTCCGGGCTCGGACATTCCCCGGGTCAACCACTTGGACTACATGGAGCTTCCGTGGGGTGGATCCGTTCCAGACGTCGCAAATCGCCTGTGCAGTCAGCAGAAACTCAGGCCAACAATGACAAAGACTAGCCTGTGGTGTGAGGAGTTCGTTCTTCTCGACGCGTCACAGGCGATTGGTCAAACTGGGCAATCCTCAACGTGTGGACCACCACATAGCTGTCACTCCTCGAAGTCTCCTGAATCAGCGTCCTGGTCTATTCCTTGCGACGGGTCACGACTCACAGGCGCGTAAGCGACCGGACTTCTGGTGATTTAGGTCGTTTGAATGGCTCTGTAGACCTCATGAGGATGAGATATCTCCGAGCTGGAATAGCCTTTTACTCACTAAGGATTCTGTGGGACGAGGCATGCTTTCATCTCGCTGCGTTTACCAGGTCGGGCTTTTTGAAACGGGGTTGGTGCCCCTCTCAAGAGCGCATGATTCGTCGGGAGGATGTGAACGCCGACCAACAATGCCTCAGCCTCCATCAGGGTATTTGTAACATCTGTAGAGTGTGGAATAATTTGCCGTGGAAAGATGGGACGTGTCTATGTGACAACTACGGAAAGGCATTCTTTTCCATTCGTGTAATGTTGTGGCCGCGTCCAACTGGCTACGGAAACCTCGTATAAAATTTGCCTATCTGCGTCCATGGTGGCACTGCTAAATTAACGAATTTGGTATTTTGGACATCTCCCAGAACACGACACTTACCTGGGCAAGGCCGGTTCTACCTAAAAACTATTTTCTGGACACCCTACTATCCAGCGGCTCTACTCCTGTGCAATTCGTCCTTGCACGGGACATATCTTTTTCCGGTGGCGCCAAAAGTCTGTGTGCTACATTTCATTGGATCCGAATGTTCCGAAATTTCGACAAAGCTGCTCACCTTCAAGGGCAGGAAGTTCTTCGACTAATACAGGTACCATTTACTTGACTGGCGACCTGTATTGTGGCTCCGAGAGCTGTGTGGTCGGTGGAATGTTTGGAGATGTTGGCGGAGGTCACGAGATTCCCAACTTTTTAAGTCTGACCACACACGAGTTTTGTGGTTCATTTCTTTACTTTACTTTCTTTTCTTCTGCCATACTATGCACGCACTTCAGCAGGTCATTACGAGGAATCCTAGTAGCTCAGTCGATTCCACCAGACCCCGGAGACATCTGCCTCCTCTTACCGAGGACAGATACAATCCAGAGTCTTCCTCTCTGGCTGTCTCCGCAACCGCCACTCAGCCGTGGGTTTGTTTTTCTTTTCTACAGGTGGATGGTCTTTACTTACTCCAAGGTTCTAGGTCGTTTCCGGAGGAGCCCAAACACGAGTCCAGTTTCCGTCGCCGTATCAGGAGTTTCTTCTCGTCATTGGGAAAACTCTTCCGATGTTGAGGGCCCCAGTCAGGCCTGCCGAGCATGGTAATTCCGTTCTTCGGTGCATCCCAACTACACACTCAGTGACTCTGCTCTCCCTCCAGGCCTTCGGAGATATCATCCTATCCACTTCATAGTTCACATTCTTTCGTCCTGTCGTTTCATCGATGGTTATTACGCTTTTTGCTCCTCCCCCAGCCCCATAAGCAGGTACTAAGTACACACAGCCGGGGATGTGCGGATCATGCGATGTCATTTGTTGGTGATGTTCTAGACCATATTGTGCCCAGCAGACACTGAGGCCCTTTCGGACATTGGCACCCTGAAACTGAAAATCGAGTGGATTCAACGTTGCATTAGGCGAATAGCGGTGTTCAAATCCATCCTGGACGACAGCGTTTTCTTACCCTGATAGAGTAAGGGCAAACTCGAACGATTGTTCTGGACCACCATAAGTAGGTAGGCGAAAGAAAGCATCTCCAGTCGGCTAAGCCGGCTATCAAAACTTTTCAATACCAACTCTTCGACGTACGTAAACAAGGTAACTTGATGTTATCACTGGCCCGGCGCTGTGGTATTCACACAATATTCGCTCGCTAGCCACAGTACCTACGTGCAGCAGTGGCCCAGAACATCCATTCGCCGGCATATTTCAGAGTCCAAAGACCATACAGTATGCCCACGGAGATAAAAGCCATCTACTCCCAAGCCCAAGAGAAGGCCAAAGCAATGCAATGCGCAATTCGGTCACGAAAATTAGACCAAAAGATAATGGGGCCAAGGACTGGTTGGCTGGTCAAGACGAAGACGCGTACTATCCAGAATCAGGGACGAAATGATTCTAAGATTGTGGAAAAGTCCCTACTCTTCGTTACTAGCTTGTGCTGACCAGGGAGTCAAATTCGAAGGAACGAGTATTGGTGTTTTTCTGGCTAACCGAAAAAATGGTTGTGGTTACGAACTACTGGTGACTACCGGTTAGCTGAATGTGGTATGGATACCGAATAGCGGAGAACGTGGTCGATTTTTCGATCAAGACTTTCAGGGTCCTTCTACAAGTTGTTCCTGTATTACGAATAGAATGATGCTTCTGATGACGTCTAGATGAGATTTCTGCGACCGCTGTGTTGTTGGGGCTCCTGGACGTTACCCTTTTGTATGGATTCTATCACACTATGCTATCTCGTGCTCGGCCAAAAGCTAAAGAGAACAAATATAGTCAGGGGCTCCGCTCTGTATCAGAGAAAAGAGCACCAACCATGTTGGGTATTCCATCCGAAATGGGATAGTTGTGCTTGCAATTTGGGCAGACCATTGCACCTTCGATAATATGTAGCTGATGGCTAGGTCATTATGATGGTCCGTAGGGGAGTGGCAGGGAATGCGCACTTCAAAGAGGACGTGATGAAGATTCTGTAGAAATTCATCATCAACCATCTCGGGCTGATCTTGGGGTAGGGAGGTATCGCCGAGCTATTTCAGTGACATGAGTACACGTCGTACAAGAAAGAGTACTATTCGACCTCTCGTGCCGTCTTCACGAGTGCGTCCCATTCGATTTTGGACAGTAATGATCGAGTGAAATCGGGATTAAATTCTGCCTCTCTAATTTCGAGCTGGACGTTCTGGAATATGAGTGGAAAATTGTTTGTGTTGCAATCTTTTGCGTGGCAGGCGAGGAGATTGTGGGTTACTAGTCGGACCATTCTGTGCCGTACGGTGTCTATGAGATTGTAGACTGGCCATCAAATTGTAAGATTTCGTTCAGTGATGTTTGATCAACCGATCACGTGACCTAATCAAGTTTAGTTTGGACGACTTTTCGGCGTCTTGTAAGAAATACAGAAATGCGTCCGCCCTCCCCTTCAATTCCTGAAAAAGAGTTTCTCTATGCCTCTCTCAAAGAAAGCCTACGTCTCGACGGCCGTTCCTTGCTTGAGCAGCGAAAGGCAGAAATCAGATTTGGGCCAGAACTGGGATACGTAGAATGCAGCTTGGGAAAGACAAGGTGCGACAATGCCGGCGTTTGAGGTGACCTTATTGAATTACGCCCTTCTAGGGTTATCGCTCAAATTGATGCAAAAATGGTCAAACCTCCTCCCGAAAGACCGTTCGAAGGCACCATCTCACTCCATTCCGAAATATCACCTATGGCGTCGAGCGAGTACGAGACTGGACGGTAGGTACGTGTTCTCGTCGTGCGCTACGGCTTTTTGATCGGTTTGACCGAACATTATTATGTTAGAGCAGCGTCTGAAGAGGAAGTGACGATTACCAGAATGTTGGATAAAGTACTGCGAAGAAGTGATGCCATCGACAAAGAATCTCTTTGTATCCTGGCTGGTCAAAGGGTAAGGTTTCCAACGTCTACCCCTCATACTTGATATTCATCCTCATCTAGGTCTGGCATCTGCGACTAACGCTCCACTTTCTATCCGATGCCGGTAATATGCTGGATTGTGCTTGTCTTGCCGGTATTGTCGCTCTTCGACATTTCCGTAGACCAGAAGTCGAGGTTATTGGGGATGAAGTCATCGTTGTACGCCATTCACTTGGGATTTCTTTACTACAAAGATACTGACTTCGGTCACTTAGCACCCCCCTACCGAACGGGCCCCAGTTCCACTCGCAATTCATCACACACCGTTTTGCTTTACCTTCGCTTTCTTCCCGGACGCAGATATTTCCCCTGTCCTTGATCCTTCTCAACTGGAACAACGCTTGAGTGCTGGTCTCTTTTCTGTTGCGCTCAATGCACAAAGAGAGATTTGTGTTCTCCAAAAGCTTGGCGGCGTTCCCCTCCCCAATGAAGAGATCCTTAGGCTCGTGAATACTAGTGTTGAAAAGGCTAAAGAGCTCCACGAGTTTGTCGAGGCTCGCCTAACAGAAGACTGGATGAACAGGACTGTAGAAGTCCGCTGAAATCACCACCAAGCTTGTTTTGTAGTTGGTTACAGGTTGACAATCGAGTCGGTAATCCGATGAGGAGACGGAAGCTATGAGCACGACCCTCCTCTCAAGCGCGGCAAATGGCGGTTATTCTCGCAGTCGTCAATTCATTCCCCCTTCAATTTTCACTAACGATTGGCAGCAGAACACCGACACCATCTACACCATCTCCCACTCATCTCTCTTATCAATCCCGATAACTTGACTTATGCACCTCTCTTATCTACTCTCTTGTGAACGTTCGGTTCAAACTTCCCTAAGCTCCAGCGAGGCCAGTCTTCAGCTGAGTCAGGCCTTCAACATTTTCAGAGGGTAATGATCAACATTCCAAGTATTAGGGCTTTTACGGGCCATGATAGAAGTGTTCGGAGATAGTGAAGGCTGGTCGTGTATGAACCGTTGGGTGAAATGGAGCAGCCAATGACCCCCCACCTTGGGTAGTTGTTTCCCATTCTGGCGGTGTAACTCAACCCGGCCTGGAGCAACTAGGAGAACCATGTCCAACAAATGAGGGTGGTGACGTTGTGTCGCGCATGTACTTCTCCGCCCATCCGCTCGTTCCTTACCTCACCGCGGACCGCGAATGCAATACTTTGGAATGAACCAAGGAAAGCCAAGGGTAACACTCCGCGCGCCATCATCTTTTCTTTCGCCTCTGGAGCAAACCACCGGAACTACGCCCTCATGCCCATTGGCCTCCAAATCCTTAAACGTGATAAGCCTGAAGAACATTTGAGAACCGGAAAAAATAGACTCCACAGACGAAAGCATCATCTCTCGACTGTGCGACACAAAAGGCGGAAGTCATGCACCTCAGAGTGACGAGTGCCTTAATATTTCCCGTACCCGCTCATTTTCCTTTGACGAAGGGCGGTTTGGTCGGCTGCGGATCCAACGATCGATGGTACAATGTTCAGCTTACCCAATGGTCCATCAAAAATAAGTGCCGTTTCGCTCGGCCCCCATGTCTATACCTGTCGCTTTCGACGGCCTCAAGCCGGAGCTTGAACTGGAGGCAGAATCAAGCTCACAGGTCGGAATGGTTACTAGTACTGGGTCGATTACTCCACTCAATTTTATGTCCTGGAGCCTTTGCCAGGCCATCCAACACACCTTAAGGAACCTCTTGATGTCATGTTCCATTCAAGCCCTTTTGGATCCATCTGATTGACCGGTTATGACGCAAAGCACCCGGCAGCTTGGGTGAAAGGCTTACCACCGCCTTGGATCACCAATTCCTAAGGTCGTAAACCCTCCGCGCGAACGATGTTCATCTATGCAAATTTTCCTCTAGGAGGGATCACAGTGGGAGGATCAGGCACAAGGGAATTGCTGGTCTCTGCCAGGAACGTAACGTTGCACTGCTGCATCTGTAGCTCTTGCCTCGAAAGTAACAGGCGGATCAGACCTGACATTGTTTGCCGCCGAGTCTCCTTGCGAATCGTTCCTCCATCACCAGGCCCTTGGATTGCAAACAAAAAAAGTCTTGGTGACACTACTATTTAAGCAGGCTTTTGAGTTTTCCGCCTCCACTCCTGCCCATTTCTTTCTCCCCCCTATGAAAATTTCCACCTTCTTCGGGCTTGTCTTCATCGCTCAGATTGCTTCCGCGCATTGTACTGACTATCTACTGTTTGACCAAATCACACTCGCTCACGAGGTATTTTTCTAGATATATTCAGGACGTTGATCGCGGGTTCCAAAGCGTCTACACAGGCTGTGCGACAACCCAAGGATAACTCTCCCATCCATAACTACGTATCTGGCACTGATATAATTTGCAACGTTAATCCATCTAAGGCTGGAGAGACCATTCAAATCGCTGCTGGTAGCAAGATAGGCTTCCAGCTTGACACTGCCATTTACCACAAAGGTCCCGCTGCCATGTACCTTGGCAAGGCGCCGGGAAAGGCAGCAGACTGGGATGGAAGTGGTCAGAGGTGGTTCAAGGTACATCATACATGCTCACGTATATATATCTGGTCAGTCAAATGGTAACCTACTACCCGGCAGATTGCCGAATGGGGTGCTACGTTCAACCCGTTTTCTTTCACCTCCCTGAATCAAAAGACGCTCACGACCACGATCCCCAGAAACACACCTTCGGGAGAGGTGAATAATTTGCATACTTCAATGCGAAACATAAGGCCTAACTAAGATTCACTTCTGCAGTACCTTGTTCGCATTGAACAAATGGGCTTGCATCAGCCCGGTACACCTGAAATTTTCGCATCATGCGCCCAGATCCGGGTCATTCATGGTGGATCTGGAAAGCCTCCAAAGGTTTCCATCCCAGGATACATTCCCCAGGGCGGCATGTCTCGTCTGCCACTTTTCGGTATAACATGAACTAAGGCCTGATCTCATTGTGTAGACCACAGCGTAAACCTTGATATCTACTGGCCCGTTCCCACAGCCTATATTGTGAGTCTTCCCCGCTAAAACCGGGAATACGGGGAACTGACCTCTATTTTAAGGTTCCTGGTCCCGCTGTTTGGAGAGGCTGAGCCGATTTCATTGGATGTGCTCTCTATTGTCTTTATTATATAACACTGCGTCTTGTTTAGGGAAAGCGAAATCTATTGCTGACGGACGTTCATCGGTTTGCCCGACGTGTCGAATCAGTTGATTCAAGGCCTTGCTTTTGGCTTGGAGAATCCGAGCAGAATCCCTCCAAGGAGATGGAAGACCCGGAGGGACACAACCCGGCCGACGTTGGATTTCCATTCTCTCATCAGAATCTGGTTCTGCACCAACGCCCCTCCCTCTACCTACACCCTAAACGGAAGTCTGGCTGGATGTCCCATCTTCTTGCCAACTCCGAAGCTTGAAGGCCTGGTCGAGGGATGATAGGCGGTCATGTGACTTTATTGCTCTGCCGAAAACGCATTTGCCTCATGTACATCGCATGTTGGGGTCAGACATTCCTCGAGGACATGAAACGCAGAATTATTTATAGTGATGTGGATATTAGACGCTTACGCGGCCACGCATACGCAAGGCATCCATGTGTTCTCCCGACTTGTCCTGCGGGGTTTGATAAAGGGACGTGAGGTATCTTTCTCCCCGCTCACCTTTCTTCGTTCGGAATATCGCTTCAAGCATTTTCCCGCATTCTTTGTTTTTTTATTGGTATGTTCTCGCATTATCTTGACGTCAATCAGTAAAAACTTATTGACTTCAACCCACTATTCAACTATTAGTCGCCCGAGAACCTCTTGTTCTCTCTTGTATTGTTTTTGTTTTTGTATCGGCCATCGTATCGACTGTTGTGGGCAGCCCTGGGTGTTATAAAATGTCCTGTGCAACACAAACCATCACGATCGCGTCTCCCAGCACCCGGGCGAAGGAGCTCGTACTGAGCGCCCGAAAGCTTCTCGAAGATCTCAAGGAGTTGGAAGTCGGGATGATGGAGTCGAGCGATTGGCAACAGTGTCCCAGGAGGACACCGCCCCCAACTTCCGCCTCCCGAAGACGATCCCTTCATCACCGAAGCTCACCCACCCCTTCCCGTTATCAAAGTCTCTTCTTGTGCCAACCCCACCTTAATCCCTCCGCCTCAGCGGTTCTCAATAAACCCACCGATAAGAAGCACGTTACAGGGGCGTTTGTAACGTTCTGCGAGCACCTCCTATTCATGAACCACGTATGGAAGCAAGAACGACAACTTCGAACTCTTCGAGCTTCGATCAAGGCCATCAAGAAAGAGAAGAGCTCAAATGCTTTTAAGTCCTTCTGCGACCGATTATTGCTTTCGAATCGCGTATGGCAATTGGAGAGACAGATACAGGATCTAGTCGTGGAAGGAGAGAGGAACAAACGCGCCAGGGTGGCTGCAATTACACATGCGGCCAAGCAGATGGCGGTGGATGTGCGGAAGGAGGCATTGATAGAGGAGTTTGTATTGGAATTGCTGCAAGAGCTTCAGGAGAGCAAGCAGGCGGTGGCTGAAATAAGAGATGTGCATGAGAAAGAGATAAGGGAGATCCAGGGGGACTGGCTCAAGGAGTATCGTCGGCTGGCTAGGGAGAATGAACAACTACGGTTGCAGCAGCATGCTAGGCGGGTGGAACAGGAAGTCTCGAACGAGCTTGAACAAGCACTCTACGACGCCGTGGGGTGGAGTCAGCAAAAGATTAAGGACCTCGAGTGTGGAGACGGAGAGTCAACTTTGGTTGGGGACGCGTTGGATCACGGCTCCATGCTGTTTTCGGGTTCCGCTTCTTCGGTGGATGGAACGGAAATGGATGACTTGGTGGAATTTGACGAGGGAATGTCGACCATGTCCTCCGCCACGTACGTCTCGTTAGGGGAGACGTCCAATTGGCCAGTTAAATCTCCAGCCCTGGCCAGAACACAGCGGCACGTTATGTCTACGAGACGCATGTGCTCCGGGTCATCGGGCGCGGCGGAAAAGAACAGACTATTGTCGCGGCGACAATCCGTCGCCCTGCGAAAACTGGATGTAACACCATACGCTGGATTTTCCTTTAATCCCCTCTTCTTCGGCAATCCTGAAACGCTGGTTGTTTCTCCCTCTCGGACCGAGAGTGCCGACACTCCCATGAAGGTGACGTTGAAACATACCCCTTCATTGACGACTTCGCTCAGAGCGCGGAAGGATTCGTTGACGAAGACTTCGAGGCCTGCAGGATCGACAGGGACGAGGGGACCTTGGAGGTTCTAGGGTTTAGAGTAAATCATCTGTTCATGACACTGACGACCTGCATACGAAAAGGCTATTTATTCAATGTATCTATCACTTCACAGCATTATCACCATGTATGTACTTTTATGCAACAGAAACTCACAGTCGTTTTGTGTACTTTTGGGTGCAATTAATTTGAGGCGCAGTGGCACTTGGAAGCAATCTGATAAGAGAACGCATCAAGTTTACATACTCGCTCACATAGACTACGTTACACACTTTACGGCAGCCTTATCTCAAATGATCAGTGGCCAGGGCTTCCCGGATGCAGTGTCCCACAAGCCATATAGGCTCGCATCGACCCCGGAAAACATATCAAATCGATGTGCTTGCTTGACAGGTGCTGATTCGAGGCTTGGCGAGTATTAAATTTCCGCCTCGGCTTGCGCAGAATAGGTGGCACGGTCCGGCAATCGGCATACTCTCCCGAGAGGTCTCTCACAGCTGTTCTGCAATATGTTCTCTCGTTCAAGTGACTGGAAAGCTAGAAGCATAGTAAAAGGATCGTCTGAATGTATCTATTGAATTTTGGAGCTGGACACGACCGTCGCTTCTTGGTCGATATTTCCCCAGTAGCACCCAGTCAGTAGCACATGCCAAAAGCGTCGGCTTTTGGAGCTTTATTCAAGTCGGTAATAGAGCCGTCAACGGCGCAAAATTATCTTCAATCTTATTGGTCTCCCATTATAATCTATCAACAACCGGGGAGTTTAACAGGAGGAAGAGAACACATTTTCAGCACCCGCCCAATGAGGTTAAGGCGTGGTTAGGGTAGAAAGCGGTCATATGTCTGGACTGAGTTCCGGGGCTTCTCATCCAGCATTCGATATGTTTTTGGTATACGGAAAACAGGAAAACAACCCGAAAGGGAAAATCTCGAATAGAAGTAATTTTGTGGTCAATTGTCCGTGGGCATGTGGGCAAGCCCTTGGGAATGCCGCCACCTCGGGATAAGCTACTCATCATCTACCCGATCGCCCACCTCTAACGATCGGCAGCCACTGGAATGATGTCACCAGAAAGCCGATTTTCATTCAACGAGCCTCGGAGGGCGTCTGTAGCTGTTATGCAGGCCCACTGGGTATCGGCTCCGGGAGGATATGCCATGGTCCACACTGCACCTAGAACTGCTGTTCCACTTCCTAACATAACGCCCTTGACCAATGAGGGTTGACTTTTTGACGATTGGGTTATACATTTGCTTAAATTCTCTGGCAGTCTGCGGAATAATGGACTGTGCCACCAGTGGATTTGATCGCATGTGGTAACCTTAAACGGCACAGAAGAATGATTAGTCCCTCTCTGTTTAACATCCGCTTAGTCGGAAATGGAGACCATCTTTGGCACGATTGGTTTTTGTTGGTGGCTAGAACTAGGGTTGTTGATCCATACTGAAAGTTAGTACAAGACCATGCACGCAACCGACCCAATTAATGTATTATTGAAACAGGTGTGAACTATTGTGACCCCAGCCACAAGCATAATAGCAGCCGTGGAGCTACAAGATCTAATAGTAACGTCATTGACCCCAAGGAACTCGAATAGCATTTACGTTGGACCCATTCGCAAGTTCAAGTTGTTGCAGTGATCGCAATATATTAGCGTCCGGAGATATTCAGTTGGCATCCAGGACACTTTATGCACAGACTGTGGTATTCGTTGGGTGCACAATTCACTGTTGTGAGTCTAGGGATGGACGAAATACCCATGGATACTTATATTTTGTGCGCCAAGTAAATATCTTGCGATGACAACGGGGATAATGACAAATGTATATCAGAAGGAACCACCGATTGCGGAGTCACGCGGCTCGTGGTGTAAACTTGAATATACGACAGACCTGCTCTCTTATTCACTTGAGTTATCAGCCTTCGACACGGCTTCCTTGATCAAAAAAGGGTTGCTCCAATGGTGCTTCCTCCGTTCGCGGGGTTGTGTCGGATCCCTTGATGATCGATGATCGTTGAAACTGCAGAGAGCAGCTTGACAAATATCTGATACATGACGAGGGAGGGGTATTGGGTATCGTCATACGTTCCAGTCGGGCAAATCAAAAAGCAAGCTAGCTTCTGAGGACCTAAAGTGATGGTGTCATGTTTATAGCTCGAGAAGCCCACTTGTCAGCCATAAGGAGGGTTAGAAGACATCTTACTATGGAGGATTTGACAAGCAGAAGCTATTTTAGACGGCAGTTCTTCTTTGGTCCCATTGTAATTTGTATTTTCCAGTCCGAGGCATTCAGCTGCTCAGGGTCGGATTTCTCGGCAAACGAGGCAATTCCCACAACAATTGGTTGCGGCTACGTCTCATGCTAAGGGTGGTGATAAGAAGACGCTTGCGGCTGGCTGCAAATCTTGGTGGTAGATCAAGGGGACGATGGGGGAATTTCTGAGGGGTTTTCCCATGATTGGATCAGGATCAGGTCTAGTACCTATTGGTCCACACCGTCTCGAAACGGAATCCGCACCATGCTCGGGTGGGAGGATTCTTCCAGCCTTTATAAGACGTGGATAGGAACCTGGTGCAAAAAGGGGTCGACGGGGAACAGTGACATCTTTGGGAAAATCCAGTGCGATCCCCTCGCCGCCATCGTTACGCATCGGCCCCAGCCATCCTCCGAGATCCCCAAGCCGTCTTGCCTTCGCCCACATCGGTATGGTCTGATGCTTCTGACACTTTGAGGTTCTCTGACCGCCCATTATACTTATTCTGATTCCTAGACTGTGATCCACCTCCAAGTCATGCACTCATCAGCTCCAGGAGCCAATACCTCCGGCACAACCAGCTCCTTGAGCTCTCAAAATCCTAATGCTCGACGGGATGGTGCGCATGTGCGCCAGCATTTGAGAACCGGTTCTTTGGGTGCGTGCTGCAGCCTCAAGAAGCGGGTATTCGGCTAAACGACTCGCAGGTACAGGACACAGCGCACAAAGCCACTCATCTCCTCTTGACGCTAACAGTTGGATATACGATCCTCAGTCCCTTTCCCCTTCAACTCTCCCCCAGCACCCAGGTGCGGGTCCTTCGCCCTCTATGATTGGCCCCACTTCGACCTTCTACGACCCCGATAATTCGATACAGTCGCAGCCTGATGCTGACGGCCACCCATATCAGCAATGGATCAACGACTACAACGAGCAACAGCAATATGGCCGGGACGTGAGCTCGTACCCCAGCTTTCTTCACTCCTACCCTTCCTATCCCAATTCCATTTCTGATACGATCACGCCATTGGACCTATACCCGCAACAACAACAACAACAACCGCAGCCGACACAAGCTGCTGGATATGACCCTTACTATTCAGAGCTGCTTAAGGCGACTGGCGCTGTGATGAGGCCAACGTTAACTCCCGACCCGCGGCAGTTGTACGAACACTCCGCCCCTAACTCTGGCTTCCAGTCTGGCACCAGCAGGCCAGGTCAGAGTCCCCCCCAACAACAGAATGGGATCCAGCAGCAGCAGTTTCAGGCATCCCAACAACAGTCTCGAAGTAACCAACAGGCTCAGCCAACGCATGGCCTAAATCAACAGGTCCTACAGCAACAAGTTAAACACACTCGGCAAGGTTTCCAGCTCCGAACATCATCGTCGCAGTCTCAACGGCAACAGCCTCCTGTACAACAGTACGAGCCAACGCAATCTGCTTCCCCATCGGCGCAACAGCGCCCATCCGCCACTCAATCGTATTCTCACCAAGTACCGAATGGTCCGAATGGATCAAATACTCGAAGGCAAAACCAAGGGGAGGGTCGCGGAACTGGCCCTTACACGACTGATGAGCTGAATATCCAGTACTACAAGCCTAAATCCCACTCTCCCTCTCATTCGCCGACTTCTCCAACGCGCCCAGACCAATTACATGTGAACGTGGGCTCAGAAGTGGCGAATGGGAACGGATCAGGTAGTGGCATTTCTCAGGTTGGCCGAAATTCCCAAAAGCCTGCCACAACAAATGGAGCGCTGAAGCGACCGTCATCAAATGCTAACACGCCAACTCCACCACCTCAGATGACTCCTTCGGGCGATGCCAGCCAGAGAAAACGCAAGCGTGTAAGACGAAATGACGGAAGCGCTTATCCCGCTGGCGAGGGAGACTCTGAAGTTGAAGAAGAAAGCGAGGAGGATGAAGGCGAAGGTGGTATCAGCGTCGGCATTAAAGGTGTAGTAGATGGACAAGGAAAAACTGGGAGAGGACCGAGATTGTGCGTACCCTTCTCTGACCCTTGCCATTTTCTAATCGGAGTGCTTTGCTTCTCTCGACTTCCGATCCATCAATCGAACTGGTGATATCAAATTGTGCGTGAACAATATTCCATACTCCGGACCTATCGACCGCGTCATACTGCTGCGTATATGTCTACTGGCATCGGCGAAACATGCACTTTCGCTACTCGGAACCGTTGCATTCCTTGATCCGTTGATGTCTTTTTCCATCAACAAAATATTTTCCCACGTCTTGTATCCTTCGCCCCCTTGGGCATCTCTTCTCCATCTCCAACTATCTTTCCTTTGTTAAACAACTGATGCTTTCATCATATATGGGACCCTTTGCTTCATCTGCTTCATGGATTCGGCACTGCACCCTTCCGGCATTTCCTTGCACTGCCTTTTCTCGAATCTGTCCATCCGGTGTTTATTCCGTTCCGAATGCTCCCTTTGCTGCGCCTCATTTACCGCACACCACACTTCGACCCCGCCAATTAATCGCGACTTGGCCCTTCCATCTGATGCGGATCTGATTGGCCATTTTGATCATGTCATATCTCTCGGATACATGGCATCCTACAGACCTGGCGCCTGTAAACATTGCAAAAAACTCAAGGTTGGTGTTCCCGAATCCAATCAACGGCTTCATAGGCATTCCGCAGCACATATTCTCTCTGACTTTGCTGTGGCGTACCTGCTTTCTGATGGACTCGTCGCTCGGAGTGGAACTTTCATCCCGCGATCTGTTCGTCGGCCACCTTTCGTTTTTTATTTTACGCGTCGACCTGGAGCCTGCCACGGCTTCTTGCAGCATGGCACACCCGATAGGATAGACACTTCACTTGAAGTCGCGATCTCACCGGTTATACCAACTTCACATTGTCATTGACACCAGCACATATCTTGTTATTGGAAACGTCATGCTGACCCGAACAACAGATGAAATGTGACTTCCCGAAGAATGACAACACTTGCAAAAGATGCAGAGCCAGCGGTCACGTTTGTATTGTGGAGGGTCGCAAGCCGAGAACTGCGCCAAAGTAAGTGGAACCGGTTGATTTCCAATGAAAATTTATCCTCCTTTACCCTTTCGACGGTATCTTCCCGCCGGTAATTGAAGATTTCATCATCTCCTCTTCGTCATTGGCATACTGTCAGGTGCAGATCTATTGCGATTACCACACTTGGACGGCCTTCGGAAAACCGTCTTAAGGATGGACTGCCCTGCAGGTTTTCCTCAGTGTAATCTTTCATCTCTTTGAAAGATGCCGCGCCTTCATAGATCCTCATCCTCGTCTTCACTTTCTTCAAACTCGTCTACTTCATCATCCTTATCTACTCCCCCTGAACCGCTAACTCACTTGCCTCCGCGTTCGCATTACAGTAAACGCGAATATCTACTAGCACAAATCAGACAAAAGGATGCTATTATCGAATCTCTGCTTAAGCAGGTGTGTGTTTTTTTCGATATGGATAATCATTACAACTCATTCTCTTTAGCTTCACAACCCTTATCTGGCTACCCCGTTATCTATTGCCTCCTACCGCATGGCGACATCCCCTTCTGACCAAAGCAACACCAATGTTCTGGCTTGGTTAGATCGGCTTCAGTCGAGCGTGCGAGACGCGGGTAATACCGGTGGCCCTTCCATGTTCATAGAACCACGTAACCAGGAGGAAGCTGAATCCGACGGTGATTCCGAAACGCCTGGTGCTGAGGTGGTCACGCCCGAGGACGAGGAGCCAGAAGGAGATGATACCTCTAGCGATGCGGAGAAAATACAAGGTTCCCTACCTGATGCACATGTCCCCTTGGGCTTGTTGGCAAATATGAGCATCAGTGGTGGCAAAGCCAGAGGGAAAAAGGATCGTGCACGGAATGCAAACATCACGGAAGAAGATTTGAACGATGATAACGTCGTACGATTACACTTTTCCATTTGCCTTGAGATTTCTATCTAACTCGTTATCCATAGGGGGTAGCTAACGAAACATACTTCATGCCAGGCATGTTTTTACTTTCCTGTGTCGCAACAGGCCATTGATAGCGGCTTTCATGCATACAGGGCCTGCTTCTGATCTAGGCATCCGAGCTTCGCTTATCGAGCAGCACAGTCCACCGGAGATATTAGTGCACGGGTTGGTTGATCCGGATGATGTGCAGAAACTTTTCGATATGTGCGTCCCAATCGTGGTTTGTTTTGAGACCATCATTAATGCTATCCAACCGACAGCTTCTATAAATATGTCAATGTGAGCCTCCTTTCATCATGTATGTGAAGCCTGTCTCGCTGATCGTCATTGGTAGCCGTTCATTTCTTTGTTTGACCCTGTTCTACACACACCTTCTTCGACTTTTACCCGCTGTCCTTTCTTGTTCACTGTTGGTGAGTTGGGTGTTACTCCAGTTCCAGTGGTTGAATGTGTTTTGACGGTCTATCAGTTTGTGCGATTGCTTCGAGATATTATGTTGAGAAATCCGAGATATACCCCATCGCGATGCATTTCGCTAAACATTCAGCCGCAAATGCTTTGATTGATGGTTGGAAATCCGTGGAGTTGTGCCAAGCCTACATCCTCATGAGCATCTATGCCGTTCCGGCGAGAAGATGGGAAGAGGACCGTAGTTGGCTGTACACTGGTCTTGCTATCCGGTATGTTTGGCTGCTCTACACGTTTGCATCGAACTCTGATATCATGACCGCAGGATTGCTACAGATCTTAACCTCCATCACGTGTCGTCAACCAAGCCAAAGAACGAAAAGGAAGAGCGTGAGGTTCTGAACCGCGCACGGGTTTGGATGATATGCTTCAATTTGGATCGTTCCACTGCCACACAATTCGGGAAACCTTCCACAATCAAGGAAGACTTGTAAGTGCGATCGAGCTCAGTTTAGCCCCTGTCTCAACTGACCACCTTTTTCTAGTATAGTGCGGAATGCCCGAGAATGGTATAAGAGATCACAATACAATCTTTCGGTACGGATTTCCCTTGGCTCCCGAGCTTCTCGTATCCTGATAGCTGTACAGTATGACGTCCATCTGTGTGCCTATTCGGCATTGCTTCAAATCGTGGCCAAATTCCATGATGAGATCTTCAGCGATCCATCTTCTCCGAGTGGCCTGAATAAGGTTGGTGACACAACCAAAGCCAACTGACTCCCAGCTGACTCATATTCGCAGAACGTCGACTTCAGGAAGATAACTCTGAAGCATGACGAGTACCTCACCCAATACCATCATGAATGGTTGAAGCGTTTTGAGGAAGCTTCTGATCCACAAGGCAAGTTGATCATGAGAAGTTGTAGACGTCCAATAACCTCGTCTCTAGACCCTGGCTGCGTCTTCCGTGGCTCGTTGTTGCCCTTGTAAGTAACCTCGGAATATTCGCATTTTTGTTTCGACTCATCATCGTCCTTACTAGCTTGGTTGGATATTCGCGACTCGTCATGTTTTCGTTTGGCTTCCAGCAAGCTTTCCAAAGAGGTATTGAACGCAGTGATCAAGTTTTCTTTATCAAGGTATGTACCTGCTTCCCACCTTCTGTATTCGTACTCATCGGTTCTAGTGCTTGGAAGCTGCTAAATCAGTCATCACGAACATGATAGATGGGTTGGCCCCAAGTGGGTATATGCGCTACGCTCCAGATGGTAAACCGATTCCCTTCTAAGGAAGCATCATATGCTTTGGGCTGACAGTATACTGTGTAGGCCACTTTGTCTTCGCGTCCTTTGCATCGGCGTTCCTTCTTAAAGTGAGCATCTTGCCGAGCTTGATCTAGCCATGGTCTAACCTAATGAACAGCTGTTGAGGCCCGAATTTGCTTCGCTTCTCAGTAAAGAACAAGAAGGCGACATTTTCGAGTTGATTGGACGGTTGATTCAAACACTCAGCTCTCCAAAGATTGCAATTGATGATAGGCACACACCGAAACTCTACGCCCGCTTTTTGGCTGGGCTGCTTTCCCGCCATCGCCGCGATGGAGCAACCGTCGGTCGCCTACACCCTAATCCACCGGGCCAAGCCCATAATCAAGCAGACACCCCCAATCAAATCCCATCAGGCTCAATGACCACGTTCTCTGTCGCTCAACAACAGCCACAAACGTCTATGCAGCCTAATCAAGGCCTCGGATACGATCCGAACGCAATGCAATCCCATGGGCAGGGTGTCCAAACTCCAATCTATCGCCCTGAAGCGACCTACAATTCTGGCACAGGTCCCATCCACTTTGGTTCTGATATGGAGCTTGCTGTACTAGGCAGTGGTTACTCACCTGACGAAGAAATGCTTGCGACCATGCAAGCTATCAAAAACCCTTCCTGGTGGCAGAACATGATGATGCCTGGGTAAGATCACCTCTTCACCGCCTTTCGACGTCTTGAATGTTTATACGCATATGACAGATTCTCTTGGACACCTGATCCATCGCCATCGCCTCCGCATGTCATGGGACAACAGGCACCTCCCCCTCAGACTTATCACCCTGCCATGCAGCACCAAGGCATGGGCATGCCACAAGGGATGCATAACGGCTTCAATTCTCAACCAGTGCAGATTCCGATGTTTTGAAATTGTGTAGTTTGGGTTTCGAGGTTATGTTGTAGTTTATATGTGTACTTAATATATGAATGGTACATAACATGACGCAAATGTATCTCTCTCTCTTTTTCTGCTACCGCTAATGCCTCCCACAAATCAAGCAGAGGTTGCGCTCCTCCAGAATCCTCCTGCATTCAGCGATATCGGATGGCGTGAGAGATTATTACCACATTTGTCAGCTCTTGATGGCGAACCTGATCGGACCGACATATTTCGAGTTGTGCCGAAGAACCCGATCCTGCAGTACCGCCTGGCTTTCGGCAATCCTGGCCCAGATCCGGGCTCAACCCAGGAAGCAGCGCGCAGAACAGGTCGATGGGCTAGCCAACGACATTGTCGCCGTCAGTGTAGGCATACGACTACAAACAAGTTTTAGTGACTCCTTTCTACTAAAATGGTGACTTAGAAGTGATGCATTGATGCGGATACCTCAGCACAAGCTGTTACCAGAGATCATCACACCACACTATGGTCAGCTTACTCAAGTTGGTCTTTTGTACTCATCGTGGCACTCTGCTGAACTTGTTCTCGGAACAGGATTGCACCTTTCGGTCAACTTCTCAGTCACTTTCGATTTTTGCTCACCTTGCGGTCGCGAGAAGGGAACTATTGCTCTCTGATCCTTTTCAGGCTATCCACGGCACAAGATGTCCCGAAATACTGCTTCGAAAACGGTGGACAAGTAACTCGATCGGAAAGGGAGTCGGATCCTTCGTACCGATTGAACACCAACAGGAAGCAACTCTATGCCATGGAAGCTAGTTGTCCGCACCTGGGGCTGATCTGTCTCATGCTGAAATAGAGGAATGCGATGACACCGTGGTAGCCGTTTGTCCATGGCATAGGCGAGTCATGTTTCTGCTTTCGTCTTCTGGAAAGTCTGATAACACCGATTAGATATGACTTTGACTTACAAAGGGGAAGAGCGAGACTGGATTGAAAGCTTGCACTTCCGCAGTGCATGTGAATCCGGATCCCAGAGGTGTGGAGATGGTGTCACTCGAGACGCCTGATGAGGGATCTGAATGGCGTTTGGTAGAGCTGCGACCCGTTTCAGAAGGTGTGATGGTATACTCTCTCTCGCTTGGGTATTTCACCTACTAACAGATAATTTGGTCGCCCAGAGTTTGCTGATCCACCAGCCGCTTCATCCCCGAGCACCGAGGATGGCATTAACCCCCAGAACGAATACTCAACACCAATCGAAGATGAATCCATTGTACCTGTCGACAAACCGCCGAAGAACCTGATGGAGTGGGCTGTGTTGATCCTGAATACGCCTAACCCTACCCTGAAGGTACGTTTAATCACCACAGGAAGACTTGTAATACCTTTGCTCATACAAGTAGGTTGAACGCACGAAGCATGCTGTGCACCTTTTCAGAACGGGCAAATTAAATTCCATTGGACATGCGTCTCCTAACATACCTCGTCCGCCGGATGTGCCATCTCGTGACGCATCCTGGACACGCAATCTGAAGTCGGACCCCGCTAAAATGAAAAATAGGAGAAACAAAGCAGTCATGTTACATGCACTTGCAAATATTGAACAATGGGCGTGAGTACGCTAACTGTTTGGCTCCTGAATTCCTGGTTCAATATGATTTTATTAAGTATTGATCTGGCGTGAGTATTCCCGCTACGAAGCCCATGGAAGTGTGTGATGATCAATGCGGACAGGTGGGGCATCATGGTTCGGTTCGGACCATTACATCCCAATATACCATCTGCTTTTTTCCATGATTTTACAAAAATGGCCCTCGACGAGGCTAAACATTTGTACGTGGCGATCATTTAGTTAACCCCTCCCCAAATATTAACATTTCGTTACAATCAGCTCCCTTCTCACATCCAGATTAAGTGCAATTTCACCCTCTACGCCGTATGGAAGCATGCCAGTACACGCCTCTCTGGGGGATTCTGTTACCACCACTGCACATTCTCTACGAGCTCTTCTCGCCATTATTCACCTCGTTCACGAGGCTCGAGGACTTGATGTCAATCCGGGAACGATTGAACGGTTCCGACGTGCAGGCGACATGGATACAGTCAAAGTGATGGAAATTATCCATTCGGATGAAGTTACACATGTCACCGCTGGGCACCGATGGTTTATGTGGATATGCGAACAGCAAGGAATTAACCGTGATGATGGTGGTGTTATTGGAGCGTTCAGGGAAGAGGTAAGAAAAGGTTGGAGAGGTGACGTTAAGGGACCATTCAATGTCGAGGCGAGAGAAACGGCGGGAATGATGAGGGAGTTCTATGAAGATCTGCGAGGAGAGCTTGGGATTACAGGTTGGATGAATTAAGAGATGGTCCTGCCGAGAAGGCAAAGGCTTTAGACAACTGGGCGGATGTCAAGACCGCTGTAGCAGACATTCGTGTTGGATATGAAGGGATTGAAGGGACTGGTTGAGGGGGACGTATACCTTGAAGTGTTGGGTTGAAGACGCGGCTCCTTGGGCTGCGAAAACTGGTGTTTGTTCGTCATACGGAGTACCGAAGCTCGAAGCTGAAACCGGGTTGATATCGCAGAATTACCTACCCCTGGAAGCAAGGCGAGGGTGGGTCTGGAAGTGCTCGCGGCAGGATGTTTTCTGGATATTGTGTGTTGGATAAAGTCGTTTTTTTCCCTTTGTATCATGTTCAGATGAAGCGATAAGTGAACTGAGGTCAGCGTTGAATGTACAACGAAGGAAACCTTCCTACAGACATGACGGGGGTTTACCGTAGGATTGACCCAACGTGGATATATAGTACAAAAACTACACACATCGCGGTGTGTGACGCCCAACACACGGATCGGGGGTCGAGTGCGGTTTAAAATCGACGGATCAATTGTGCTGCCGGGAGGGACCGTATTTGCCGCTGGGTTCCGAAACAAACAACGCGAATGTCAGTCGGAAAGTAATCACTTCGATATTTCTTTGCACCGTACATGCTTTCCCGTGTAGCAAAAAGCGCATGCATTAGACGGCGTCTCTCTCGATTCTATTCAACACCTGGAGACTTATTTTATGATGGTGGGACTACACTACGCCCATCGTACTTCGCCTACTAACTCCGGGTCGACATCATTAGTATGTGTAGTTGGTGGGGGGCATGCGGGTTGCGAGGCTGCCGCTGGTGCTGCAAGAGCGGGTGCACGAACACTTCTCCTCACTCAAAAGTTGGATACTATCGGCGAATTGTCATGTAATCCATCCATAGGAGGTGTCGGGAAAGGTACATTGGTGCGGGAGGTCGATGCTTTGGATGGTGTTATGGGTCGCGTCTCGGGTAAGTATGGAACTTTTCTCTTTGATACTTGTCTGACTTCAAGCTTCACCCCAATAGACAAAGCTGGTATCCAGTTTCAAATCCTCAACCACTCCAAAGGTGCCGCGGTGTGGGTCAGTGGATGTTAGTCAAATTGGCTCAGAGTCCCCCGCTTATACCATTAATAGGGACCTAGGGCTCAGATAGACCGAACCCTCTACAAGCGCCATATGCAAGGAATCCTTCATAACTATCCCGGCCTGGATATCACGGCCGGGAGTGTGTTTGACCTCGTTCTAGATCAATCGACTGCTCAACCTGGGAGATGGGCAAAGGTTATTGGTGTCAGGCTAGGTATGTCTATCCCAGTATTGCGCCAATGTCTTTTTGAAGAGCACCCACTTGTAGAGACGGGTGAAGTCATTAATTGTTCGCAGGTTGTCATTTGTACGGGGACATTCTTGGGCGCGGAGATTCACATTGGTATGTCATCGAAAAAAACATGTCATCATTCGCATAATTATAATCCTGCTATTGTAGGAATGAAACGTTTCCCAGCAGGTCGGATAGGCGAGGCCCCTTCAGTTGGGTTGTCTGCGTCCCTCAATGTTGCTGGGTTCAAACTTGGTCGACTACAAACTGGCACCCCTGCTCGGCTTGATGGCAAGACCATCGATTTCTCGAACCTTCTTAGACAGGATGGAGACGCTGTGCCAGCGCCTTTCAGCTTTCTGCACAGAGGAGTGGATAATGCGGTGAGCTACTTTGTTCCTTGTCTACAGTGCAGGGTGTTCAAGAACAACACAAGGAGAATCAAGTCGCGTGTTACCAAACGGCCACCACACCGGAAACGCATAAACTTGTCAAGGACAATATCCACCTTAGCTGTCACATCCAGGAAACGCGAAAAGGCGAGTAGTTGCGAATATTCCCTGTCCTACCAAGCGGACTCATCTCACGTTTAGGACCGAGATATTGTCCTTCACTTGAAGCGAAGGTCCTGAGATTCGGTCATAAAGACCATCACACCGTTTGGCTAGAGCCTGAGGGTTACGATTCTGGTGGGTCACCCACACCTCTTACTGGCACTCACTGACACGTTTACCACAGACGTAATCTACCCAAACGGCATATCGTGTAGCATCCCAGAAGAGCTACAGGAGCCTATGATGCGAACGATACCTGGTCTAGAAAACGTCAAGATGGTTCGACCCGCGTACGGTGTTGAGTATGACCATGTCGATGCTCGGGAGCTTGGGCGTGCGTCCTCTTGCTGAGTTCATGCATGAAATCTACCTGACACTTTATACGTAGCAACGCTGGAAACAAAACGTATTCAAGTGCGCCAAACCGACGATACCGGGTTTATTGAATGCTAATTTCGGTGTAGGGCTTGTTCCTGGCAGGTCAAATCAATGGTACGGTTTATTAACTCGAAACCTCAGCGCCTATGATTATCATTCTCACAGGAACCACCGGATACGAAGAGGCTGCAGCGCAGGGTATCGTAGCGGGAATCAATGCCGGCCTCTCCGCTCTACGTAAACCACCACTTGTTCTCACCCGTGCCGATGGATATACTGGCGTTATGATTGATGACCTCATCGTGAAAGGAGCTGAGGAGCCTTGTATGTGTCTCCAATATTCAATCCACTCAGACAAGTACTAAGCGAGGTGGATCGAAAGACCGTATGTTCACATCAAGGTCCGAATACCGGATGACGATCCGGAGTGATAACGCTGACTTGAGGTTGACTGAAAAAGGTTTGTGCTTGGATGCGTTCTTGGGTAGTAGCATCTTGAGCTTGCTGGATAGGAAGGACGTCAGGCGTGGTTTCTGATGAACGATGGTCTGTGTTCCAGAAGACGAAGGCTGAGATTGAGGGTGCGGTTGCGATCTTGAAGTCTGTAGCCATGAGCCCACAGGTGACATTCTTGGTACACTCTTTCCTGTGAGCCGTTGCTCAACTCGATCACAGAAATGGAATTTGCATGGATTTACAGTGCAGAAGGACGGTGTGGTACGAAGGTGCGCAAATCCTGTCTTGGCATGTTTCGTTTCCTTACCTGAGAACGATAGCGCATACGAAATGCTCAGATACCCGGGGGTTACGTCCGAAAACCTGATACCAGTCATCGAACCTCTGGGAAAGACGGATCCCCAAATACTTGCACGAGTGGATATCGATGGTTCGTGCATACACCTCATCCCTCGGCTAACACAGCGTGTGACATTGTTGTCTCCACTAGGTCGTTACAGTGCCCATCTTCTCCGTCAGGAAGCGGACCTCCGCATGTTCATGGAAGATGAGTCACTTCTCCTGGATCCCCAGATGGATTATTCCGAGGTAGCGGGGTTGAGCTCCGAAGTGAAAGAACGACTGTTCGCCGTACGCCCTACGACTATTGTGGGTGATTTCAACCTTCTGTCCGGAACTAATGGATTGATGGTTCGCTTAGGGAGCTGCTAAACGAATGGAAGGCATGACACCTACATCAATTGTATATCTTTTGAGACACGCGAAAAGGACTTGGAACCCAGACAAAATGACTACGGGTGACTGTACTCAAACTATTGCTGCTGTCGCATGAAGCAGTTGCTATATCCACCTCAACTGCTTGCGCGTCTAAGGGTGGCGAAGGGGAAACAGATATAGGTGGTTTTGTTACCAAAGTTAATCGTGGATGAAACATCTATTAAAAGTAGCACCATCCGGTATATGATAGAGGTAGAGCAAGCTTAGCTCTCGGCATCGTCGTCGTGCACTTGTCTCGCAACCCCCCTTCTAGACAAATCCAATCGTTCTTCATCTGCATCTATGAATCTCTGCGGCCTCTCGATTTGAATTGCTTCCTTGTTCCTGAAAACGAAAATCATGCCCTTGTTTTCGCGATATAGTTTGTCAATGTCTTCTAGGTGACGATTCGCTGTCTCTGGATAGACAAGCCAGATAAGCTAATGGATGAGTACATCAATTAGCGGGTTATTCGTGGACAAGGGGGTTGAGAGGGCTTACTGGGACAAAAACAAGATTGAAAACCACCCAGATGATGTAAAATCTCCAGCCTAGGTTGGCGATGCCCACAGGCGTGATCTGGACAACGATATAGTTGGATATCCTAGGTGATATGGAATGAGGATCAAATTGCATATGTATCAGATCAACGGGCGTACCAGTTTGAAGCGGTCCCTAAAGCAGCACCTTTAGTTCTCATAGAAAGACTGTTAATCTCAGTTGGGTATAGCCATGGAACACCCTAGGTCACGCGTAAGACTTTTTTGAAAAAACCGAAGCCCATCCACCAACTCACCTGCCAGCAAATTCCGAAAAACACATAATATAAAAAGAAAAATGCCGTAGCACCTGCGCCGTATCTCGAACCCGAGACTGGGTCACTCGCCTTGGAAAGTAAACCGGTAATGAAGACGTAGCAGACGCATTGGCCTGCTGCACCCCACATCATGAGTTTTCTACGACCGGCTGTCTCGATGAGGACGAGGCCGAAGAAGGAGAAGACGAGGTAGGAGACGGAGTTGCATGCTGCGAGGAGTCGGGAGAGGTTGTTTGAGAGTCCGACAGAGTTTTGGAGGACGAGTGGGAGGCTGAGAAGATAGTTCTTGATATTAGTATTCAGAGGTCATGGCTGGATGGTCTAGCTTACTAGTAGCTTGTCACATTGATTCCTACGAGTTGTTGCATCCATTGTGTGCCTGTCAATTTGGTTAATTCAGTGTACTCGGATCTTGATGTGGATCACATACCTGCTCCCAAGACTAATCTTTGAATCATGCCAGTATCACCCGTGTTCCCTTTCATTACATCCTTCCAGCTTGGTGCGGTCTCCTTCTCAATTCTCACAGCCTCCAGGATTTCGTCTTTCTGTGTCAAGATATATTCGTCCTTGGCACTCGCGTGAACACCTTCCAAGGCAACCAAAACGCCGACGCCCTCTTCTTCATAGCCGTGAGCGAGAAGCCATCTAGGGCTTTCCGGGAGCCAAGGTATAGTGGTAATTAGGATGATGGAGAAGACAAGCTGGAACGCGATGGGGAATCGCCATGCGAGACTGCCTTCGACGAAGCTGAAGCCGTAGGTCATCCAATTACTTAATGAGAAGCCTGCGATGTTCATACTGGGATAGGTCAGCAGTGGACTCTTGGGGAAGTGAGAGATATACAAACATCATCTCGAAAACGACTAGTTTCCCCCGCCATGTCGGCTTTGACGTTTCGCTTTGCCAGACCGGAGCAGTAGCGGTATTGATACTGAGAGAAAGGGAGTTTGTTAGGTGTAGCGGTGGATAAAGGGATTGGAAACGGACCCGTTTCCGAAGCCTAAGAGAAAACCGGGGTTAGGATAAGGAGAGGGGAGAGTAGTATGAACGTGCCAGTGATAAGTCTCGCTACGATCATCTGTGCAACAGAGAAAGCACATGTCTGGAGAATGGCGCCAATGGACATGATTATGACACCAATGATGAAGGTCTTTTTTCTACCGAATCGTTCACCTAAGAGATCCCTGTTATTGCCGCTGTAGGCACTTATTCGCGGGAGCAATACGCACCAAATACGAAAGTTGATATGGCACCGAAGAAACTGAAGTTTACATTTTTCATAAATTATAGGATCGGGACTTGTTGCGTCTAGACTCACCAGCCTATGTCGTATAGTGACACAATTGTCCCTTGGAGATTTGGATCCGGGTTGCCCATGGTGTCGAGGAAACTTTGTGTGACTATGATTCCACCAAATATCCCTTGATCATAACCTTGAAGAGCCATCAGAAATCGACCAGGCTCGAGATCGACTTATGGTAACTCACCGAATAGAGTCATTGCTGTCGTGCATGCGACAGTGACCCAAATATTCAACTGGGTGCCAGTCATACCAAAGTAAGGCTTCTTGCCAGCCCCACCAACCAAGGCTCCCCTTTCGCTTGCTACGCCATGGTCGAGGTTCCGCTCCCGATCTGTGCTATGATCGGATTTTTCAAAGCTCATGAGAAACTATCGTTTGGCAAAACAAGAGTGGTCTGGTGTAGGGGGTGTAGAGGTGAATTCGAGGGCAGGAATAGTCACCTAGCTTTAGCCCGGGCTATTTCAGCCTCATCGCGTGCCAGTCTCTGGTATATATATGAAGAATTCGAAGCAACCATTGGTGATTATGATGTAGCTGGGCTCCAATGGGGTCCTGCGATGGTTCCAGTGTGCGAATCCCCACGCACGTCGTCGCACACAATATCTATGGCTTCCCTTGTTTAATGGTCCGAGAATATCTCGCCAAGAACTCGTGAAAGGAAGCAGGACTGTGACAAGCGAGAAGATGAGCCATGAGTTGGATGGATTCTTGGAGAGCACTCTTTCTCCATTTGAAAAGCAATGGTGGAGTTGCTCACCTGGTTTGTCGACTAGCTTCGAGTGTTCGAGTTGAGGAAGAAGGCGGTCGGAAGTTCCGGTGATTAACTCAGGTGATCATTTTACTAGCATCGCTCCGAACCCGAACGCAGCGCTACGCTTTCGACCTGGCTGCAATGGACTCTGCTCGTTTGCACGTGGAGTGGCCGATCAGTCCCGATCATGGGGATTGCCAACCCAGAGTACCCCACCCCATGGTCATAAACGACTTCAAACATCGCTCACTACCAAGCAAGGCCATCTCCACCAACGTCATTCTACCGCACCGGACTCCTACGGGGCTCGTGGATATATCTCCACACGCAATTGCTACAACGCAGAATCTACTACCACACCAGTGCTACTGTTAAGGTCGCGAACTGCGCTACATAAATCTGGACTATCAATAAGGCAGAGGTGCCAAGATCCACTCAGTGACTATCTACACCCTTATCCCCACCTCAACAAGTTAGCAACTCGGCAGGACATGCATCACTTTCACTGTTGCCACGGATTTGGTCTCTACAGGTGCAAAGGCTTCCCGGGTCGTTGATGCTGAAAGTACAGACCCTTCACGAGCTCTCCCCTGACCTGGGTATCAGATTACCCGTAGCAACATTGCTTGCGTATCGGATACTGCTGGATACTATGAGGCGACGATTTCGATCTGGCACACCTAATCAAAGTCGTGCGTCTGCGGACGTTTTAGGCAATACTCAGTTCAGCTATCTCGTCGCATGAGTGAATCACTCATCCGAAGACGTTACACAAACCCTTCCTCCCCCTGGTCACTCTTCCCTCTGCGGTCTGGTACGCTAACACTGCCCCTCTCAGCTTCCTTGTGTGGGGCACAAGTCATGGCGTCCTTGATCCATAGTGTCTCCTCTCATCGAGGCAATGGGTTGTCTGGTGACATCAAGTAAACCGGTGACTATACTTAAGTACTTAAGTATCGTCATGACATATTCCTCCCGGAACGATTCGGGAGTCATTGTGCTGGGCTGGATCCCACATCCCGAAGCGAAGGGGGCGTTTTGGCGTGTCCGCGAGGGAATTGCATTGGTTCCAAACATGTCTCATATACGAAGGCAAAGAGCACCAGTCATGCAGACTCAAGTTTATACTAACGACCGTTCCTGGCGCAATCCTTTCTGACATAACCTCGTACTATCGTGTGTAAGAACTGGGACCAAGAGCCTCCGCACAAGGTGCCCAACTCACACTACCACAATAGCAGTCCAACACTAAATACCGGTCCCGTTATATGACAAATGCTCCAAGCGTTACTAATGAGGCCTCCCGAAGACTGTGTTTGACCCGGAATACTTCCAGTTTCAGTTAGGGTACCAATAGGAGTGAGAGGGCCGGTGTATGTGGTGAACATCGACCTCTGACTTGGAGGCCCCACGTTAGTACCATATGCGAACAAGTCTACACAAGAACCTGCTGTCGTTCCTTGAAAATCACACGATGCGGAAGCCATTGTAGGCACAGCTCCACCCTGTTCACCTATTGTGTACACTTCCACAAAGCCTGAGGCATCCTCAACTAAGGTGACTGAAAAAAAAAAACATGCAAGGTTAACCAGCGCAATCAAGACCTGGGCTAATCATTACTTGCCTGTCAGTGGTTGTGAGATAGTAGGAGTAATGACTTCAGTGGTGGTGCCAGGGCCGGCGAAGATCACCCTAGTGGGTTCCAGTGCTTCAACATAGGTGGTTTTTCCATTGCTGCCGACACCAATTGCTGTGATTGTGGACGAGAATTCTTCAATTATAGTGGGGAACTTAGTATTTGTAGGTCGTGGAGGTACGACCCCATAAAGTGTAACCGTCGTGGTAGAGAGTACTCCTTTGAACAAGTGTCAATTAATCAGATGCTCGGTCGTCCACCAAGTGCTAAAGGAACTTACCAACGGAGAGAGCTGAAATAAACAAGCTAGTATGAAGTCGTCTCATCGCTTTTTACGGGGTCTGACGGTTAGGTTGAATACATTAAAACCAAGGGATTTATATTTCCTCTCATGCCAAAGCACCTTGTGGTTCTGGACAGCCTTCGGCACGGAAAGTGTTGATAGCTGATTACATTACATCCCGCTTTGTTCGACTCGACTGTGACCGAAGGGCATACGCCGGTTGATGCCAAGAAAGGTGGCCATCATCGGCATCCCATAAACAGGTATGTAAGGACTGGTGCCAAGCGGAGAAATCGGTCTCCACACACAAGGTAAGACTCAAACTACTACAACAGCAGCCCAACACTAAATAACAGTCCCATTAAATAATAACTACTCCAAGTTAGTAAAACGAGGCTCCCCGAAGACTGTGTTTGACCAGGGATACTTCCTGTTTCAGTTAGGGTAGCAATGGGGGTGAGAGGACCGGTGTACGAGCTGAACATCGAATTCTGTCTCGTAGACCCCAAGGCAAACAACTCTGCGCAAGAACCTGTAGTTCCTTGAAAATCACATGACTCCGAAACCATCATAGACACAAGTCCACCCTGCTCAGTTATTGTGTATTCTTGCACAAGGCCTGAGGCATCCTCAACGAACGTGACTGAAAAAAAGAAAACATGCAAGGTTAACCGCTGCGATCAAGACTTGGGTTATTCATCAGTACTTGCCTATCAGCGGTTGTGAGGGAGCGGTAGTAATAGTCTCGGTGGTGGTAGGGTGGGCAATGATCGCTTTAGTAGGTTCCACGGCTTCGACATAAGTAGTCTTTCCATCAGTACCGACACCAATCGCTGTGATTGTGGATGAGAATTCTTCAGTTATACTAGGCAACCTGGTGTCTGTAGGTCGTGGAGGTACGACCCCATAAAGTGTAACCGTCGTGGTAGAGAGTACTCCTTTGAACAAGTGTCAATTAATCAGATGCTCACTCGCCCACCAAGTGCCAAAGGAGCTTACCAACGGAGAGAGCTGAAATAAACAAACTCGCAAGGAGTGGCCTCATCACTCGTTTTACGGGGTCTAACTGTTAATATGTTGAATTTATATATCCTACGGGCGCCAAATCACCTTGTGGTTCTGGACACTTCTAAAAAATAGAAAGGGGTAAGATTACATCACATCCCGCTTTCCTCGACTCTACATCACTGTGACCTCACAGTGAGAGTATATACAGCGATCTCGATTTACCGTTGCATAGGAGAGTCGCTACATCCGAAGCATACACAAACCCTTGGAGTACGTTTCCTCGTGGTCACTCTCCTCTCGCATTCTGGTACGCTAACATTGCCCCCCAGGCCCACCTCAATCTCCTCCCTATGCAGAGCGCAAGCAATAGCATCTTTAACCCGTAATATCTCTCAGAGCGAAGTCCACAGTCAGCGACAATGATTCAGGGTGTGTACATTGTATACCATAGAGCAATATATTCACTAAAGGACTGGTTTTGTTATTTTTTTTTCTTTAACAGGCTCATTTCTACGCACGCTTCCAGGCGACCACAACCTGATACAGGTCTGGGGCAGCTGTCCCAAGCTTGCTTTTATTTGCCCCTTTGCCGTCGCTATACGGCCACCGATATCCAGTCACTTATCCCCTTGACCCGGAAGGATTCCGCCATGAACGTTTGAACCTTGAGAGAGTACAATCGTCCTCCCAAACATCCCGGACCGACCTTTCGATAGTATCTCGTCCCCCAAGAGCCGCGGTCAATCGTTGTTCCCAATCCGGCTGACATGCTTCTCATTGATTGTATCTGCCATCACTCTGCTATCCCAATGAGAGGTGAGACATTGGCTTGTCCCGTAGGATCAGGTAGATCGGTGGCCATTTTTGGCTCCCTATCCAGAGATGGAACCTTTACTGGTCTTGAAGATCACGGTTCTTGGACCATATACCTCAAGGATGGGCTGGAAAGAAGAGGAGAGTTGCTTGTAAACTGAGATTTGATTCTTATGGCAGAATTTGATATTGTTCGGTTGTCAGATCCCTGGCTCATAACCTCAGGCCACAGCCCATTCTTCCACCCTCCTGCTCACTTACTTTAATCTCAAAACTTCAGCAGGTATTCAGGGATCATTGTACTGGCCCAATCTTGCCTCCCGAGGCTAAAGGAGCGTGTTCACACTCAAGTTGGCGTGTACGCAAGGGAATTAGGTTGGTCCGGAACACTGTCTTCGCTACGCGGGCAAAGTCGCAGCAGGCGTGGAGACACAACTTTACACTAAAGACCCCCTCCTGCATTCTATTATGGGTAAGAACTGGTGCTAAGCGAAGAAATGAGTCTCTGTAAAAGGTACCTGACTCGCACTACCACAACAACAGTCCAACACTAAATAACAGTCCCGTTAAATGACAAATGCTCCAAGTGTTACTAACGAGGCCTCCCGATGATTGTGTTTGACCAGGGATACTTCCAGTCTCAGTTAGGGTACCAATAGCAGTGAGAGGACCAGTGAACGAGACTACCCTCGACCCCTGACTCGGAGCTCCCGCTTCAGTGCCATACGCGAGCAACTCTACACAAGAACCTGCTGTCGTTCCTTGAAAATCACACGATATAGAAACCATCGTAGGCAGAGGTCCACCCTGTTCACTCATTGTGTACACTTCCACAAGGCCTGAGGCATCCTCAGCGAATGTGACTTAAAAAAACACACACAAGGTTAATCGGTGGGATAAAGACTTGGGCTATTCATTAGTACTTACTTGTCGTTGGTTGTGAGGGAGGAGTAATGGTGTTGGTGGTGCTGCCGGGGCCGACGACGATCTCTTTAGTGTGGTCTACTACTTCAGAGTAGGTGGTCTTTCCATCGGTACCGACACCGATTGCCCCGATTGCGATTGAGTCTTCGGCGGTTATTCTGCCGATCCTGGTGTCTGTAGGTTGTGGAGCTACAACTTCATAGAGTGTAACAATGGTGGCAGAGAGTACTCCTTTGAACAGGTGTATCAATACAATCAAATGCTCGCTCGTCCACCAAGCGCCAAAAGAACGTACCAACGGAAAGAGCTGAAATAAACAAACTAATATGAAGTGGCCTCATCGATCGTTTTACGTGGTCTGACTGTCCATGTGAAAACGAAGGGATTTTATATTTCGTCGGACGCGAAAGCCTCCCAGAGTAGAAAAGGGGAAAAGTTCTGATAATTCAATACATCACACCCCCCTTTGCCCGACTGTGACCGCAGGGTATACCCCGGTTGATGCCAAAACATGCCTATCACCGGCATGCCATATACACCCTGGGATCAAAACAAATAGATGGGAGAACAAATTTTCCTCGGCGAAATAATGAAACGGCCATGCTCATATAAAATCCATTGAATATTGTTATGACGTAGAAAAAGGTACAATCATAATCCCAGGGTACAAATACCATGTTTCAAGCTCAAGTCCCAGGGAGAATAATCATACCCGAAGCCATACCTTACAGTCGCTCTCCATTCGATGATAAATCAGGCACAAGCCAATACAGCATGTGAGCAAATCTCTACCAACTACTGTATATTCGATTTTATTGGGCTCGCTCGATATTCCCCTCGCTTGCCCTTTTTTTTCCCTCCCACCCAACATCACCCTTCGAACAAAAAGAGCGGCCACACGGTGAACCGAAGGGCAAGCATTTCCTTCCCCGAACCTTTGTGTAGTTGGGACTTGGATGGTTGGGTCAGCCTACAGTCACACCCACCGAACAAGAAGCCTAGTACTCATGCATGCAATGAACCCTTCACCCTTATCAATCAATGACACACCCCGATTCAGAACACTTGATTCCAATTATTACCATGCAGGTACGCAAGGTGGTATCCAAACCCAGAAAAAAAGCCAAGAAAGGGACAAAACCTAGGGCAATAAAGAAACACAATAAGTATGTATGCAGGAGCGGTAGGTAACGACTGTACTTAATAGAAAACATGTTTGTGTGTGTGTGTTGATATCTACAAGAATATGCTAGAGGAAAACAAAAACGAGTGTGTTCAATTTCAAGGAGGGGGAGGTGTAGTCAGGGAAAAGAGATCAAAGAACGAATCATGCACGAGAACAATTTAAATACCATAAATGAAGGAAAGGCAGAGAGAGGGACGAGCGAAGCTGAAACAAAACCCAAGAAAAGGAGCGAGAAACAAAGAGTGAGAAGATATAGAAAGAATAGCACGAGAAATCAATATCTACCGCCCCGAACCTGCAGGAACTTTCCGCGCACCAACACCCACAGTCCTCTTCACAACAAACTCTTCATATTCTTTCTTGGCGGCCGCTGCTGCACGTTTGCTCTCCGCCACAAATTCCTCAGGTAATTTGGGCACTGGCGGAACAGCCGGAATACGTTCTCCACGTTCGTCCAACATTGCTTCAACATGTTTGAGGAACCGTTGTCGTGCGTCCCCGCTCTTCTCTGTATCAAGGAAACTTGCACGACTGTATATACTCCCGCTCCATCGGCTATTGCGACCTTTTCCTCCACCAGTATGACCATGACCACTCCATTCTTCACGTTCTTCGTCGGAGAGGTAGACTGTTGATCTACGACGACGTGAGCGACGAGTGATCTCATCGTCAGGGTAATGTGAAGCATCCTCCTCTTCATCCTCCTCCTCATACGCGAAGCCATTCCCTTCATACCCTCTTGGATCCGAAGAACTCCCAGAATGGCCATAATACTCCTCGATCGCAAAACTGTCGTACCTCCCACTTCTGGCTTTTCCATCATCGCCGATGGGAGCATTTAACCCGGACGAAGGTGAAGGTGATACAGGTACGTGTTCAAACCCATTCGCACTTCGGCCTGCGACCCCACTCGCAAGCGCTTCAAAACTCCTCCTAGTAGCAATGACACCTTCCGCAGCCTCTCTCGCTTCCGCCATCTTCCTCCCCCAATCATCATCAATTCTCGACTCTCTAAACCTCGTAATCACATCTCGAATACCTTCCATAACATCCTCATCATCATATTCCTCCTGTGGCTGTGTGACAACGGTATCATTCTTGCTGTGGATGATGAATTTGTCGGAAGATGAAGAAGAGGAAGAATCATCCCAACCGGATCGAGGAGATACAGCACGGGAATGGGAGGTGACGGAGAGGTTACCATTGGGGGAGGCGACAGCTTTGTCGCGGTTGAGGGGTGCGACGGGGAATGGGGACTCACGACCTCGGGTACTCATACTCCTTCCAAGAACAGGTTCATTGATCACAGGGATACACCCCGCCGCCGCACTAGGAGTAGATTCACCGTTCATAGAGGGAGTAGGCAATCCACCCTGCTGACTCAACCTCCTTTGTACTTTAGCCCTCAACGCGCTCGCTGCCGCAGCAGGCGAAGGATTGAAACTCGTCGGTGGCACCTTCCCGCCCGCACCATTCGCACTTACACCACCAGGAGAATTGTAATGAGGTGAAGTCACCAAGAAAGGCGAAGGCAGGGGCGACCCAGTCGTCACCGCAATACCCACATTCACACTCAACCTCCCATTTGTCGTCGTACTTGGTGGCGTATTTCCACCAGCGGTATTGGTAGGAACACTAGGCAGGGGACTCGAAGGAGGCGGACTAGGCGGTGGTATATCATAATGCGCAAACACATTCGGTGGTGCTGGAAGTGGCGATAACCTCCCGTTTCCGGGTGGGGAACCATGACTCATCGAACGAGGCATAGGTGAAATACGACCCGAAGGAAGAGGTGAAGCTGAACGAGTGAGTGGTGTTGGTGATGTTGAACCAGTGGGCGAAGGTCCATCTACACGGAGAGTGGACATGGACACTTGTCTTGTGAGGCCAACACCATGTGTGTGAATTTGGGGCAAAGATGTTTGTCTTAATAAAGTGCTAGCGCCCTGTTGGTTTTGGAACTGTGCACCAGAGACTGGTGGATGTGAGGGTGATCGAGAAGCGTCTGCGGCGGGTCGTCTTGGACGATGGGGTGTACTCGGTGCACTGGGACTCGACGTGGGAGGTGCAGCAGGATTAGTCGAAGGAACCACCAAATTCGTAGATGTAAGCATCATTTCTGATGCCTCCGCACCAGCGCGAGTCAAAGGTAAAGAAATCACCGGTTTATGCTTTGTCCCTTTCTCCTCCTTGGCCTTCTCCTTCTCGCGTTTCTTCTCCTCCTTCTCCCGCTTCCTCTCCTTCTCTTTAACCTTCTCGCTATCACCACTCGAGGAACTACCTCTCGTACCCGATGTCCCACCACCAAGGAACGGTAGTACCCGTCTCTTACTGGAAGTCTGAGGGAAGGCGGAAGTTAACGTTGGTGTTGGTATAGGTGATGGTACAGGCGTGATTATACTTGTACTTGAAGCAGAAGCGGCTGTAGACGGACGAGAGGAAGAAACCGAATTTGGAACATCGATATTAGGGAATTCACGACTGGGAACACCTTTGAGTGGTACACCAGAGTGGGAGTGGGATTGAGAAGTGGAGACAGACGTGGCGAGTGATGTCCTTGCGGCACCAGTAGATTGGGAAGTAGTAGACGTTCGTGTGGTTGTACCAGTGCTTGCTGTCGTCTCTGCAGATCCTGGTCGTCCAGTTGAGGTGGATATCGGCGAGGAGGGGAACGAAACGGGAGGTGTCGAGTTGGATATAATATACGGGGAAAGAGAAGGCATATACGCTTCTGTCGGTGACGAGGGAGTAACGATAGGCGGTGCAGGCATCCTCGTCTGCCCAGGAGGGGAAGTTGTCGAGAACATATCCCCAGATAAGCCAAGTCCAAGGTCAATTCCCAGCCCATTAGGTCCACCACCGCCAGGTTGAGTTTGTCCGTCATTATGTCCCAAAGAAATCATCGGTGCTCCAGTCTCCTTATTCAACACCGTAGCGAATCTCTCCGCAATAGGCAACACAGGTGGCTTCCCATCCTTCCTCCCAGGCGACATCAAGGTCTCCTTCTCCTTCTTCAAATCCCCCTTCGAGGACTTGCTCCCGAGCTTGAAGAACAAACCCCTCGATTTTTTCTGGTCCTTGTCCTCGTCGTCAACGCTCTTCTTCCCCCATCTCTTTTTCTTTGACTTTTTGCTCGCATCCGTTTCGTAACCAACAGAGTCGAAGGGTGACGCGGGGGCAGAGACAGCGACCTTGGACTTTGGCGAAGCTTTGGTCAGGGATTTTTTCCGTTTTCCGGATTCACTGCCGCCCACTGTTATTTCTGAGGCTGCGTCGGGCACGGTCAAGAAGCTGGCGCTGGAGCTGGAGACAGAGGGGAGGAACAAAGCGGGAACTGGGGGTACGTTTCCGGAATCCTTGCCCTTCTTCTTGTCCTTTTTCCGCTTCGTGTCACTGATCACGCTTCCCTCACTCTCATAACCATCCCTATTCGCACTCCGCTTTTTCTTGAGCTTGGAGGGTGTAACAGGCCTCGGAGGCGCGTTGGGCGCGTCAGGGACATGTGGTATGAGCGAATGGGATTCAGAGGATATCGCAAATGGAATGGAATTAGGGTGCTGAAGATGGAAGTTGCTGATGCCGTGATTGGGGCTGGTTGAATGATTTTGCGATGACGGGGATGAAGGGGTGAGTGGATAGAGACCAGAGAGCGGAGATGAAGTTGGTGACTCCTCAGAATGTGTCAAGCCAGGGGAGTTAAGTATCTGATCCTGGAAATATGATGGCGGTGAGCGTCAGTCAAAAGCATGATTAGATAAAGCCAAAAGAGGAGGGGAGGAGCTGCAAGGTTCTGAGTCAAGAACACGGAGTGAAGGAGCTAGTGGGCCGAACGGGGCCTATTCCATACTCCAAACAACCAAAATAGGTGTACGTTTTGCCTGATAGAATGAAAAAATAGCTGAGAAGCCAAGGTCATGGTGCAGACTGCCTGATAAACGTCTGCTAATTTTGCTTTTACGTTTTTCCAGCTCCGCAAATGGAACAAAGAGCCTACGCGAAAGCTGGGTGGATAGTCATCGTAGCGGGCTATGATAGGCGGGAGATGGCACGGAACGTGTGAAGGGGGGAGAATGCAAAATGGGCGCGGGCAGGGGAGAACGCTCGAAAGTAATTAATCTCCCGTAGCCAGTGAATGAGAGCGACGCCCTGACACACGCCACCACCCACCAAAGGGCACGTTACAACACGGGCCGATTACCAGTGACCCACAAGCCACCGCGTAGTAGACCAGTAAGAGAAACGAGCGACCAACCCACCTCATCTTCCTCCCTGAGGGGGTTACTAAACATCCAATCCGCAACAGCAGAGTTATTAGCAAGACCCAGTTGGAGGGCGGCATCCAGAACAGAAGCTCTGAGTGCATTAGACTCCCTTGCCGTCGTCGTCGCGTGCGGGTGATTTTGTTTCTGAGGACGAGGTCTGGGGCGAGCAGAGGGAATGTCGGGATTTGGATAGGACATTTGTGAATGAAGCAGATGGGAAGCGCGCTGCGCCCCGAGGACGGTGGAGGGGATAAATAAGGGTGTGGAGGAAGAGGAAGAAGGAGTGAAGGGCTGCAGTGGGAACACCTCCCATATTTCATCCACGTGACCAAGGCACCCTCTCCTCTTCTCTGGTCCACCCACTGCCATTAGTTCCTCCTTTGTGCTCTCCTCGTCTTCCACGTCGCCTTGGCAACCCTCGAGCCCCTCTTTGTTCATGGTCCACATTTATAAATGTACTGCCTACCGTAACCCGCGCCTCCTTAGCGTATCCCACTCCAACCCATGATAGATAGATGCCACACCGCAGTGCCTAAGCGCGGGGATAAAGATACTTGTCCTCCATATATTTAGACGTACCGCTCCGTGATGGTATGACGAGTACACTTGTACAATTACATTCACAACTCGCCCCTCTTGCTGAACCTACATACAAATTTCTTGACAAGTCCCCACACGGTCAAACATGTATCTTCCCCACACTCGGGACGTCGGACATCGACCGTCCAGAACCTTATCCCCATTTATCCTCGAGTTACCCACATCAATTTTCAACCTCACAGCCACAGCCACTCCCGCTTGGACCGCACCAGTCTTCAATCCAAGACTGACAGCAACGTCCATCTTGCCCGAGTCGCCGCACTGCGCACCGTTGCACTGAATCCCAAAACATTCACAACTGTTCTCCGTCTGTCAAACCACGCAGTGCCAGGGTCCACATGGGAAAAATCACTCACGATCCACCCGGACTCTCACAAACCAAACACAAAAACTCAAGTACTCAATGTCAACCCGGGGAATTAAGAATTTGAGAATCATCATTCAGATCATTCAGATCATAACCTTCACAAAAGTGAAGAAGAAAAAAACAAAGAGAAACAACGTTGGGGTGGAGGCTCAAATTACGAGGATGAGAACCGGCAGAAAAAAGCGAGCGAGAGACGAAAACGAGAGACAATCTTGAAAAAAAGCAGACTAAACTAGAACTAAAAGAGGGAATGCAGCACCTTTAAAAACCCGCGAATATAACCACTAAACTAAACTACCACTTGTCAGAGCAGGAGAAAAAAAAGGTGAGAGGACCGCAAAGAACACGGAAAAAAATAATAAAGGTCAGAAAAAAAAAAAAAAAATAGAAAATAGAACCCGTGTCGTATAGACCCTGCTGGCCAGCCCCATCCTGCTATAGCTTCAACTCTGTCAACACTCTCCGAGCAAGCATCTGATACTGCCACCCGTCCCCACTCGTCCTCCTAAACTGAATTCCATGCAGTGGCAACCACGGCACCTAAAACAAAAACACAAATTCAACACCTCGCTCCACTCGATACCCTAATCACTGACCTTGACAATGTTAATCTCAAACCTCACACTCAACGAATTCTTCGCAATATTCTCAAATACATCCCTTCCAACTTCTCCAGATGGTAACGGACTCGGACTCCTCGCCGGCACAATACTCCCTCCTCCTCCACCACTCATACCAAAGTCTCGCGGAATCGGTGGAAGTACTTTTGACTTGTTCGACACTGGCGAATATGATCTCGGTTGATCACTCCCCTGCGATGATATCTGCCCGTACTGGGGTTGTGGTTGATGTAGATATTGTTGGTTTTGCGCAGGATCAGCCCCTACCACGGTCTGGTTAGACGAGACATTGAAGAACGATGAACTCCCACTGCTAGGTGTAGCAGTCAACCCAGTCGCACCACTCGCTCGTCCTTGCTGCGGCTGCAGTTGTCCCTGGCCTTGGTTTTGGTGCACAGCGACACCAGAATCCACACCCTGCTGAAGCCCCACCTTTTCCTCTCCTTCCTTCTTCTCCTTCTCCTTCCCCTTATCCCTCTTCATCCCAAAACTCAACTTACTCGCCTTCTTCACAATCGACGGCTTATGCCCCGAAGGCGGACTATACCCATACCCCTGCTGTTCCCCTCCACTCCCCTGTTGAACATGTACCGTCCGATTCGTCGCGGGTTCAACCACACTCGCGATATCAATCGAAGGCGAGTGTATACACTCAAACCCGGCCTTCACCTCCCTATACTGCACCTGCATCCGATCCAATACCCGTCTAATATCCGCCTTGATAGCATAAGGCGATTTACTAGACGTCGTCGCGACGCTGAACAGTCCCTTGAGGTACACCGGCTTATACTCCTTCTCATGATCAGTTCCCGCACCACTATCACCACCCTTCTCATCCCCTTCCTTTTCGAGCTTCTCATCATCGTCATCTTGGTCACCCCCCAGGTCATCATGCTCATCCAAAACCCCGTGTTCCTCGTCTTCTTTTTGCGTAGTATGATGACCAGGGAATATTCTATCCACCAATGGTCGTCCATGTGCATGACCAGATGTCGTGCTGTATCCAGTCGAAGGTCTCCTATTCCTCCCAATCGTTCCACCTGTCACACCCCCCGTTGCACCTGCAGACGAACTAGTCCCCATCAACGCTGCACCTGTACTGCTCCTCCTCTCATGTCCTCTTCTTCCTTGAGGATCAAGTATCGTCGCCGCGCGTCGATGTACAGTTCCAATCGGTTGACTCACACTCGCAGTCAACGGTGTCGCTTTCGTACTCGCCCCAGTTCCATTCGTTTGTTGGGACTGGGATTGTGAAAGTGGGGGACTGGTGGCGGAAGAAGGCTCGACATCATCGATCCTCTCCATCGCTTCCTTGAGTGCATCGGCCGAAGGTCGAGGTGACGTACCCCTCCTCGACCCATACGTATTCGCATATGCACCACCACTAGTGCTCTTCCTCCCGTCTTCTCCCACGGGCGCCCTACCCACCAACAAACTCCCAAACTTCCTCACAAGGGTTGCACCACCTGATACCAAACTCCCTCCACTACCTTGCTGCTGCTGCTGCGCCCTGCTCTCCTCTTCCTCCCTTTCCCTCTCTCTATCCTCTGCACTCTCGTCAACAGCACTAGGCACTGGGAACGTCGTAATCTCCGGTCCAGCCGTTCTGGGACCTTCAAACCCTCCTGCAGCCCCACCCATACCCATGCCACCGCCAATACCGGCGCTAGCAATACCATGTTCATCCACACCGATACCTCTACCAAACATATTGCCCCACCCTCTCCCAAGCATTGTCGATTTCTGGCTGAAACTATGACTTCTTTTATGCGCGCCAGCCGGTGGAGGTGCCCTCAGCAATTTCTGTTGTAGCTGCTGGTGTTGTTGCTGATCAGCCGGTGCAGAAGCAGGTTCAGCAGTCCGTCTTTGAGGTTGTCCAATACCAGGAGTCGCCGGTGTGGTAGGTGAACCTCCTTCAGCAGTTGGCGGTAAACCGAGATCCCGAGCACGAGGTTGTGGCCCGAAGGTTGGCGTTGTGGGTGACGGTACAGCTGCACCGCTTCCAGCGGCATACGATACCGCACTATAATGCGATGGATCCGGGACGGGTAACCTTGGTAATGGCATGCTATAGTCCGGCTTCCCGGTTGCGCTAGGCGTCGTGTCTTTCTTAGCAGGTGTAGGCGGAGCTGTATAGTGTGGTTGCATGCTCTGGCGAGCATGTGTATCTTCAACTGTCGTCCTAGTCGATATGTCTTTATCCTTCTCCCCTCTATCCTTGTCCTTCTCACCACGATCTTTCCCAGTATCCAACACGGACAACTGTGAACTCGCAAAGTGCCCAGGTCCGTACACCCTCTCGCGCTCCATCTTCTCCCTCGCGAGATAATACATCGAAATCAAGGGATGAAACCCTCTTGTTGGATCCAGAGGCTCCTTCTGCAAATCCCCACTCATTCCCGGACCAAAATTTCCAGTTAAATGATTCTGAGATCCTGGTGGAGAATGACTCTGTGGAGAGGCCGGAGGCGAAGCGGCAGGTGAAAACAGCTTGCGCCTGTAATAATCAAACCCAGAAAACCGCCTGCCCTTTTTCGACGGCGTCGATGGGGCATGCAGATCCAACTTTGTTGAACTACTATCAAACGAAATCGCCAAACTCGAATTCGAGAATGATTCGCCGATACTGCCCCACCTTCCAAACGCAGACGAAGATCCATTCAATGTCCCACCAATCCCGCGCTTTCGTTCCCAATACTGTACGGCACGGATGTAGGCCTCTGATTCGAGAATCTTGATGAGTTTGCGTTCGATCTCATCGTCGGTGCCGAATTCGAAACCTTTCATGTCGCGGATGACTTGACGATCGAGTTCATCTGGGCGGAGGGGTTCGCGATGGACCATGTGTGCATCAGGTGGGCCAGAGTGCCCACGCAGCATCCATGGGTGATTCAGGACCTCGTGTAGAGTGGCACGGTTGGTAGGATTTGTAACGAGTACCCGAGACAACAGGTGTTTGCATTCTGGTTTGTGGGTTGAGTAAGGCACATGTTTTAAGTAAAAGGATAAATACCTACCCGCGCTGAGCCACACCGGGTACTCGACTAGTCCGCGTTTGATTTTAGCATGGAGGGCGGGCATGCTTTGGTCATCAAAAGGTACCTTGCCGCAGACAAGGACGTAAAGGACGACGCCGAAACTCCATACGTCGACCTCTGGGCCGGTATAGACCCGTGCGTTAAGGAGCTCCGGGGCGGCAAAGTATAGCGAGCCGCAAAAGGTGGAGAGGTGGGTGAGAGGGTCATAGAGATTCGAGAGACCAAAATCGATAATTTTGATGTTGCCCGTCTGCGAAATAAGGATATTCTCGATTTTGAGGTCTGAACCGAGATGTAAGGACAACTGTCAAGCGTACAACGATCAGACGAGAAACCGAGACTGACCGCGGTGGACAACACTGTTCTGGTGGCAATAATCAATCGCGCTCCCAATCTGTCTCGCAAACTTTCTGGCAACACGTTCGCGCAGTCGACCATGGCTAATGATATAATCGAGCATCTGACCACCGTTAACGTACTCGGATACCATGTAGTAATGGTGCTGGTGGACGATCATCTCGCGCATGCCGCAGATATACGGGTGATAAAGGAGCATTGAGAGCGCAGCTTCTCTGAGTGTACGAATCTCCTTGGAGGCGTCTTTCGTGGCCTGCTTGGCCGCCGACTCGGACATGGCGCCGTTGGTGGGTGGGGACTGTGGGTACACACGCGGGAGAATCTTGACTGCCAGCTGACAAGGATGTCAGAAATGAGAATGGGAACGAAACAATAAGTAAGACGTACTTTTTCGCCGGTGACATTGTGTGTCGCGAGTTTGACCTTGCCCATGCTGCCGGCGCCGAGAGTCTTGCTGAGGGTATAATCGCCCAAGAGGCGGTTTGTGCGGGATCTGGTGGACTGCTGAGCGTCGCGGTCGCGGGTGCGCTTTGGCTGAGAAGAATTTGAGGTCGAAGCATCCTTGTTGTTGGTGGTGGTGCTGGGTTCGGTGGTGGTCGGAGGCTTGGGGGGCTGGGCAACGAGGTTGTATGCCTGGGGAGGCATAGAGACGGGGCGTGGCCTGTGGTTTGTAGAGTGTGGACGGAGAGCGAGGGGGGGAGTGGGTGCGGCGTTGTCTACCTCGTGTCCGTGAGGGATCTGCTCTGGGAGAGCCGGGAGGTGGGGTACGATGGAGGGGTGGTAGGACATGACAGACGGTGATAACAAATCAAACAGGTCCGTGCGGATCCAGCAGGACTGCTTGGGGGCTCTCTCACGCCAACACGCTCGTCGTCGATGCCAGCGCCGAGCTTGGGGGTCCCGTCGCTGCGGATAATGTGGGCGGAAGAGAAAAGGGTCAGACGCCCGCCTGTGGGACTTTTTTTCTTTCCCGGTCACTCTATTCAGCTCTACGCTAGCTACTCCTATTTACTCCTCCGCACGCCCAACCACCGCACCGGGTGCTGCCTCAACATCGGCCAGGGTGGGATCGCCCCCTGTCCATCCCCCAGTCTCAGCCACGCAACACTTGAGCAGAAAAATGCGACATACGAGCACGAGGACCGCAGTAACGGCTCCGAATATCCCAAACGTCACCGACAGCGACTGCACTGCGAAGCCAACCACAAACGACACCACCTACACAACCCTCAGCATCCCCAGCATTCACGGCGGCAGGAAACACCCACAGTGGCTGCAATGAGCACAATCCGAGCCAGCTCCTCAACGCGTTGCTGTCCAACAAAATCCTAGCTACCGTCAGCATCACAGCACCCAGCAACGGCAACAACAACGACAACAGCCACGTACAATCTTGCCCTCGAGATACTCTTGCATAGTGTTCATGCTAAGCTCGGGTCAACGTGTCAGAGCATTCATACCACGGACTTTGCCGGTTCCTACGCTACATCCATCTATGTATTCTTATGTACGCTTTTTCTTTTTCGCCTCCGTGAACCCTTCCAGCGCCTTCAGCCGCTCCGTGAGCGTGGGATGCGAGTGGTGGTATGCAGAATACAACCAATCCACCCACACCGTCGACAGATTCTTCACATGCAGCGTAATCAACGCCTTCCCAAGTCGGTCTCCCATGTCTCCCATCTCCTTTTCGTCCAACTTTTCCTCCAGCTCGACAGCAAATCTGTCAGCCTCCCACTCAAATTTGCGGCTGACCGCGTTCATACCAATGCTGATCACAGCCTCCAGAGGTGTCAGTATCATTTGGAAGAGAAGGAATGCGACTATGGTAGGCGGTACTGCCGCGACTTGTTTGGGAAAATCGAATGCACTGAGCAAGGGGGGAGCGTGTAGGAAGGCAGGGAAGAGTGCAAGGATAGTGAAGATGTGCAGTTGGGAAACAGCCATAAGCTTGGTGGGATGGAGGTAGTACCAGTGTCCAAGCTCGTGCGCGAGCACGGCTTCAACCTCTTCAGGCTTGGATTGTTGGATGAGCGTATCAAAAATCACAATGTGTTTGCTCTACAAAAAGCCCCGTCAGAACACAGTACACAACTTAACAATGAACAACCCACCCAGGGCAGACCAAAGAAATACGCGTTCGAATGCGAACTCCTCTTGCTCCCATCAATCTCATACAAATGCTTCAACGGGAACTTGAGCTTCGCCGCCAGTGCCTCGATCCTGTTCCTCAAATCACCCTCTGAAAGTGGCGAGAGCTTATTAAACAACGGCTGAATAACCGTCGGATAAAGCACCACCATCGCCAACTGGAACGTAATCCTACAGAATAAGCGAATCGTCATTAAGCATCGAGAATGGAGCAAGCGGGGTAATCACTTACATGAAAGCCATCAACCAAGGCACAAATCTATCCCCGGCCCATTCGAAAATGTATAGGAACACCGCTAGGAACGGAGCACCGAGGACGAAAGCGATAGCCCAGCCTTTCAACAAATCCGCGACGAACAACTTGGGCGTCGTCTTGTTGAATCCATGCTTCTCTTCCAAAACAAAGGTTCCGTACACTTGCAACGGCAAAGTCGGGATGGACGACACAAAAAATAAGATGAATACAAACGCAATCGACTGCGAAATCTACAAATAATAATCAACATCTTATTCCGAGCACGGAAAAAAAACAACCAAAAACACACCTGGTATTCAGCACCATACCCAACTTTTCCCAACAATCCACCCGCAGCTCTCCATGCCCACGCATAGAATCCAAACTGCAGCATCACCGAATCCAACGTCTGCTTATACAGCCCGGACACAAAGGCAAATCTGGCCTTGTCCTTTCCATACACCTGCGATTTTTCAAATTCTCCAGCCTCAAAGTGGCCTTGGAGAGATTTTGGGGGTTCAGTTTTGCTATAAAGTGGATATTGCCTCCACCTATAAGATCGTGAATAAACCAGTGTGTGCACAAAAAAGGAAGAGAGAACGCACAGTAAATACGACTCGAAAAGCGCCACAGACCAAGAAAAGGCTTGGACATAATATTTCCAATCTATAGGATCTGTAGAAACAAAGGCCAGGTTTCGCTGGATCGTCTGAAGTTGGGTATGTAGTATGTCCATGGCGGGTAGTGGTGGAGACGTGCAGACGAGGATGCGCGTCTGTTTTGCTGTGGCGACGTGGCGACGTGTTCGATCAAAATTCTTCCTCCGAACCTCCGGCAGTTCGGCAACCCACTCCGGTCCCGGATCATCTACAGGCCAATAGCTCGTAGATATATATATGCGAATCATTTTCAGTTGCGCAGGATTTGCCTGAGGAATGAACAGAATCGAAGGAGGTCATCGCGTCTGACAGACATACCTAACGCCTTTCCAGACAATACCATGTCCCTCACTTATCACCTGAATGTCACGACTTTCAAAGAGCGCTTGGGGGACAGGGGCTTCTTATATCAATCGAACCATTCAATGATGTATCTGGGCACATCACGATGGAAGATTTCAGAGACAGATGAATCTACCCACCTCCCTAGAATCAGGCATTCACGCTAAGCAACTTCGTGCACTACCATACCCATCTGTGACATCGAGGCTTCGAACATGACTACTCGCCCTACCCTCTAAAAGTGGCTTGCAATTGTCTCAATATTTCGCACACTAGGAGAGTCTGCCCACTGACCCAGCTCACAGCAATTAAGAGCTCTTTTGAATAGACTGACAATGTATACCAGAAAATAATATAAGTAGACGGCCATGATAACACATTTGAACAAAACACAAGTTGGACGCCTGTGAATTAATCGTACACCTTACTCGACTTTCATAACAGAGTCGATTCTTGCAGTTTGAATTTGCTTCCTTAAATTCTTCACGACTGCGAAGCCGCAAAAGAAGGTTGAAGTAGCATACAGTGCCTGATAAATCCACGCGACTCAGATACTTCGAACCGTGGCTTTGTAGGATCAAAACTCACCCCGAGACCGAGACCAGTGTGGTGTTTGCGGCAGAGGTGCAGGGTATAAAGACTCTCGAGTCCGTGTAGGAAAAATATGGTACCTGCCACATATTTAAGGACACCACCTCCGATCAACTGCTGGACGAAATTGGCAGGGTAGAAAAGAGGGGGGGTATCGTTGGGAGCATAGGCAATATACGCCACAAGTGACATGACCACTGCAGAGATTCCTATGTCACGAGTGAAGTGAAAGGTATTGATGTGTGGTGCTTTAATCTTTGTGTACAACGTGAATATTTCCATGCCCGCTTGATAAGTGCAAGAGATCACGCTTACCATGCCCAATCCTTCTTGAGCTAATGCTTTCATTTCGAGAAGTCTAGGTTTGACATCCTCGTATCCTCTGAGGGGGGGCTCAATTGGAACATATACTTCTTTCTTTCCTCCACTTTTGAGGGTACACGTCAAAGTCATACTCTACCACCACAAGTACGAAGGTCAAAAGGAATTATGTAACAGATAAAGACAACCGCGTACCTTGGTATCAATGGCAGTCATTTCGGCACTTGAAACAGCCTCTTCCACCTTTCCATACCACTTTGCATAAGCAACGAGAGTATCTGGGTGCCCAGTCATGTACATTCGCAGAAAGCCTGACTTTTCTGCCACGGGGTCGGGCGCTCCAGACATCTTTGAGAAGGATACTGTAGGCTGTCAAGGGGAAGACGTGGGTGCTGGTGACAGAGGTTCGTGATAGAAATCCCGTAGCAGCCCGTACCCCGGCAGATACCCGCTTCCAGACCACCGAAAGCTCCCAGGCTAATGATCGCAGCCCGCTCAACGTTGGCACGTTGTCGCGAGGGCCCTATCAATATATTGTACTTGAGGGATTGAAATAGTAACGAGACGGCCTAACTCCTGGAATTGCGCCGACATCTATTAAACACTAGATACTTGTACAATACACATTATGACATGCTTGTGTGGAACGCAAACTAAATCTAGACATTCACAAAGCCATTACCATCACCGAACCGGATATGTGGATGCAGGCCGAGTCGATTCCTCTGAGAGCGAAGTTGCTCAAGCACTAGAGTAAAGTCAACGAACAGGTCATTAACGTATGGATCAGGGGAAGAGTGGATTGAGAGTATGGCGGTGGAACGGGCACAATGGCACAAGAGCATGGACAACCAGCACCATCGACGGTAGGGCAGTGCAATGGAAGGTTAGACCGACAAGTCAGCGAGACCTATTAACATGTTACCACAGACTCAGATATGGGAACTGTAAGAATTTTTGCTTCACTGTAGTCAAGATAGATATGATGCAGGGTAGCGAATAAGTGGTGTGGAAGTCCAATGCAGGTAATGACTTTTGAGTCTACCGAATGGAATATCAAATCCATTTAAGAATGGTCCAAACCTCACTGGGGTTGAAACTCGAGGGGATAGTACCAGGTTTCGGATACACGGTAGGAGGGGAACACAGTAAACCAAAAACGAAGACCAAGGTGGTGATTCTATGCTGATAACGAAGTTTGGAAGATCTCCAAATCCGCGAGTTGCCTTCCATGAGTCTGTGATTCCCGTTACGAGGAGCGTTTTTAGCCGGGCCAAGACAGGTACATAATCCGCCAAACCTAAGGTGGGGTTGGGTCCTCACGTTTACACCAAGTTGGACCTATTGACCAAGAATGTGTCGGAATCGGGGAGGACGATGGATAGCCGCTAGTTTGGAAGCCATATGATCAAACTTTTCAGGAAAATAAATCGACAGGCCGCAGCGAAAGTAGTCAGCACATACGCTCCCTCCAGTCCAATCTATGGGCTAGGTTCTTGCTGGTTCTGGGCCAGAGTAGCCAGATGGTGTTCAGGCAGTGACAAGGTATTTGTAGACTCGGGAAAACCCAGCTGAATGATGTGGCGTCGCGTGCACGAGGGAGCGATTCTTCATTTGAGAACCATACATCCACTTGTGGCGTTTGTTGTGGAGTAGAGTGCCAACCTCGCACCCGATTTCGAGCAAGTGTCTGGTGAAGAATGAATTGAAGCCGATTTCCTCCACGCCCTAAATACTTCCCGGAAGCAATTTGCAAACACATTTCAGTATGCGGACTCCTGCCGCCTCTGTTAATTTGGTTGTTCCTAGTTTGTTTGTCGTGAAGGAGTTGATGTGGCCGCTCCCACACTATGCCGTAAGTGTATGAGAGTACCGGCTTCAGTTGAATGTGAGCCGATGCACTAGTGAACTTATCAATCAGGGTCGGTGTTCGGCTTCCTTCCAGCTGTCTGTTCCCTTCTGTTATACTGTTGTGTTTGTGGACATGGAATGATCCGCTGATCATCGATCGACGTTCAACCATCATGCACCAGCGCTTCCTCGCTTCGAAAATAGCCTGGCAGACATAGTTGTAGGCCCTACAAATCCTCTAGACATACTACTCTCCTAGTGACAGGTAAGTGCTTCTTGTTCAACGAGTATACATAGTTCCAAAGCTTTTCTGACTCTCTTGGTCAGGAACCGAACTTACTGAATTCCAACAGGGTTGCTTATGACACGAGGCATGTTACATGTTTCTATTAAGGATGGTCAATGCCGTGCAAAGCATGGTATGGGAGACAATACCCAATATGTTTAGTGCTGCTTATGGGCGCACGGGTTATAGTTTATAGGCAAGGTTTCTTCGGAGTCTCTCCCCCCTTCGCAACCCCACCGCTCATACAGCGTTACTGGGGCCACACGCGTCCTTAACTGCTTCATGTTCTCGAGAGACATAGATCTTTGAAGTGATGTCATCGAGTACATATGCGCCAGATGCTTCTGACGGAGCTGGCAGTCCTTCTCCTGCTAGAGGCGCCATCAGGCATGAACAGCAAGATCAACTCGGCATCACCTCGACCTCTGTGGAGAGACCCTCAGCTGGGCCCCTCCATCCTGTTGAAGCACCCCTTAGTGCTACTTCTCTGTCTCCGCATGGTATTCCTCCCCCAACCTCTTCCCAACTTGGCCCCCCACCGGGGTCATCGCCAGGGCCCATACATGGGCATGTTTCTTCGGAGTCACCCCCCTCTCAGCAGAGCTCGCTTCCACCTGCAGATCCCCATCAGGTTCAATCAACCGCAACGGTTCAGGTCCGAGATTTCGATCGCGACTCGCAAGAAACAATCGTTAGGCCTCGCGTTTTTACTTCAACCCACCAAGCTCATCCTCAGAGTGCTGCGTCTTCGCCACCACCCTCCACCGTAGACTTATCCTATTCTACTCGCCCTCGTACACCGACCCGCTCTGAAGGGAACCAAAGCAGCCAACAGCCCGTACAAACTCGTGTCCTTCCGGAATCGGCATTTACACGCTCCCCAGTCCACCATAGTGTCCATACTCATGGGCAGCTCCATTCCGATCCACCTCCATCTCAGGAAGGACATGGGACTTTAGATTCAGAGACCGAAACAGATACAGACCAAAGAAGAGCACAGTCTCGTAGTTCCTTGGCTGCAATGCGTAAACACCAGCCGTTGCCACCTCTTCCTCGAGCTACAAATCCCGGCATGTCACAATCCCCGAGCCTTTCCGTTAGCAATCCGGTGAATAAATCTGTTCCTGCATTTATATTGGATTGTTGAATGACATACTTTCTCGCAGCATGATGCCCGACGCCCTCAATCTGCTGAAAGCGCTGTCAGTGGGCAGAGCGCTATTGATAGGAACAATGGCTTGGCCGGTAATGGGCGAAGTAACGTGGTTGTCAGCAGTCTTGGCTTGAATGCAGGAACGCCGGGTGCTACAGGTACCTATAGTCATGAACCAGAGACAAACGAAACCCGCCCAAGTATTGTTCCTGGTCTCGCGACTGTTACAAGTCATCCCACTCTCGAGCGGTCACGAACCCTGAGATCGGGCGTAGATTGGGTCTCTGGAGAGGACAAGGTGGACCAGACTTTCATTGATGTTATCGACAGAAAAGTTTAACCATCGATACTTGGCAGACTCGCGAAAAAACCGTCGGAGAGAGGCTAGATCCCACACTCGATACCGCGAGGGTTGAACGCGCCAAATACGCACTCAAGGCCAAGATGACTGGGTACACTCTGAACATTGCCATTGGTCTCCAAGTCCTCATCGGAGCGCTGACCACGGGATTATCGGCTGCTACTACAGGAAGACAGGTGAGCGATATTACCACCTCCTGATGAACTTTGCTAACGGTCTCCATCTGTGTCTAGACGTCTATTATGACAGCAATCCTAGGTACTTCTCTTTGATGTCTATTTGAACTTGGAGTCAACGACCATTCCTTCGCTTCTAGGTGGCATTGCGACAATGGTTGCGTCCTACCTTGCACGTGCACGTGGATCAAATGAACCTGAGCTCTCGATAGCAAGGGTCAAAGATCTTGAACATTTCATTCGTGAATGCGAGACTTTTAAACTTGATTATGGTCACCTCAGGGGCAGCACGAATCCAAAGTACCACAAGTATTTAGATGAACTACGAGACAAATTTGAAGAATTGCTGGGTAGCGCCAATGGGTGAGTCCGGAGTTTTTAGATTTTTTTTCATGCTTCTGCTATCTTCTTATCTTCCGGTTATTTAACCCTGTAACGGCCCAAGTATGATGTATTGATGGCTGACTACCTAACAGAGAACGACGTCTAGCTCCGCCAGTCTAAGGGACATTTTCCTCGCTACATTTTATGTCGGACTTTTCCGGCCTTGAACAGCCAGAAATATACATTGTTCATTTGTTGAAGATACAGGCATTATTCAGTATTTTACTCCTCACAGATGATTGGGTCAGACACTACAATGTTAGCGGTAAGGTAGAATGGGTCCAATGCCACACTCATCTTCGCATAATCATGTAATGTGAAAATCCCGCAGAATATATATTACATTGGTTGTTCCAGGGGTCGGCAGAATTGAGAGCCTCCAGACAGTTTGGGAGAAATTGTATGGAATATAGCTTGGGTAAGTACTTTTAATTTCAAGCCATGACACTGGCAAGAAGGGCCATGCGAATCTTGTACGATAGGTTAGCCACAGGCATGTGAACCAGGGACGGGGAACGTACGAAGAGGCCATAACGCATTTGACGGAAATAGACGGCGCGCCTCGAATCGAAGTCGACCTCGGGGTCAATTTCTGTGAAAATAGCAACAATGAACATCGGTAAATCCCATCAAAAAAAGAGATTTACCATTAACACGAGGAAGGGGATGCATCACAATCATGTCCTCCTTTGCCCTCGAGAGAACGGCATGGTCTACCCTATATGCATCCTTCACCTGCAGCCACTCCTGTTCGCTCTCGAACCTCTCCTTCTGCACTCTCGTGACATACAACACGTCGGTGTCTGCAAGGACCTCATCAAGAGACTCACAGATAGTGACAGAAATACCGGCTTTGCGTGCAGCAGAAACGACACTTTGGGGCATAGCGAGAGAAGGTGGCGAAACAAAGTTCAGGTGGACGGAGTATAGGCAGAGGAGGGTGACGAGGCTATGGACGGTGCGTCCGTTCTTGAGGTCACCAAGGAGGGTAATAATGCGGCCATTAACAGTACCCAGCTCAGAGCGAATGGTGTAGATGTCAAGCAGAGCCTAGACACGCGCATAAGCACGGTAGGAAAGAAGAATTTTAGAACGCACCTGCGTGGGATGTTCGCCGACACCATCGCCGCCGTTTATAATAGGAACGGGGGAAAACTTGGCTGCTAATTGGGCACTTCCAGCGTCAGGATGACGAAGCACAATGGCGTCTCCATAGCATGCTAGGGTCCTGATGGTGTCGGAGAGGGTCTCCCCTTTGGAAACAGACGATCTTTCAGCGGTAATCGATACTACCTCGCCACCACATCGTTTCATTGCAGCCTCGAATGAAGAGCTAGTGCGAGTTGAAGGCTCATAGAATGCGGAGCAGAGAACCTTCCCTCGGAGGATGTCCAAGACGCCATTACGCTCGACTTGCAGGTGCATTTCGTGAGCAAGGGAGAAGAGATCATACAAGTCCCGGTGAGTGAACTGTTTGACGGATAGGATGTGGCGACGGTGGAAGGAAGGATGAGGAATGAGACTAGTAGAAGTGTGCCCCATTTGGGAGGTCTGATGGCTTTGGAGTTGGCTAGAGAATGGCTGAGGTGTAGGGGTGGGGGCAGCAGGGACTGTCGGAGCAGGTTCGACAATAGCTTCTTTTGGAGGCGCATGAGGTACAATTGCCGCAGAAATGTCCCGGCCAATCGGAGAGGAGAATGATGCACCATCCAAAAACACGGTCTGGTTATGAATGACCACACGATGAATAGCTCCGGTGACCAGTTTCATGTCTAATGGCGACCAGGAGCCATACAAACTCCTGAATGGTACTTTTCGACCAATGACAACCTCAACGTGAGTGTAGTTCTGCTCGGGGATGCCAAAGATATGAACAGGATTATCGTGGAGACGAGCACGAATATCTTCGAGGCTGAGACGACCGTCGGTAACTGCAGTGAGTAGAAGAGGGAGAACCTCTACGAAACCAGACGTGGCCGTGAAGATCTTCCCCGCGTCACTTGTGATCCGGGAGGGGATTGTTCCGATGGAGAAAGCATCGATCTTGTCAAGGCGCTGCCACAACGTCTTTTGATCGGTAGAAGTGGGAAGGGAAGTGGAGCCGGGGAAGTCTTCTCTCGAGTAGAAGAGTGAGTAAACCGATACGTCGCAAGTCACTTTGAGCTGTTTCGCCTTACTCAGAGTGATAAGCAACAGATCATCGTTAGTCTGGACATCAGTGACGTGGACACTGCGACTGTGCAAACTGGCCAGCAGAAGGATCGAAGCGAGATCGGATCCCTTGGCATTAGTGATGATGGTCTTCTCCATGGGCCACGAGGCGAAGTGAGCCGCGACTATCGACAAGGGAGTGCATCCAGGGACAAATAGAGCTTTAGCTTGCGAGTGGACCTCTTCACCCAAACCCTGGACGTTGGTAGCGGTTGCCGTAACACTAAGCGCATAGTTGCAGTGAGCAGCGCCGACAATATTTGTCTGGGCCTGTTCCAACGTTTGGCGATCAGAAATTATGCCACTAGAGCCACCAGGCAGAACGATAACACTAGTGAAACCAGCAGCGACGGAAGCCTCCGTGACATGGGCCAAGTCTTTGCTGTCAGGATTTATTAAGTCGGGGACGAAGGCACCAACGCTGACGAGACCAGGGAAGATATGAGTATGGTACGAGCTCTTGGAGTCGATGCTTGCCACATCCAAAGGAAGCTTGCGAACGAGGGCCTCTGCGAGTATTTTTGCGTTCTTGACATTCGTAACAAGTGGGACGGCATAATCGATGGCCATACGGCGAGTATGATAGCCTTTGCTAGTGTAACTGGCGGGACGACGATAGTGGTTCTTAGAAGGCAGGTTGATGTATAGGTCGATGAGATTGTTTGCGAGATGTTGGGTCAACGAATACTCTGATTTCTCCCCTGAAAGGTTGTTTCCGCCAAGCGTGTCAAGATACTGAGAACAAAATCGTCAGACCAAAGAGAACCCGATAGAACACAGGAAGCATCAACTCTACCTTGCAATGAACGTTATGTTCCGTAAGGAAATCTGCTGTACCCGATGTAGCAAAGATATTATAGCCAGCTGCGCTCAACTTTTGCACGGAAGGTAATATTTCCAGCTTTTCCCGGTAGCTCCCAATCGAGAACAAAATGTTCTTGTTCGGAAGTACAAAACCCGTCGAAATTAACGCCTTAAGGTACGCCTCGTACTTGTCACGACCGAAGCAAGCAACTTCGCCAGTCGAAGCCATCTCAACACCCAAAACCGGGTCAGCACCTGACAGACGACTGAAGCTGAACTGTGGGACTTTGATACCAACGTAGTCCACTGGAAGACCGGGATCAGGGTATGATTCCACGGGCAATCCCAGCATGACCTTCGTCGCCATCTCGATCGCGTCGATTCCAGTGACTTTGGAGACAAAGGGGAACGAGCGAGCAGCGCGGAGGTTACACTCGATGACTTTGATTTCGTTGTTCTTTGCAATGAACTGGATATTGAACGGACCGGTAACGTTGAGTGCATTACCAATCTTGGCAGTGGCCTCCTCAATCTGACGGACGGTTTGTGGGTCCAAATCTTGCGGTGGGTGGATAAGGGTGGCATCACCTGAATGGACGCCGGCGTTCTCAACGTGCTCCGAGATATAGTGCATGACCATCTTTCCATCCTTTGCAATAGCGTCCATTTCAATTTCCTTGGCTTGCTCGATGTATTTCGAAATAACGACAGGGTGATCGCGAGAAACCTCGGCAGCCTGGGTTAAGTAGTTGACCAGGTCGTCACCGGTAGAGACAACGTTCATAGCGGCACCAGAGAGTACGTAAGATGGGCGCACGAGTACGGGATACCCGACCTTGTCGCAGAAAGTAGTCGCTTCTTCGAAACTGGTCAGTTCCTTCCATTGAGGCTGATCAACGCCAATCTCGTCAAGAAGACGCGAGAATTTGTATCGATTCTCTGCAGTGTCGATCATCTCTGGTGAAGTGCCGTATATCTTGACGTTCTGACGGTAGAGTGGCAGAGCGATGTTATTGGGAGTTTGACCGCCCATAGATAATATAACACCACGCGACTGCTCCACATCGTAGATATCAAGGATCGTCTCCAAACTGATGTTCTCGAAATAGAGGCGGTCGGCTTCATCGTAGTCGGTACTGACGGTTTCGGGGTTATAGTTGACCATCACGGTAGGGAAACCCAGCTCGCGGAGGGTTCGAATGGCGCGAACTGCACACCAGTCAAATTCAACGGAAGAACCGATCCGGTAAACACCGGAACCAAGAACCATGACGCCACGATCCTCAAACTGGATATCATGCTCAACCGCATTGTAGGTGGTATAGAGATAGTTGGTGAAAGCAGGGAACTCGGCAGCAACAGTATCTATTTGTTTGACGAAGGGTGCAACACCAGCTTCCTGGCGCAGCCGGCGAACGGCCAGCTCTGTTGAACCAAAGCAGACAGCGAGTTGACGATCGGAGAAACCAAGCTGCTTGGCCTGCCTGAGTATGGTTGACGAGATGTTCGCCACGTTATACTCGCTAATGGGTGTGTCACTGTCGGTTCGAGGTGCAAGCCAGTGAGCAACTCACGTAAGGCTCTTCTCCGTCTGGTAGATATAGTGGAGCTTCGTCAGAAACCATTTGTCAATGTTGGTCATTTGGTGGACCTTATCGACAGTGTAGCCACGATGGAAGGCTGTCGAAATGGCGAAGATACGTTTGTCCGTAGGGTTGATCAGCTCCTCATCGATATCCTCCACATACTCATTCTAAAATCTTCTGATGAGCCGCAACGAACTAGTAGTGAGGGCCAGTCACGTACTTTAGCGAAACCGGTGAATTGATCATCAATCGCTCTGATCGCCTTCTGTATTGTCTCTTCGAATGTCCTTCCGATGCTCATGACTTCACCGACACTCTTCATGCTACTACTTAGGAGTCTGCTAACACGGTTGAACTTCTTGAGGTCCCATCGGGGAATCTTGACAACACAGTAGTCCAAGCTAGGTTCAAAGCAGGCGCTGGTGACCTTGGTGACTGTGTTCTTGATCTCATTAAGAGGGATCCCAAGACCGAGCTTTGCTGCGATGAAGGCAAGGGGATAGCCAGTCGCTTTCGAGGCCAAAGCAGACGAGCGAGAAAGACGGGCATTCACCTTCCAAAGTTTACATATAAATGATTCGCTACTTCTTAATGGCGACTCACCTCAATGATACAGTATTCGCGGGAAATGGGATTGAGGGCGTATTGAATGTTGCATTCACCAACGACGCCGAGATGGCGAATAACATTGATGGCGGTAGTCCGAAGCATGTTATAATCCGAGTCTGATAGAGTTTGAGAGGGCGCAACGACGATAGAGTCTCCAGTATGGATACCGAGGGGGTCGAAATTCTGCAAGCCCATGAGCAAGCTTCCCCTTCACCCAAGTATTGCTCACCTCCATGTTACAGACAGTAATACAATTATCCCTGCAGTCACGGACAACCTCATATTCGATTTCTTTCCACCCCTTCATACTCTTCTCGACCAGAACTTGAGGGCTGGTAGCAAATGCCTTGGCACATAAAGTGCGTAATTGGGCCTCGTCCTGCGCGAAACCAGACCCAAGACCGCCAAGTGCATAAGCAGCGCGCACGATGACAGGGAAACCAATACCCTTGGCGGCAGCAACAGCCTCCTCAGCATTAATGGCCGTGGCGCTCTGGGCACACTTCTCTCCTATCTCCTCCATGGCACTAGCGAAGAGCTGCCTATCCTCCGTTGTGATGATGGTATCAATTGGGGTACCCAAAACCTGCACACCGAGACCGGCAAACTCGTCCTTCATCTTGACACCAACATTCAAGGCAGTCTGACCGCCGAAAGTAACATAGATACCGTCAGGCTTCTCGAACTTGATAACCTTGCGAACGAACTCGGGAGTGACGGGGAGGAAATAGACCTTATCAGCAAGGCCCTTAGAAGTGGCAATTGTAGCGATGTTGGGATTTATCATGATGGTGTAGATGCCCTCCTCCTTGAGGGCTTTGATGGCCTGAGAACCGGAATAATCAAACTCTCCAGCCTGACCGATCGACAAACCGCCAGACCCAAGAATGATGACCTTCGAAACGTTAGCGCGGGGAACGCGCTTGTCGTTGTCCTCTTTCTTGCCACCGGGCATCTTGATGGGAACGAGTGAGTTGGTCTTGGCACAATCTTCTACATTCTGCAGGAAGACATCGAAAAGAAATTCTGTGTCTCGAGGGCCAGGAGTAGATTCCGGGTGAAACTGAACTGAGAAGAAAGGCTTGTGTTCGCAATAAATACCCTCATTGCTGCCGTCATTCGCGTTCCTGAAAAATTCCTTCCACCCAACTGGGAGAGTTGCCGTATCAACCTGGAAACCGTGATTCTGGCTGGTGATGTAACAGCGACCCGAAAGTGCGTCTGTGCAAGGTATGTTATGGCCACGGTTCCCATACTTCATCTTCGAAGTCTTGGCACCGACAGCCAATGCAATGAGTTGATGTCCAAGGCAAATACCGAAAATTGGTCTGTCTCCGTTCTGCATTGCTACAGAAAGTCGTTCGACGGTCTCCTTCACCATGGTTGGGTCACCAGGTCCATTGGAAATGAAGAGGCCGTCATAAGGCTCCGGATCGGAGAGGAAGTTGTAATTCCAGGGAACCACCTTGAGTTCAACACCGCGTTTAGTGAAGCAGCGAATCTGATTATACTTCATCCCAACGTCAAGAGCCAAGACGCGTAAGGGTCGACCAGAAGGATGGAGGCGGGGCGTCTCAGCAGGTCTAAACACACGGGGGGTGGGAATGGACACACAAGCGACAAGGTTTTTCTGGTTCGGGTCGGAAAACGGGACGTCAATGTAGTCCTCACGCCATGAGTAGGGGGTGGGTGGGATGGAGGGGTGAGAAGAAGCTTGAGGTAGCCGGGGAGATAGAGTGTAAGGTCTGCCGACCTGAAGCTCACCCGAGCGAGCAAGGACCCTTCCGAGCATGGAACCTTTTTCGCGAATCTTTTTTGTAAGAACGCGGGTATCGACACCGTAGAGAGCGGGAATCCTGTTTTCCTTTAGCCATGTAGAGAGGGAAGAATTGGCGAGGAAATGACTGTAGTCTTGAGAATAATACCCGACAACAAGCGCTGCGACGTGTATGCGTGAAGATTCGAATTCGGAAGGTAGGTCATCCAGGGACGGTGGGCGCTCAGGAACGCCATAATTCCCAATCAGCGGATAAGTGAGCACGAGGATTTGGCCCTCGTAGGACGGGTCCGTGAGTGATTCTACGTATCCAACCATACCTATGGTTACTGTCAGACAACCCTCAAATTTTCAACTCAAAAGTGCACTTAACCTGTCTGGAATACACATTCGCCAGCAATGCTCTTCTTCTCAGCACCGAAGCTGATACCGCAGTAGGCAGATCCATCAGCGAGCTCTAAAACACTATCGACAACTTCGACCGCATTTTCGTTGATCGAGAAAGCAGTGACAGGTGGTGCAAGAACGGTGGTGAAGTCGCTGGGGGTGCGAATGAGGTTGGGGCGAAGAGCGTTGAGATTTCCGTTTGGAATAGAAATACGTTGAGACATGGCGCACGATAAATTAGGGGAGTCGCGGTGTCGTCGTCTCCCTCACCACTCGAAGTCGAATGCGAGTGGGGAGGAAGAGGAGAAGAAAAAAAAAGACCAAAGATCTAATCTCTTTCGTTGTTTGGCCTTGTATGGCATCCATCATTCTGGCAAAATTTGAAGCATCTACATCAGATCTATCTATCGACTTGTCTAAAACTCTGCGTGATGAATACAGGGAAGCAACAGTGGAGGAGAGTGGAGGCGGCACGTGCGGTCTTCTGGTGCTCATCGGCCAACAACAAAAAAAGACCCGACAGTTGAACGAACGCTGAGCGCCGAATATTGAATATTGAAGGTTCAAACAGTCAATTTCGTGGACAGATGATCGGGCTTCTTTTGATCGACAGCTCCCGGATTATTCTCGGTCTAAATCCTCTCAGCTTAATACAGTCGGTCGCAGAGTACTTCTACATCAATGAAGACTTATAATGTTCAAGCACCAGATACGGCTCCAGGACATAGGGTGGACGCCCTGGAGCATGGATCAACGTCTATGAAACACTGTTGGCAAACGCAGAGCCATCTGCGGATTGAATAACCCTCCTTACCTGCAACAGCCACATGTTAGGCAATCCACAATTGTTGCAAGACATCCAGAGATCCCTGTCCGGTCTAAATCAATCCCCGGACACAAGAGACGCGAAGGAGACGCACATCCTATAAGGCACTCAATGCACCCGGAAATAACATCAACGATCGTCACGATACAACCGCCGATGCATTCAAATATCCCTACGGTCTGATCAATGCATTGGTATCTGAGAACAAGTCAAACAAGCTTCACCTGCAAAGCAAGAGAATATACAACTGATCTAGATCAAACTCTGCGCAACACAATCGAATGGGTGGGCTACGTACCCCATGGCTGGGTGATCAAACACACTGGCTTTCCTGTCAGTGTGCCGGTATCCATCTTATACTCCTCTGGAGGGTTCGATACTCCATGATGTTAGTTATCCATGACACCATATCGCTACCTCCACAGAACATGAGTGCACAGGTTGGACTCCACTTTCAGCATGACTACTCCAGAGGGGGACTGATGGGGATGGGGGAATGCCTTTACGTCATCAGACTACCACTGTTCAGTTTTCCAGAGTCGAACCCATGAGCACTTGTAATCCACAACGGTCTTGCAAATGTTCTTGCGACAGGGTACAGATGGTGATGCAGCACTACAATATGCCAGCCGTTAGTGCCGTAATGTCTTCTGGGTTGACTGATGATTTAAGATACGATGATCAGGACGGGGCACTGATGGTACCAGGACAAGTGCGTAGGAGTCACACGAGGACGAAGTTGGATGAATGACGTACCTGATTAGGCTCGCGGATTGCCCACGCGCTTCTCCATAAGGAACATCTGCGGAATTAATGAGCCCAACAGAGAGCAAACTCTGAACTCGGCTTCGCCCGAACTCTTAGGAGGGCTCTTCGAAACAGTTACTCAAACACTGTTCGAAGCCATGTTCAAGCAAAACGGATTCGAACCGAGGGCGAATGGACTATGGCCCTCAGAATTTAGACACATACATGTATTGCAATCTCAGATAAGCCGCGAACCGGGATACACAGACGAACAATATGACGAGATAGAAACAACCAGACACCGATCGGCCGCTGAGCAAGAAGGGAACTTATTTAACAGCAGCCTCTGATATTCGAAACAGTGTCCAATCATCCTCCACCATCAATATTTCTTAAAGGTTGATGTTGATGGGAGTGCAACCAATGGCAATGATGCCATTCTGAGGCCACCAATCAGCATCCAGATGACCCGCTTAGCCAATGGAGAAATACTCACGAAGTTGTTGTTTTGGCAGCATACCGGTTGCGCGGAGCTGTAAAAGTGAAGTAAAAATAGTACATCAGCAACTGTGCCTTGTTCTAAAATTGGATTCTGAGCTGCTCGGGTGGCAAACCCGACGGAGCCGTTTCGAGTCTCGACAACTTGGTAGAGTACGTCAAGCCACGAGCCCGGGCCCGATCAGACCCGGCTACTGAGCATGCGAGAAGGCCCACTATGCCATTAAAAAAAACTCACCAAGAGTTGCCCCCAATGCCGATAATGCTTAAGGGGGAGCAGGTAATGCCGCTACGCAAACATATCAGCATGGTCATCAGAAATCCAAAAGTTTGGCAGACTTACACAAGGACGGTGAGGTCATTGAGGATGATGCCAAGGAGGCCGAGGATGAGACCAACGCCACTGGAGCTGGCGGCCTCGACGCTGTTGCCTATGTTCCAATAATGTCAACAAGCCCTTGAGATTTGCGATGATAAAAACTTACAGCATTGTAAATCGCCAGTGTTGCACTGACTAGCTGGGAGAGTAGTAGTAGATGGAGGAGAAGTCTACAGCGAGACAATGAATTCGCGACTTGGGTATGTAGGCACTTAACTTACGACAGTGACGGTTGTTCCAGGCTTGGTGGTGGTGACCGGGATAGTAGTAGTAACTGGTTGGGTGAGAGTGGTGGTAACAGTGACAGTGTGGCCATGACTGCAAAGACATTTAGTGTACTGAGTCTCAGCCCCGACGAACATGACCTACGAGACGGTCGTGTAGGTGTAGGGGTGACCACCAGGCATGGCGGCTGCGAAAGCAGCAAAAGCAACGTAGATATAAGCAAAGGCAGCGATGCGGGAGAACATTTTGAAAAGTTGGGCTCAAGGAAGTTGAACAGCTGTTCGACTAAGGATTATGGTCAACCTTCTCCTTTTTATGTCGCAAGAAAGCTGATTATACGTAGGTAAACATTGAAGAAAATCAGCCAATAATCGCCTTCACAGATCGAACGCCAGTTCCTGTGAAACAGATCCGATAATGATGGCCACATGCCTCACCTGGTGAGCCCCAAGTTCAAATAAAATTTTACCCTACGTTTTCCAGATTGGCCACAAGCCCTTTTGGGTATCTTGAATTTGACTGCTCGAATCGCCATCAAACGAAAAGAATATCGATTGACATACCTGGGAGGACTTTCAGGAAGTTTTCGGCAGCAACTCAATTCCAACTCTTGCATGGCAGTTACGAAACTTGATTTCCCGGAATCGTGTCAAGTATCCGATTGGTTAACGTCAAGCCTTTGTCTATGGAAGACAACTTCTGAGCATCGGTCTGAAAAAAGTCGTGAATTCATTTGTCGAGTTATACCCACCACTCAAAATTCGCCGCGAGATCACCATCGGTTCGAACTACCCGAAAGTAAAAGGCTGTGGACGTTTCCTCCCACTCCACAACAGCATGGATCGAGCTTTGAAGACCTTCAAGACAATCAATTGCGGTCAAATAACCCTGGGAGCGATATCGTCTATTGGCTAGGACATGTGTCTGGACCCGCACAGAATCCGCAAAAATACCATCTAATGATTATTCAAGACTTGTCCCGAAGCAAAACTACATCAGCGTTCGGATGTCTGTGATTGAACATAGGACTGGGCTTACAGCCTTAAACAAACCCCGCATGGTACCCCTTGATTTTTTCCCCAGGTCTTTGACAGTTTGTAGGATAATTGGATAGCGCGACGAATGAGCTGGCACCTGGCACATGTAGCCGGTTGAAATGTTGACCATCCAAAGAAAAGGGTATTATTGTTTCCACCAAATAATCTGATTAAAGAGCTGTTTGCATTTAGGAGATCCGCGAAAGAAAAAAGAAATGGTTGGAAGAAATCATCAAGAACATGCGTAGGTAAGAAAGGGTCGTGAACAGTAAGGCAGACAGGCGATATCATGATGCGCCGAAACGGATGCCAGTTTTGGGACGGGACCAGCAAAGCTCAAACTTCCTCTTCGACTGCCAGCTCCTCCTCATATTCACCTTCTTCTTCCACACTAGGAGAAAGTTCAGGAATAATTGCTGTGGTAGTGCGGAGGGAAACTCACGTCGCGTCCTGGTATTGTTGGTACTCAGCAACCAGATCTTGCATGTTGGATTCGGCTTCCGTGAACTGGATCAAGGCCGACGGTCGGTTCCGGCACCAAAACAACTGCCCGAACAACTCACCTCCATTTCATCCATACCCTCTTGAGTGTACCAGTGCAAGAAGGCCTTCCTCTTAAACATAGCAGTGAACTGATCACTGACACGCTTGAAGAGCTCTTGAATAGCGGTTGAATTGCCCAAGAAAGTAACGGCCATCTTAAGTCCCCGAGGAGGAATGTCGCACTGAGCAGTGAGAACATTGTTAGGAATCCATTCCACGAAGTAGGCGGAATTCTTGTTCTGAACGTTCTGCATCTGCTCTTCAACATCTTTCATGGCGACTTTGCCGCGGAAGACAGCGGCCACCTAAAGAGACTTAAGAATCATCTTTTACGCATGACACAATCAACCTACAGTAAGGTAGCGTCCGTGCCTTGGGTCTGATGCGGCCATCATATTCTTCGCATCAAACATCTGCTGCGTGAGTTCAGGAACAGTGACGGCACGATACTGTTGACTGCCACGAGCAGTCAAAGGGGCGAAGCCAGTCATGAAGAAATGTAAACGCGGGAAGGGAACTAGGAACGATTATGACAATCAGCACCCAAGGAAGTAAAACAAAGCTCCTATTGACCTACCCATGTTGACGGCTAACTTCCTCAAGTCGGAGTTCAATTGACCGGGGAAGCGTAAACATGTTGTAATGCCGGACATGACGATGGAAACAAGATGATTCAAGTCGCCATAAGTGGGTGTAGAGAGCTTCAGTGTTCTGAAACAAATGTCATAAAGAGCTTCATTATCGATACAGAACGTTTCGTCGGAATTCTCCACAAGTTGATGAACGGAGAGGGTTGCATTGTAGGGCTGAAAGTGGGTGATAAGCATTCAATCCTACATAAGAAAAATGTGGCCCATACTTCGACGACAGTGTCAGAAACCTTTGGACTGGGAACAACAGAGTATGTGCACATCATCCTGTCGGGATACTCCTCCCGAATCTTGGAAATCAGGAGGGTACCCATACCAGCTCCTGTACCACCACCGAGCGAATGAGTAATTTGGAAGCCTGGATACGATGTAAGCTGCTAGGCGGTAGTCACGTCAAAGGAGCTCCCACCTTGAAGGCAGTCGGTCCCTTCAGCCTCTTTGCGTACCACATCCAAAACAGCATCAACAAGCTCAGCTCCTTCAGTGTAATCTAACGTTGAAGGAAACGTAAGTAAATGCTTATCAACATTTGATCAGGTGATTGATTGTAAGGTATAGAACATGTTGAGCGGCATGTCGATAGCTCGCTCGATACAGCGATGACACGCCAATAAACAGTGTTCAAGAATGGAATACGCATAAAAAGGGCCATCGAAAATGAATACTTACGTCCTTTAGCCCAATTGTTGCCTGCGCCGCTCTGGCCGAAAACGAAGTTGTCAGGTCGGAAGAGGCTGCCCAGCGGCCCAGATCGAACGGAATCCATAGTTCCGGGCTCGAGGTCAACCAGGACGGCACGCGGAACGTACTTGTTTGCACCGATCTCATTGTAGTAGACCGAGATGCGTTCAAGTTGGAGATCGTTGTTGCCCTTGTACAGACCATCCCGCTCAATACCATGCTCATCCGAAACGACCTCCCAGAACTTGGCACCTGTGTGTAGTACGAAGGAATCAGTCAATGCGGTGTGTTATAGAGGTATGTGATTGATATGCACCAATTTGGTTACCGCACTGAGGACAGGAGGGGGAAAGGCGGTGAGAGACGTCAAACAGGCTCAGCAAAAATAGAACATACCTGGCCAGTCTGAAGGTGGACGATTTCACGCATGCTATAGAGGGAAAGTCAGCATATCCAGAATAATCAAAGAAGTGGTACGACAACAACGCGACACAATAACGCGTTTTACAACGCACACCGACCATATTCGCAGCGAAGTCGCGTTGCACAGCGTTGCAGGAGGGGATGAAAACACTTACATTAAGGATTATGAGGGTAGGAAGAATGCAGAGGGTATGTCGTTTCAAGAAGGTGGATTGGACACGAAGGCAAGAAAATGCTTGGACCAAGGGAGGACCTGAAATTTTCAAACTCAGATTGACACCCCGGTGGCGCGTGCGCAATTGACTCCTTTCCCCAACATCAATTTGTTTACCAATAACACACTCCTCGCCTTTGCCTCATGTCAGTTAATGGCGATGGTTATCTAAAACACACGGCTGTCTTAGGGTTGCGTCGTATAGGCATGATGCTACAACCTGCAAAAGTTACGTGCGCCATTTTCGGAACCCAAATTGCGGAATCAAATGGTGTCTATATATGGCACCTGCAACTTGTAGGTCCATATCGATGCGCGATCGTATGTATCGATATCCTATCTGGCATACTATACGAATCAGCCAACCCCGACTCTTATGCGTGACTTTGTCTCCTACCGCTGTTGGTATCACCATACTTTATGTTCGTATGGAACCATTATGTGCTACTTGTGGAGCCGAACTCACTGCTTCCCGAATCTCGACGGCAAACTATATTTCCAGGTTAGCACTACGTTCATGTTTATTCCATTTGAGCCAGTCATACAGGAAATCACGAATTACAGGTTAATATTGATCGGAACACAACCAATAGCAATAATACCACTCTAAGGGTACTAAGGTAAATAAATGACTAATTTTGATATTGCTCAACTTACGAAGTTGTTGTTCTGGCAGCAAACGGGCTGGGTGTGGCACTCGTTTTGGCCAATCCCCAGGATATCGATCGGAGAGCAAGTTATACCTCTGATTATGAATCAGGCAGTTGAAAATCAAGGGAACACATCGATCCTCACACCAAGGCCTCAACGCCTTGGATCACCACACCAAGGAGACCCAAGAGCACACCCACGATACTGCCGTCGGACTGAACAGTCCTTTAATTGAAACTCACTAACAATAGATAGACAATTACGCACTCTCTCGAGGGAATTGCAGCACTGTAGATTGCCGGTTCCGCACTGTGAGGCGGGAAGAGGTGTTGAAGTCGGCTAGCGAAGGACTTAACAACAATGCGAAGGGATGGATTTCGTCATAACGCACGTAGGGGGCGACGGTGACGGTTGTGGTCGCAGCCACGAAGACGGTGAATGCGAGGAAACCCACCAAGAAGGTACGGTGGACGGAAGCCAACATTTTTTCACGATACTCACGATATCAAGATTCGGTTTCAGGCTTGCAGTTGGTGGAGCTAGGTAAATTTACAACGCTTATATCCAATGCGTTTAGCGCTCCCCCTGTTCTGATATTCTGATAACTGTGAGTCCAGGAACGGGGATCGTTCGAAGATGAAAACTTGCGCGGTGGCCGGTGCACTGTCGTGTCATTTTTGACGCTGTGGGCCGAGTCTGGGTCTGTCCTCGGCTTGCAGGATTTTGACATAGGGTACGAAATTCTTGACATATGACATGAGAGCTTTCGTTTCTCGGGATGAAAACCCCACCAATAACGTGTCGCCGGCCAGATGTACGGCGCACAAAACGCCTGGGCCGAATTGCAATGATTGGCTTCTCATGTTTCGGGGCGGCGCACATGTAAGATTTATATTCTGGTCCTCGAGAAAGAGAAGATGTTCCTTTGACGATCCACCAATGATCCTGTTATCCCCACGATGTCTCGAGAAAGCTGTCATGCCCAATCAAACATCTGATGCGATGGATTGAAAGCATGGGCCGTAAATCCCCCGGAATGTTGGCTGGGCATTTGTTTTCGCTTGTCCATTGACATGACCGGATGGAACAGACCCAGCCACCACCCTTTCTAAGTCCTCAGTCGTGGGTGGTCGCAGAACGTCTGGCGATGCGCGTTCACCGCGAGAAACTTCGCGAAGCTGCGTAGTGACACGACCTTGTCCCAACAACTCGGAAACAAAGGAAGGGCGACTTATCTACGCTGTCAAGGAACCAGTGCCCTCTGTCCCATCCCACCGTATGGCACCAACAATCAAACCAGACCTCCTCAAGACCTCAGGCCTCAAGGATGGGCTTGCGTGTAAGTAGTCCACTCGACTCCAGATGAGGTGCTTGGTGATTTCGCACTCGAGGATTCGCATCGAATACGACCAACACAAGGATCCACAAACAGCTGAGCGCGCGACCCTGGACCGCCCTTCCCGATGTCAGCTATGCCGTCGGCTTGCAACCCAACATACGGTCACCAGCCACATTCTGTTAGTCTTTGGGTGTAGTCACCAGACCTCTTTTAAGTACACATGTCTGGGTAAAACAAATTTTGGAATTGAAAGAACGATGTTTACAATGAGACTATCTCATACAGGGAGACTGAGAGAATGTCATCTGGGAAGTCCCGTTGTGGAATCCGGCGCAGAAGGGCTAGCGGGGGGTGTGTGGTATACATATATCTAGCGTGTGAGGAACTGACTTCGGTTGTGGGGGGGATTCCGGAAGAGACTTACGTACGGGGGACGAGAAGTACGGAATTTTGACAGTTGCGAATGTTCATTAAAAGCACAGATCCATTGGAAAAAAACATCGCTATTGATGCAAAGGAAACAAAAGTGTGTAAACTAAGTCCATGCAAGGATAAAAGTCCATACTCAAAGGGTCCATCAATCACGCAATCGCTCATAAGGGGTTTTATACTGAGACACCCAAGGGGGATATACCGTAGAACTGGCAGTTTGGAAGGCGATCTGTGAGGACGTCGAGTGTTGACTGAGCCGTTCATTATGTTCTCCTAGGAGAGCGCTCATAGCCTCATTACGACCCATCTCCATTCCGGGAAGACCTTCATCCACTTCGTCGGCCACAATGGCTCCTGTCCGCTTATCCAAACGGAACTTGATGCCGCTCAATTTCTTCTCCAACTCTGCTTCATTGTCATAGGGCAGTAACAAATTCCCGAAACCTGACCGTGCGGTCAACGCCGTGATGGAAGCAATGGTTCCTGGTGGGGCAGCGAGTATTAGTTTCTTCTGTTGGCGATAGTTGATGAAGTGCGTAAATAGCCCCATAACCCCGATCGCGAGAAGACACAGGGCAAGGAAATGGCCGGGTAGAGGGCTGTATGATCAGATGATCCTCAGAACTTGCTTCCTTGCGTGGAGAGTAAAATCACTTACTCGATCCAAAGCCTGGGTAAATAAGATGACCTCTCCCCAGGTATTGTGGAATTGTTGTCCGCGAAATAGATCGATTGGGCGGATATCGTAAGATGTTGAGTCTGGTGATATCAATTCAATGGGGCTGACTTAAATGGAAGAGATTGGTTGATCTTACATATATTGTACTTGTTATATCTAACATCCCATTGGGAAGATCGAGCACCGCTTGTAGTCCTTCAGGTTTTCGCGTAGCGGTACGGAGGATAGTTCCCGGGACGCCTGAGCCAATCGCGGTCGCCCGCGCTTGGATGAAGAGATCGGTTGAAGGACTGAACAGGAGACTGTGTATGCAGCATGAACACCATGGAAGTACGAAACGCCTTGGCGAAACACTCACCCGTTGTAAGCCCTCCCGTTGTTTGGCGGGCCTGTGACGGTGTTATCGTGATTGAAATCCCCTGACATAGTACAACTGTCGATGCGCCCATCCTCCAAGTGCGCGGTTGCCGTGACAGAGAAAGGAAGGATAGTCGGAGCGCAGAAAACTGTCTTTGCTTCCGGCACCTTGTCCTGTCGGAAATGGAAAAACCTGATATCCCGCATCAACAGACGGATATCACGTGGTAGAAATAGGAAGGCATACCAGAACATAACAGGCGCGAAATCTATGGTGCCCCGCTGAGCGTTAGGACATGTAACATCGACTACGCCATATTGCTGGGTAGCTGCCTATGTCGATTGTCAGCTTGGGCGAGAACAGCGCAAACGATAAGTACTTGTGGATTAAACGTGACGTTCGTTCGAGGTGTGCAACCCTCGACCGAGACAGAAGTGAAGGTGAGGTTGGTGCTACCTGGCGATGGAACAACCTGAACGCTCTGCGCTGGATTGGCACAATTAACTTGGGTAGAAATTGCGGTTGTGTTGACTGTCAGAGTTGCGTTCAACCCGGGTCCCTCCGGAAACTATGGAATTGCGGTGAGATGCATGGATATTACTGTGATACGGTCGAATGCCTACTACGAAAGGAACGGTGGTCCAATTATTAAACACGAAGGGAGGGTCCCCCAATCCATGAAGAGCAGCCGCATCAACATATCCAGCAGCAGCCAGAAATCCGTTCAACTGGTTTATGTCATTGGCATCCGCCAAGGCAATGGTTTTCAAGCTAGGTACATTTTCTCCTAAATAGAAATGAATCACAGGTTTGCGGGGACTTGCACAAGATATTGTTTACCATTAGCCTGCGGCATTTGCCTGATCTGAAAGATTGAACCGGCTTGACCATCCAGTGTGAGCCAAAGATACACCAACAAGGAGAGAATTACTCACCCAATGGCTGAAAAGAGTATGTGATAAAAGCTGTGAGTGTGGACAAGAATAAAATCCGGTGTTTGTGTTTGAGAGCAGCGAACAGGGAGAAGTAGGGGCTGACTGATGTCAAGGAAGATCTTTCTACTTGAGTAGTAGTATACTCACCCCTCGTAGATCTGACCATCTAAGTTAGAACTAATCAGCATATCGTAAAATAATGACATACATAATCAAGCAGCAGGCTCTCCTCAGCTGAGGCATTGCCTCTATTAAGAGTGATGTATGGCTGGCGACCGACACATGAGCTTAAGGAAGTGTATCAATGGGTAATGTTACCTGAAACCACCGAACTACCCAATTGTGAGATCGGTATAGAATAGCATACGGAAGGATGATCCTAGAGAAGGAAAATTCAGTAGCATGTTCGCGGAGGACGGCGAGGCACTGCCACGAAGGCGAGCAAAAAAAGCGATAGTTCGGCATGATCGCAGCAACATTGGCAACCCCAACTCGAAGTCTTTCCACCCCGAAAGGCATTTGACGGGTCCGAGTGATCAGGCAGTGCAGCTGTTGCGAGGTGGCCTGACCTCTACCTATGTGGTTGGGATCAAGGATGCCAGAGTGGACTCACATTGTTGGAATTATGGACTAGATTTTGGGTATTTCAGATTACATGGACGAGAGGGAATTAGGCTGAGGACATACAGTGAGGAATTGCCCGGATACTGTCCCAAAGACATTTACCGTCGGAACTTTGAAGCCTGGAGATAAAGTACCAAACACTGAGAATTGGCCCGATGCATGTATTACTGGGATCCATACCTCCTTGTTTATTTGAAAAGGCTATCGCAATTTCCATTCCAATCCCCATGGCTATGAACGTGAGAGGTGTACCGATGAGGAATATGAAGTGGGCATAAGGAGGTTGCTGAAGGGATCCAACCTTAGAATCAATAATCGTAATAGTATAGGTGGAACACACATATGGCTTAGGACGGCGGAGCCCCATCTCCTCCGGTCCTTGAATGGTATCATTTGTGTCCCGAAAACGCTTGCTGCCGTCGCCACTAGGGCTCCTCTCGGAGAAAAGTGTGGGAGTTCCGCTCGTGATACGTGACATTGTTTGCCTCCGCGACTCTGCCATCTTGTAAAACCAGACCAGGGCGCTCAGAGTCTGGAGAAACGGGAAGAGGAGTTTCGACTAATGGCAGAGATGATAGTAGAGTCAAAGAGCATCGCGAAGTCGGGCGTGGCAACGTGCACAGTGACCCATTGATGGTTGATGCGCTTTGTTGTGCTGTTCATTTCCTGTCCAAAATAACTTACAGCATAGCCTTCGGCTATTTATAGTTCATACCGGTTCATTGTTCAAGTACGTGATGCAAGCTAGCACCAGTGGTGTATATCGGGCCGCAGAGTAACACCCGTCAATAATCACTACCATAGTCGGTGTCACTATCATCGACGTCGTCGTTCCCAAAATTCTGAGCCGTATTGGAAACCTGAATGATATCGTTCGGGTCAAGTTCCTCATCAGAGTCTTCTGTGGTAGGCAAAGCGGACGGTCCAGCGTCGTCTGATTGTTCAGTCGCAGTCGTATGGCTCATTGAGCCCCTCCTTGAAGCACGTTGTTCATCAATGGCAGCCCCAGATACCATCGAGTCCCAGACTTGGAAAATATACCTTATGGAGAAAGTCAGCCACGGAACAAAACTGAATTAAGGTGGACCACCTTACCCTGCTTCGTTACCGGCACACCAGGTATTTCCATCTTCTAGAATGCCTAATTTTTCTGCAATGTCCCCTAAAAGCTTCACAGTCTGAGATTGCATCATAGTCCAGTAAAGCGCTTGCACATCAACGATAAACACGGATGCACATCTCCGCGCTCGGGCTGACGGAGACCTCCGAATCGAGGAAGATTGCCAATTCAAACCTTCAGGATCAGATTTGATCCTTCGAGCTGGCGATTTCGATCGGTCGCGAGGTCGATGTTGACGTCGTTCGAAGTCGTCCGCAGCGCCATGGTGGTGTGCTCGGGTGTTGGAACTAGCTGACGACTGTCGCACATTTGGGGATTCCGGTTTGATCTGAAAACATGCTGAGGACACTATATTTCCATGAAGATATATCGGTTACTATTTACCTTGTACCTGAGCAAGTCGGCGATTCCGGATTTCCAGTTTGAAGTATCCACTCCCAATTCGCGTAAAGCATTGCGGGACAGATTTTCGTCGTGAACCAACAGAATGATTGGGTGGTCAGTCGACTCTCCTTGTAGTGCACTGAAAAACATTCCAGCCAAGGATGCGATATCTTCCTGGCTCTCTGTCCGGGTCGACCCGTGTTCAAATCGCTGGGCAATCAGTGAGCGATTGAAAACCTCGTTCAACATGGTGTACGTACAACTTCCCGGCGACCAGTTTTGAGTAAGCGGTCCTCCGCTCTGATAAGATGTACAGCAGAACTTTGCTTCAGCGATAACTGCGAGTCAAGTACATTAGCCTCTGCCCAGCCGTAATCAAGAGGGCGAGGTTCCCGCTGTCGTTCACTGTAAGCGCGGGTGTCGATAGCTCTCAAATTGCACGTGAAAGATAGGATACGGAGGTTCGGGGTCCAGGAAATATCTGGGAGAGAATAAACAGTTGGATTGATCGTCTTTCGAAGCAAGCGATAAAGTACTCTGGAAGGGGATGAACGAGACAAGCTGCTTAGAGGAGAGAGCATTCATACCTTCCATGTTCGAACTCCCCACGCGCAACCCCTTGGTTCCCATCGATATACGCCTTGTTTGCCTGGCTAGAATCCCATGGTTCCTCTTTCTTTCCCTTTCTTGCTTTTGGCTTCAGTTCTCCCAGCTTTTGCCGCAACTCGCTCGCTGAACTGAAGTAGATAGGAGAGACAGATTCGTAGTCGGCCACTGTGGTGGACTTGTAGGGCCTCCTATTTCCTCGCTTTTCAAAGGCGCTTGCTTGGCTATCAGCGAGTAGCAAATGGGATGACCCTTTGTGCTTGATTCCTGGAGACTGTTGAGCTCTCCTTCTGGGTTTAGAGGAATAGGTTTACCGAGAACGAGCTCAAGGGGTTGGCTGTCGGTGGGACGAAGTGGCGAAGTTGATCCAGCAAGAAGGTCGACCAGCTTCTTATCATTCCAATCTCCTTCGAACCTAGGTCTGGTTTGAACGTTGGTGGACATGTCATAGCTAGTCAAACTCGTACCACCGTATGTCGGGCCTGAAGCCGCCCAACTGATAGTACTTGGTAGTAGCCGGCATGCGGGTGAGTTGTGGTCCAAGGAAGCATGATGTCGTTCCTTTTAATATTAAACTCTAGGTAGGGACATGGTTCGAATGATCAAGGAAGTTGGGTTATTTTTGAAACCCCGATCACATACCATGTGCTCTCCTTCTGCAACCTTTCCTTACCTCTTGTACCTGGATTTTGACCAGTGTCAGACATGATGCAGGATGGCCGTGACTTTCACTTTCAGTCCCTGGTGACGCGTGCGCGACAGACCGGGTAGCTATCCCGCAATCGCGTTTCTCTACTGGAACACAGAACAGACATATGGAGCAACCAGATAGCTTCGAAGTCCGAGCCACATGGAGACGGCCTTGTGACCGACGGGACATTGCTATATAAGACGATGTCTTTGCCCACAGCTGAGGCCATCCTTTGACTCACCAGCAACAATCGAGACTAGCTCGATCACCTATGGCCATCGATAAATCGATCAAAGAAACCTATGAGGAACAAGGCTATGTCATTGTTCCGGGTTTGATCCCCCAGGAGAACTGGGATGATTTGGAAGCTGCTTGCGAGAGGGTTATCCAGAAAACTCGTGAAGGAACCTGGCCTCACCGCAGAACTGTTGGCAAGCAATTTCCGCCCTTTGGCGATGATAATCCCGATTCTTGGGGTGTACAGCACGTCATGCACCCACAATTGGGAGAACCCGCGTTTGGGAAATGGTATACCTCACCTACTTTGTTGGGTATTGTCAAGGAACTTCTGGGGTGTAGTGACGAAGAGTTGCAATTAGGTTAGTGCCATCGACCACCCACACAAGTGGTTACTGATCTTCCGGAAGAGTTATTTAATCTGCTCATCAATCCTTTGGGCCATGATTTCGCTCTTCGTTGGCATCGAGATGATGTTAGTGAGAAGGCACCTGAAGAAGAAGAGCAGGATGCACTGAAAATCTGGCATTATGGGGTATGTGAAACAGTACGAATGATGAATACGCCTTCACGACAGGAATTAGGTACAATGGAATGCGTACGTTCCAACCCATCTTTTCTCCTCTGTCCCTGAAAATCTCCCCCTCTAGCGCACTTCATACCGATAGTTGCTTATACATTGTGCCTCGCTCGCACAAGAACGTGAGAACACCTGAACAACGCAAACTTTCGGAGACCGTGGACGCTCCGGAAAACCCTCTGGATATGCCTGGAGCAATACAAGTCGTGCTGCAACGTGAGTGCAGTTGGCATTATTGACCAACCGATGTAGTCTCAAAGCACCGATAGCTGGGGAGACTGTATTCTACAACAGCAATATCCTGCACTGTGCCACTTACAGCTCTAAATCCCCTCGGGTCACATTGCACGGTTGCATCGGTGACATCAGGGGAGGATCCACGAGGGCTCGCAATATCCTTCAGCATGGCCTCGAGTGGATGAAGAGCAATGATTTCAGAGCTTCGCTCCCAGAAGATTGGAGAGCCAGGAAAATGCTCGATAATCTTCTGGTTATTCAAAACAACAATGGTCAAGTCGGCTACTCGCTCCAGAACTGAATAATGAATTGTTGTCGATCTAACAAATGCAATTTTTTGTCCGCCCGTCTGCTCTGCATTCAGCTCCTGGTCATGCATGTCTTAGGTCTCACTCTCCCAATTCGATCGTTTATGCTGACATACCTCCCCGATCGTTGATTTAAAGCTTTGCTGACAGTCAGACAGCTTCTTCATCAACATCATAATCAACGACAACATCGAGAAAAACCCGCCATGTCTTCCAACATCAAGAACGCCATCGGCCGCGGCCTCAAGTTCAAGGCCAAGGTCCGAGGATGGCTACAACCATTTGTGCCTCGCCCGGTTCCTGTGGACACAGCATCCAATCCCCGAGTTCACAGCGGACCAGATGCGGAGGCAGATCGCCCTGTCAAGCCTCCTAACAATGGTAGGTATCCACCTCATCTTCCTTCTGGAGTGAAATAACATTCCCGCCTTTAGTCTTCCGCAAGTTGCGTGCACATCTTGGCCAGACCAAGAAGCCAAGGGCACCCCGTGTAGAGATTGTTGACCCGCTTAGAGACGAGTACCATAAGTTTACTGTGCGCACTCGTGGACTTCGAGGACTCCCTCTGGATGTCTTCGTTGACATTGAGACAGAGATGTCCATCATTCATGAAGGTATGCTGGTTCGTACATTCTTACACTACACATGTTGACTAAAGGACGCAAGGCACCAGCAAGTTCACGTCCGAGGAGTCAGCCACATCCAGCTCAGACTCGTCCTTCCGTGCTTCGACTTTGCCCACGACCGTTACTGATATGGGCAGCGGAGGTGAGACAATTAAGCCGCCTGCAAATATCTCCTAGTGACCCTCTCCTATAGCCGGGTCTTCTGTGGATCAGGTTGTAGGCTTCCGGTATGTTTTGTACCCGGCTCTGACCTTACGCCTTGGTTAATTAGATGGCAGACCCGCTTCAAACTTCGGGTTCCTCTCCTATCCATGGAGTGTTCCATTTGACTCGGTCGTCCGAGCCCAGCCGGCTTTTATGCTTTTCACCTCTGATTTCCACCCAGAGATACACCCCATGGAGAATAACTCTTCAATCGACAGCCCTTCAATCTTCGGGACCAGTTGCGAAGGGGAGGATGAGGGAGACGACACCTCGTCCTATTACACATGCCCCGTCGCTTGTCCTGAATCCAAGAGACGACTTCACGACATCGGCGACACATTGACGCTGCGTGCAGTCCTCCTCGCCAATGGTCCAGTCCCGTGGGACCTCGACGACTTTACCTGAGTATCATTCAATTATGCTCTCAGCATTTACTATCCATCAATTATCAGCATACACTCCACTATCTATTCCCTATTTTCAAAGACCTATGCATATACCAACTTACAATGGCGAGCCTACTAGTCGGAATTTCGGAACACCCTATTCTTCTCTACCGTACCATGGATACCACCCATATTTCCCTGCTCATTGAACTTCCTATCCCTTCTATTCTGGTCCTACGTGGCTCCATTCACATTCAGGTGTGGTGAGTCCTTCGTCACTTAGGTCGTATTCTTACTCATTTCAGTTAGTATAGCCTTAGCCAACTGTGGACACCAACGTTCACCGCATACACCTACCGTGGCGCCCTGCCACTGAGAATTGGCTTGTCATTTCCTCCCACGACAGTGGGCATTTCCATCCAAGTGATCAACAGGATTACTCCCAGGCAGACCCACCCAATCAACCTCCCCACATTGCCACATCTATCCCAAAGCTTCAACTGCTCTCCTCAATCCTCCACATATTATCGGACACTGGTCGTCATAGTTCTATCCATATACAATCCCGACGCAATACCACTTCTACTGCAACACCTAGAATGCAAAACCAAGGTCCATCTCCCACGGACCTGTCATTGCTTGTCCACCATCGCAGACCATCCTGAGAACCCTTTATGTCCGATGAACAATTCACCAACGCACTCGTCGATTAATCTTCCAGCTCGCGCTGAGAACTAGGGATGTCCGTTATATCGGCCCCCACGTTTCCAAACCCATCGATCCCACAACGCCATCGGTCTCTTCTATCGAGCGCCTACTCTCCTTTACGCCTTCGGGGATAGACCATCATCTTCACTTATATCGGCCCCCGCCAGTGCTGTAGATCGACTAACCGCCACCGCACTGAGACGTAGGAACATCCAGCATATGGACCCTACGTTACCCGGACTGTCATGTGTCTAGATTTCGTCCATGTCGATAACCCCGCAGACCCTGGCCGCTGCTGAAGGAAGTCACACGCGGGAAATACACCTCCCACTCAACATTCGGTCTCTACCACCTACGTTCATATGCATAACGACCTCATCTCATCTATCTGCTTGTGTTTCTCTGCGTCCTCCGCCACTATGCGACATGCGACCCACTCACTGCAAGTCATTATTTCCCACAACCCCCCTTTCATCTACTACTGCCGTCGCTCCATCTACCTCGATAATTTGCAGTGGTCCGTTCGATATCCTCTCCACTCACTTCCAGCTGTCATTCTGCTACCCTATAGCGCTTGGCCTGAACTTCTCTTGGATTGTGACCAGGATATACAGAATGCCCCGTTCCGGGTATCAACCCAATGGTACGACTGCTGCGACTTCCCGACCCTCCACTGCTATGCTATTGAACCGATCTGCTTGCTGCCTGCGTCTCTCTCGCTCCCTGCATACCCTGTCCGCCTATATCTGCACACACATATATTCATACCGGTATCTACGCGACGATATCGCCCCGAAGCCGCCTTCTCTTTGGTTGATTTACTCATTATATATCGGAAGCTTGAGCGAACTTGGTTTCTCTTCATTCTATCACAAACCGATCTCGAATTTAATCGCTATAGCCATATGTCGGTATCTATTACATAGCAGAAAACTCATAAATCGGAACCTGTAAAAAGCACTGGTATTATATTCCTCCAAATACACACATGTTTATCACGTGTCAACACATTTTGACGTTACATGCTCTCTTCCTCAACCACGATCTTCTGGCCTCTAGAACTTACACAGAAATCAGGTATTTTTTATGGATGGAAGAGACCCGCATACTGTGCAGCCGGAGTCCTTGACGTTGCCACAGTGAGTAGTACACTATATACGTTCTCTGTTACTCACAGTTCATAGGAAGACGATGCATCCAGGGTGTTAGAATCTGCATGCACGACGCCCGCATGGCACGCGTTACAGGGTTCTTGTGGAGGGAAGCCGGAGGTTCTGGGATATTGTGAATATGATGCATCAATCGACGAGCTCAGGTTTGTGTCCTGGTAGGTTCATACACAAGTTTAATCTTTCTTAGTAACTAACCGCGATGCAGGAAGACACAACCTATTCTAATCCTATACCATCGTCACCCTTTAAGCTCTCTGAGGTTCTATACCTCTGATGCTTCCATCTTTGCCCCGCTCCCTTCGAGGTCCTCTGTTAGTGGTCCCTCAGAGGCCTTTGCTAGACTGCACTCCCAAGACTTTACACGACCACCTCGACCCGGGCTCGAACATGCTCTCAACCAGGTCACCCTTGATCAGTTCAATGCTTCAAAACTACTAGAGGCTACGATTGCAGATTCCTCCGCTCGCATGTTGCCCGCGACTGCTATTGTCTTATTTTCCATCAGTGCCCTCACAACTCTCCTTGCTCGGCCGCTTCACGCACTCTTCCGCCTTGTTAGGGCGCTTGTGAATGTACCGACTTCCGCATCTTCTATTTTCAGGGACATTTCCGCAATCGTCCAACAAATCGAAGTCCGTGCAGAACAAGCCAAGTACTTCGTTACCGAGATACCCCACCTTCGCAACCGCGGCGAATCCGATATCACGAATTATGCCGTTCGCTACACCAATTTTTTCAATACCATCTGGATGATCTTGAATGACATCACAATTGGGATGGCGTTCGGGTCATTCCTCAAGGAGAATGCACCAAGCCTCGCCAAAGCCGTTGATGGACTGCTTCACAAACACCTGGCTCACAGCATCATCTTCACCCTCCGGTGGCTCGACTCTTGGCCGGCTGGTCTCAAACTCAATACCGAACTGAGCCAATTCTATTCTCATATGTTTATAGGGTTCATACAGCTCTGGCAGCGGGGCCTTGGACAGATCACGCCTTATAGCGCGGATATCATCTACGCACTTGGTGTAATGAGCACCTCCGGTGGGATGTCGCTTGTAATTTCAGCAATAATGGATCTCGTGGCTATTTCCACAGCACATATTTATGCGTGTTATTTCTTCACCGGCCTGATCTACTATCGAATGCTTAAAACTGCAGGCTCGCTATTCAACCTCTTCCGCGGTACGCAGTTCGCGATCAATGTAATGGCGCAAGTCTGACTCCTGCTTTAGGTAAACGATATAATGTCTTGAGAAATCGAGTCGATTCTTGGGAATACGATATTGACCAGCTCCTATTCGGAACCATCTTATTCACCCTTTTGGCGTTCCTCTTCCCGACGGTGTTGGTGTATTACGCGCTCTTTGCCATTGTATGGTCTCTTTGCTTTGCCCCTCGTCTTCTGGCAGATCTCATGTCCATTGCAGATTCGTTTTGCCATTCTCTTACTTCTTGCATGCATGGAGTTCCTTCTTACCCTCATCAACCACTTCCCCCTCTTCGCTCTCATGTTACGCGTCAAAGACCCTTGGAGATTACCAGGTTCGTTTATCCTCATGAGAACTGTGTTGCTCCCCTGACCGATCCGAGCTAGGTGGAATATTCTTTCGGCCTAAAGAGCCCCAAGGAAAGCCAGGGGTGGGTAGCCGCGTTCATCTCGTAATAGAGGTGCGTGCCAGGTGTTTACCGAATGTCGATTGTTGATGTGCTCAAGGGACTTAGAACCAGGCTGTTCCACTATCGCTTCTATTTTTCCAATACGGTACGGAATACTTTCACTTATTCACGCCGTTGTATTAAATATATTCTCCAGTGGAGCTTTCAAGGACGCTGGCGCGACATTATAACCCTTTGAGGTTGGCATGGTGCTTGCTGAAAGGCGAATATCTAGGAGCGATCTCGCACTACGAGATGAGATATTCTACAGGGCAGGACATCGCGGCAACACCGCCATCATAGGGCTTCCCCATAGCTAAATCCTTGGGGTCGCCTGGATCACTACTCGGCCCGCCCGTGATTTCCTCCGTATGTCGAAGCGAAGTCAACTCATCCCCGCCTTCAATACGACTATCAAAATAGGAGTCGGGGTGTTTCCAATTCCTCGGAATCATAGCTATGGAAATAGCCACAGTGAGTTGGGGAAGACTGGCAAGCCTGAATTTGGGTTCGCACCCAATGAAAATATTAGAGGATATGAGAGTGAAACAAGTCGTCGAATCCGCTCCAGAAATGGAGAAGTGTGCTCTTGGATGGGAACCCACGTACACTACAAGGAACGCGCTCTGCGTGATACCCATACCAGAAATGGCATCTCACTGACAGCAGTGACACCAGAAGTTTCCATTCATTGTATTTAGCACCAGTACGAAAATGAACCCAGTTTCATCTTGATTGGCTCTGCGACCTCCCTCACGAACGTAGCTCCGTTCGTACGGCTCGGGTCCGACAAGAAAGAATGTCCTCTTTTGAACTTGAAGAGTTATTTGAATGGCTGTAATGTATGGAAAGGTTGTCCGTGGCTAAGGACCGTGACCGCGCATTGGACGAGCTTCCCCCAGTCTGAGCCGCTTCAACGAATGGCTATGGTGTGAAAAGCCAGACAAATGGGACCTGGCGATCCGCAGAGGCGAGGGGCGCCCAGGAATGGGAGGATAAGTAATCAAGGCTCGGAAGTCATGAACCGCGCCAATGAACCAGCACCTACACACGATATCGACCGAAACGGATACAGAAATGGTCAGGCTAGCAAGGACCACTTGGCCGTGCAGGGACTCATTGAAGCCGAGCAATGAGGGAGCTCCGAACCGAGGAATGAGTGCGTCTTCGAATCCCTGTGAGAATACGCGTAAATTGGCGAAATGTCTAGATATTGAAACCATGTTGAGTATGTAGACCACGGACATAATCCCTTACAGCTGTACTAAGGGTTCGATGCAGGGCCGGCCCTACATGGTCAAGTATTTTATGAGCAGATTCGCCAGGCAGCGTGTCACAGCTCACTGACCTAGTAGTGGACGGAGGCTCCATCCAGTAGTGGTTATCTGATAACATTCGCTTTTGGTTGCAGAGATCAAATAATATAAAGTCTGGCTCACTGGAGTAGCATGAAAGCCTTATTCGACTCTGTTAAGAGTAGGCCCACCGCCATCATCGTCGCAAAGCCCCTGTCTGTATTCCCCCGGTTCTTCCTTTCCATTTGACTTCCGTATGAACTCCGTTTAGCTTGGATTGTGATACTACCTTTTCTTTATCCCCTGTTTGCGTTGCAGAGTCCCCTTGACTTCGAGTTTCCGTGTGTTATAAAACTATGTATCATTCCCCTTTCACCTCAGTCGACGCATCGCTATCGTCGTACTGAGTTACTTCGTTCTTTAGACTCTACAGTAAGATCCTTCTCCACATCGGCCGCTTGACCTTCTGAAAGATATATTTTATGGTGTTACAACCTATGGTCTTTGGAATCATTTTCAGTTGACCTGGCCTCCCCGCAAATGAGCAGCGTTTAATGTGTCATCCACAGGGAGTTTTACCGAGAATGTTTCTTGGCCATTCTATCTGTCATCGCTATCCTTGCAATGTCTTCTCGGCATAAAGGCATCCTCACTGACCCCGGGAGTGACTTAACTCTGAGGCCAATCCTGCACAGGAGTTGTCTATCCCACACATTGACCGGGTTATCCATCGTCTCTTGTATACTCTTCCTTGCGTTGCCAAACTGTATCGATTTCTGCGCGACCAAATGTCGATAGTCCACGGGGAATATGCCGCTCTGGCGTTTTACGTTCATCATATCCTTGTCCGCGGCGAGGCCCGTGTCCTTGGTGTTGTGGGAATATTGGACATCACTCTCCACGTCTCTTCGTTATTAGGTCACTCAAGTGGCGTATGCGACGCTTGACCCGTCTTTCCAACAGTCGCATTCAAACATCCCAAACAACAACAACCCTGTCTGTCACCGGTGTGAACTACAAATATGAGGCACAACAGTTCTGTGATAGGTTCCACGTATATTGTAACCAGTCTCCCGGCACTAGGGACAAATGCGTTCCTCGGACAATCAAAGCTCCCAGTTGCACAAAGTCCCTTCTGTGCACCCCTGGTTTTTCCGTCCGGCCTTCGTCGCTATCAATGACTATGCACATTCCCCAGTTCACTCAAGTCTAGTACACCTACCGGGTACTCCGCGTCGACTGGTACGACTCGTTGATTCCTGGCTCGCTAGCGTAGGTAGTCTACCTCAGACGAACTCGCCAGGCCACCGAGCATATGCCCGGTATATCTTCCCTTGTACAAGTTCTGGCAAACAAGTGTCAATTGTTTGCAGTGAAAACGCAGCTGGGAGTGCGGTGGTGACCCCCGTCGAAGTCAGCCTCAGCATCCACGTATACCCATACTGCCAACGGTACTGGTCTCATCACGCAACAAGGAGAAGGCCAGAGTGACACAAAGCGACTTACGCAGTGTCGACTACGAATGTCTGTTAGTTCGGGGACGACAAAGTCAACATCGGTTGCGACAGTGAAACCAAACATGTCGATCCTGAAGGGGTACAAACATCGGGATCTCCGCCCTGAACTCATGGCAGTCGGGTGATATTCTTCAGGACTGCAGAGAAGCCCTCGTGAGAAGAAAGACGACTGGGAACAAAACCACCGTTCATTTCAGCCCCGTTCATCCCCCCAAACTCTTTTCGTACCGTCATCATGCAGCAACCAGCTACCGCAACTCACATTCCCCTAGATATCATCGAAGAATTTTTGTCTCATTTGCCTGCATCGGACAAAAGAACCCTTGCCAGCGCTGCCCAGGTTTCGAGTAGCTGGCTGGGCCCAGCTCAAAGAAGACTTTTCGCAAACATTGCTGTCCGTCCGGTGCCTGACGCTGGTTTGGCCAAGATGGCTCAGTCTGAGCACTCCGACCACCTCCTTGGGCTCGTCCGGGGAGTCCACTTTAGTTCTCCCGAACAACTCAAGGGAAAACCAGCGGAGCACACGGCTTACCGGATTCCATCTTCTCTGATTCGCCCACTGGCTAGAGCCACCAATTTGACTGCCATCCACTTCTCGTGTACGTTTTCCTGGAACGATCTCTCGAAGAAAGAAGTCGAGGCCTTCGCGGCTGTCCTCAGTCTCCCAACACTACGCGAAATATCGTCTCACCCGCCCCTAAACTGCCCGCTCCCGTTTCCAATCCTTCTCTACTGCCCAAATATCCAGAGAGTGGGAATGCGGTGCCCCAACATGGGGGAATACTTCAACGAGGACGATATCTTTCGGGGCTTCCTTGATGCATTAGCAAAAGTGGGGCATCTACAGCCACCCGTTCTCCATTACCTGAATCTTGGGGACACCGGCCTGATTCGCGCGTTCTTGAGGTTTGCGGCCAAACGTAAATGGAGTTTCCAGAACGGGCTTGAGAAATTGGTGCTTGACTACATCGATGTACCTTCCAGCAATGTGGTGAATGTCACACCATCGAAAATTGTAGGGAGCTTCCTCAGGGAGGTTGGGAGTACCCTGAAGAAGCTTCGCCTGAATGTTATGAGACCAAGTGAGTAGCTATTAACACCGTTCTGCTTGGCATGTGTTCAATTCTGTCATAGTGGCTAGGCGAGGTTCTGTGATGGTTGCAAATGACCTCGGATGTCTAGCAAGGCTCGAAAGCCTCAAGATCACTCTGACCATTCTAATGAATGCGACAGGCGTAGAGGTCGTGCCGTTCCCCGTTGACTGGCTTCTTCCGATTTTGGAATCAGTTCCAAATTTGCGCCAATTCATTTTAACATATGAGCTCGTCATTCCTGAATATCTGATGAACTCTCCATCTGGTCTGTTTCTGAAAATTTGCAGGCTACTATGCCAATTTCTGGACCATAGGCTTGTGTCACATTGTCAGGTACTGGAAGAAGTTGGCGCATATGTGGGCGTGTATCGGATAGATGCACAGGAAATGACTTTCCCGAGGGCCAACGGCATCCGGCAGGATATAGCTGAATTTCCACAGTTGACCCGAAAAGGTACTACAGTAACTGCCGAGCTCTCGTTTTACGGGTTACAGACGTAGGATACCTATTGGCTAGGAATTTACTTGCGGGTATTATAATCACTATCAATGATGCAACATGGTCGGTTTGTTACTCGGAAATTTGTCACGACTTCCTTCACAAAGCCTTTGACCAACGGGTCCGGGTCGTTCCGGGTGGGTACAAAAGGGTCAGGTATGACCATGTAAAGAAGATATCTTCTTCCACCGATACGAATTGGTGGACATTTGAACCGTTTCAACCTGGGAAGCTGCACAACTGTTTCCAGCCAGCTGACCTGGGACATTGCATCAGTCTATACATGGCGGCGGGTCTGATTATTCCTCACTAAGACATCCGCATTTTTCGCCGTCACATCATCGGCCCGGATTGACATCCAACAACATATGTATTCCAGCAATCGACATCGTGCCACTGCCTCCAGATGCTCCGATGGTAGAACCTTCGACCACGCAGTCGTAAGATTCCCTCCTATCCTCAGCCGTTTTAACGAATTTGAGTGAGTGGGCAAGACCGAAGAGAAAAATCGATCCACAAGCCGGCGCGAATCATCAAGAGCATGCCCGGGCTTCAGTTCCAGCTGCTCGATGTCGGAATACGAGGACAGGTAGTTGAAGACCCCTGGGTGATGAATAACGTCGATGAAGATGCCCTTGAGGAAGATGCGCTCCGCTGATAGGACCTGGAAGATTTCTCCAATATTACGTCCCCCAGATGGGCTTGGGTCAAATCTAATCCTAAGCTTCTCCAGGCGACGGAAGTGGCGGATGTGTCTACGAAAGTCGTCTGAGGTAACAATGATGGCGCGAGTTTCGAGGGACCTCAGCTTCAGGTCTGTTGGGAGTGACGAGACTGCACCAAATATATCCTCGAAGGTCACTGGTGGACCGAAATCTTTGTAGAGGTGAAGAGCAGAAGGAATAATGAACGTGAAGCTCTCGAGATCCGGAGAATGTGCTACCATAGCTGATATCTGTGACAGCATGTGAGAAGACGGTCGTTTCTCACAGCACCATTTCACCGCGAGGATGTGCAGATTGGATAGAGGCAGTGGAAGTTCGAATCCCGGCGCTTCGATATGTGGACGTAGGGCTAAGATCAATTCTCTGATGTTCGTCAATGAGCCAAGGCAACTCGTCACTCTCTCGACTGCAGATGGGGGGTAACCTCTGCTTGCCAACGTGTGGTCCCAGCTGTTAACCGTGAATAACACTAGCATGAGCAGTGTCAATCCTCAACCTGTGATAGACACGCACTCGATGGAGTGGAGGTTGACCAAGGCGGGGATCAATGCCTCCAGCAAGCTGAACCACGGACTGAAGTCTAGGTCGAGATCGGTGAAGGTTGTAAGCCGTAGATGTCTAACGTTGCGAAATACTGATCCCTTCCCCGATGCCACTGCTGTTTTGATATCCTCGCATCGTTTGAGAGGTGTGGTGTAGCCAAAAAACACCTCGAACTTTGAGAAGAGAACAGGAGAGACCAAGTCGTGGAGCTGCCTTGACGTGAGGCGCAATTGGCGGAGCGTATCCTTGTGATTCGAGACCTAGACAAAGAGGGTCAAATGTCGCTTCACCCGCGATAAGAACCTTACGAGGTCGATGATCCTATGGGATATTTCATTGGGAAGCGCGCTGAGGGGATCCGACATCAAGATATGTGTAAAGGAGTGGCACAGGATAGGCCACGATGAGGCTATAAATGAGGTTGGTGCTGGGTGGCCTGCTTATCTTGGAAATCAGTGACGTTTAAAGGTGGGAACACCAATGAGGGAAGTAAGGACGATGTCCCCTATTCTCCGGTAGTAGATTATGCAGCGTATCGCGGACACGATGCGTAGCTGGGTGGTGGTGGATCAGAAACGTCTGCAGAGCTAGGAGAATCTCTGGTAGTGCGCAAAGCACCCCCATGTACTCTCTCTGTTATATCCCGAAAAATGGTTGTGCAGGGCCGGGGTGCAAGAGGTATTTCCGAGTCGCCACAAGTAAACGGTTGGCCGGACTCAATTTCGTCAAACGAGTTTTATATATGCATAAAGGAATGGGGTTTTGTTCGTATGATGTACGAGGTAGTCATGGTTAGGTGGTCATGCCTGATTAGACTGGGAATGTCAGATCGACCGAGCACCCACATACTACTGCTTGGGCTCCTATTCAACTTGCCAAGGACGAGAGGCTCGTGGGGCGTGTCCAGGACATTACGGAAGAGGTAGTTGTTGAGGAGTACGACCCACGGGCAATACTTCTCAATCTTGAGCATCTCGCGCTCCTTCGTTTGATTTTACCTGTATCACCATATACACTATCTTTCAAAGATATCAGCGGAAAATTGTCCCACCAGAGGCACAGGTGAAGGCATGAAATTAGTGGTAACGATATTTCCAATAGATATCGATATACCACGGAGCCCTTAGTCTCAAACCAGGTTCGGATACGATCAAGGGCAATCGTATAGAGAGAGTTCCGAGATGTAGAAAGTTGATTCTATGGCGCTGCGTGGGCCTGACGCGGGGGTTGCATTTGTCGGTGTATGTCCTGAAGGGTGAGGCTAACGACAGGCCGTGGTGATCGAGGCTAGTGAGGAGCGGGGGCCATTTGGAGAAAGATACAGAAGACTTGAAAGGGCCGTGTGGGGGGGAGAGTCCTCGGAAGGAAGGAGTAGATACAGATAAACATCCACAGGGGTCTAGTGGGACCGAGGAAGCCAGGGGAAACTGCCATGACAACATTGAGGGGTAATGTGAGCACACTTATCGTGAGACGAGAATAACGACAACGCGTACGCGACGAACCTGTAACACTATATGTGGTCACCTTCACAACCCTGGTCTGATCGTTGGATGTGGTGCCCGGTTTGACGAAAATGAAGTCTGCATAGTATCACAACCTTTATGATTCAGTGCACCTTCACCCAAATTTTAGGTTAATAAGTGAGCACCAGCCAAAACGACGTGCAGAAGTACGTACATAAGACATCTTCGGCGTTTCTCTAGACCGTTACATGTCGCGGTCAAAGTTACAACGACCATTTCTGGAATGCTTGATGAGTCTGGTGAATATTGATAAAAAGACTAGGGCTGTGTGATACATGGGACTGAGGTACGTCTTCTAGACAAACGCATCGGACGCGCTGCAGGAATTACCTCACGTGATTTTGGGTCCATCTCACACCCCGAATGCACTAACATGGGCCCAGCTCGGGATTTGTCGCTCCGGGGTGGGAGGGGCATTGTACCTCATCAGTTATCATCGGCCGTGATATTTTCGAAGCAGTCCTTCAATTCATCATTCACGAGGCTGACAATAACCTAATGGTGGAATAGGAAAGTGAAAGATGTGGTTATCCCGAGATAAAGCTATCGGCGAGTGAATGCCCCGGTGATAGGACAACCTTGCAGCTCAGCAGCCGCCTTTAGAACCTCTTCGTTGCCAGCTGTAAACACCATATGAGTACCATGATTCACACACTGTCAGGCTGAAACGCACTATTTTCCAGCGCAATAGGACCCATTTCCTCAATTCTGTACCCGTCAGAGCGTAACCTGCACCCGACTAAGTAAGTTCCGGGTACATCGGAATAGGTACTCACGAAGGGCTCGGAACATGACTATGGTAATTAACTTGAACCAGAAACCTATCCCAAAGCCTTCCAAACATCGTCCTGGACTCTGGCTTGTACCAAGGTCGCACTTGGAATTTCGCCGGATGCATTCTTGGATTGATGGATCCATCTTTATTTCTACGAATCTCTAAACTGACGGGAAACCTGATATTAGAGTCAGAACGAGGGAGCATGAACCATTTCTGAACGAAGGCGGCCGTCGTGAGGGCGCTCCGGATGATAAAATGTTTGTACCACGGCTGCACCGGTTGCCTGCAACCAATCAAGTCAGCCACGGTTGACATGTATGCTGGGTGGACGTACATCATGGCGATGCGAACGGGTTCATCGAGCATGCAAACCGTCAGGCCTTCAACCCAATGACGTATACCGAAAGCCTTAGGCACGGAGTAAAGCAATTCTTCCGTTGTATACCCTGCGACGGCCTTGTTGACGGGGTCTTCAACCATATAATCTCGTTCATAAGCCTATAGGGGCACGATCGTTATCACCGCTGATCAATGGTTATGGAGCCATAACCCACCCTTGCCCAAGCTCTCATCTCATCCGGGGTTTCTGGAATGTCTCGAATACCCATGCGTTTACCGATTTCAACCCAAAATGTACAGTATGCCTTTCAATAAATTGTAAGGAGGAAGATAGGGTGACAATTCATAATCAACGTACGTATTCTTCCATAGGTGACAGAGGCCGCCATCCATACTGCCTCGCCCACGTCTGCAATAACCCTGTCAAATCTTCAAGTTGCGGAACTGAGGTGAATGTTGACTGACTGCGGGTTCGACAGCAAAGAGAATTAGAGTATAAAGGAAGTCTCCATTAGACTGTAAGAAGACTCAGCACCGTAACAACTGTTTGGTAGGCACAGTAACACTCACTATATTGTATCTCGAATGCAAGTAGTTGACACGCGCGAGAGCAATCATAGCACGAGGATCAAGTTCTCCGGACTTGTCTTCTGTTGCATACCCTGATATCGGGCATCCCACCCAACTAGCTGCAGATGAATACGGATTCATGATTTGTTCGCCCGAACTACATTTTGTAGTCTTACCGATGAGAATCTCTGTCTGTTTGAATCCAAACTTGATCAGAGCGCAGAACAGAAATAAAGCATCAAAGTAAGGGAGACTCACGTCCGCATATCTTCTAGATACCGTCTCGCTGCTTTTCAGCTGCTTTGTCGCGGCCAACAGTTTCGAGATCGATGGCTTTCAGTCATTAAAATAGCAAACAGACACAACAACCAGTCAGCACAACGCATAACACAGATCTCGAGCGAACGAAAGTCGACCCACAATGCCATATGTTTTGAACAGCGCAAATGCGAGTGAATAGTTCAATAACATCGACATATCATACCCGCTTGACACCATCATAATCTTCTGCGCCTCTTCAGGCGTCAACGTCCTATCCTCATACTTGTGTTGGTATTTCTTGTGGACCTCCCCGTATCGTTTGAACCTCAGCGCGCGCACCAGCGCTAAGTATGCCACGAATACGGCGGCAAACCCACTTGTTGGGGTTACGCTTTTCAGCGCATTGGAGAAAAACGGTACGATAGTCTGGAGAACTTGGTGGAAGGTCCACATGGTGTTAAAGGAAGTTCAGGGTCAGGAAGGACGTGTTTGGAAGAACAACAACACTCATCATCTTTTGCTTGCAGGAGTAGAGTGGGTACCGTGCTAAACCCAGTGGTGTCGTAATGTAATCTGATGGTGGCGCAGGAGACTAGCCATTTTGAGCAACACAAGTTGTCGAATGCCTGATATATACCAGGTGGAGACCCGGCTTTTCCTGGCCAGCTCCGAGTTCCACGAGGGAGAGTACCAAGCGAAAGCTGGTTTGGAAATACTGACTCATGATCTTGTTGCTGTTGAAAGTTACTTGACTTCTTATGATAATGCCGACGATGGAACCGAAAAACGTCTGCCATCGCCCCAAAATATATGAAACCGGATGCTACCGAACATCATGCATCGCTCAGCTTCGACGCTGTGGAATAATTAGCCTGCTTACTCAGCGGCTGGAAGAAAGCGACCTTGGCAGTGTGGACGTCGTTAAATCCCAACTACGCCACAAGTGGATCATCGGGCCATAAGAACTGCGTGGTTTTGTCACTTAACCACTTCACCATCCCTTTCACCTGCCATTTTCATACAAAATGGTTGACACCATCATCCTTTGATTCGGAACATGGTTCTGGTTATTCTGGAGCACGTTATGAGATTAATCATTGTTCAGAACTGAGTGGTCCTCTCCTCAGAATGACCGAGATCAGATTCACCACAGATTTCAGAATAAACCCTGGTGCAGGCCAGAGGCGAAGAGGCAGTTTGAGCAGCTCAAAAATGGTATCCTTCCCGTCCATAAGGCGCGTGCTGACCCTAAGTAATAAGCACGCTCCTTAGGAAATCAGTGTATACTGAAAACAACGGGTCCATTTTTAGGTCGATTCTCCCCTTACGTATTATGGAAGTGAGAAGGAATTAAGGAAGTACTACCAGGTCTGCTCCCGGCCCCCTAACGACTTCAACGCGATAACCTTGTGTCTACTGCCCCTTTGTCATCTGTATAAAGTCTACGATAACACGATCCATCCCCTCGGAATCAACCTTGAAGCCCAGTCCGATGGCGTACGAACAATCAAATCTTGCAGGCCATGAAGAGACAATGCGTCTGTTCGTCTCGTCATCCTTGAAGTCAATCATTTCCAGGCTCCGTCGTCCAGTAACTCTCTCTAGTGCCTCGATCATCCCTCTAATCGAGACAGTGAAGCCGGGTAAACAGACAACACGAGTGTGGGGAAGAAATTTGTCGGTAGGAACCGCCCGAGCCAGAATGAGGTTCTGAACAGTCGTTAGTGGTGAGGCTAGCCACACCGCAAGATCTAGCTCAGCCGAATCCATAGAATTGCCGACAGGGCATAGTGCCCGCCGCCCATGTAATGGTTCGCGAACGATAGCTACGAACGAACCCGAATATGCATGCGATGAAGGTGGAAAGGCCAAGGTGTTGGCTTACCTGAGAGGAACGAGGAAGTTGCCGCCGCTGGTGGACCTGGCCGCACAACGATCGTTGGAAGCCGGCAGATACGGCCATCTATGAAGCCCCGACGGGTAAACTCATTGATGTAGAATTCACATGTGAGCTTCTCCATTCCATACGCGTTTTGAGGGATGGCAATCGTGGATGGTGTCACAATTTCAGGCTAAGTGATTATAAACTCAAGGCGAAGCGACGAAGGAAGCCATTGACTGACCAAGGGCCCACCGTAAACAGCAAGGGAAGAAGTGAAGATGAATTTGATCAGTTTATTCGCCTGAGCACCAAAATGCCGTGCGGTCTGGAGGAGGGCCACCACGGAGTCAATATTGATCTAAGAAGGATTAAGATGAGGTGAAGGCCTCATTATCGTGCATGAAGAACCTTGAGGCCAAGATCAAAGTTGTCCTCGGCGCCACGAGACATGATACCATGCATGCAGTAAATCGTATCTGGGACGCCAAGCTCGGTCCCAAATAATCGACGGACTTCACCAACGTCCGTCAAATCAACCTTCAGTGCCTTTGAATGGACACCAGGAAGGGCACCAGGCTCTACGACATCTGTTAACAGAAGACGTATGGCGTCGTCGCCACTCCCAGCTAGTGTCTTGGCCAACTATCAGCGGGAGGGTGTCGAGAGGGCACAATCGTGATCAGAGTATGGAAGGCATTAGAAGCTGGCCACGCTTACTAGCCCACCTAAAAAACCTGCTGCACCGGTAATTAGCACGGTCTCGATGGCCATCTTTGAGCCAGAAGCAGAGACTTTGGGTAAGAGGAATGCATTTTTGGGAGTGACTGGATGGGAATGTGGACGGAAGCGGTATTTCCGGACCGGGGTGACATGTCGGAGTGTGGGCACGACAATAACTGCAGAACGCGCTACCATGTCACTCTCTACCCACCTCCATTCCTCCTCGACAACCGACTGATTATTGTTGTATCAGTTGCAACGCACGAACAATTGGCGAAAGTTTCTATATATCTCCCCTGTCCTAGGCTTGGACGTCCGTCTGTCGCCTGACTGGACATCCAGACTTCCGTTCATGGTCCTGGCTGGGTGAACATGTCCAGTAATTCCGCAGCAGATCATGGATCAGGAGTTATGGACACTACCACCTCTTACTCTCTACCGGCTTCGCCCAAGCTGACGAATATTCAGTCCCGGGATCACTCTCCCTCAACCGAACGACCTTTCGACATCGTTTCCCGGAGGCTCAAAGAGATTGGCGCCATCTCTCTCGAGGATTTTCTCTCCCATAAAATACCCATCGATCCCCCACGCACTTATCTTCCCAAACTCACTGGGCACCGCACCTGGCCGATTTGTGACATCGATATTACAAACAACGCACACGTTTCTGGTGCCGCCGGTGGTGAACACCGAGGTCCGAACCCTCCCTCGCTTAGTCCAGCGCCCCTTTCAGAACGGAACCTGAATGGCGACACTAAATCAGACATTTCCTTCTCGCGAGACAATGCCATTAGTCGCTTGCATCAGGCATGTATTCATGCCTTCGGATCCGCAGATTTACTCAAGTATGAGTTCCTCGAAGAGAGCGGACAGGAGAGTAGGTATTCACTCAACTCCTTGAAATATATTCTGATCATACATCACATCACAGGCAAGCAGTGCATTCTCACTATTACGCGCTCTGATGGGCAATTGCGCTCGTACAAAAGCGAGCCGGTTTTCCTGAGACGAGCAGATGCCAAGGCACAAGCTGCGGCTCTTGCCGTACAGATGGGAGCTCTCAGCTTTCTTTTGGGTGGGGATACAGAAGTGATAAAGGGCAACAAGGTGCAGCCTCCGTCTCAGATGGTCGCCAGTGGTGATCAGGGCGCGCTAGTGGAACCCACTGCGCCAGAGAGCCTGATCGAGAATTGTTTACTTGAATGGAGGGCAAGAAAAGTCCATCCAGAATGGATCTTCTATGACGATTCTCGGGTGGTCGGTCGTAAGTCAATTTAGTTCATTTGACTACCGAAACTGATTTTATCCTTAGAATATGGTGCCGCTTTGAGAATACAATTGACGAAACACTCTTTACGCGTTTATTCTTGTGATTCCACGCTTAAATCTGAATCTGATGCCAAGGCTGCTTGTGCGAAGAAGGCATTGGAGGAAGGCGTTCTCGACTACATTAAATTCGGAAACGGGCAGAAGGAGCCCGCTCCACTATTTCTCGAAGACAAGGAACCTGAACTCTTCGATCAACAACGTCCCCCTGCGAAGGGCAAGCCAAGACCTATGACGTTGCAATCCTATTACGAGTCATTACCTCGGCCTTTCCCCGAATCCTTTGGTAACAAGACGGCCGTGGAAATCAATACACCTGGTTACATCAATACTCTACTTCAGTCTGCACGTGGTGGTCGACTGAAATATAATTTTTATTGGATCACGGATAGGAGTACTGGTCGTGAGTTGCTCTTCTTTTTTTTTCGGAGGCAGTCGCTGATTGTGTTAGTCTTGGGCTGTCTCCTTCGCCTGGAGAGAGGACAGGAGACTAAGACATATTTCGTTGATCAATTGTTTCAAAGGCGGAGCGATGCCAAAGCTGCCGCTTGTCTACAGGCCCTATCTCAAGGACTTGGCGACTACATTCGGTCCGTCAAAGCTTCAATAGATGCTAGGTTTACGCCAGAAATGCGGAAACTCGCCAGCGAAAAGCTCATCTTCGCTCTGAACACGGAATGCAGCAAAATTCGGCAAGGAAACCGGCTTAACTTTACGTATACGGATGACCTTGACGGTAAGAGTGTATCTATCTAGTAGACTGTTTCCCAATAACAAAGCGTATAGCTTTCGGGGCGAGCCTGGAAATTGATATATCGCGCAGTCCTGAAGTGTCAGACCTCCGGAAATGGACAGTCCCTGCCGAATATCGGTCAAAAAGTGATGCAAAGCTAGCTGTCTGTTATCAAGCAGTGTCCCAGGGTGCTATCGAAGTGCTTCGGTTCGAGGGGACACCGCCACTTGGTCATGTTCCCTATTGGGATGTGGTTCGCGGGAAAGGACCGGCAGCCCGAGCCGTAAAGAGGAAAAGTGCAGAGACGGATGCAGGCGGTGAAAGTTGTAACCAGCAGAAGAAGCGGAAGAAGGACTGGCAGAAAACAGGCTCAAATGCCTCAGATCCCTCGAGCGTTATGGCTGCAGCGGCCACTGGTCTTAAGCGATTGGGGGAGAAAAGGCCCCCGCACGTGCGGCTCCAGGAATTCCACAGCGCCACTCCCCACAACTCTTCTGGTGTGGTGCCAGCGACGTTTGGAAGTGAGGATACAAGACACCTCGTATCCCTCAGCGGCCTAGATAGCTTCCCAGCTCCGCAAACTCCATACTACCCTCCCTCTATACCTGGAGCACAATTTCCCGTCCCACCCCAAATGCTCTCGCCCACGGCCACAACCTCAATGTACTATCAACCAACTCCTTCCTCTCCTATCGCCTTTACAACATATCACCCGCATTCAGCTATACCAGAACACTTTATTCCGCACCCTAAAGCCTATCACCCTCAATTTATTCCTGCATATCCTCTGCCAGCTGTCTCGCCATATCATACCATGCCCTCTCCCCACTGTTCTCCCTATGTGTATCCTTCATCGAGTCCGGTCTACCTCCCCTCGACTCCAGATAGTTGGCCGATGGAAGTTCCAAATTATCGTCAAGATGCCTATCATCATCCTTTACCATACGCACCCCTCCATCCCATGTCTCCACCATCCACACCACCTCGCCCCCAAAGAATCAAGAGGATCGACAGGAACCCGGCTCTCTCGCCGCTTAGGGCCGTCGAAACTCTCACTGAACTGGAGGAAGTTGGAAGAGGCAATGGAACTGAACGAAGAGAGGTCCTAGGTGAAATGGCGGCAGTCCCCTCAGAGAAAGAAGTTGAAGGCCTGGAACCGGGAGAGTTGATAGAGACATCAGAAGATGGAGTTGTAAAAAGGCACCAAGTGTTGGAACGAAGGGCAAGTTTGCCGTAAACGCGATGCTGGACGAAAAGGACGATGGGACTGCTGTACTTCTTTTGCTGAGCTGATGTGCATCGTATCCAAACGGGGGCGGACAGATCCAGAACTCTAAACAAGTACTCTTTACTTCTCGGAATATGTAACCGCTACCTCGAAGTCCCGCACACTCGAACCGAACCACGACCACACTACTTACTTGTTGGGAACATCCGATTGTAGAAATGCTGCATCCGACGTCATCAACTCCTAAGCAGGCAATGTCATATGTAGTTGTCGTGACACGACTTTGATAGGACTTATCCCGGATGCTTCTTCTCGTAGAATGACGGCGCACATGTATGATGATTTTTCCCACCCGCTCGTTGTGGATAACGGGACAAAATTCCATCCATACGTTTTCCAGGCGCGACAAAGAAAGACCTTGCAAGAGGGCCGAGAAGTGGCATAGGCAACTCCTAGTGTTAGATGTCCTGGAATGCGGGGACTTAACACGGGAGCACGTGATACTCTGCATGCATAAAGTGCTGGAACGACCCGATCTACTCCAAAGAGTTGAAATAAGAAAGCACGAAAACATAGCCCAAGAAAGTCGGAGAGCGTATCACTGACGCATTCTGTCTTTCCCTCACGTCGTTGGCGCTTCCCCGGTACGTTCCCTCTATGGAATCCCGCCCTGCTCATCCTCTCCTTCTCACACCCTATTTGGGTAGAGAGATTATAGATAAGCACCTGCGAATCCAGTATCAGCCATATTTATACTATCATCGTGGCCTAAACTGTGCCACTCCTTTACGCAGATCTTGATGTCGGATCCCCTCAGCGCGCTTCCCAATGAAATATCCCATAGGATCGTTGATTTCGTAAGGTTCTTATAGCGGGTGCAGCGACATTTGACCCTCTTTGTCTAGGTATCTGATCACAAAGATACGCTCCGCCAATTGCGCCTCACGTCAAGGCAGCTCCACGACTTGGTCTCTCCTGTTCTCTTCTCAAAATTCGAGGTGTTTTTCGGCTATACCACACCCCTCAAACGATGCGAGGATATCAAAACAGCAGTGGCATCGGGGAAGGGATCAGTATTTCGCAACGTTAGACATCTACGACTTACAATCTTCACCAATCTCAGACTAGACTTCAGTCCGTGGTTCAGCTTGCTGGAGGCATTGATCCCCGCCTTGGTAAACCTCCACTCCATCGAGTGCGTATCTATCACAGGTTGAGGATTGGCACTGCTCATGCTAGTGTTGTTCACGGTTAACAGCTGGGACCACACGTTGGCAAGCAGAGGTTACCCCCCACATGCAGTCGAGAGAGTAACGAGTTGCCTTGGCTCGTTGACGAACATCAGAGAATTGATCTTAGCCCTACGTCCACATAGCCGAGCGCCGGGATTCGAACTTCCACTGCCTCTATCCAATCTGCACATCCTCGCGGTGAAATGGTGCTGTGAGAAACGACCGTCTTCTCACATGCTGTCACAGATATCAGCTATGGTAGCACATTCTCCGGATCTCGAGAGCTTCACGTTCATTATTCCTTCTGCTCTCCACCTCTACAAAGATTTCGGACCACCAGTGACCTTCGAGGATATATTTGGTGCAGTCTCATCACTCCCAACAGACCTGAAGCTGAGGTCCCTCGAAACTCGCGCCATCATTGTTACCTCAGACGACTTTCGTAGACACATCCGCCACTTCCGTCGCCTGGAGAAGCTCAGGATTAGATTCGACCCGAGCCCATCTGCGGGACGTAATATTGGAGAAATCTTCCAGGTCCTATCAGCGGAGCGCATCTTCCTCAAGGGCATCTTCATCGACGTTATTCATCATCCAGGAGTCTTCAACTACATGTCCTCGTATTCCGACATCGAGCAGCTGGAACTGAAGCCCGGGCATGCTCTTGATGATTCGCGCCGGCTTGTGGATCGATTTTTCTCTTCGGTCTTGCCCACTCACTCAAATTCGTTAAAACGGCTGAGGATAGGAGGGAATCTTACGACTGCGTGGTCGAAGCTTCTATCTTCGGAACATCTGGAGGCCGTGGCACGATGTCGATTGCTGGAATACATATGTTGTTGGATGTCAATCCGGGCCGATGATGTGACGGCGAAAAATGCGGATGTCTTAGTGAGGAATAATCAGACCCGCCGCCATGTATAGACTGATGCAAATGTCCCAGATCAGCTGGCTGGACACAGTTGTACAGCTTCCCAGGTTGAAAAGGTTCAAATGTCCACCAATTCGTATCGGTGGAAGAAGATATCTTCTTCACATGGCCATACCTGACCCTTTTGTACCCACCCGGAACGACCCGGACCCTTTGGTCAGAGGTTTTGTGAAGGAAGTTGTGACAAATTTCCGAGTAACAAACCGACCATGTTGCATTATTGATAGTGATTATAATACCCGCAAGTAAATTTCTAGCCAGTAGGTATCCTACGTCTGTAACCCGTAAAACGAGAGCTCGGCAGTTACTATAGTACCTTTTCGGGTCAAGTGTGAAAATTCAGCTTGTATATCCCGCCCCGCGCTGTCACACCTCAAGCAAGTCATTCCCTGTGCATCCATCTGACACACGTCCACATATACACCAACTTCTTCTAATACCAAACAATGTGACACAAGCTCTTCGTCCAGAAATTGGCATAGTAGCCAGCAAATATCCAGAAACAGACCAGATGGAGAGTTCATCAGATGTTCAGGGACGACGAGCTCATATGTTAAAATAAATTGGCGCAAATTTGGGACGCATTCCAAAATTGGAAGAAGCCAGTCAACGGGGAACGGCACGACCTCTACGCCTGTCGCACTCATTAGAATGGTCAGTGTGATCTTGAGGCTTTCGAGCCTTGTTAAACATCCGAGGTCATTTGCAACCATCACAGAACCTCGCCTAGCCACTATGACAGAATTGAACACATGCCAAGCAGGACGGTGTTAATAGCTACTCACTTGGTCTCATAACATTCAGGCGAAGCTTCTTCAGGGTACTCCCAACCTCCCTGAGGAAGCTCCCTACAATTTTCGATGGTGTGACATTCACCACATTGCTGGAAGGTACATCGATGTAGTCAAGCACCAATTTCTCAAGCCCGTTCTGGAAACTCCATTTACGTTTGGCCGCAAACCTCAAGAACGCGCGAATCAGGCCGGTGTCCCCAAGATTCAGGTAATGGAGAACGGGTGGCTGTAGATGCCCCACTTTTGCTAATGCATCAAGGAAGCCCCGAAAGATATCGTCCTCGTTGAAGTATTCCCCCATGTTGGGGCACCGCATTCCCACTCTCTGGATATTTGGGCAGTAGAGAAGGATTGGAAACGGGAGCGGGCAGTTTAGGGGCGGGTGAGACGATATTTCGCGTAGTGTTGGGAGACTGAGGACAGCCGCGAAGGCCTCGACTTCTTTCTTCGAGAGATCGTTCCAGGAAAACGTACACGAGAAGTGGATGGCAGTCAAATTGGTGGCTCTAGCCAGTGGGCGAATCAGAGAAGATGGAATCCGGTAAGCCGTGTGCTCCGCTGGTTTTCCCTTGAGTTGTTCGGGAGAACTAAAGTGGACTCCCCGGACGAGCCCAAGGAGGTGGTCGGAGTGCTCAGACTGAGCCATCTTGGCCAAACCAGCGTCAGGCACCGGACGGACAGCAATGTTTGCGAAAAGTCTTCTTTGAGCTGGGCCCAGCCAGCTACTCGAAACCTGGGCAGCGCTGGCAAGGGTTCTTTTGTCCGATGCAGGCAAATGAGACAAAAATTCTTCGATGATATCTAGGGGAATGTGAGTTGCGGTAGCTGGTTGCTGCATGATGACGGTACGAAAAGAGTTTGGGGGGATGAACGGGGCTGAAATGAACGGTGGTTTTGTTCCCAGTCGTCTTTCTTCTCACGAGGGCTTCTCTGCAGTCCTGAAGAATATCACCCGACTGCCATGAGTTCAGGGCGGAGATCCCGATGTTTGTACCCCTTCAGGATCGACATGTTTGGTTTCACTGTCGCAACCGATGTTGACTTTGTCGTCCCCGAACTAACAGACATTCGTAGTCGACACTGCGTAAGTCGCTTTGTGTCACTCTGGCCTTCTCCTTGTTGCGTGATGAGACCAGTACCGTTGGCAGTATGGGTATACGTGGATGCTGAGGCTGACTTCGACGGGGGTCACCACCGCACTCCCAGATGCGTTTTCACTGCAAACAATTGACACTTGTTTGCCAGAACTTGTACAAGGGAACATATACCGGGCATATGCTCGGTGGCCTGGCGAGTTCGTCTGAGGTAGACTACCTACGCTAGCGAGCCATCAAGGAAGCCCCGAAAAATATCGTCCTCGTTGAAGTATTTCGTTATGTAGGGGCTCCGCACTCCCACTGTCCGGATATTTGGGCAGTAGAGAAGGATTGGAAGCGGGAGCGGGTTGTGTGCGGGTGGTTGAGACGATATTTCGCGTAATGTTGGGAGACTGAGGATAGCCGCGAAGGCCTCGAGAGATCGTTCCAGGCAAATGTGCACGAGAAGTGGATGGCAGTCAAGTTCACTGCTTGAGTGAGTGGGTGAATCAAAGACGATGGAATCTGGAAAGCCGTGTTGTCCATTAACTCGTCTTCAAGTAGTTCAAAATAACAAAAGTGGACTCTCCTGATCAGCTGGGGGTGATCGGGGTATTGTGACTGGGCCATGTTGAATAATTCAGTATCGGGCACCGGATGGAGTGTAATTTCTGTGAAAAGCCTCTTGTGGGCCGGGTCTTGCCAGTCACTCGAAACCTGCGCAGCGCTGGCAAGGGTCTTTTTGTCTGGTGGAGGCAAATAAGACAAAATTATTCGATGATCTCTGGAGCATTATTTTCGGTGGCTGGTTGCTGCATGATGACGGTCTGAAAAAGGTTTGGGGGCCTTCTCTGCAATCCTGAACTGTCATGAGTTCAGGGTAGGGATCCTGATAGCCTTCGGGATTGATGTCTTTGGCTTCAATGCTGCAACTGATGCCGACTTCATAAATGGCAGCATGTTTAGCTTGTCCTGCAACACAAACACCAGATGCCCAACCCATATGAACTTCATCTTGGTTCTCAACAAGCAGTACGGGCTCAGTTAGCAACCATAGTAGTACACAATGGATGGGGGGGTGGGGGGTTATGCAATGAATGTATATTAACAAGGTAGTGATCCACAGATGTCTCATGCTTGATGCCCAGTGAAAACTAATTTGAGAATAATTGATGAAAATAGGCAAATCAACTTTTCCCAAAAAGCTGCGCCGTTTCGGTGGTAAAAATTGAGGACAATTGAAGTTTGATTGATAATTATCTATTTACTTTGACTACACTTTAGTCTACATAAATGTCGATTCAGTTGGGGAATATCTATGTATCTTGGGCTGTCTGATTATCTTTGAATTTAATCGCTTTCATTAGTATGGACTTGACGACATATTTCAGGATGCTTACCTAATGGATAATTACAAAGCATATATCCTAGCTGGCAGAGTCATTAGTCTGAAATCAAAACCTGTGCAGAAGTACCAAGGCATTGTCTTCAGATAACATTGAAGAATTGAACTGCCATGAAGCCACAGCCTGGAGAAACACATATAAGCAAGGCTAAGGGTCCAATCTCTGAAAAATCATATACCAGGTAATACTGGAATCTGGTAGCCAGTGTTGAGGAAACAACTGTAACAAGTTGTTGCTAGGGCAGCAGTAAACACAGTGGGAGAGAACATAGGGTCTACTCACCAAGAAAGTATGCTTCTATCCAGTAACAGTAGAAAGGTAGTTTGGATAGACAGATGTTAGTGATAAAGTGAGGTGTGTCAGAGTTAGACAATTCAAAGTCAAGTAGATCAAGACTTATGTTGTACTAGAGTAGATAAGATATGATGAAGAAGTTGTTCAATTGAACAAGATGCAGAACTTGGTCTGCTACATGGGGTTTATATACATGTAAGAACATAGACAAGTCATACTACATAAAATACTAGGAATACATAGAATATTCCTTATAACTCCTATTAACTGTGGCATAACACTGCAGAACATATTATACTAGTCATTGGAACTATGTAGAGTAATCTACCAAGTACCAATTGACATTATGACTCTCATTGTATACAGAGCAACTCATAAGAAGTTACTATGAATTGAAGTTACTGGAAAGTAATGGATCAGTCTATTATGTTGAACAGCACAGTATTATGCAGTAGTAGATGGATAATCTGACTTACTGATAAGTTGGTTAGTAGGATGGTGAAGTACTAGTAAGAGTTGCTGTGAGTTGAGTAGAGTGAGGTAGAAATTGAGTAGATTGTCTTGTAAAACATAAGGGAATACATGCTGCTTTATATACTAAGTGTCTGGGTCACAAACCCTAAGACCTATGAGTAATAACTACACATAATGAGTCAGTAATGACTATGGAGTCCCTTGAAACACTGTAATATCATCAGTAGTGTCCAGTAGCATAATTGGAGTAACAATCAGTCAGCTCATGAAATACATGAGTAAAAGGTGCATAATGTGAGTCAGAGGGCACAGCCTTGATGACAAATATTAGATGAATAATACTGAAGAGCTAGTCACATGGAATACAGCTATAGTAAGTGCAAATAACCTAGCTCAAAGTGCAATATAAATCAAGCACTGAACTGTATGGGTAAATAATTGCGACATCATTGGAATCTAATAGTATCCAGACTTTTTGTACAGATGTCAGCAGGATTCCTTTCAGACTCTACATAAAATAGTTCTATTTTGCCTGTCTCAATGAGTTCACAGATGAAATGCCAGTGAATCACAACATGTTTAGATTAATGTTCAACAACTGGGTTAGAAGCCCAGAAGGTCAATCCTAAATTGTCACACATAAGATGTGGAGCAGGCTGTTTGAACCCAATCTCACCTAGCAGCTGATGGATCCAAATCAGTTGACAAGATATCTTGCACATGGCAACATACTCAGCTTCTGTGGTAGACAGCACTGTGGTAGCTTGTTGGCAACTCAACCAAGAAACTAGTCCATTGGCAAACAAGACTAAGTTGCCAGAAGTAGACTTGCATATAGCAAGACATTCTGCAAAGTCAGAATCAGAGAAGCCTTGAATGGACTTCTTTGATTGCCCATTAAAGACAAGGTGATAGTATCACGTACTCAGAAGGTAGTAGCACAAGTATAAACCATGCTTGTAATACTCTTCTGACAGACTAGCCATCTGCTGACTGAGTTTCACAACAGTATAAGCGATATCAGGTCATGAGCCAATCATGAGGTACATTAGGGGTCCAACTAGTTATTGGTACTTCTGGTAGAACTCAGGGTCAATGGTACCCTTGTAGGGCAGGAAGGCACATCCTGCCAGAAGAGACGTTTGAGTTGGTCTTGTGGCAACACCAAATTTAGCAAGAACCTTATCAAGATATAAAATCTGATTGACATAGATTTGCTTGTTCTTCTGGTCCCATGAGATAGTCATACCAAGAAACTCAGTAGTTTCTCCAAGGTCACAACATTTCCATTGTTCCATGAAGTTTTTCTTCATTTGATAATAGAAGGGGCACTTCTTGCCTATGAAGACAACATCATTGACATATATAAGGGCAATCATAATCAAGCTAGTCTTTGGACAGCAATTGTAGTATACTCCAGCATTGGATAGATATTGCTTGAAACCCATGGCAAGCAGTGACTTTGTCATCACATGCCACTAAGCCAAGCTGGCTTGCTTAAGGCTATACAATGCTTTTTGTAACCTCCACACTTTATTACATCCAAGTGTGAATCCTTCCAGTTGTTCCATAAAGATTTCTTCATCTAGATCACCATATAAATAGGCAGTTTTTATGTCAATGCTTTTGATCTCCCAGTCTTTGACTGCTGCTAATGAAAACAGGAGACGAGAAGTTTTGTAATAGACAACTGGAGAAAAAAGTTTGTTGTAGTCGAGACCTTCCTTCTGTGAGAAACCTTTTGCCACTAGTCAAGCATGGCAATGACTGTCTGACTTAGTGTTGAAGACCCATCTATTTTTAACAATGTTAATACCCTTGGTAGGGTAGTCTACTAACTTGTACATATTGCGTTTCCTGAGTGCGTCAAGCTCTTCAAGGCATGCCTTAAGCCATTCATTGCACTCAGTAGATGGAAACTTGGCAAGGTCCCGAAATTGGACCAGCTGAGGCAACAGAGAAGTTGCACTGGCCTTAGAAAGGCAATAATAGATTAACTCTATACTGTCTTTGTGATTAATTGGTGAAGCTCTTCCTCACTTAGCTCAAGCATGGGTGAATCAATATCAATATTCTGCTCACATGCTGGCAGGGGAGGTTGTGGCCTATCAGACACATACTCATTTTCTCCTGGAATGCGATCACCAAGCCCTGGTGGGGCATTAGGTTGGCTAGAATTCCATTGTCCTTGTTTTGGCTGACCAAAAGGTTTGTACCTTTCATAGTCCCTAAGGATATCTTTTGAGTGTCAGCGGTTGCCATAGACATTCCCTTCTCTCTGTGAAACCTGAAGGGTGGTTCGATCATAGAGTTTTTTTGATGCTTTGATGTCTGGATAGGGAATGAAGATCTCTTCTGGAATGGGTATAGGAGTCCAGTCATCAGTATGTAGATTAGGTGCAGGTGCAGCCTCCTCAACATTATCCTCAACCTTAACTCCTCCTGGAGGCCAAGATAGCATAGGTGGAGAGGGAGGTGGAGTCAGATCCTTATAGGATAATCTAGGAGAAGATCCTCTAGAAGAGGAAGAAGACAGAAGTGATGGAGTCTGCTCTCTAAGACTAGGAGTAGGAGTTTGTAGACAAGGAGGCACCAGCAGTAGTCCAGTATACAGTACACTTGGACCAGATGGTCCTGAAACAAATCTATCTCTAGAGGGGGGAGGATTTAAGACATCTCAATTATTTGAATTGCTATTATTAGGTAGCAATTGGCCTTGTTGTTTGGACTGTAATGGACATCTAGGAAAATAGAGTTCATCAAAGACAGTATAAGGGGAAATGAAGATAAAATTGTTCTACTGATGGCACATAAACTTAAAGTTGCTGCCATTACCTGTGTAACCAATGAAGATTATCAATTCTAATTTGGGTGCAAGTTTATCTTGCTGCACCTCATCAGAAAGGTATATGTAGGTCCCACAACTAAACACTCGGAGATGAGAAACATCAGGTTTCCTTTCAAACCATGTCTTATAGGGGGTGACCTATTTCAGGTGCTTCATAGGTGTCCTGTTATAGACATGAGCAGCCATATCAAAAGCAAACTCCCAGTAGCTGGCTAGAAGGCATGTTTCAAGTTGCATAGATTATGCCTTTTCTAGAAGTGTTTAATTTAGATGTTTGGTACACCTATTCTGTTGGTGAATATGTGGCACACTTGTTTTGTGAAGGATTCCTTTCTCAGTGAAGTAGTCCTTGAGTTCCTGAGACATATATTCTCCTCTATTATCAAAGTGCACTTGCTTAATGCATTTGCCTGTTTGGTTCATTACCAATTCAGCATATGTCTTGAAGGCATGTGCAGCATCTGATTTATTGTGCAAAAAGAAAATGCGCACAGAGGAAGAGTAGTTATCAAGAAACATCATAACCTATTTGAACTTGTGATAGGACAAAATGGAGAGCTCCTGAAGATCTGAATGGATCAATTCAAGGATCTCAGACACACAAGATATGTTCTCATGGTAGGCCTTGTTCAGTAGCTTTCCAAGTACATAACCAAGGCAAACCTTCTATTCTCTTGGTGGAAGCACTGGGACAGATTCTGTGTGTTTTGGCATGTAACCCAGAGCCTGATCGGATGGGTGTGTGAATCTTCAATGCCAGATATCATAGGATGTAGTATTTTTGTTGATCGAAGCCAAAGAGAATCAAAGATCTCCATTGCACAAGATATGCATGTTCACAAAGTGAACTTGGTTTGAAGAAGTACACTGGCAACATTATCTGCTCAGAAATGGCTTACCACAAACATCATGAATAACAGTCTTTCCATTTGATGTTTCTGCAATCAGACCAGTTTTATCTGTGATAGATCTGGTTGAGAGAAGTCTTATATCTAACTTTGGTATGTAATATACTAGGTAAAGGCACAGAGTCTGCTGCTAAACTTTACTGGACTCAAGTTTTACTTCTGTCTCTAAATAGACAGTGCCGTAGGATCTGATAGAGAGTGTGGATCCATCTGCAATCTGCACTGATCTGAAAGAACCTTCGACAATATTGATAAGATCCCTCTTGTTTGGAATAACATTAAGGGAGGCACCAGAGTCCAAAAGCCATTCATCACTCATTTTGCAAGGTTGCCTATTCATCATGCATCCACATACACTACTGCAGCTATGTGTTATTTCACACATGTTCTTCACTCTTGAAAATAGAGGAGAAAATATTATATCTGAAGTTTTACATAATTATACATGTATATAATTGGTTTGGCTATTTATCCAAAGATCTACATTGGCTGAGGTTGCACTCCATGCACCCAGTCAAGAGTTTCCTTGGACATCAGCAATGCATACAATACTCCTACAGTGATCTTCAGATTTATGTGAAGAGTTAGCGAGATCTGGCTTACCTGCCATTACTTTATCTAAGTAGTCCTTGTCCTCAGATCCCATCAACACTGCATCCTCATCCATTTTAACAGCGGTCAGAGCTGGAATGTTCACGACCAGTTTGGCTGCCAGAGTAGCACCAAATAATTTGTCAACCTCCATAATGGAGGTAGCTATTGGAGGAGAGGCCGGATGGGAGAGGGAAGTATTTCCATGTGTTTCTCATAGAGATCCAAGGCTTTCACCTTGGCAGCTGCATACAGAGATGGGTAGTGCCAGGGATCTTGAGATTGTTTCTCAGCAGGATTTGTTATCTGCAAGAGAAGGGAAGGAGGGAGAGGTGTGGAGGACTGCATCTTGGTAATAAGGCTACACATACTCTTCTTTGGTTCTGTAGTCAACTTGGCAAAGCCAAAGTTGACTGAGTCCATCATGTAAGCTGGTTGCCCAGTGTCATTTTCAGAGGAAGCTGGTTGCCCAGCATTGATCTCATTAGCTTGGCTTTTGCTACTGCCCCTTGTGCCACATTGCCTCTTCTTCTTCTCTCCTTCTTCCTGAGGCTGCTACTGGCACTGCTGCTGCTGCAGAGGTCACTGTTGCTGCTATTACTGAGGGTGCAACTGCTGCCCTGGGCACTGCTGCTTCTGCAGGGGACCACACTGCTGCTGCCCCTAATAGTGAGGGGGTGTGCCTTGTGGTTTTATACCAGTGAACTTGTTAACCAATTGGTTTGCTTTAAGTATTGACCAATAGTTCACGATTGCTTCTTGGACTGAAGCAAAGGTGACAGCCAGGATCTGGGTGTTTACTGTTAAGAAGGGAATGATAATGTTCCAGGCATTTGGAATGCTGGAGAGAAGAGTTATTACTTTGATGATCTTAGGAATAGTACAATTGCCATTAGCATCAAGCTGTTTGTAGAGAATAGCAAGCTTGGCAATTGGGCCAGAAGGGTCCTCATTCAGATGTAGCTGGAAGTGGATCGTCTCAACATACTTTGAATAGAGGCCAGAGACAGACTCTAGGCCATATGTGGTGTAAAGATACACCCATATGCTGTTCACATTGGGGAGGTTCCCTTTGATCATCTTGGTAGGAAGTTTACTTTTAATGACTGAGTAAATGACCTGGTGCATCTGGATGCATGCAGTATGTTCAATTGCCTTCTGTCCTGTGGAAGGGGGGACAATCACATAGGTAGGGATGAGAGTATGTATCTGCAATAGTGGAGTCAGCAGAAACTCATTGCTGATTACAGAGGTTCTGTTGGCTGAGACCAACACAAGAGTGTCCTGCATCTGGTCTGCCCACTCATTATAATTGGTAGTACTGGAGAGAACAAGGATAGAGCTAAGTACTATGGATATGAGAGAAGATATTATAGTCTAAAAATGGACTTAATTAGTGATCAGATTCGTGGGCAATCAGATTTGCTACTGCACTGTTCAAGCTATGAACCCATATAAGGAAGCCTTAATAGAGTATGAAATGATTGAGTCATGTTAGAGGCACTATTCCTTCTTGATCTCTCACCACTACCTTCCTCTTTTGGATAGGTACATGACATGGACAAGAGATTAGCTACACTATGTCTAGAAACATCAGTACTCCCAACTCACTCTGGAATGAGGAGATTACCTCTGAGTCCTTCTATGGGACTAGCACTGGCCCTAGTGACAAGTCCAAATTGCAACTGAAGTGCAAGTGGAAGAGAGCCAGAGTGGCCTCCTCTACAGGATCTACTGCCAGACCATCAGGATTGGAGGCAGATATTGAAGCTGGAATGGAGTCCAGTACCTCTGAAGCACCACCTCTTCCCCCTATCTCATTATCAACTGAGCCTCTCATCCCTCTCTCGACCCACACTACTTCTATCTCATATGCTGTCTGGTTCAGTGGTTAGTATGGGCCATTCTGCTGGACCCCTCCCCAGTCCAATATAACCCCATATGTTAGTCAGACTTTTGTCTCACTTGCTTAGATCTACAATGTGGACAATGTCTCATCAATAGGCATCTCCTCTACCCTCGACACCTGCAGTGGCTTTCTTTCCTACTGTGTTTGCTTTGGAATCCTCAAAAGGTCATTCCACTCTTTCCACCTTGGGAAGGACACCTCTATTACTGCTCTGTGCCAGGATGTGACAACTCAGACTTCTCTCCCAGTTGCCCCTGTCCCCCACAGCCTCTCTCTCTGTCCCATGGATCCACTAAAGTAAGTGGTAATGTGACTATACCTGGCATTTCACAGCTCTCTGTGACCCTACCAGTCCCTCTTGTCCTTATGTATGATAAAAGAACATCACACATTCTCTCTTCCCATGGTCCCTCCCCTAGACCCTCACAAGACCCCCGTTGCTCAAGGCCAGCACACATATCAGTGCCCACTGCCTCTATTTCTCCCATACTAGTGCTGACCAAAAAGTCCTATACTACTGCTACCACTACTAATTCTGCTATCTTGGTCCAATTGACCAAGGCATTTTCTCACCTCCCCCTGGACCACATTATGGTAGTATACTGGGCTGCCACATCACCTCCTAAATGCACCCCCAAGATGCACTCTACCACTGCTGGTCCCAATCGCTGCCAAATCTTCTTAGCACTTGATACTAGAACTACTAATGTTGACTTCCCAGTACTTATCAAAAGTACTAATGACACTCTCCTTTGTACCAAGTCTGCCCTCCGGGCAGATAGGGCACACTTTGCTTATGGTGGTATTACTGTCACTACCTCTGCTGTCCCTTCCACTAATAAGATTACCCTCATTGCTGACACCACCAAGCAGCTCCTGGGTCTCGAGACCCTAGTTACAGCTGCTCTCCCTAGGTCCAAGTCCTATCTGAAGGTCCTAGACATTCCCTTCAAAGCCCCTGGCACTACTCACCATATTTCAGTCACCAAAATTACTGAGGTACTCAAGGCCTCTCACCTCCCTTCACTTGAACTTGTGGACACCCTGTATGTTATGAAGAACTCCCACTGCTCAGACTCAGCCATTATTTGGTTTGATGTCTAGGACTCCCAGTCTGGAGCTGCTGCCAAGAAACTTGCTGGCAAACATGTCTATATTGGTGGCTATGAATGTCTCATCAAACTTGCATGTGCAAACCCCAGGACCCCCTAGTGTAGTTGTTGCTGGAAATAGGGCCATCCAACTTCTGCCTATAGGTCCAAAGGCCTCAAGTGCTCCCATTGCAGAGGTTCCCACTAAGTGAAACACCATCATCTCCTTTCTGGATGCTATAAGAGTAATGTCAAAGCTGAACTCCCCAACCCTGCCACTCCCAAGGGTGCGCTATGCTCCCATACTGCCCACTGCTTAAACTGTGGTAGAGATCATGTAGCAAATAAGTGTTACGAACTATAGATAGACCATTCATTCCTATTTTGCGCCCGTTACCTCGTGTACCCTCCTACGTGTTTCACTTCTCGTTTCATCCCCTGTTTCACCTCTAAAGGCTATGCCTCCTATCTGACTCATTTACTCCTCTCCCTTATTATTAACCGTCACCACCAGTATATAAAGTGCAGTAATACTTGATGTATTCCTTACACTTTACCAATCGTATCATCCCTTCTTCCTTTCTCTACTTCCTTTCCTTTATCCAAAGGCTTGCAACCTGAGTTAGAGACTAAGGTCGTAACATTTGGTAAAGTGTCACTTGACTCACCTTGCAAGAGAGGTGCCACTATTCGTAGCTAGGCTTGGAAGAATAGCCTCCGACCAGGATGACAGTACATGAGCAGCAGTAGCTCATCGAAGACACCAAGAAGACACAGAGCTCCAAGACCAACAGACATCCAGGGTTCACCCGTAGCAACAGGATCTAAACGATCAACAGAATCAGAAATCCCTGAAGGCCTTAAACAGCAGAAATCTGAACACAGCATAGACGAGAGTACAGCTCTATTTGAAACCAAATTCGACATAGAAGTCGCCGAGAACACATCCGACATAGAAGTTGCCAAGAACACATCCAATATAGATATCGCCGAGACCTACAAGAAAGAATCCGAAAATACCACAGACGAGGAACTAGCCCTATCTGAAGAAGAAATCGACACAGAAGTCGCCGACGCCACAGCCGATAGAGAAATCGCCGAGACCCACGCAAACGAACATAGCGAACCAGAGACAGAACCAGAGATGACAGAAGAAGTCAATATCCCAAAGAACCTAGCCCCGGAGCCAGGATATTTCAATGGGGATAGAACCAGATTTGATGATTGGTGGAGAGCCATATCCTTATGGTTGATGTTCAACAAGATAGAAGAAGAAGAACAGAAAATAGTAGCAATTTTGGCAAGAATGAAAGGGGGGCTAGCAGGCTCTTATGCCAACACGCAGCTCCAAGCCATCCAGAACAAGAAAACACCAGAGTGGGATGACTTTACAAAGGAAATAGAAGCCACATTTTCCTTGGGAAATAGGAAAGCCATAGCAGAAGGAGAAATCAAGACATTCAAACAAGGGAAGAAGAACACGGCAGACTTCCTAATCGAGTTCGAGGCATTGAAAGCCCAAGCGGGGACAGACGACACCCACGCAATATTCCTCCTCAAACGCCACACCAGAGCAGATATCATTCGAACCATAGTAGGCTACCCAACAACCTCTGTCCCAACGACGTACACCAAATGGAAAACTACAATCCTCGCAGTAGGACAAGGATATGAAGCAACGGACATCACCCAAGGAGATGTCAGAACCACCACTGGAGTTACTTATGGAGGTAGAGGACAACTCATGGAGATAGGAAGACAAAAGGCAGACACCAATCAAAACGGAAAACTGAGATGCTACAACTGCAACCTCTATGGGCATATCGCCAAATACTGCAGGAAGAAGACGAAAGTCACATACACCAAGATAACGTGTTACAATTGTGGCAAACAGGGCCACATCTCGAAGAACTGCTGGGCGCCCAAGAAAGCGCATATCAGAGAAATCAATGAGGACGATGAACAGGAAATGGAGGAGAAAGAGGATTTTGTCGAAGGCTCCGAGTAGGTGCAAACCCGCGAGCCAATAAACCTAGAATTTCTGTTTTATCTCACAATAGACGATACATAATCCCCCAGAAACAAAACTCTACGCGCGAACTTCTCCTCAACTCTACAATCCAGACAAGAAAAGGACGCAGACCAATTACAACCCTTGTAGACTCCAGATGCACCCACACGTGCATAGCATAATGAACAATAGACGAAGAACAGATCCCGACTAAACCCTTGGAAACCCCAATCAGAGTAATCAATGCCGATGGAACAGAAAATAAAAAAGGGGAGATAACGGACAAGGCACAACTGGTATTAAACAACGGCAACCACACGGAACAAATTGATGCCCTAGTAACACAATTGGAAAGCGCAGACTTATACCTTGGACATGACTGGCTGGTCAAACATAACCCGGAAATCGATTGGAACAATCACGTCATACAATTCACCCGATGCCCAGATGATTGCAAAATATCACATAGCGACATACAGTTCAACAAGAGAATACGGACAGTCAAAGAACACATTGAAGAGAAAAAGGCGGACCGGACGAACGATGAAGATTTACCACCATACCTCCAACAATACACCTACCTATTCAACAAGAAAAACTTCAATAAACTACCCAAGCACACGGTATGGGACCACGAGATAAACCTGTCTGAAGATGCACCCCCGGTACTACAGTCCAAAGTCTACCCAATGATGATAACGGAGAAACAGGAACTACAGAAGTTCCTTGACAAGAACCTCGCCTCAGGACGAATCAGACCATCACAATCCCCCTACGCCACCCCATGTTTCTTTATACCAAAAAAGGATGGAACAAAACGCCTGGTACAGGATTACAAAAAGCTGAATGAACACACCATCAAGGATAAGACACCACTGCCACTCATAGGCGAAGTCCTAGACTAGTTAAAAGACGCGAAGGTGTTCAACAAGCTCGATATCATCTGGGGATACAACAACGTCAGGATCAGAGAAGGGGATGAATGGAAGGCAGTGTTTGTAACAAACAGTGGATTATTCGAACCTATGGTCATGTTCTTCGGGATGAGCAATTCACCAGCAACCTTTCAGAGGATGATGAACACGGTATTTTGGGAAATGTTACATGAGGGCACGCTCGTCAACTACATGGACGACTTTGTCATTCCAGGAACCACGCAGGAAGAACTCGAGGAAAGAACAACACGGTTCTTAGACATTGCAGCCAGACACCAGCTTTATTTCAAGCGGTCAAAATGTGTGTTTGACGCGAAGGAAATACCCATACTAGGCTTTATAGTGGGACAAGGCAGTGTTAAAATGGAGGAAGAGAAGGTGAAAGTAGTGAGAGAATGGCCAATACCCAAATCCGTGAAAGATGTTGAAAAATTCCTGGGTTTTGCAAACTTCTACCGACGATTCATACAAGACTTCAGTAATATAGCAACACCCCTACACGAGCTGAAGAAGAAAGATGCGCAATGGTCATGGTCGGAACGACAACAACAGGCATTTGAGAAGATCAAGGAAAAGATCACGAACGAACCAGTACTAGCAATGCCCCAAGACAAAGGACAATACAGAGTAGAAGTGGATGCATCGGGATACGGAGTAGGAGCGGTATTATCACAAAACCAGAATGACCAATCGCCTTTCACTCGAGAACAATGACACCGGCAGAACGAAACTACCAAATCTATGACAAGGAACTACTAGCAATCCGAGAAGCGATCAAAACGTAGAGACAATACCTACTTGATGCTGACAAACCATTCAAGATATGGACGGACCACAAGAACTTAGGATACTTCAGGAAACCGCAACAACTCACAGGACGACAGGCAAGATGGCAACTGGAATTACAAGAATATTGCTATACACTAAAACACATACCCGGGAAAACGAACACGAAAGCAGATGTGCTATCAAGACTAGCAAAAATGGACATAACCAGAGACAACACAAATATCACGCTATTACCCAACCACCTATTCGATAACACTATCACTGAGATCAGACAAATTTGGGAGATATCGGGAGAAGAAGACCTGAAACACCGATTACAAAAAGAGCAAAAAAGAGAAACACAGTGGCTAAGAGAAAAGGAGAAATGACCAGAGGAGATATGGGAAACAGATGGATTGCCCATGTTCGAAGGAAGAATATACGTACCACCAAATGCCGAGTTATGCCAAGAAATACTCCAACAACACCATGACAGAACAGACGTAGGACACCTGGGACAGCACAGAATGATCGAACTCCTCAAAAGGACATATTGGTGGCCACAGATGCACAATGATGTTAAACGATACATCAAGGAATGCGACACATGTCAGCGAAACAAGATACTCCGGACACAACCTACCACACATCTCCATCCACTACCAATACCCACCGGACCATGGGAAGAAATATCAATCGACATGATAGGACCACTACCAGAATCAGATGGATACGATGCGATACTTGTCATCGTTGATTGCTTCAGCAAAATGATCAGACTACGCGCAGTTAACACCACCCTATCATCCGAAGAGTTAGGAGATATTTATCGTGACGATATATGGAGACAACATGGGATACCCCGCAGGATCATCAGTGACAGAGGTCCACAATTTGCATCAAAATTCATGGCAGAACTTTGCAGAGCAACCAGCACCCAACGTAACCTATCCACGGCATACCATCCACAAACAGACGGTCAGACAGAGCGCATTAACCAGGAGGTCGAGGCATACCTCAGAAACGTAATCAACCATGCGCAGGACAACTGGAAGAAATGGCTCAGCACAGCGGAATTCCAGTATAACGACAAAACACATAGTACCACAGGACATTCACCATTCCAGATAGTATATGGACGACATCCATGGAAAGGGGATATCTCAAACACATCCAAGACATCTGCGATCACGGAATGAATACAAGAGTTACAAGACATGCGCCAAAAAACGATCGAGATGCTACAACAGAGCCAGACGCAAATGGAGAAATGGAATAGCACAAAACCAGAACATGAGTACAAGACAAGAGACCAAGTTTGGCTTGAAGCAGACAATATTAGGACAACAAGGCCGACAAAAAAACTTGATCACAGGAGATACGGACCATTCCGGGTAAAAGAGAAAATAGGTAAAACAAGCTACCGACTGGAGCTACCTGAAACATGGGCGATACATGACATGTTTAACAGCAGACTCCTCTCCCCCTATCACAAACCCGAGTATGACAGCCAGCATACTCCACCACCACCGATCCCCGAGATAATCAATGATGAGGAACACTACGAGGTAGATGAAGTCCGAGGACACCGCACCAAGGGAAAACGAAAACAATACCTAATACACTGGAAAGGATATACGTCCGAAGAAGATACATGGAAAGATGAAGCAAATCTGGAAAACGCCAAGGAAGCAGTACAGGAGTTTATGAGCAAGATTTCGAGGATGAAACCTATAAAAAGGGGAGGTAAAAAGCAGCAATTATGAACAACAAACCTTGCATTCCAAGCAACCACTACACTCAACGCATCACTCGCTGTATCCACTTTACCCTCGACTTTGCCAACTATCTTCATAACACACCATGCCTGCCGAACGCCAACTTACTCCATACCCCTACCTCAAAGAATTCGATGAACTCGTCCCAGAAAGAACCAGCCATGAGGAGCTCGTAGAAGGAGAAACCCTAGTAGACACCATGATACTATTGGGCGCAGCAATGAAAGCAACCCAAGAAGGTGCATCTAAAATAATGGACACCTTATCCGAGGCCACTCCGAGACTCAACCAGTTCATCATCGATGAAGGAAGGAGAGACCAATTGGAGAGACACTTATACGAGATCAATGACAACCTGCAACTCATCGTCATCTCCAATATGCGAGCCCGGATGTACAGCATCCTCGTAGCCCTAGCCGAACGACTCAATACGTACGAGTCAAGGAGTACAGACAACCTCTCCTACCATATCGTTAACCGATTACTTGTTAGTAACGACCTGTTCCCCATCCAACATCATATCTGTCACAAATGCGAACAAAAGACACAAGAAGCAACTGCCGCCAACCAACTACTTCACCCCGATATCGAAGAAGAAGTAGCCCACCTCCAAACTATCCTCATCATAGTAGTACCCCCTATCACACCCATGACCTTCCATCCACCGCAAGGGTATAACACGTTGAAATCGGAAGGCGAAAAGGACAACAAATACTGGAGGGGCATAGTGCATAAGCTCTTAAGCAATCACACCAACGACAACACTACGTACAATAATCACACCCACTTCCTGTTCAAAGAAGGACCACCACACACACCCCTCTGGATTGGCTTACGACGTGTCGATAAGGCACCCCTCATCGGAGGAAACAAGAAGGACTTGGCCAGAGCTCTGGGAGCGGCTGTACCTATGAACGAGTAAATGCTCGCCGCATTTTCCTACCTTCTCCAAATTCCATATGTTTTATTTTACAAAGGACCTTTACAGTAATACGCATCATGAGGACATGAAGCTTGAAAGGGAGGTATTGTTACGAACTATAGATAGACTGTTCATTCCTATCTCGCGCCCGTTACCTCGTGTACCCTCCTACGTGTTTCACTTCTCGTTTCATCCCCTGTTTCACCCCTAAAGGCTATGCCTCCTATCTAACTCATTTACTCCTCTCCCTTATTATTAACCGTCACCACCAGTATATAAAGTGTAGTAATACTTGATGTATTCCTTACACTTTACCAACCATATCATCCCTTCTTCCTTTCTCTACTTCCTTTCCTTTATCCAAAGGCTTGCAACCTAAGTCAGAGACCAAGGTCATAACAATAAGCCGAAATGCTCGTTCTGGGCCCACCACTTCAAAGCTGGCTGGATCTGGGGTTGCTATGAGGAGACAAGAGTTCAGAGAAGGGGGGCAAGAGTGCTGATAAATTGTATTGAGTAGTTCCTCCATCTATTCTCTACTGTATTATCATTCGGACTCTCTAGTCCACATGCACTTGTAGTTTAATGTACTACTCTGTCAATAAAAGTCCTTTAGGTATAGGTTGGAGAGCCCTGTATTGTATTTGTAGTAGGTATAGGAGGTGGACTGCATTCGAGCCCTGCTTTAAATATTGATGACAAAAAAAAAAAAAAAAAAAAAGACTTGTATTAGAGAGATGGGCTAGAAAGACCATGCTCTACAGGACTGGTCAGATTAGCCTATCTATGACCTACTTGCAGCCAGTCATGGTACATGGGGAGTAGGCAATCCATGGCCCATAACCTGTTGAACAACACAGTATTTACACAGTAGTAGATGGACAATCTGACTTACTGATAAGTTGGTTAGTAGGACAGTGAAGTACTAGTAAGAGTTGCTGTAAGTTGAGTAGAGTGAGGTAGAAATCGAGTAGATTGTCTTGTAAAACATAAGGGAATACATGCTGCTTTATATACTAAGTGTCTGGGTCACAAACCTTAAGACCTATGAGTAATAACTACACATAATGAGTCAGTAATGACTATGGAGTCCCTTGAAACACTGTAATATCATCAGTAGTGTCCAGTAGCATAATTGGAGTGATAACAATCAGTTAGCTCATGAAATACATGAGTAAAAGGTGCATAATGTGAGTCAGAGGGCATAGCCTCGATGACAAATATTAGATGAATAATACTGAAGAGCTAGTTATATGGAATACAGCTATAGTAAGCACAAATGACAATATATTATTATCATAATGACTTTATAGTCTATTTCTAGAATATGTCCGAAACTTCAACACTTCTCCTTGCTCTGTATTGATGTAGAGTTTTTAATTACTCAAACATCAAGCCAAGTCAAGGTCAGAATAGATTGAATTTAATTTCATCTAAATTCTTTGTGAGAATATTGGCAGGATTTTCCATACCTTTCATAGAGAATATTTCAATCTTTTCTTCTTCTACCAAATCACAAATATAATGGTATTTGACATTGACATGTTTTGATCATTTCTCTGTTTGTTATGAACTATAGATAGACACTACATTCCTATCATGCACCCATTGAACTCATCATTCTTGTGTATTTGTTTCATCTCCTATTTTATCCCTTATGGCTGTACTCTCTCTGACTCATCCTACTCATCCTCTATGACTCCTTTATTCCATTCCCTTATTTTTAGTACTTACCACTAGTATATAAAGTGTAGTAATACTTAATATATTCCTTACACTTTACCAATTTTATCATCCCTTTCTCTTATCTCTACTTCCTTGTCTTTATCCAAAGACTTGCAACCTGAGTCCTAGACTAAGGTCGTAACAGTCTTCAATGCTTCAAACTCTATTTAGAAGTCTACAGTGTTCCCCTTTCCCTGTTTGAACAACTCAATTTCTCTCTTTGCTATCACTTTCCTATTTCCTAAGGAGAATATGGCTACTATCTCCATTGCAAAGTCATTGAATGCCAGTGTTTTCTTGTCTTGGATTGCTTGTAACTTGGCATTGGTGTAAGGACCTGCTAGTCCTCCTTTTATCTATACTAATACTCCGATTATCTTTTGTTCATTATTGTTGATTTGGTTGAAGAGTGTCTATAAGGACATTACTCTCTACCAATTGTCAAACTTGGTTCTATTGAAGTATCCTGGTTCTAGGGCCAAGTTCTTTGGGAAATTAATTTTATTGGCCATTTCTGGTTTTGTTTTAGGTTGCTCATGTTCATATATCTCAGCGACTTCTATGTTGGATATTTTGGATTTACTGTATTTGTTGGTCTTGGCAATTTCTATATTGGATACAGTCTCAGCTTCACTATGTTTGTTCTCATATGTCTTGGTGATTTCTATATTGAGTGGGGCTTTGGCAACTTCTGTGTCATATGTAGTCTTGGCAACTTCTGTGTTGAATAAGGTCTTGAAGAGAGCCGTGTCTTTGTCTATGCTATAGTTTGATTTCTGTTATTTAAGTCCTTTGGGGACTTTTGGTTCTGTTTGTCTTTTGAATCTGGTGCTAACTGGTAATCTCTGAATTTCTGTTGATCTCAAAGCTCTGGGTCTTCTTGGTGTTCTCAATGAGCTGCTGCTGCTCATATACTGTCATCCTGGTTAGAGACTATTATTCCAAGCCTAGTTACAAATAGTGGTACCTCTCTTACAAGGTGAGTTGAATGACACTTTACCAAATGTTATGACCTTAGTCTAGGACTCAGGTTCCAAGTCTTTGGATAAAGACAAGGAAGTAGAGAAAAAAGAAAGAGATAATACAATTGGTAAAGTGTAAGGAATACATCAAGTATTACTACACTTTATATACTAGTGGTGAGTACTAAAAATAAGAGAACAGAGTAAAGGAGTCATAGGAATGAGTAGAATGAGTCAGTAAGAGTACAGCCATAAGGGATGAAACAGGAGATGAAACAGATATACTAGAATGATGAGTATAACAAGTGCATGATAGGAATGTAATGTCTATCTATAGTTCATAACAATACTGGGCAAGGCATATTATTATCAAAGTACCCCCACAGTCCTTTTCCCTGGACTACTGTCTGGAAATGGAGTGAGAAGATTGCCCAATTTCTTCCAGACACATCTAGCTTGGGCACTGAGGCAGGTAAGACATTGTTTGCAGTGTTAGACATAGTCACTTCAAGTATAGTGTTAGCAATACAATAGGGCAGGGCCCATAACCTGAAAGAATACAAGTAATGTGAGTAACTAATTGAAAATGTCAGTGAGTAAAAATAAGTGGGTATAGAGTATACTGACCTCAGTTACTTGAAGGCACATTGTTGAAGTTTCGGACATATTCTAGAAATAGATTATAAAGTCATTATTCTAATAATAGACTGATCTGTTACTTTCCAGTAACTTCAATCCATAGTAACTTCCAATGAGTTGCTCTGCATATGATGAGAGCCATAAGTACTTGATAGATTATTCTACATAGTACCAATGACTAGTATACTATGTTCTGCAGTACTCCGCAGGCACTACACCACAGTTAATGGGAGTTATAAGGAACATTCTATGTATTCCTAATATTTTATGTAGTATGACTTGTCTATGTTTCAATATGTATATAAACCCCATGTAGCAGACCTAGTTCTGCATCTTGTTCAATCGAACAACTTCTTCATCATTGCCTATCTTCTTGAGTACAATACCAGTCTCGACTTACTTGACTTTGACCTTTACACTTCTGACACTGCCCACTTTATCAATAATATCTGTCTATCCGAATTACCTTTCTACAGGTATCAGATAGAAGCTTATTATCTCAGTGAGTAGACCCTACGTTCTCTCCCACTGCATTTACTGCTGCCCCCAGCAAACAACTCATTATGGCCATTACCTCAACACACATGAGAACTGAGGTTTACAACAGACTATGTTACAATATATATACACTAGATGAGACAATAAGGTTTAGTATAATAAGTGTGCATTGTTGAAAGAAGATAATAAAATACAAGCACAATAACACAAGTGGGTCCATGCACATTGGGCCACTCGGTAAGTCGCGCATGAAGCCACGGCCTCAGGCCACGGCTCACGGCTTTCGAAAATTGAAGCCAGAGCCGCAGGCTTTGGAAAGCCGTGCAAAAAGCCCGGCTTGGCCTGGCTTTGGCTGGCTTTTGCCACCAGGCCAAAGCCGGCACATCACTAGCAGTATCTCCACTTGCCTTCTTTTGCTGAGCCGATGTGCACCATATCCAAACGGGGCTGGGCAGATCTGGAACTCTAAACAAGTCCTCTTTACTTCTCGAAATATGTAACGCTACCTCGAAGTCCGCACACTCGAACCGAATCACGCCACTGATAGGGCTTATCCCGGACGCTTTTCGTAGAATGACGTTGCACATGTTTGACTGACGATTCCCACCCGCTCGCCATGGGCAACGGGAAAAAATTCCATACATACATTTTCCAGGTGTAACAAAGAAAGACCATGCAAGAGGGCCGCGAAGTGGCATAGGCAACTCCTAGTGTTAGATGTCCGCCCTGGACTTAACACGGGAGCACGTGATACCCTCTACGCATGAAGCACTGGATCTACTCTGCAAGGAGTTGAAATAAGAAAAAGGGAAAACATAGCTCAAGAGGGTCAGAGAGTGTATCATTTACGCATCCTCACGTCGTGCTTCTCCGGTACGTTCTCTCTATGGAATCACCCCCGCCCAGCGAAATCATCCTCTCCTTCTCGCACCCTATTTGGGTAAAGAGATTATAGATAAGCATTTGCGAATCCAGTACCAGCCGTATTTATAGCCTCATCGTGGCCTATCCCGTGCCACTCCTTTACGCAGATCTTGATGTTGGATCCCTTCAGTGCGCTTCCCAATGAAATATCCCATAGGATCATTGACCTCGTAAGGTTCTTATCGCGGGTGCAGCGACATTTGACCCTCTTTGTCTAGGTCTCGAATCACAAGGATACACTCCGCCAATTGCGCCTCACGTCAAGGCAGCTCCACGACTTGGTCTCTCCTGCTCTCTTCTCAAAATTCGAGGTGTTTTTTGGCTACAGTACACCGCTCAAACGATGCGAGGATATTAAAACAGCAGTGGCATCGGGGAAGGGATCAGTATTTCGCAACGTTAGACACCTACGACTTACAACCTTCACCGATCTCAGACTAGACTTCAGTCCGTGGTTCAGCTTGCTGGAGGCATTGATCCCCGCCTTGATCAACCTCCACTCCATCGAGTGCGTATCTATCACAGGTTGAGGATTGACACTGCTCATGCTAGTGTTGTTCACGGTTAACAGCTGGGACCACACGTTGGCAAGCAGAGGTTACCCCCCACATGCAGTCGAGAGAGTAACGAGTTGCCTTGGCTCGTTGACGAACATCAGAGAATTGATCTTAGCCCTACGTCCACATAGCCGGGCGCCGGGATTCGAACTTCCGCTGTCTCTATCCAATCTGCACATCCTTGCGGTTAAATGGTGCTGTGAGAAACGACCGTCTTCTCACATGCTGTCACAGATATCAGCTATGGTAGCACATTCTCCGGATCTCGAGAGCTTCACGTTCATTATTCCTTCTGCTCTTCACCTCTACAAAGATTTCGGACCACCAGTGACCTTCGAGGATATATTTGGTGCAGTCTCATCACTCCCAACAGACCTGAAGCTGAGGTCCCTCGAAACTCGCGCCATCATTGTTACCTCAGACGACTTTCGTAGACACATCCGCCACTTCCGCCGCCTGGAGAAGCTCAGGATCAGATTTGACCCAAGCCCATCTGCGGGACGTAATATTGGAGAAATCTTCCAGGTCCTATCAGCGGAGCGCATCTTCCTCAAGGGCATCTTCATCGACGTTATTCATCATCCAGGAGTCTTCAACTACATGTCCTCGTATTCCGACATCGAGCAGCTGGAACTGAAGCCCGGGCATGCTCTTGATGATTCGCGCCGGCTTGTGGATCGATTTTTCTCTTCGGTCTTGCCCACTCACTCAAATTCGTTAAAACGGCTGAGGATAGGAGGGAATCTTACGACTGCGTGGTCGAAGCTTCTATCTTCGGAACATCTGGAGGCCGTGGCACGATGTCGATTGCTGGAATACATATGTTGTTGGATGTCAATCCGGGCCGATGATGTGACGGCGAAAAATGCGGATGTCTTAGTGAGGAATAATCAGACCCGCCGCCATGTATAGACTGATGCAATGTCCCAGGTCAGCTGGCTGGAAACAGTTGTGCAGCTTCCCAGGTTGAAACGGTTCAAATGTCCACCAATTCGTATCGGTGGAAGAAGATATCTTCTTCACATGGCCATACCTGACCCTTTCGTACTCACCCGGAACGACCCGGACCCGTTGGTCAGAGGTTTTGTGAAGGAAATTGTGACAAATTTCCGAGTAACAAACCGACCATGTTGCATCATTGATAGTGATTATAATACCCGCAAGTAGGTATCCTACCTCTGTAACCCGTAAAACGAGAGCTCGGCAGTTATTGTAGTACCTTTTCGGGTCAACTGTGGAAATTCAGCTATATCCTGCCGGATGCCGTTGGCCCTCGGGAAAGTCATTTCCTGTGCATCTATCCGATACACGCCCACATATGCGCCAACTTCTTCCAGTACCTGACAATGTGACACAAGCCTATGGTCCAGAAATTGGCATAGTAGCCTGCAAATTTTCAGAAACAGACCAGATGGAGAGTTCATCAGATATTCAGGAATGACGAGCTCATATGTTAAAATGAATTGGCGCAAATTTGGAACTGATTCCAAAATCGGAAGAAGCCAGTCAACGGGGAACGGCACGACCTCTACGCCTGTCGCATTCATTAGAATGGTCAGAGTGATCTTGAGGCTTTCGAGCCTTGCTAGACATCCGAGGTCATTTGCAACCATCACAGAACCTCGCCTAGCCACTATGACAGAATTGAACACATGCCAAGCAGAACGGTGTTAATAGCTACTCACTTGGTCTCATAACATTCAGGCGAAGCTTCTTCAGGGTACTCCCAACCTCCCTGAGGAAGCTCCCTACAATTTTCGATGGTGTGACATTCACCACATTGCTGGAAGGTACATCGATGTAGTCAAGCACCAATTTCTCAAGCCCGTTCTGGAAACTCCATTTACGTTTGGCCGCAAACCTCAAGAACGCGCGAATCAGGCCGGTGTCCCCAAGATTCAGGTAATGGAGAACGGGTGGCTGTAGATGCCCCACTTTTGCTAATGCATCAAGGAAGCCCCGAAAGATATCGTCCTCGTTGAAGTATTCCCCCATGTTGGGGCACCGCATTCCCACTCTCTGGATATTTGGGCAGTAGAGAAGGATTGGAAACGGGAGCGGGCAGTTTAGGGGCGGGTGAGACGATATTTCGCGTAGTGTTGGGAGACTGAGGACAGCCGCGAAGGCCTCGACTTCTTTCTTCGAGAGATCGTTCCAGGAAAACGTACACGAGAAGTGGATGGCAGTCAAATTGGTGGCTCTAGCCAGTGGGCGAATCAGAGAAGATGGAATCCGGTAAGCCGTGTGCTCCGCTGGTTTTCCCTTGAGTTGTTCGGGAGAACTAAAGTGGACTCCCCGGACGAGCCCAAGGAGGTGGTCGGAGTGCTCAGACTGAGCCATCTTGGCCAAACCAGCGTCAGGCACCGGACGGACAGCAATGTTTGCGAAAAGTCTTCTTTGAGCTGGGCCCAGCCAGCTACTCGAAACCTGGGCAGCGCTGGCAAGGGTTCTTTTGTCCGATGCAGGCAAATGAGACAAAAATTCTTCGATGATCTCTAGCGGAATGTGAGTTGCGGTAGCTGGTTGCTGCATGATGACGGTACGAAAAGAGTTTGGGGGGATGAACAGAACTGAAACGAACGACATTTTTATTTCTGGTCATTGTTATTCTCACGAGGCCTTCTCTGCGATCCTGAATATTATCACCCGACCGCCATGAGTTCAGGGCAGAGATCCCGATATTTGGAGCCTTTGAGGATCTTCGGCTTCACTGCCGCAACGAATGCTGATGTCGTTGGCTCAAACTAGCAATAATTCGCACTGCATTCGACACTGAGCCACTGGCCGCAGTTAGATTCAGAGTGAAAGTGATTTCCATCAAAGTCAGCTTTAGCATCCATGTATTCGCATAGTATGAAGAACACTGACCTCGCCATGCGCAAGGACATGATGAACGTCCAAGGCCAGAGCAATGCATTCACCGTGGACTATCGACGCTTGGTGGTGCAGGAATCAATATAAAGCAGGTTTGGGCATCACAAAGAAGAGTATACAAAAGATGACGGATAGCCTGGTCAATTTATGAGATGGAACTCCCCTCCCTGGTAAACGAGATTGGCCCTGGGGGTTAAATCACTCCTGGGAATAGCAAAAGCTTCAAGGATAGTGATGGCAATTAGAATGGCCAAGAAACACTCTCGATAGAACCTATTATGGATGAACCCAGCGCTCGACGCCACTCACTTGCGGGGAGGCCGGCGAACTGAAAACAACCCCCCAAAGATCATAGGTTCCAGGCATATATCTTCTGAAAGGTGGAGCCGCCAACGTGGGGAATCCAGCTTCGTCAGCGTTGCACTCGAAGAGGTGAGACTATGCATAGGGTTGGGCTAGAGGGTGCACCAGACCACGGAGTGATGAGCCGCCGGGTGGGCGGGTACTTGCAGGTGGATTTGTGTCTCGCTTGGGTATGTGCACAGATACTATCGAGACATGTATAATTAGCAGCGCCATGCCATGCCAATTGGCTATGATGTACGTCGAGTGAAAAACTAGGGGTGTAGCGGGTGGGAATAAAATAGAATGAATGGCAAGTTCTCAGGGTTCTTGTCTTGCGGTCAGAGGTGTCGGGAGAGGGGAGCGGTTGGCTGCTCTGCGGGACGTTGGCTGCCGGCAACTTCCGTTGCAAGGCACCCCCGCTCGAGGATCCCGGGTTTGTCACATGGTCATGTCCTTCGGTTCAACAGCGCTATCCATTACCTCTGTTTCCTGACTAGTTGGGGAAGCGTAGTATATTTATGTGCCCTTCTAGACAACTCGTGTGGAGACTGACACATGATTCCAAGGATTGGATACGAGGAGTGGCCAGATCGCGACCTCATGTCACGTTCAATACTTTTATTTTCACATGCGATACTGCATACGTGCGACACTCACCCCGAAGTCGACGAAGCCAATGGACAGCATGTAACACTCCCATTTTAGGTTCCTATTACTTCTGTTCTCGATCAAATATCGTCTCCGTGGTCGCAAGTTCCAACATCTGGAGCAACTGTGGGGCAATTTTTGGACGTAAACTGTCAATTCTATTCACCGGCAGTCGGTAAACGTTTTAAACGGTCGCTTTGTCGGAAGCTTGGGGCTTCTTTCGCTGTTTCTCAAGACCAAGAGGTGTCGACTTGAAGCAATGAACACAAAACCTCGTGATGCATTCCCCGCACACCTGGATATCTTAACCTTAGTACTTCTGGTTAGAGTTTGCATGATAAAATGGTGTCCGGTTGTTATGGTTCGCTGAACCCGGTTCCTTTTGCATTTCACTAAATCTCTAGTCTCTAGTGCCCAAGGCGTCTTCATCATGGCATTGAATGCTACCAGTGTTGCACAGGAACAACAACTGTTTGTCACTCTTGTATCCCGGCAGCAAATTGACCAGGTACGACTCCGGTGCTTCAATTCATTTCAACCCCGGACTGACTGTCAGGCCAGTATTCCAACGGTAAGCTCAGCGTCTTATAAAGGCACCTCAAGGATTGATGGAACATCTTCAAGTTGCAAGTGTGGCTTACTGGGTAGGTTATAGTGCGTATATCCGCTTGTACAGGAGATCACAATGAAATTCAGCTATACGAATGCTTCTTGACGGCCATTCCGGAGGTTTTACTGATCTGGTCTTCACCGTGGACGCTGATCAAAGTCCTCTACCTCCTGGCGAAATACAGTCCTCTAATCGACTCAGTACTAGCAATTCCGAGTATCCGTCCTTCTTTGAGCATTTCTGGGCCAAGCTAATTTTCTGCAGTCTTCGTACCAACGCATGCAGGTCCAGGAACATGCATGAACCTCTACATCGCTCATACCAGTAAGGATGTCTATGTATGACTTCCTCACCACTGACGCCGTCGCCCGAGTAGTCTCTCTCTACATTGGGGTGATCTTGGCGGAAGGTAATGCCTTTGATTGATTTCGAAAACCTCCCCTCATCTGCGTTGGAAGTAATGCTCGTCTATCGTGTCTGGGTCGTCTGGAACAGAGATAGGCGCCTGGGCATTGTTCTCCTTGTCTTTTCAGTCGGTGCCGCAACAGGACTTACTCTTGCGCTGGTCAATTCCTTCGTGGGTGAGTAATCCTGTTGTTCTCCAATTGCGTGGTTCAATCGAACAGCCCTTGATTTTTCCCAGTTGCAGCGCCTCAATCACCCCTCGGATGTACGATCAAAAATGCTATTGGTTCATTGCAAATAGCATCCTTATCTTTCATCTTCGGATATGCTTTGGGTACGTCAAGCTAAACATTCTAGAATATACTCACTCACCTACCAAAAGTTCTTACGTGTTTAATGGCTATTCAATACTTCCATACATGCCGTCTGTCAAGTCCCTCCCATCTAGACCATGCTTCCCTGACGTCACTTTAGAGGAAGGTCCCTATGCAGGTGTTTTTGTCCGGGCAGCTCAGCTTGACGGTGAGATCCACATATCTCAATTGCCGATGGCTTTTCACGATGGCTTGATATCCTCTCAGCCCTGGTCCCTTATATGTTTCTCATGGGTGAGCGACGACCGGAAGCGCTATGTTTTGATTTTCTGATGTTATCTATTGAGTTGTTTCCCTGTGCAGTGTACTTATGACCGTATTTGCCATTCCCGTGAGTCCACTCCCCTATCTCGCTTCAACAAATTACTACATGCCAGCCTTAGAGCGGCTATGGAGCAATTATGCTCAGGTTGGTGAATGCCACCTGAATTAATTCTCACACTGAATTCAATTTAGATTCCAGCGAATTACGCACAGTGTTGTTGCATGCCGAGTCATACTCCAAACAAAAGCTCGGTACAGAAGGCAACAAAGAGGTTTCTTGGCATTCCACCCGTAAAGTACAGGTTTACCCTGTGTAGAGTATATAATTTATTCCGACAATGTCGCCTTGAGTAGCATACGGAGGTCCAGAGCCAGTATTCGGTGCCCTGGAAGGGAGAAATACAGTATAACTGGTCTGAACCTGTTGAGATAGCAATCATTGTTGCTGTCCCTATGGCCCTTCCGGGTACTGAATATTCTGTGAGAAATCTAGCCATTGACATGCTTGACAAATTAATACAAATGGTACGTACGGTGACACCAGATGACATTCCTATTCATTGGCATCGTTGCGTACTGTGAGCCCGGATATTTTTTGTCCACGACGGTCCATCGTTTATTCCGTAGTAGAATCAGTATGGGGTATATCTATGGGACTTCTACTCTCACGGACAGATGGAAGGAATCAGCGAGGTCGAGGTAACGAGAGTCATGTGAACGGATAAAGTTCCGGGTGGCCGCAGAAGAGGAGACAAATTTGCCGCCGGTACATATCAGTCACCACTCCATCGAATGCCAACAGCCTCGTCTTCGCCCTTTCCTCACGACCGTCATGTCCTCTACTTATGCCTACACCGCCCTGAGTCCTGATTATGCAGATCTGGCCCAGCCGCAGCAAGGAGAGCCAGTCACACATAGTGCTCGTACATCCACCCAAAATCACGGCTTTCTGGGCTCAGGGAGATGGGCTAGAGCGGTAGAGGACTTGACGAGCGTCTACCAACGCAATGTTGGTCTTCTGCTCGTTGTAGGGTCTCAGATGTTCTTCTCTCTCATGAATGTCGCGGTCAAGAAGCTCAACAGCATCGATCCACCCGTCTCGGCATTAGAGGTACGTCGATATCGCCTTAAAGGTCCCTGTGCCTTCATTGACAGCTCCTGGTCTAAAGCTTATTCTGGTGCGGATGGTGCGCTGATTGTTTACCTTAAACCCGCTGTTCGGTTGAGATTGATCTCATTTCATAGGGCATCACATACATATGCTCGATAACCTATATGTGAGTTGTTCACAGATTCGCCTGGAAGCTCCCTCACATGGGTGGTCTAGGCTGTCAACTGGAGTGCCCGAACCTTTCACGGGCCCAAAAGGTGTTCGCTTGCTACTCGTTTTCCGTGGATTTTCAGGGTGCGCGTCATACTTCAATCTTATCAATGCCAGGGTGTCAACATCCCACCAGGTTTTTCGGATTGATTGGGATCTACTTTTCACTGCAATACCTCTCACTTTCTGACGCAACCGTCCTCACTTTCCTTGCTCCTCTATGCACGGCGGCTTCCGGGGCAGTGTTTCTTGGCGAGAAATTTGCACGGAGAGAAGCACTTGCCGGGCGTGCGTCTTTTCCCACAAATCTATTATTGCGGGCCTCCGCTAACTTCGGCCCCAGTCCTGAGTCTTGTTGGTGTGGTGCTCATCGCCAGACCTCCTTTCTTGTTTGGCGCCGGCCCTGACCCTGAGGTTCCCGTAGCCGAAGACATAGTTGATAGCCCTGTTCGAGTGGTAACATCGGAGCAGAGATTACTCGCTGTCGGGTGTGTAACGTGTTTACTCTTCCTGGCCAGCCATTCGGCATCATGTTGACTGTGATTAATTCAGGGTAGCCCTCATTGGTGTATTGGGATCGACTGGAGCTTGTGAGTCCAGATCTCCTTTCGCTATCCTTTGCTAACGGACTCTCAGACACCAGCTTACGAGCCATTGGTAAACGTGCACATCCCCTTCATTCGCTTGTTTCGTTTTCGACGCAATGTGTCATCGTCGCTTCGGTCGGGTAGGTGGACACCTGTAGTCAGGGAACCAAGATGCTAACCACTCTTGCAGGATGTTCGTGACTAGAACAGAATTCATTGTACCGAACAGGCTGGAGTGGCTGGCCATGTTGGTTATGATTGGGCTCTTTGGATTCGGGGCTCAGGTCAGAAAAATATTATGTCCGTTCTTTGAAAGCATCTAATTGGGTTCTCGGCTGTAGATCCTCCTGACCATGGGGCTAGCTCGTGAAACTGCTAGTCGTGGGTCACTTGCTATCTACACACAAGTGCGTCCAGATTGGTTTCTTACATCCGTGTACTGAGATTATTTGTGTAGATCGTATTTGCGACAATCCTCGAACGGATATTCTTCAATGTGATTCCATCCATCCTCTCTGTCATAGGAACGCTTATGATCATCTCCTGCGCGCTGTATGTTGCGGTAGGTCAAAAACTTTGAATTTTGCGTGTTTCCCAGCTCATCCCATGGTTAAAGCTCACGAAGGAATCAAGTCCGAGTTCAGAAAAAGATGACAGGGGCACGGTTACACTGAGAGGAGAAGACGAAGAGTCTATGGAGCGTGGCCTTCTCGGGCGCGATAGCGACGATAGAGAGGACCAGAAGGAAGTGGATTGTGAAGAACGATCACACCCCCAGGAGCAAGGTGAAGCAAAGGGTGATGATGTGCCAAAAGTTGAATCGTGATGAACACCGGAGAGGATTGTTTGGGTTCTGGTTTTGGTGCTCCCTGATAGATTGTCTACTTGTATATATTTGAAAGGGAACAGGGAAGCGTGGGAAAGCATGATAGTACGCGAGCTGAGGATCACGTCGCCTCACACAATGACTTCTCCTTACCAGAACTTCACAACGCCACTCACATTCGCAAACACCTCCGTACAGTCTCCCGTTCCACCAGCAACACCTACACCTGTGGGTCGGGGTCGACCTAGAGGCTCTGGTACTGGTGCAAAGCGAGGGAGAAAACCGAAGAACCAACTCGGCACTAACTCACCACGGGTAGCCAGCCCCGCTCCAGGCAGTGCTACAGCTAGTCCGGTATTCTCTACTCCTCAATTTCAACATGTCCATTGGCCCGCAAATACCACCGGAGATGATGGGGAAGGCAGTCTACTCCAAGGAGGCATATCTAGACGCAATAGCTCACAGTCACAGGTGGTTGGAGTAGAGCAAGGAGACACTACTGCTGTTGCGAATGCTAGTGTAAATGGTCAGGCACTTGTTGCGGGTGCTCCACGGCCTATGGCCCCACCAGCTTCGGGAGTGAAACCGGCAGGAATGGATGAAGATGCCGACGCCGATGATGAACTACTGCCTGCCATGGCCGACGATGACTATTCCGCACAACAGAGCTGGAACACGCAGTCAAAAGATAATCTAAAGTACGCTTTTTCTTTGTGCATTCTAGGACGACATGGTGACCATCTGGTTTTCTTCTTCCCATAAGGATCCTCATGGATAACTTCACACCTGAGCAATACGAGCGGTTTGAAGCATACCGGAGGCACGCACTACCCAAACAGGCTGTGAGAAAGGTGAAGATGGGGTCTCATGAAGGGCTTTTCCGATCGCTAAAGAACTATATCTTTCGCAGGTTATACAACAGAGTCTGGGTCAGCAGGTCTCCCAGCCCGTTGCTCAAATTATTGCCGGTTTCTCCAAGGTCTTTGTGGGTGAGATTGTGGAGAAAGGTATGTTACACACTTAATGATATCTCGATTCATGCCCCGCTTACCATGATAACCTTTGGTTACCCCATTGACACTTGTACTGACTATCCTACTGCGCAGCTCGAGCTGTACAAGCTAGGCGTGGGGAGACAGGACCACTAGCGCCCGATCATCTACGAGAAGCATACCGCATGTATCAACACGAGACGGGGAGAGTCGGAGCCGCACGGCCATTGCGTTCCAAACGTCTCTTTGTGAGATGACCGTTAGCGGAAGAATTAAATGTTTTGGTTTTTATCCGCAGATCAGCGCCACTTGTGGATGGCTAGCTCGCATAGTCTATGAATGGGGTCAACAGGTCGAGTGGCTTGGTGGATGGTTCTATAGGAAGAGCGTATTGGAGAAGTGTTGGTTGTTTAGGCTGTTAAAGAGGAAAGCCATATGGATAATACGCCCCGGCCCTCTCTCAAGCGGTGGCCCATTGTTATCTTGACTCTTCGATGAATGGACTGAGAAATAGTTCCAGTGCCTTATGCACAAGCATCGGGAATAATATGACTTCCTAGTAAGCCGGGTGGGAAAGATCATTGTTGTTGGTCAAACAGCGAATTCTATCCCACACAATCACTCCTCATTCCTGTTCCCGCAGATCTCTGAGTCTTTGTCTCTCGCTGGTACCTCGGGCGGTCCAAGGGAACCCTGGACATCGCTGTTCACGTCTATTCGTCATTATGTCACTCAGGCGGCGTGTGCGGTGCTGGACCGTCTTTCCAACAATCGCATTCAGACATCCCAAATAACAACCCCATCTGGCACCGGTATGAACTACAAATATGGGACACAACAGTTCTGTGATAGGTTCCAAGTAGAGATCAGTCTCCCGGCGCCTACCATTAGGGACAAAACGAGTTTTTCGGACAATAAAAACTCCCAGTTGTGCGGAGCCCCTTCTGTGCACCCCCGGTCCCTCCGTTCGGCCTTCATCGGTTTCAATGACTATACACATCCCCTAGTTCACTCAAGTCTAGTACACCTATCAAGTACTCCCCGTCGATTGATACGACCCGTTGATTCCTGGCTCGCTAGTGTAGGTGGTCTACCTCAGACGAACACACCAGGTCACCGAGCATATGCCCCGTATATCTTCCTTCGTATAAGTTCTGGCCAACAACTATCAATATTTTGCAGTGAAAATGCAGCTGGGAGTGCGGTGGTGGCCCCCGTCAAAGTCGAGTGACACAAAGCGACTTACGCAGTGTCGACTACGAATGTCTGTTAGTTCGGGGACAGTGAAGCCAAACATGTCGATCCTGAAGGGGTACAAACATCGGGATCTCTGCCCTGAACTCATGGCGGTCGGGTGATAATATTCAGGATCGCAGAGAAGGCCTCGTGAGAATAACAATGACCAGAAATAAAAATGTCGTTCGTTTCAGTTCTGTTCATCCCCCCAAACTCTTTTCGTACCGTCATCATGCAGCAACCAGCTACCGCAACTCACATTCCGCTAGAGATCATCGAAGAATTTTTGTCTCATTTGCCTGCATCGGACAAAAGAACCCTTGCCAGCGCTGCCCAGGTTTCGAGTAGCTGGCTGGGCCCAGCTCAAAGAAGACTTTTCGCAAACATTGCTGTCCGTCCGGTGCCTGACGCTGGTTTGGCCAAGATGGCTCAGTCTGAGCACTCCGACCACCTCCTTGGGCTCGTCCGGGGAGTCCACTTTAGTTCTCCCGAACAACTCAAGGGCAAACCAACGGAGCGCACGGCTTACCAGATTCCATCTTCTCTGATTCGCCCACTGGCTAGAGCCACCAATTTGACTGCCATCCACTTCTCGTGTACATTTGCCTGGAACGATCTCTCGAAGAAAGAAGTCGAGGCCTTCGCGGCTGTCCTCAGTCTCCCAACATTACGCGAAATATCGTCTCAACCCCTACACTGCCCGCTCCCGCTTCCAATCCTTCTCTACTGCCCAAATATCCGGACAGTGGGAATGCGGAGCCCCAGCATAACGAACTACTTCAACGAGGACGATATCTTTCGGGGCTTCCTTGATGCATTGGCAAAAGTGGGGCATCTACAGCCACCCGTTCTCCATTACCTGAATCTTGGGGACACCGACCTGATTCGCGCGTTCTTGAGGTTTGCGGCCAAACGTAAATGGAATTTCCAGAACGGGCTTGAGAAATTGGTGCTTGACTACATCGATGTACCTTCCAGCAATGTGGTGAATGTCACACCATCGAAAATTGTAGGGAGCTTCCTCAGGGAGGTTGGGAGTACCCTGAAGAAGCTTCGCCTGAATGTTATGAGACCAAGTGAGTAGCTATTAACACCGTCCTGCTTGGCATGTGTTCAATTCTGTCATAGTGGCTAGGCGAGGTTCTGTGATGGTTGCAAATGACCTCGGATGTTTAACGAGGCTCGAAAGCCTCAAGATCACTTTGACTATTCTAATGAGCGCAACAGGTCCAGAGATTGCACCGTTCCCCTTCGATTGGATTCTTCCAATTTTAGAATCCGTCCCAAACCTGCACTGGCTGATTCTAACATATAAACTTGTCATCCCTCGGGCGCAATATTCCTCATCTGCCCTATTTCTGAGGACTTGCAGGCGATTATACCATTTTCTGGACCAAAAACTCGCGGCACATTGCTCGGCACTGAAAGAAGTTGGCGTATATGTGGGTTTGCACCAGATGGATGCACAGGAAATGACTTGCTGGAGAGGTGATGACGTTGGACAGTCCATACCCACCGAATTTCCGGATTTGACTCAACAGGGCACAAAAGTAACAGCCGAGCTTTTGTTTTATGGATTACAAACGTAGGATAGCTACTGAGGAGATTACTTGCGGATATTATAATCACTATTGATAATGAAACGTGGTTGGTTTGTTACTAGGAAATCTGTCACAACTTCCCTCACAAAACTTCTGACCGACAGGTCCGGGTCAACATCCCGGGTGGGCAAAAATGGATCAGGTATCATCATGTCAAGAAAATATCTCCTTTTGCTGGTGCGGATGGGCGGGCATTTGAACAACTTTAACCCAGGGAGCTGCATAACAGTGTCCAGCCAGCTGACCTGGGATACACACCGCATCAGTCTATACATTGCAGCAAATCTGATCATTCCTTACTAAGACATCTGCATTTTTCGCCGTAACATCCTCGGGCCGTATCGACATCCAACAACATATGTATTCCAGCAATCGACATCTTGCCACCACCCCAAGATTAGCTGATGATAGAGGCTTCGACCACGCAGTCGCAAGATTCCCTCCTATCCTCAGCCGCCTCAACGAATTTGATTGAGAGGGCAAGACCGAACTGAAAAATCGATCCACAAGCCGGCGCGAATCATCAAGAGCATGCCCGGGCTTCAGTTCCAGCTGCTCGATGTCGGAATACGAGGACAGGTAGTCGAAGACTCCTGGGTGGTGAATAACGTCGATGAAAATGCCCTTGAGGAAGATGCGCTCCGCTGATAGGACCTGGAAGATTTCTCCGATATTACGTCCTGCAGATGGGCTCGGGTCGAATCTGATCCTGAGCTTCTCCAGGTGGCGGAAGTGGCGGATGTGTCTACGAAAGTCGTCTGGGGTAACAGTGATGGCGCGAGTTTCGAGGGACCTCAGCTTCAGGTCTGTTGGGAGTGACGAGACTGCACCAAATATATCCTCGAAGGTCACTGGTGGTCCGAAATCTTCATCGAGGTGAAGAGCAGATGGAATGATGAACGTAAAGCTCTTGAGTTCTGGGGATCGTGCCGCGACAGCTGATATCTGCGACAGTATCTGGGGGGACGGTCGTTTCTCGTAGCACCATTTCACTGCGAGCGTGTGGAGGTTGGACAGAGGCAGTGGAAGCTCGAATCCTGGCGATTCGTCATGTGAACGTATGGTCAAGGACAGCTCTTTGACACTTGGCAATGAACCAAGGCAATTCGCTGCTCTCTCAACTGCATGTGAAGGGTAGCCCTCGCTTGCCAACATGTAGTTCCAGCTGTTAAGTGTGAACAATACTAGCATGAGTAATGCCGATCCTCAACCTGTGGTAGATACGCACTCGACAGAGTGGAGATTTAGCAAGGTAGGGATCAAAGCCTCCAGAAGGCTGAACCACGGACTGAAGTCTAGGCTGAGATCGGTGAAGATTGTAAACCGTAGATGTCTAACGTTGAGAAATACTGATCCCTTCCCCGATGCCACTGCTGCTTTAATATCCTCACATCGCTTGAGGGGTGTACTGTAGCCAAAAATCACCCTGAATCTCAAGAAGAGAATAGGAGAGACCAAGTCGTGGAGCTGCCTTGACGTGAGGCGCAATTGGCGGAGCGTATCTGTGTGATTAGAGACCTAAAAACAAAAGGGTCAACTGCCGCTACATCTGTTATAAGAGGCCTTACAAGGTCGATGATCCTGTGGGATATTTCATTGGGAAGTGTGCTGAAGGGATCCGACATCACGATCTGTGTAAAGGAGTGGCACAGTTTAGGGCACGATCAGGCTACAAATGCGGCTGATACTGAGTTTGCGGGTGCTTATAATCTCACTACCCAAATAGGGTATGAGAAGGAGAGGACGATTTCGCTGGGGCGGTGGGGTGATTCTATAGAGAGAACGTACCGGAGAATGGGCCAACGACGTGAGGGAAAGAGAGAGAATGCGTAAGTCATACGCTCTCCGACTTTCTTAGGCTATGCTTTCGTGTTTTCTTATTTCAACTCTTCGAAGAGTAGACCGAGGAATAGTTCCAGTGCTTTATGCATGCAGAGTATCACGGGCTTGGGTGTTAAGTTCTTGCGTTCAGCACAGTAGAGGATTAGAAAGTAGGGCGATATTTAACATTAGGAGTCGCCTATGCCACGTCTTAGTCCTCTTGCATAGTATGTCTTTATGGATGGAATTTTGGTCCATGGCGAGTGGGTGGGAAATCTCACTCGCTAGTCAAGCAGCTGCACCGTCATCTGAGATTCACGTGGATGTGTCGGAGTGTCCAGCCCCTTGCTCCTTGTCAGAGCCAGAGGTGGCCCGCCGACCCAACGGAATTATAACTATCGCTCTTCGTTCTTAGTTCGGTCAACCCAAACACACACACATTTCCCCAGGAGGGGGACTCGCTCAAGTACAGCGGTACCGTCGTCGACTAATCCAGGAGAAGCCCTATCGGACTCGCGTCACGACAATTAGATGTAAAGTCGCTGATCTCTGGCTCACTAGCATATGATGAAAGCCTTGTTCGATTCTATACTGGAGATGCAATGGACTGTGGCACCCATCGCGCAGTATCGGTGCTTCAAATGGCCTTCGGATGATAGATGTGGGCGCAGAAGCCCGGCCGTGAACTCTGTTGAGCGGAGTGAGCGAGATCCGCGACCACGAGCCCCCACGCGATCGGTGGCTATGTTTCCAGATTTGGGTTCTATCCATAGTTGTTTGTTCGGGCGTCCACCACCCTCTACAATTGCCCAGTCTGTCTCCTACATTGTAATTATTTGCAAGGGTGCGGGTTAAACGGGTATGGACATGACGGGATCCATGTAGTTGTTCCTTTCGAGGCCACTGTAGCGTCGTCGATGTTTAGTGTTGCACAGACAGGCTAATCATTCGTCCGGTTCGACAATACTCCCGTCGCGAGGGGTCCACATTGGATCCACACCTCCACAGCCTACGCCAGCACCGAGGCGATCAGCGACAGGAGGATCCCAAGGGTCAAGTGAACCGACCAGGTGAACCAAACTTGCCAAACCAGGCTCGGATACAAACGGATGCTCAAGCACCCGCTATTGGCTCTTGGCGATGATAAAGCCTGCTTATTCATAATCTGTGCCCTCCGGAATCGCAATGTGGTACCATGTTGGAAATAGTGTTTGTGTTTGGAACAGCCTTTGCAGCATGGCATCCCGATGCCCGAAACGCCAGTATTCGATGCCATTGGATAGGAAACTTCCGGGTCCAGTCGTGCGTGAATCTTCGACGACGCCGGAACACGGATACACACAAATGCTTGAGGGTTGATGCCTATCCATATCTTTGCTTGTTATCACAGCCCGTTCACACATATACACCGCACGACCCACTTACCAGTACAAGAGTATCTGGACACAAATTCATCCACATGGCGCCCTTGCGCCAAGCGAGTGCAGCTCTGTTACCAGTCGTCTCCCGTTATCTCCTTGTCGGTTTCCACCGATTCGACCTCCCCATCCCCACGCAATCCCACACGTCCAGCACCCTCACTGTAATTCTCTACCAAAAATAGCTACAATCATCAATCGAATCAGATAAGACTTCCTTCTTCCCTCCAAAAATAACTTAGAGCACAGGGCTGTAACAGCGTCCGATAAGTCTCGCCAGATGTGTTCTCGTTGCTGTGTCATCGTCTGAACTTCATGGATTAGGTGCCATCTTCTGTGCGATCACTGTGTGCATATTTTCTACGGCCAATTTCATTCGACGACGACTGACTTGCCAAGCCTGCTTCACCTATTCTTACAACCCCGAGCAATCAAGCATCCTCATCCCCGTTTCAGTCAGCAACTTCGAATAGAAGACTGTACTCCCGTTCGTGGCGGAGCGTCTCTCGTGTTCGCTGATGGGACCCTTCTAGTCTCCCATCTCATTTACTTCGACGTTCTTACTTTATAAAGTAAGACCCTATCTGTCCTGTGCTTTAACTCGGAGTCAGGAGGAGGTCAAGTTGGTCCTAGAGGATATGTTTCAGCGGCATCTCATCATGAGCTTTTGTCAGTGGGATATCTGCGAAGTCATCAAGAATACTGTAGGGCGCCTACCCCTCGTGGGGGGGTGGGTCTGAAATAGTATGAAGCAGGGTCGTTGCTTTACAGCCTCCTTCTGTCGCTTATTATTTGTCGCGCCATATATTCGTGTGATTAATGAACGTCGAACGTGTGCCCCATAATTAAAAATAGGTTGGGTGTTCTGTCTCACGAGCGAACAGCCGGGCACTCTCTATCCCCTGCTAGTATGATGTTCACGTTGAGGAATATCAATAGACCCAATTCTGATGATACTTGGTAGTTGGCTTGCTTCGTCAACATGAGAAAACGTTACACCCAGTAGGCGCTATTTCCCGTGCCAGCGCGCTCAAATGTCGCAAGATCGGCGCGATTCTGACCAGTACCCCGGAGGTTTTACATCGTCAAGAGTGGCATCTCTCTTATCTCCACTGAAGTTGTGATGTTACATCAGGACGCTGTACTGTATGTTAATTTAAGTACTTGTATGCCATAAGCTTACAGAAGTCTATGTACAGTGCCCGGAATCGAATTGCGCAATTGGGGGGGAGGGGGGTCAGAATATGCCACAAAGCAAAGGGACCGGGAGAAGGTTGCTACTGTTACGGGTAGTCAATATATGATACTTTCGCGTTGGTAAGGATGACCTCCGAACTGCTGGGAGGTCCACTGGGGAGAAAAAGTAGGGAAGGGTACGAGAAACAGGGACAGAGATGAAGACGAGTGGGGAAAATAAATCTAAAACGCAATAAATTTACCGAGGCTCCGAGCTCCAAGTGCGAGGTGAAAAGTTCCGGAGGGATCTATCATCGTGTGTCAACTCGACCCCCCACAGACTTGCTCGAATGACCAAGTATAGCTGCGTTTCCTCTTCGCCTCTCGACTTCATACCCTGCGGAGGTTTTTCTGGGTACACGGTATGCGTATATGCGCGTACTTGTTGCACATGTATGTGCAGGCCTCATGGCGAAAGACGACGAGCTAGGAAGATCCTAATTTTTGTTCTTGTAGATCGAGTGCACGATAACGATGTCGATCGTGACAGAGCGAAACATGCCTCGGCTAGGGACACACATCCCCCCTCTTCTTGACCATCCTAAATCCCAGGCGCACACAACAACCTCAAGCAGCAGCGTAAGGCAGCAACCCGCACCACACCACACCGCTACTCGGGGGCACACACACACGATGAAGGTGAAAAGCGAACAACATGCGTGTAGGCGGACAAGGAAGAATTACAAGATGAGTCGGGAATAAATCGTACACGGGCAGAAGTACAATTAACCAAGAGCGCAAGGGGAATTAAAATGACACAAGCAGAGAAGAGGATCGAGAGAAACACAAAAGAATCAAGCAAGGCATAAAAACACAATTAACGATAAAATACTTTTGGGCACGCTACACGGTTGGATTTTCTTTCGCCTCCTGTGCCTGCTGCTGTTGCTGATGCTGTATCTGGGCCGCGTATTCCCTATATTGCTCTTTGAACCGCTGGTGGAACGTAGCAAGTTGTGCCTGGGTCGCCTGAGAGTAACTTCCATTCTGCATACCCATCAACGAGTTAACGCCATGGCTCAGCCCAAGTCCTAGACTGATCCCGGACAAGCCGAGGTATGTGCCATTCGAAATATTGCCGAAATATCCGGCTTGTTGATAAGCGGTCGGAGCTGTGGGTGACGTGACTGCCGACGTTGCTTGGCTACCTGGCGAGCTGGTGGAAGAAGTGGAAGGTGAAGAGGTGTTGGATCGCGAGACGTTTGAAGATGAAGGCGTATAGCAAGCATATGCGTATGGATTCTGCTGTTGGGCTGAAGGAGAGTACTGCAGATGGTACCAGTCAGCATATGCTCTCATCATCGCAGCGGCAGAACCCACCTGGCCAGCGTAGACAGCCGTAGACTGCTGTTGCTGCACTTGACCCTGTTGCGAAGTCGAAGGAGAAACAATTACAGGTGTCACATGTATCTGTGTCGTGTTTACTTGGGCGACGGGCGATTGCTGGTGTTGCTGATCACACACAGTGACCGGCACCGTACCCGCATTGACCCCGCTCCTCTGTTCCTGGACTTGGACTTGCCCTGCTGGCCGGATGACGAGCCTTTTTTTCCCATCCCGATCCTCTACCGTGGAAAACTGCTGAGGTTGAGGACTTTGTTGGTGCTGTTGCTGTTGCGAATTGTGGTTGCTGTGATGGTGACCCCTTTTCGCTCCTTGCAAACACTCATGCTGACCACTCGCAAGTAAAGCCAGTCCCTGTGCACCGTGTTCACCGGAGTGTTGGTAGTGGTAGCGAAGGCCATTCATATTCTTATAACGCCGTTGGCAGTCGCCAACACCACAAGCAAAAGGTCGCAACCTCCTCTCTGCCTCTCTCTCGACTTCCCGCAAATCCGTCTCTGTGATTCCGTACTCTGCGGCCAGCTCTGTCGTGGGTGTCGCTGGTACGCTCGTTGTAGGAGTACTGAGGGCGCTCGAAGCCCGGCCGAAGCCGAAGTCTCTTTCCCTCTCTCTCTCCCTCTCCCGCTTCTTCCGCTCCAACAGATCCTTCACGTGCTCCAGGTCCTTGGGTGGAGCGAAATTGCAACTGCCGTGAGTCATATGGTACTTCAGTCCATTTGCCTGTTTGTAGCTCTTGTTGCAATTCGGCTTGGGGCATTTGAATGGCTTGCTTAGTAGGAAAGAGGGGTTGGCAGTGGAAGATGTACGGGAAAGGCCAGAAGGTCGAGACCCTGGTGTAGAGGAGATGGGGGTAGTCGGCATTGAGGCAGAGCTCTGTGACTGAAGGGCTTGTTGAGCATGGGCATGGGCAATGGCCTGGCTATAGCCGGTTGGACTAGGGACCCTAGAACCTCCGGGCGTACTCGCGGGGGTGGCTGTTGTGCTGCTCGAGAACAGCAAAGCAGGAGGAACGCATCCAGACTGTTGCTGTCCACCACTTCTTGGCCAAGAAGTATTTGAGGGTGGGTTGGTCACCATACTTGCCTCATCCGCAGGTGCTGCATTAAACTGGGCACCCGGGAGGCCTGAGGAGTAGTCCTGGGAGAAACGAGCGTAAGGGTTGAAGGCATCTTCAGGATTGGTGAGGACGTGAGGCGATTGGACATGTGCACGGGAAAAAGCAGAAGCACCACCGAGATTGAGACTTAAATTCGGACGGAGAGCCGAAGCAGATACTGGGGAGGATGTACGAGTTGGGGCAGCTGTTTTTGACCGTGGCGAAGGAGGCTGAGAGGAGGCCGGGGTGATATGATGTGAGCGGAAGGCGTGGGGGGAAGGCCATGCAGAAAGGGGCGTCGAGATGGGTGTATCGGGGGGGGTGGGCGCACCCGATGAAGGGGAGGAATGTGAAGCGGTCACTGGAGGAGCAAGAGAAGTAGTGGTATTATCCAAGTCGAGCTCGAGCTCCATGTCATCTGGGTCGAAGGCTACTGGAGATTCTGAAGGTGTGGGAGCGCCAACGGGATTAACAATAGGGTTAAAGGGGATTTGCATCTGTGGATTCTGTTCATCACCGTCCACGAGAAAGATATGGACTGCCTCGAAATGTTCAAGCAGCGCGTGGAGGTCGTTGAGATGGAGACCACAGCAGGTGTAATTACGGCACTAGGAGGGGAATAAGTCGAAGGAGAGGCACGGTAAAGAAAGTGCGTACGAGTTCGCCTTCACGGTCGAAAAGATTGAGGGCATTGAGTAGCGAGTCGCGGCTTTCGAGGGAGGACGAGGGCGTGCGACCATAACGCATCTCGTTCGCGCTAAGAGCGGGTTAGAGCGATAAGAAAGCAGGGGGACAGGAACGCACTCTATAGAGCCCTGAAGGGAAGGTTCTGGGATGCGGTGGGTAAAGGAGCCAGCGTTGAAAGAAGAGGCACGCCATGAAATGGGGGAGCCAAGGAAGTGACGGGTATAGGATGCTGGGTTGAAAGGGCCACTGGAGCCGGTGTAGGAACCGTCGGCCATCTGGTAGTCGACATAGGAGCCAGCAGCATTGGGATTGGCATGGACGATGGGGAGGGCGATGGGCTGGGACGTCGTTGACGTTGAGGCCATCGGAGTTTTTGGACTTGTGTGGACTGGCCAACAACGAATTCAACCTCATATTACTCCCTATCCCCTGTTTGGTCCTGTTTGTTTGCACCTGTTGTCGGCCTCTCTCGGGCCGCACCAGATCTGCACAGCCAACCCAAACCAGCTCGCCAGGGACTCGTTTCCCTGACAATAATATTCACCTCCCAGCACTGCTCACATCTTCTCCCGTTCCGACCCCATCGTCCCTGCAACACTGCCATTCAGCTCTCATAGTCCCCGATACTTGCAAATGAGGATCCCAGACTTGTTCCCAGCTGGCGTCCATGACAAATCAGCTCCTCAGGAAGTAGAGGCCATGACCCCTCCTGACCAATCCGATTGGTCATGACCTACAGCTCCAGACACCGCGATCTTGCGCCTCATACCTTTGCCATGGACATGTAAATCCAATCATGACAGCCCAGAATGCTCAGCGAAACTATCTGAAGTACCGAGAGGGGAGAAGGAAGATCCTGCAATCCTGATCCCGACCCAGGCGATTCCCTCGAAGCGTCGAGTTACAGGTCACAGCTTACGCGAGCAGTTCAGTCTGGCACTTTGGTATCTTGCCCGAGCTCGCATGCACCACCCCCACCTGATTCTCTCGATCCTCGGCGTGGCCCATGGAATGCAACTGAGGCAGTTTCTGGTTTGATTCCCAGCGACGCCGTATACCTCCGCTTCGGGCCCCTACTACGGTAGCCACTCCAATCATCACATCAGCTTCAACGGTTCTCTATCTCCGGAAGCTGCACCAACTCCAACCTACCACTCACAGATCTGCCCCAAAAATATAAACGCCAGATTTACCTTCTCTTCCATCCCTTCCTCGCCCCCTCACCGTAAACTTTCCATGATATCTAGCTCATATCACTGCTCAGGGCTCCGTACTTCCAAGGATCATTTGATTATGAATATCCATCATGGACCTCTTCGTTCAAGCAAAAAGTAGTAGCCAGACGGTCCAATATAAGTCTAGCATGAGATGACAAGATCCGTCTTTCCCCATGGTAAGAGTCTACTAGCCCTTTGGAGTGTATGTAGTACCTGCCGTTATTCATCACCTTACCCTTCGACTTTGTAAAAATCGAGAAGCCATAGCAGGAAAGCTCTATCTCTTCAGTTCACTCCTTTGACCTCACTCATGACACAACGTCTTCTCTTCCCACCAAAAATGTGAGTGATTATGAAACTTTCACTGCAACGTGGGCTTTACTCCGCTGGGGATATATATACATCGCGCTCATTATGGGATAGTCGACACTTCTCCATTCATATTTAAAGTTGGCCATGATATTGACTGGCAGTTTCCATAATTCTACAAAGATTTACATTTCCATCATCCTCCTAACCAACGGGTTGATACAGGTATATCCGTCATAAAAAAGGTTTGTTGTCGACCCACAAATATGAACGTATATTATTCTGGGGTCAGGTACCTAATGAAAAGGTCGACTAGTTGAGGGAAGTGTGAGAAGCAGCCCAATATGGTATAGCGTCGAAGCCAGTAATATAGATCTAATCTATAATTACTGATCAATTGTCAAGTTCACGGCAGCAAAGAAGTAATGCATATCGTATGTCTTGTTCTGCTATCATGAGACTCCAGCAAAGGGAATGCCTAGAGGGAACAGCCGACATACCCGCTTCAGAATCATGAAGGAAACCGTCGCTTATCCGAGCGCCGCTTCTTCTCGACTCGATTAATGATGTGCACTTCCAATTCCTAAGTATTACTAGGGCACTCCCCAAGAAGACTCATTTAGTGTGGGTTCGACGCTTTACACTTGGGCTGGAGTCCCTCTCTCTGTACGTCAACTCAGGAGAAGCGTTTATTTGACCCGCCAGACATAAGTCGCGTTGTAATCGACAATGGAAGACTACTCAAGGGAAGACCCATACTATCTCAGGTAACATTTTCACTGGATTATCCTTTATATGAGTGTCCTGTCAAAGTGTTCATATGTGCCCGAAAAACCAATGCTTCCTCGGCACCCTGACAGGGGACTTGGAGTGTTTGACGGTAACGTTTGGCAACCATTATCGGGAATCTGAAGCAGTCACAGCGTCTGTCGGTTATGAAGTCTATCTCCTCGTCGAATGTCAAGTTTTCACCAGTGAGCAGCTACGGGGGTCGCTTCTACGAGACCTCGAAGGAGTAACTAGCATGTTCGGTTGGTCCGGATGATCCTACCCAGATCCTAGTTGTCACGAATATGAACATATAAATATCGACTGGAATATAACAGGTATGTCCGAGACGTCATGAGATGAGTTGAGAGAACGCATATTTCGATTGACCCACATATATATCATTCATTTGTTTCATGTATGCAGGGTTGTGACGATGGAATCTGCCACGGGGCCTCGGCTCGCTCACTGTTTGCCCACGCGAATCCGCCCGGCACAGATCCGGCGAGGTGTTGTTCAATCCTTACCCAAAACAGACACCTGCTGTCGTCCAGTTGCCCTCGCGATCTCATAATAGTATGTTGCGAGACGTCGATCACCACTCAATGGTTCCGCGGAGGGACAGAAGCAGGGTCCGGATCGGTCAGGATCCAGTGTCATGTTTGCCGTCTGCCCTGTTTCTGAATAACTGGTGCCCTCAACAATTATTGGAATACTGTTCATTGTCGCTCGATGAATGAACACCCATAATCGTCCATATCCTCTTAGTTGATTGGAAATAATGTCTGATGTCCGCGATTCGGAAACTGGGGACCATGACACAGAAGAAATGCCGTCAGCTCCCTGGCTTCTAATTTCCAATTGTCACAGACTGTATTCGCACTACTAAGGGTCGGGTGTTGATTGTCGAGGTGACAACTTTGCCGCTGATGCATCCGCGTGGACAATGGCCAGCGGTTGCTCTGGCAAGGCTGGCAGTGGTTAGCGAAATTGTAACTTGGCGGAGACTTAGCAGCACTACCGCCGAGGTCTCAGGTCTGTCGCTGGGTCAATCTTGTAAAAGTTCCCCTGACTTGAAGAGGTGAAGTGATCGATTTCTGGGCAAGGCACAGAAAGGAAGAAAGCTGTGATAGGCCGGATAAGGACGCCCAATAAACAGATGTGCTTCTTGGACAGCTTCACAGCTTGTTAGAATATCAGACTCTGCGGTTAAAACCTCAGCCGGGTTGGAGATCAGCAGACAATACAATCCTTGGAACAGAGTGAGCAGAAATATAGGTCTAATCAGCCGCCGTGCTGTATATGGTCAGTGGTCTGGAGACGATCAACAGCGACACTTTCATTTTTGGAACCGGAATAGACGTCCGGATAATGGTTCAAGAAGACCAAGATGCGCTGTGTTGCTTTCCCTGGCCGATTCAGAAGACCATCAAAATGCTCCGAAAGACCAGAAGCTGAACGTCTCCAGAGCCATCAAGTTCTCAGTAGTTCGAAGTATCGATGGACCCCCACAGTGTCCGGGACGACTCCTCAGCTCTTCTGACGCGCTTGTTCCCAGATCTCAGGCACGTTCTAGATGGGATGGGGTTTGTGTTACCAACCCTGCTCTTGACATGTTACATTCTATGCAACGACATTTAGCCCATTCCGGTTATGTTCTGACATGCGAAACAGGTCCTAGGTATTATCGAACCGTTGCCGATGAGAGCCTTGAGTCTAGGGATATGAGTCTCATTATGGCAGCCAATCTAGGCATGACTGTGTCCATTACAGTGATTGGCCCCTGATAAAAGGCGGGCTCATGGGCCTGTACTGAGGCCTCCGGATTGAACGTTCTGAAAGCCTTCAAATTCGGCAGACCGAGGGTCAAAAACTTCCAGCTTCGGGTCTGCTTAACACTGGTTGGGCGTCGCCGGAATCGCTTAACTCGTAGAGGGACCTTTTTGATATGTCCAGATGGAAATCATATCACCAGGGAACGAGTAGTCAGAATTTGGATCGTTAGAAATTGGGGCACGGGTGCTAGGATTGAGTGCTGTTGCTGTCTAGCCCGACAGCTTCGGGTAGCTATGATCCCAGTTTTCGCAGGTATCATTAATATTGAGGCACTGTAACTATCTCTCACAAAAGGGAACGCACACTCCATCGTGGAACTATCGCTGCATTACTTTGATGATGTGTGGTTCCTTGTGGTCACCTACGCACGCGAGGACTTAATTGCTAGTTTGCGTGCAATTGCCGGACAGATTTGGGAGGCGCGGGGGACGTGTCGGGGTGGAGGTAATCAACGTACAGCGTCCAACGTCCAAAGTAACTTCAGAACTCATTGACTATTCCGTTTTTCGGGTTGTAGGCGATCCAGTATGGTATTCGGTCTCCAAATACCTAACACCTCAAATCTGGTTACCATTCAGAGCTTCATAGCCAAGATTCCGCGGTGAATGTCTGCACGGAGATTGAAATATTGAAGACTGACAGGACCGGCTATACCATTTCTGACTGGTCTTGACAACGGAAGTGAGTTACAACTCTAAGCAACGATTAGAATGATTAAACGAGGGGAAGATGAAATTACGAAAGGCATAGTGAATCCGGACATTCAGAATGTCCTGTGTTTCTTCTGGGTTCAAGATTATGATAAGAAATTTGATCCCTTTTCTGTCTCCTAATTTTTTGGTGAGTATTTTTCGGGGAAAGGAATCTAGGATAGATAAGATGACTATCCAATGAAAAATAAGTCTATCGTCACTAGCTTTGCCGAGGATTGTTATGTGCGCCAATCCTGATAAGCGTCCTTGCCTATTCAAAATGCATGCCCCTGTATTAACTTCACTGGCCAGAGGTCCGATGCCATAGGGGTCAGGAAATTGATTCTTCTGCCACTATAGATATAAGGAAACCACGCACAATCGCCCGCCTTCTCATTTCAGTACGTCTGGGCGTGTGCGGGCGCTCGTAGAACTGTGATGGTTAGAGCGGAGATGAAACGCCGACAACCTTGCCCGATTTTGCTTTGCCTACTATGACAGGCCTAGCGCCCCTATGCGAAACAGGATCCGCGAATTTCTGAATGGTTCAAAGTAAGGCTTCTTTGTGCTTTGATGTACTATGTGAGGGACGTTAGAATGATCATCGATCAGCGTTCGATCAATGACAAAGGGGGTTGACTATACTCATGTTTCAGAGATCCTCCTGTTGCCAACAGGAATTTTCACCTCACACTAGATACCGTGTCGAATGCTTGAAATCCGTTGTGTATGTGGGCTTAATGGCACCCCATCATAGGCTTTATATTCAATAAGCTACATCAGGCCGAGCAGAGCGCCATGCCTAAGCCAACCCTGCTTCAAGGTCATTCTTGAATTGTTGCACAATAGGAACCATCCCCCCTTCGTCCTGCAAAAATCCTAGCTCCAAAGCATATGAATTGTCCGCCCTCTCTGGCCATGAGGAAACAATCTTTCGATTCGTTTCATCGTTCTTAAAAATGACCCTTTGCAGAGCCTCAGGACCACCAACCTGTCGCAAGGCTTCCAACATGTCGCGTATGGTTGTGGTAAATCCAGGAAGGCAAACGACGCGCGTGTGCGCAGAAAATCTCGACGCAGGAATGTGTTTGGCGATAATCAGGTTTTGGAGAATGGATCTGGACGATGCGATCCAGGTCTTCAGTCCTGTTTCCGGAGAATTGAGCGAGTTGCCGATGGGGCAATGAGTGATGTCGCCCTTGAGGGGCTCTCGAATTATAGCTGAACTAAGGCATTAACACAAGTTCGGAACCTGTAGTCACGATTAATGAACATTACCTGATAGAAAAGCTGAGGTTGCAGCAGCTGGCGGACCCGGTCGGACTATCACAGTTGGAAGTCGAAGGATACGACCATCAATGAAGCCCCGCCGCGTGAACTCATTGATTAAGAGTTCGCTGATGAGCTTGCTTGTGCCATAGGCACTCTGTGGGGTCGCCAGTGTGGTAGGTTCGACTACACCCGGCTGAAGGAAGGCGAGTGAAAATCAAATCGCAATCATGTGCAAGAAAATGATGTACCAGAGGCCCGCCATAAACAGCCAATCCGGAGGTAAAGATGAACTTGATGCTCTTGCCAGCGAGTCCACCGTATCTTCTAGTAGCCTCTAGGACGTTGCGGACAGAATCGATATTTACCTGACCCTAAGATCAGGCAGCAAGAAGACACTAAAGCAGTGTCATCCCTCACCTTCAGGCCCAGATCAAAGTTATCTTCTGATCCTCTCGACATTATTCCATGCATACAATACACAGTGTCCGGGACACCGTACGTTGTAGTGAAAAGGGAATCCGCTTGGTCCCTATCCGTTAAATCTACTCGGAGCGCGATCACGTTTGGTGCGTCAAAATGAGGTTTGACAAGATCTGCCACTATTAGGTATGCGTCCGGCGTCAAGGCATCCTTTATCAGGGCGTTTACAACCTGGAAAGACATAAAATGAGCCATCAAGACCCAGACAGGACCTCTGAACAACACAGACACGACTTGCTAACCAACCGCTAGCACCTGTCACCAATACGATATTTCTCGTGGTCATTATGATGGGTACAGAGAAACGAGGACATGCTGACTTAAGGCGAGGTTGTCATTGGCGGATCATGACAGCAACATGATAGGGTCAGGTAAAGCCCACCCTCACGTGACTAAGCGTGTCCTGAAATCACTAGGGGTCTCGTGTGACTCAATTTATTTGCTACTGTCCTTGGTTCCGAACTAAAGTGAACTCATTCAGTATAGACGGTAGCTTTCTCGCCTTCATGCTTTTCCTGCAGACCCGAAGAGCTTGAAAAAGCGCTCACAAACCATCGCAAAAACCTCTGTGGCTTCCTCAATTGCATCTGGCATTGTCTTCGTCTGGAGCTTTTCTGATAGGGTTTTCACATAGGGATCACGCGCCCAGCTGTTGACGTTGATCTATTGAGAGTTGTGAACAAGCATCCTGGCTCCAGATTTCGAGGATAGAATTCACCTTGCTCACTCCACTTCTGATACACTCTTTGAAGAGTTCGTCAGGAAGCTCATCAGTTCCATGCAAGCAAATCGGAACTTCTTCGCCAAGAGTCTTACGAAGCTCCCCGACACTGATCCAAGAAATTCAAAAACGGGCGTTAGGGGACACAGAGATAACTTACATTTCAAGACGGAAATTCGGCGGATTGAGGTAGGAGCCATGCAGATTCCCAATGCTTGGAGCTAAAATTGTGGCGCCGGTCCTACGTTTCTGGCTGAGCGTTTCCACTGGGAGCCTCCTAAAGCGGGACCCACTGTCTGATGAAAGCCTCTGCCTTCCGTGGGTCGGTAAGTTTAGAGTCTGAAACAATTCGCAGTCCAGCTTCGCCCCCTTCAAGCCTTCCAAGTTCGACTTCAACCGGCATACCACACTTCCTTGCGCGTTCGACGTAGGGGCGAGCGATTGCAATGTTTTCTTCATCCGTCTAGGATTGTAGGTCATTAATTGCAACAACCCAGTAAATTGCATAGACCACACACTTCAGCATGACTCGCATCCACCATGATGCTGTCGAAAGCAATGCCTTGTTCTGCAAGGCTTAGGGCTAAGTCGAGGTGCTCTGGATCTGTAGCGTGGTCCAGATGGACCGCAATCGGTACCCTTGCTTGTTGGGCCCTAGCGATATTTACCAAGCTCTGCAATGAGTTGCATACTTTGATGTGGCGGGACCCCCGATACGCACAGATTCAAACAGAATTGCAGGAAAGGGCCTTTGCCGTACATTAACGTGATCGGGAAGAGCTGAAGGATCGCAGGGCTCTGACATCTTTCAGCTGCGCGTACCAGTGCAATCGCAGACTGAGCATCGTAACTGATATGCTGGAGTTAACATTTCGTAGGGAAGCAACTACATGATGGTAAAGATCGAACCAAACTTGGGAGAGGATCCCGTAGCCTTCTTTCTGTGCTTTGTAAAGCATTCGTAAGGTGCGATTGTCCGAGAAAGATACGTTCATGGCCGTCACGTAAAGCCGCGAAATTACACTGTCTGTATTATACGCCTCCCGTTTGAAGTACCGTTTCTCACGGGCCGGTTTACACTCTGGGCGAACCGATCCAGAGTGAGATCAGTCCCTGGGTAGGTAGGAACAGAGGGTCTTGGGTGTTCTTCGGAGGCTTTTGAGAGGCTTCACGTATTAAAGAACGATCATGGTAGAACTGAAGGCATCCTCCTGATTGCCACTTTCGGAACACATCAGACTATCCAACTGGCCCAATGAAACCTCCAATGTAGAAGCATGGATCAGAATTACATTTATGTTGTACACACAGAAACCCTCTGCAATACCTCAATATCGTCCCATTAGCTTTTTTGCCTTCCCACCTACATCCGAATCTTCATAAAACCCAGTCCGATCCCAGAACTCGGCCGGAGCCTCACCCTGCCCAACCCTTCCCAGCCTTGCAACGGTCAGCCCAGCAACTCGGACAAACAACGTGCCGTCCAAGTACTCCGCACCTGGCAGCTCGGTCCTGATCGCACCCTTGTTAGCAGCAGTATCTAGGTCACCCTGGACGGCATCCGCAGCACCCGTACTGAAGGAGTTCTCGGGGCCACTGAAAGTACCCGCGGGTACGGAGCCGAATTTTCCAGCCCAAGAAGCAAGCGTTCGTACAGCCTTAGGGAGATGTTCGTCGGGATGGACAAGTGTAGTTGAGACCAGGGGGAGCCATGGGTCCGGGACGCGTGCCTCTACTTTATCCTGCCCAGGGAGAGCGTCTTTGTGAGGAGTTGGTAGAGCGTTGATGGGAAGGGGGTAGGAGGTTGCTGTGGAAGATGTGAAGAATGCGCGGACGTCGAATTTGGGTCGGCCACGAGCGATGTACCAGGACAGGGTCACTGCAAGATAGGAGCGGAGGAGGAGAACTTGGGAGTGGGGGTAGTGGCTCATACGAGCCAGGAGCGACGGAATGAATGCGACCGAAGTGACTAGATGCGCCCTGTTTATGCTTAGTACAAGGACTGGATCAAGCTGCTAGAGTTATACTCACAAGAAGAAGTCGGCGTTGAACCCACCCTCCTCTCCGTGTTTAACTTGCTGTGCCCACGTCCACCCAGCAATGCCATACATAACCACGTTCATCCAAGTTATCTCCTCTACCTTCCTTTCAATCTCCCCTGTTCTGCGCAGATCAATCGTCCACTGTGAAGCGTACTCTCGAATAAGATGGGAATGTTTGGCGATTGTATTTTGAACGACGGTCAATTCATCCAGGTCATCAGGGGGGGACAACCTGGAGTCAGCCAAGACACGTGCAAGAATTGTGAGTGCATGAACATTGTCATTCCTTGCGGCTGAGGAGACCATCTTGCTGGGTTCTAAATGCGCAGCGACTTGTTCAATTTTACGAGTAACGTCCGCTACGAAATCTGGGGTGTTGGCGAGGACCGTATCCGACATAGTATACATAGAATCGAGGAATTGTTTCGGTAGAAGGTCATGGACATCTGGTGGATGCACACAAGTCTGTGCGATTCCTGTCACATTCGGGGTTAAATCAGCATATGTATCACAGCGGCCGGTATCACTGACCCTCGACAAACATGCCGGGAAGACCGAACTCTGCCCCATAACCAGTGTGGATCATCGGGTGCACCAACCCAGCCAGGAAGCGGCTCAGCATCATCATCTTCCCGGTGTTATATTTTTTCGAGAAGATGAATGTCTCAAATGTCTTGTCAACACCTTGTTTGCGGACCTGATCAGTGACAAAGCCGACATAGGCGTTGTAATATCTGGACTCGTCGGCCATCGTCAAATACGCGGGCTTGCGCTGGTAGGATGGAGCTCACCTTTCATCGCCCAAATGCTTTTCATAATTATCTTCTGTGATAGGTTCAGGGGATTTGAATGCAGGCCTTTGTTCTTTGAGATCATGCTCATATGCCGCCCTTATCACGGCCTGGTCTGCGCCTAACGCCCATATTGCAATTGCATGATGTGCAGTATGACTGCAGAATAAAACAGTCAAAGAAAAGGCCGAAGGGGTGGAACGAAGAAGACATACTTATGGAATCCCTTGTGATTGAAGAATATGTGCCACCGCTCATGATTATCGCTTAGAACACCTCTCAGCGCTTGAGTAGATTCTGGGCTGACGCCAGGCCAATGGTAGGGCGAAAGTGTAGAAGGTGGCGACGAAGGGGCTGGGAAGAGAAAATCTGGGTCGATGTTCGCTGGCATATCTTATTTGGTGGAAACGTTGGTGGGCCAGTGGAGGGGTGAGACTGGATGTTATATACAGCTCTGTCTTGAAGCGATTCACCCTTGACGTCAGTGTGTTCCTCCCGAAGCTAGAACCCGTTGCAAAGTGAGCTGGGAATTCCGTGCCTCAAGTGACCCTTCGGGTGAGATGGTTCTGTCCAGCATGGGAGAGAATAGAGCTCAATGAGCTCAAATTGGACCGACTTTTCTCAGATCACGAAACCTTAACTCGGCCCTCGGTTGTTTCGTACCACCTCAGAACTCATTCATCATTTAACCGTGCATACAGAGAAGAGGGGGGAAAACTAGGTTCTGACCAAACCCATTTGAGGAGGAATAACAATATCCATCAATTTTGGGGCCTACTCCCGCTTTAGTTCTGAATAGAATCCGCGCCTGTCCCAGTAAGAGAGGAACTGTCCCCCAGGTGTCATCATAGGAACCGGATCCTGATTGAACCTCCGCGCAGAAAGGTTCGCCGCACGGACGAACAGCGTGCCATCAAGTTTCTCTGCCCCCTTCAATTCAACACCTTTGAAGTGCCCAGCCTTGCGCGCGCCATAAGCCCGACCATAATGCAACAGAGTGCGCTGAAGTTTAGGAACATGGTCATCGGGGTGGACAATGGACAGGTCTATAACCTCAGTCCAAGGGTTAGGCGACGCCTGGGTGCTGGCTGGGAGTTTAAATGAGGGACCTTTGTGAGTGGAGGTGGTAGTGATAAGAGATTTGAGAGTGGCGCCGTCTTGGAGGAAGGCCTCAATATCGACATCGGGTTTTCCACGACTGACGAACCATCCAAGGCAGACAGAAACGTAGCTTTTAAGGAGGAGTTCCTGGGACTCGGGCTTGAGATGAACGGCGACACTGGGAAGAAACATGGAGGACGTGACGAGGTGCATACTACAGAGATGTCAGTCCCTGACTTGGTTAAGAATCCCCGAGCCACTTACAGGAAAAAATCCGCATTGAAAGTCCCACCTTCCTTGCTTGTCGACCCACCAACAGCATAAATGAGTGTGACAAACCAAGCAACCTCCTCCAGAGCCTTCTGCAAGCCTTCCTTTGTCGAAAGATGGGGACTCCAGGTATTGACGTGCTTCAAAATTCGGTGACCGGTTTGTTCAATAGTTTCTATGTACATAACTCCCAAGCCAATGTTCTTTGGTGCAGTGATCTCAGTATCGGCGAGGACGCGAGCAAGAACGTTCAATGCGCTAGGAGTGGAGTTGAGCACCCCTTGAGGTGATTCCTTCCACAAAGATCCAGGGATGAGAACACTTGAAGTCGCCGGGTGGACGGCTGCTTGAGAAAGACCTTAAGTGGGTAGAAATGAGTGGTGATGTCATTGATACAACGGAAAACCAAGGTGACCTTCGACGATCATTCCAGGAATGCCCAGTTCATATCCATATCCGGCGTGAATGAGGGGATGGATGAGGCCATCCGTGAACCTGTTCAACATCTCGACTTTCTTCTCGCCCGCAGGGAAATTAGCGGCAGTAGAGAAGACGTATTCTTCGAGAATATTGTGAGGTCCTTGAGCCGCCAACTCAGCGGTAAAGAACGCGAGGTACGCGTTGTAGTACCTGTGAAGTGTCTTGGTACAATGATGAAAGGAAGTAGTCATGGTGCATACTTTTCATCACCAAGGTGTTCGGTCCAATTGTCCTTGTTGACTGGCCCGGGAGAAGCATACGACGACCGTTGGTACGTGGATTCTTGTGCATACATAGCTTTGATGATATCGGCGTCAGCACCGAGGTACCACAAGGCAAGGGCGGAGTGAGAAATATGGCTAATATTGGAGAAATCAGTATCGCAATACGCGTTGAAATGAAGCAGGACCTCACTTGTGGAACCCGCGGTCATTGAAGAAACAGTGCCAGCGCTTGTGGTTATCATGTAAGACCTCTTGCAAAGCCTCAGTGCTCGCAGGAGTTGCTCCAGCCAGAGGCGCCGAGGTTGGCAAGTCCACTGACTGGTGAGGTTTCGGAACGGGAAACAGTTCCATAGGCTCGTTCTTGCCGGCGTCGATAGACATTTTAGATGAGGATAAGAAAGGCGTTCGAGTGTGCGTTGTGAGTGTAATCGAGAGCTGTTTTGCTTTCTTATGGAATGCCATCCCCCTGCCCAAGGTCCTACATATATATATACATAGGTCCCCGCATGTCAGATGATGAGATCTCTGAGACCTGGCGAGCAGAATCAAGGTAAGCATCAGTATCCACGACGCATGATCTGCTGATTCAGAGATGACCACTGTCTCCGGGAAATGAGATGATTCATCCTCTCTGATTTGGGATGTGTGAGTCATTATTCACAAGCAGATCTGTTGCGAACCCTGGAACTGGGATTTTTTTGGACACACCAAAGCGAAGACAGTGTGTAATTGTTTAGGGGATGGTATTCAGGGTCGGAATAGCGGTCTCCTATTTTCTGTGTGTGTGTGGGGTGAACCTAGTGTGCTAGGAATGCAGCCAACAGTAAAAGCAAGTGCCCCAGATGTGAAAGTCCAATGGATCGATTACTATGAGTTTAAAGGCACTGAGTGCGCAGGTGTATCATAGTGGAATCCTCGGCACATTTATGCATCGGATCAAGCTCACCAAGAAATGAAGCCTACGCGTCATCCTCCCGGCTTGGAGGCATTCGCGTCCCGTCGGCAGCTCATAGGAGGTTGATCCTGGGTAGGAATAAACTTGGGAAATGTCATGACAGCATTTCGGATCGCCCTACAAATCTGACTGTGAAGTGGGAACTTGTTGGGTTGGAGGCAACTCAGTGAAAATCTCGTGCGGTGTTCACGTAGCACTTACCCACTTACCCCATAGGTGATGGGTGATGAAAATACCACGAGAATATGCACGAGCTTCTGCAGTGTGAGGCCAGGCGAAGCCGTTTTTGAGTCTGGGATTGAGAAGGTGGAGTTCTGTCCTTGAGAAAATTATGTGCTATCTTGGGCGCTTTCAAATATACTCAATCCTCTATCAGAATCCCTCCATGGACCCAATGGGAATATCTGGAATGCATGGCGAAGAGACTGCTCTCTAAGCATCCAGAGCCGTAGCACCGTTCAGTACTCAGTGGCTGGCGCCTATCTATTACGAAAGGAAATTAGTCAGGACTTAGTATTTGACATTCACACACTCTGGAACCCCTATTCCTATACAACTTCCCTACTTGCATCTATGACGGTCCGAGGGCGACATTGAGGGTCACCGTTTACTCATGCTCTACCCTACCTATTGCTGTTGATCTACGAGGGAGATGGGCCACAGGTTCCCATATACCCGTGGGACTGCCGAGGTGGAAATGGCTTCCCAGAGGTGTCAGAATTCAAGGGATCTCTTACTACGTGTTTTCACCACCATCAGTATACACTTGTACCAGTATTCTTCTGCACGTCGAAGCCCCAGAGTCCTAGATAAACCACCATAAAAGAGCAATAAACCGCGAGTCGAATCGTGGGAACCTTCCAGCCTCTTACCCAACGTCGAAAGCAAAAACACCATGTTCTTGAGCCCACGTGGTACGGTACCGGTACCGAGCTTACCTTGCCATCGCCTCCGCGCGGATCTGAAATCAAACCCTTGGAATTGAAAATATCGCAGGGTAGGTTGTCGTCCTTCTTCCCGCGGTGGTCCACCTGCAATGTCGCTACCAATTTCGCGACACAGATCAATCTCCTTCTATGTGGCTACTTTACCCTTGGAGACCTACCTGCAGGGAGCAAAAAGCAATCCGGGGCAATTCTCCGTCCAAGCGACGTCGGGCGGAAATCGAGGAGCCTTTGGAGGTGCATCCTTCAGTAGTTTTAGTGGAGAATGTTTTGCGCCCTTTGTCTCGTTAGAGCAGGAAAATCGGTCATTTCCCAGATCTCGGCCGTACCCTAAACCGCTTTTCCTAGACTTGGTGCTCTGACCACGACCTGTAACGGTTCCCCTCGTTGAAGTAACGCGCTATACGTTCTCCAGATTACTCTTAACATGCGCCAAAAATGCGAGAATCACATCGTCGTGTGGCTGAACTGTGCCCTCTTCGAGGGGAGTGATTAACATACTATCATCGTTGCTCGCACCGCTTGCTTGAAGCTATGTGTCCACGGTCTATATGTTTTAATATTCGCATTATGAATGCCTGCTATCCGGCCGAAATGTTTCTAATACCATTTATGTGTATGGGCGCATTCTGTGCTTCCCTTGAAAAGTGCCACTCTCTGGTCGGATGCCTCCAATGTATCTCTCCCTGGTGGGTCGTCTCCCCTGGTACTGCATTTCTTTTGGTGAGAGTCTCCAGGATGTATCCTATTCCGGCGCCCTGGGTAAGGACTCAGTATGTGTTCTGGTGTAGCAATTTTGTCCCCACCGATCGAATGTGTTGTTCGAAGCGCTCAGACTCGTTGCGGTGGGCCCAAGGCCATTTCTGTGATGGACAAATTAATCACCCTCAGTTCCCTTCCACTAGACGTGCTGGAAGTGAGTTAT